>OY735141.1:12104948-12738942 GCA_963457615.1 Nicrophorus investigator | reverse complement strand
TACAAAACCGGTAATTTTATGCATCTATACTATTCAAAGTCTTAAAAGTTATTAAATACAGTAATAACTCGCGTAATGCGACTTTGATAAGTCCGGATTCACTATAGTTATAATTGAAAATTTGAAAAGAAAAAAACCTTTTATTGACAAAAATAAATTATAAATAAAATTTGTCAAGTATTTTTTTGTGTAGTTTTAAAGTCCTCGATTAATCCGGTTTTAAACAGTCCGGGATATTCGTAGAGCTGATTACACGGAAGGGATATTGCCTGGAAAAAATAATTTGCTTTTTAGGAAAAAAAATCTTGTAAATTATTCATTCGGTGTTGTATACAAACATTTTTATAAATAAATTAAATATATTAAAGGAATTAAATAACTTTAAAGTAAGATTCTAACAGTAGTCATTAAAAGCGAAGAAATTGTTTTAAAGCAAATTTCGATTATTGCTACCATCTATCAAATAGTAAGAGAAACTATCTTAAAGGAAAATTATGAATGGTTATTGCACCATAATTTAGGTTTAGTTTGTGTAATTTTTAATATTAATCTCACAATTTCATAATTAATTAATCGTACACCAAGTATGCATAAAACCAATCAAATTTCACAAAAAAAATGTGGGTCAAAAATTACTTTTACCATATAACGTGGTTAATGGAAATCGTGTTATTGTAATTTATATATTGCACGTTGTACGAAAATCGCGTTATATAAAAAGTTGTCTAAATATTTTTTTGGAAAATTTCAAAACAAACTAAATTTTAATTTATCAAAAAAATAATAGTACAAAAAATATTTTTCTGCGGTTAGTCCTGGGTCAAATTATTAAAAGGATTATTTGAGGAATTACTGCATAGTGACTTATATTACTTTCAGTTGGCAACCGTTAATATTTGGTAGACTGGTACAATTATGAGTAGTTGATATTCATCACGAGTGGTGTGGTTACAGCATTAGGATTATTTTATTTCTATTCCGTTGATAATTTTATTCAGCATCGTTTAGAAAAATTGAAATGCATTTCTCTTCATTTAAATTATGTTTTTGAAATACTGACTATAATTATGCATTTGCGGAGAACTGTTGTAAACAGTGATTCCGTAAAGATGATGTATTTAAATTTATGTTTGCGTAATTGATAAAATATTTAAAACGAATTGCTTCATGTTGCTGTTATTTATTTGTTTCTTCTCAACGAAATAATAAGCCGATGTCAAGCGTTAATTCACTGCAAATTAATAAACATGAGTTTCCTCGCCGTTTTTCGTTTGCGAGAAGCACGAACAACACATTTTATGTATATATAAAAATATATGAATTCTGTTGCTCGTTGCAATCAACACATGCAACGTTAAGAATCTGCATGACGAACCTCTTGAGGCTCGTGTGCATGTGAATAGATGTACTTAAGATAGCCTTAAACGATTTCTAAAAGAGCATTTATCTCGCTTTTGCAGCAGGATGTCGACTTTACTGAAATGGGCCCAGAACACGACGCAAGGTAAACTCAACAGCAAGAATAACAGCAGCAGCACCACGAACGGGGAACGAAAATGGATCCACCCACCAGAAGCACTCCAGAAAGGGCACATAGCCTATCTCGTCAAGTTCCTCGGCAACACCGTCGTAGATCAACCCAAAGGTATTTTACCAGAACTTTCTAATTACTTTGCGCTCTCCACGCAAACCACACATTTTCTATTGTAAATGCAAAAGCCGTGTAAATCAAACGTCCGTCCTTAGATTGCTGCATACACAACAATTGCATTTTGCTAAAAGCGAAGAATAACTTACAATTAAAGCTGTTCGATAAAAGTATATAATTAGTTAAAACCTAAGGAAATGTACGAATTTAAATTTAAAATAATTTGCAAGAACATTCTATTTAATCGCTGAGAATCGAGTGGAAATTGGTATGTAATTTTCTTGCTCCGTCAAGCATAGTATCTTTCCGACGACGAAAATCTTAATTGCGTCCTTGATTTACATTTTTCTTTTCTGTTTATTTAACGTTTATTTCTTAGCAAATTGAAAAGCGTTTTATCTTTAAATTTAATTTACTTGAAGTAAATTAGTTTAAAGTTATCAAATCTTCCAAACGTGTATTTCTTAGCGTTTTATTTATAAATTTAATCTACTTCAAGTAAATCAGTTTAAACTCATCGAATCCTTCAAGTGTGCAGTGGGCATTACAATAAATCGTTTGCTTCCAGTAGGTTGCGCCGTGCGATGCATATTTTAATTTCGCCGCGTCTATATTTATGTCGTAGTAGGTTAAACATTTCTACTTGCAATTTCATGTACCTTAAATAGACCAAACACTTAATATGTGATTGACTTTCCTTTGCGCATTTGCATCTATGACTCTGTTTTCATTCCGACTTCCGTCCGCTCATATGTGCCAGAATGTTACCATCAGAGTTACTTTCATTTATAATTTATTTCAACTGTGCTTTATTCCAACTAAATAGAATTAACTATCATTCGAGAATTATTATTGTAACTTTTATTTATTACAATTAGATTCACATACATATATGTTGAAATTATTTAAAATGTAGTATTTTTAATCCTTTCTGTAATAATACCTACAACAAGCATAATCTTGAATATGTTAGCCTTTATAACAGTGGTTTCCAAACTGGGAGACGCGATAAATTTATGAGAAATTAAATCTCCTCAAATACGAACATTTTTGGGAATGACCGCCCGTTCTTCACAATTAAGAAAAGTAAATAAACAAGGAAAGACGTCAATATAATTATTTTCTAATAGTAGTAAAAAGTAGTTTTTCAATAAAAATATATTTTAGGTGGAAAACGTATTAGGTATTTATTGCAGCAATAAATAATTTAAAAGCCTGCAAAGGGCTGGCTATTCACTATATATGTCCACAATATATAATTATCCTAAAATTTAAGAATAAATATAAAATCTTCAAATTTATGTATGACATATTTTTTTTATTTCATTGAACATTTTAATTTGTCCCAATCTGGACAGGTATATTTAGCAATATTATGTAGAAATGAGAATTCAATTGAAATATATAATACTTCATATTATTTATGTCTGAATAGAAATTTTGTAATCGTAAATTAAATTAAATTTTTACTTTATAACGAAAATTTTCTAATAAATTCCATTTATTTATAATTACATAAAAACATTTTAAACCATAGTAAATGGTAAATAATTGAAAAATAAATAGACCTTAAATTTAATATTAAGAATTTAATATTAAGAAAATATTAACATTTATGATTCATTTAAGAAAAAAATCTAAATATTGAATTTATAAAGAAAATAACAGAAATATTTTTATATCTTGAATTATTTATATATATACAATTTAAGAGACTTAATCAATAATGTCTTAACTTAATACTGATTGTGATTTAATTTAAAAATATACGGCAATACTTCTCATAGCGAATCAAATTTAGCAACATGTTAAATAAATAACAAGTAATTAATTAATCATTCAAATTTTAATATAGATTAAGTAATGCATTGTGAAAACTTAAATAAATAATTACATATCCTTATCTTGTTTCAAGATAATATAAGAGGTGAGGGCTGAAAATTTCTATTTATAAAATATATTTATGTAATTATGATAATATAGAAAATTTATTATTTATTAAAATTAATGATTTAATCTTAGTATTTCTTTTGATTAATTATATTGTATTTTTATCGTCTATTATTCCATTATAAACAAATATTCAGTCTATTATGTGTTTTTATTATATTAATTTTATAATAATTATAATATCTTGTTCTTTCCAAAGATAGATTTTTACTGAAAAAGTTATTGAGATCAACGTTTCTACTTAAAAACTGATCACAATATACTTAGTCTGCTAAATTGATGTTTTTGTCTCGTTTTACTAGAATCTCATACGAAATAATCAGTTTTTCAACTTGACGCTACTGACCAAAGTCGACGAGTTACGTCCCGGTAGAAAAATACTATTAGAGCGTAGTATAATGCTGCAACTACACTGAAACTGATTATGTAACTAACAGATAATTCTGTCACATATCACGCATAATGTGCATAATTTGATTAAATATTCTTTTTGTATGAATTTATTTAATAACAGACATAATTTTTGTTATATTTTTTTTAGGTATCGAAGTTGTAAAGAAAGGAATCAGACGTTTGCAGTTCTCGCAGCAAATAAAGAAGAGCGAAACCGGTGCTAAGATCAGAAAAGTTGAGTTGACCATCAGTGCGGATGGTGTGGCCATACAAGAACCAAAAACGCACACAATTCTGCACCAGTTTCCTCTGCACCGCATTTCGTACTGTGCCGACGATAAAGGGGAGAAGAAGTTTTTCTCGTTCATTGCCAAGCAACCATCGCAAGGTAAATTAACTAAACATCATTGACGCCACCAATTTCTACATATTTTTTATTTGTTGCAGCCAAAAATGACGATGGAAGCGAACAAGAAGATGGACACGAGTGCTTCGTGTTCATATCCGATAAGTTAGCAGAAGAAATCACGTTAACTATTGGACAGGCATTTGAGTTGGCCTACAAGAGGTTCTTGGAGACGTCCGGTAAAGATTTGGAGTCTCAAAGGAGAGCGATGATAACGCAGCAGAAGATCAAGAGGCTCGAAAACGAGAGCAACGTCTACAGGCAACGCTTGTTAGACCTCTCGAAATTCAGCAGTATTAAAGTAGATTTGGATCAGTACTTGAAGAAGCACGAGATTAAGAACATCTTGGAAATAAGCGGTGCCAATAACGAAACGCTACCTGTAGAGCAAACCAATGGAGTCACGAAATTGCTGGACTTTAGCGAAACCACGAATGGAAGCGCTCCTCCTGTGCCTCCTAGGAACTTCGATAACGCCCCG
Organism: Nicrophorus investigator; assembly: GCA_963457615.1. Classification (NCBI taxonomy): domain Eukaryota; kingdom Metazoa; phylum Arthropoda; class Insecta; order Coleoptera; family Silphidae; genus Nicrophorus; species Nicrophorus investigator. The sequence continues at coordinate 12,734,064 of OY735141.1, read as the reverse complement.
GCAGTTGGAACTAAGTTGGAGAATCTTCTATTGAATGATTTGGATCAGGATGATGATTTCGATCCAAGATCTTACGAAACCCATACACCATCGTCTCCCCAAATCTTCACCAACGGAACGTCCTCAAGTCCACCGTTACGTAAGACTTTCAAAACATTAACTGTAAAACAATTCTTATAAGTATCGGCCTTTTAGTGGCACCACCGCCGAAAGCGGCCAGACGTAACATCAACAACAACGAAAGTCCGGCGAAGAGTTTCGGACATGATTTGTTTGGAGCAACGCCCTTCAACAGCACGATGACGCCATCACCAAACAGCACAACCAGTGCCAAAATCTTGGATCCATTCGAGATGGGCGATTTCAATACTGTCGCATCGCAGCAGGAAATCGAAAACGCCATCGGTTTAATCGATAAAAGGATTCTGGAGATGACGGTAAATATATTAAAATTTCATACAACTCGTTACAATAATTTATTTTCTATTTGCAGAATGGATTCAGTCGCGGAATCAGTTTCGGCAATGAAGATTTCTCACTGGAAAGCTTGGATCCTTTAAAAAACTAAAAGGGAGCAACTTAGGTCTTGTGTATAATATTTAAATTGAAAAAAAAGAAAGAACAAAGAATCCAAAAAAAAAAGAAGAAAGAAAGTTAAAATCTTGTCATATTGGCCTTTCCCCAAAAGATGTAAAAACTTTATATTTTTAAATAATATTTTTATATGATATATATATATACTTTAAGTATTATTTAGAAAGAAAAAAATCTTTATATTATTTACTTTGTAATTTAACAAAATGTATTGTTTTTAGTGAATTTATGTATGTATATTATTTTCTTAAATATAAGCAATTTATTGGTATCACCAAACAAAAAAATGTAATCAAGCTATCCAAATAATATTATCAGACGACAGCAAAAAAAAAATAATTATCTGACAACATAATTTCGAGAAACATTTCAAAATTTTCAGTTAATAATGAAACATACATTCGCAAAATTTTTAGTGTGTTTATTGGTCTGCTATTTATCCAAAGGTACAGAGAACGTAGATAAAACTAATTTAAATCTTATAATTTGCGTTTTTTTTTTATAATAGCCAACGAGTATTGTCCGCCTGGAAACGCGAAATATCCTTTGGGCGACGAAAACCTTAATAACGATGTACTTAAGAAACCGACGGTGAACGAGTTCAAGGAAGATTTTAAGGATTTCCAAGGATACCCTAGTAAATGCGAACCTATTCTTCCTCAAACTGGTGATCTCATTGTAAGTTTGCCTTTGTCCTGTTCCACTTTATGCAATGTTCAGCAATTTTCCTAATTAATTCAACTGACATTGCACTTCAAATTATTGCAAAATAAGACCAATTCTACAATTTTATATGAGCAGTGCTTATTAGGTAAGCACGAAAGATACACATAACAGTAAGTAAAAATAGTTATTAAGAAAAGATGATTACATAAATTACAAATCGAAATGTTTAGGATTTATAGATTAGATTAGTATTTCGAACCATAATGGGTTGCTAAATATTTTGGCAAAAAAATATTTTTAAATTAAAGGTTTTAAAGTTTCTTCTTAATAAATATTTCAACTGCCATCAGATTTACTTAATGTTTAAAAAATATAAAATAAAAAAATATATATTTCAATTTTAAATGAATTTAAGAATTAATTTTAATAGAATAATACTTAAAACCTCCAATGGTTTCTAAACTTCATGTTATTACACCTCCTAGTTATGAAAATTAGAGTAGAGTTATCTTTTCGCTTTTTCTTTCGTTAGTCCGCGCTTTTCCAAAACGGAAATGCGTCCCAATGAATTGTTATGTCAATATAATTAAAATTCGCTTTATGTACATTTTTGGAAACACATTTCTTCTTAAATATTTAAAGATATTTTTATTATTAAATAGTGAAGTTAATATTACGTGTGTTAAAACTAATAAGAAAAAAATATGGAAAATTAAAGAAAAGTGTGGAAATCGGTATGTGGATATAATTTTAAAAATATAAACAAGAACATTATTTTAGCAATATCAAGTCATAAAATTAAAAAATATATTCTAGTAAAATATTTACTTATAAAAGAAGAATTAAAAATCGCAAACAGCAAAAAGTAAGACTGAATAAACGGTATGAAATATATCAAATTAGAAACAAAAATGAAAGTAAAGAAAAGAATGAAAATTAAAGATATAAAAGAACATTACAGCAATTAAAACTGAATGGGTTCACTGGCAATTATAGTTCTTGCGAATACCTAAGATCTGCTGGAGAAGAGCAACAAAAATAAAGAACGTTAAATGTAAATAAAAATTATAAATAGCATAAATATAAAAAACGAAATTTGCTTCCTAGTAATAATAAGAAACATATATCTAATAATTATGATATGATAGAATATATATGATACATATATGATATGATAGAATTAGAAAAAGATTTATATTTTATCATAAGTGAAATTAATTTATGATAAAACTAGAATAATTGAGTGAATAAAAAGCTCTTAAAAGGATAAAATAAAATGTTAGTTATTAATTAATATTGTAATTTGCAATAATATTATAATTACTTAAGTTAGTGTTCACTGGAAAATAGATATAATTAATATTAATATTTGTAAAATACTTAGATATATCATATTTATAATAATAATTGATGTAACACAGTCATATCTCGATTAGAGAAATTACTTTATTTCAATGATAAAACTAGTAGAATACAATATTTATTATATTAATATTTTATATAATACAGTCACATCTCGATACATAAAATTACTTTGTTAAGTAAAACTTCATTTCAGTGGTAAAACTATTAGTATACCATATTTCTTGTAATATTTCATATAATACATTCATATCTCGATTAACTTAATTACTTCATTAAGCGGAACTTTATTTCAGTGCTAAAACTAGTAGTACACTATATTTATTGCAATATTTCATATAATACAGTCATATCTCGATAAACGCAATTACTTCGTTTCAGTGGTAAAACTATTATACCATATTTTTTATAATATTTTATATAATACAGTCATTTTTCGACATGATAAGCTAGTAGTATACCATATACTTTGTTTCAGCAGCAAAACTAGTTATATTCCATATTTCTTGCAATATAATGCAGTTATATCTTGCAGTTAACATGAAAAATTGGAATATGAAATAATAGCAATAATTAAAAAAATAATAATTATATTTATTACAAACAAATAATTTAACTGTTACAAAAGGCTATTGACCAAAGGTCTTTCTGCCCCAATAATTGAATTAGTTATAAAATAATTCATAATATTAGCCGTTTTATGATGTTTGTATTGGTATAATGTTACTTCATGCTTGTCAACCTGACACTTAGATCACCAATTGTCGGATGTACATTATATAATTGTATCATAATTGCGAATACATTTTATTCGATGAATGATAGGATATTATAGTTAGTAACTAGGTATACTACTGAGATGATTAGGTTGCCTATAGTTATTAGTAACATACACTTAAAATATAATGACCGTTACTTTTAAGGCAAATTCTGATATGAAGGTGGTTCAAAACTCAAATTAAACAAACAACAAGTTGTATGAGAAATAGGGCATTAATTATTAAAAATATGTGTTGAAGCAATAATAAGATTGCTTGATTCATTATAGAAGTTATATAATTAGTTATAATTATATAATACATGCAACATTTTCTATGAAAATGTCAATTAAGCTACTGTTTACCATGAAGACAGAATTCAATCATAAAGTAATATTGAATGTTTTTTTAACGTTTTCATTAAATATATAATTTAGGTTGGTATCAATTGTTTAATTTATGTCTTGAAGTTGATCGACTTTACAAGTTTTTTTTTGCTACATTTTTTTAATTCAATACGAATAGCAAAATAACGTGGAGTGCGACAAGAGCAGCGGAGATCTTCTGTATTCCATTTGCTGTGAGTCGAAACCCTCGAGTGAGTGCAAAAGGTGCAATTTGAACGTGACACCTGACAATACTGCAGTTCTCTTGGAGTGTTTTGAATGCATCGATCTGCCGCTTCCAATTGACAAGAAGGTATGATCAACTTTAAATTTTTCCAAAAAAAAAAAACGGTTAAAGCATTTTCCACCAAATTCTGCAACAAAAATATGTAATTTTCACGTATTTTTCTCTTTCTATGTGCGGCCAGAATAGAAGTGAACGCAATATAACATATTTGGTTTATTACATTGAGATCCCTACATACATTGATCCCGTCGACAGTTTGACAATGCGTAATAACACGGTGGTGCCATAAGTATAAAATAAGTTGTTTCGCCGGACAGAAAAATATAGGGGGATTTCAAATTTTCAGTTCTGATAGATTGATAAGTCTTTGATAAACTTGTATCAGCCGCTGCTCTGTAAACTGTAAATTCCTGTAAACTATAAACCCTGTAAGTATTCTGCTGTTTGTAGGTTATGTTCAGGTTATTCTTCGCACATTTTCAACTTTTTATAAGCGATTATTGATTGTTTCATATATAATATAACGTTTTTACCAAGGTTGAATAGAGTTTAATGCCTTGTCCGTTTACACATTTCATCAACATCATTCTCAGAATTGAATTTGATAAACTTTCAGAAAAATCTGACATTTATAAGATAAATTTAAAATACATATTTTTTTAATACACTTATATTCTTAATTCAAGTGTGAGTACATTCATTACAATTTATTGCTAAATTTCTGATGAAGTGAACAGTGGTTTATTATTATCGATCACTTTTGTATAGTGAAATCTATTAAAATATTGCAACATTTACATCATATACCTCAGTAATATAAATAAAATCTTAGTAATTTTTTATCATCTGTTCATTAATCAATTGTATATCTTATTACGAAGCCTTTATGTTGGGGACATTTTTAGTTGGCATATATTGTGCAATATATACTGTAGGTATTTATAAATTTGAGTACATGCAGTTTAATTTCTTGGCACAAAGAATTTATTGTAGTTTTTGTAATCATTAATTTTCATATACTTTTTTTACAATAAAGAAAACTTAAATTTTTATCTTCATTATTTATATAAAGTTTATTATATTATAAACAATATTTTGTATTCACTTTGTTAATTAATAAACTACACTTTTTATTGGCAAATCATCAGACAAAATCTTGATTAAACTTTTTTTCGCAAAATTAGTTGAATAAATTAATCGCGTATAAGATTTTGAATCATATGATTCATATATTTTTTTTAATTTTGGAAAACTAATAGAATTCTTCATGTTTGTCTATTTCTTACATAAATAAATCTTGTTTTTAGATTTATTAAAAGTAAAATGATGCTGCAGAGGATATTGCAGCTAAAGACGAACGTGCGTAGTCTGAAAACGGTATCGAGGTATGCCTATAGTTCGCAAGCTGTTACGAAACAGGCGATCCCCGAAGAGACATCAGACATCGCGACGTTCAAAGTTGGGGAAAAAATACACGGTTTCAGTGTCAAAGATATACAGAAGATCTCCGAATTCAACGTAACGGCGATCTGCTTGCTCCACGATGCCACTAAAGCAGAGTACCTGCATTTATACAGGAATGATAACAATAATGTGTTTTCGGTGAACTTCCGTACGACGCCTATGGATAGTACGGGTCTTCCTCATATCCTGGAACACACAGTACTATGCGGATCTCAGCTGTACCCAGTTCGAGATCCTTTCTTTAAAATGCTGAACAGATCATTGGCAACATTTATGAATGCTATGACAGGATCTGATTTTACCATGTACCCATTCAGCACGCAGAATTATTCTGATTATAGGAATTTACAAAAGATTTATTTGGATGCGGCCTTTAGGCCAAACCTTAATCAAACAGATTTCATGCAGGAGGGCTGGAGATTGGAGAACGTTGACCCGAAAGACAAAAACACGGATTTGGTTATTAAAGGGATCGTTTATAACGAAATGAAAGGAGCCTTTTCCGAGAACGAGTCCATTCTTCAACAGAAATTGCAAAATGTCATATTACCAGATCACACTTATGGCGTTTGCTCTGGTGGAGATCCTCTGAAGATCCCTGATCTGACATGGGAAGCTCTTAAGCAATTCCATAAGGATCATTATCACCCTAGCAATTGTAGAATTTACTCATATGGAAACTTCCCTCTTATTCCGACTTTAGAATACGTGAATTCTGAATATCTGCGCAAATTTGAATACCAGAACCCCAACCATACCGTAGTACCAAGTCAGGCAAGATGGGATAAACCAAAGAAAGAGCATGTACTGTGTCGGTTCGAGAATATGAGAGAACCCTTTGAGCAGCAGAATTCGCTCACGATTGCATACCTCATGAACGATATTACCGATATATACGAAACGTTCTTATTACAAGTAAGTCGATGTGTAGATTTTACCGATTCGGTATTCTAAACCTGATCTTCTTTGTTCGCAGTTTATTACTGAACTTCTAATAAAAGGTCCAAATGCGCCATTCTACAAATCGCTCATTGAACCAAACATTTCAGGCGGTTTTACTCCCAGCACCGGTTTCGACTCTCAGCAACGTGACACTATCTTTGCGTTGGGATTACAAGGACTTAAGGTTGAAAATTTCGAGAAAATTGAAAAGTTATTCGATGAGACTATTGATTCCGTTGTTGCTTCCGGTTTCCAAGAGCAGCACATTGAATCGGTCTTGCATCGATATGAGTTAGGTTTGAAGCATGAGTCTTCTAACTTCGGCTTGAATTTGTTGTTCGGTTTGACTCCTACTTGGAATCACAATGGAGATCTGATTATGCAATTGCGTTGCAACGATTTAATTGATAAATTGAAGAACGAAATGAAAGCGAATCCATCGTACTTACAGAATGTTGTAAAGAAATATTTTAAAGATAATAACCACAGGTTGGTTCTGACAATGTCCCCGGATAAAGAATACGAACAGAAGCAGGTTAAAGCTGAGAAGGAATTAATATCTTCTAAGGTGAAGCCGTTGAGCGATAAAGATAAAGAGGAAATTTTCAAGAAATGTTTGCAGTTATCAGAAGAGCAAGCGAAAATTGATAATACCAGTATTTTACCTACTCTGAGTATGAATGATATCAGCAGTGAAGTTCCCAGGGTTATGAAAGATAAGACTAAGGTAGGCCCTGTATCTACGCAAGTCTTCAAAGTGGATACAAATGGTATCACTTATTTCAGAGGTATTTTGAGTACATCTCAATTAAGTCCAGAACAGCAAATGATGCTGCCGCTGCTCTCTTACGTCATTACGAAATTAGGAACCGACAGCTTGAATTACAGAGACTTTGATAGTCTTGTAAATCGTAAAACGGCTGGACTTGGAGTACAAACGCATATTGGTGATAGTTTATACCAATTACATTCTTACGAACCTGGATTATTGATTTCCAGCTATTGTCTAAACCAGAATATCGATTATATGTGGGACTTATGGTCTCAAATCTTTAATCTCTCTGAATTGAAAGATGTCGCTCGCTTTGAGATGTTAGTCAAATTGTACATGTCCAATTTGACACACGGCGTAGCTGATTCTGGTCATCTTTACGCTATGCTGGCAGCCCAAGGTTTGGTTTCTGGTGTCGCTTATCAAAAGGACTTGCTCACTGGTCTCGAGCATATTTCCTACATGAAAAGACTAGTCAAAACATCGAATTTCGCAGCCATACTTACGGAGCTCACTAACGTAGTCAAAATCTTATTTGACAAAAACAATTTAAGGTCAGTTTCTCGGAGTTGTTTCTTTCTTAGATATTTATGGAATTTTGTTGTTGTAGATGTTCGTTGAATGTTCTGCCAGAAAATAATTTGCAGTCTTTCGAAGGTTTTGTAAATAAGCTTCCTGGCAATGCTATGAATCAGGCAGAATCCGCTTACACAACTACGAAAATTTGGGCCCCCACTGACTCCGTGAATTGCCACCACCACGTGCTTAATGTTCCGGTTAACTACTGCAGCAAATCTATTTTGACTGTTCCGTACACTCATCAGGATTACTCGAAGCTTCAAGTTTTGTCGAGGTTATGCACCTCGAAGTTCTTGCATCCAGAACTTAGGGAGAAGCAAGGTGCTTATGGAGGCGGATTGAAGCTCTCTATGGATGGCGTATTGAGTTTCTACAGTTATAGGGATCCACAAAATACCCAAACTTTAGATACATTTGATAATACTACCAAATGGCTGACCGATAATTTATCGAAGATTACTGAACAGGAGGTGCTTGAAGCCAAATTGGGAGTCTTCCAAGGCGTAGACGCGCCGGTGCCTCCAGGCGCCAAAGGCTTGAACGAGTTCTTGTATGGATTAGATACTGATATTCTACAGAGGCATAGGGCCGCCCTTATGGCCGTTAACATTGAAGGTCTTAAGCAAGTCACGGAAAATTATCTCATTAATTGTGATATTAGCAAAACTGGTAAAGTTGTCTTAGGGCCAAAGAACATGGATACGACCGATAGGGCTGAAGAATTGTGGACAGTCGTCGAAAACGAATAATATGTTTGGTAGATGTTACTCATACAAATATATTAAATGTTATTATATAAAATAAATAATGTTACCAATTTACGTTTTTTGAAGTTATTTTAAGATTTTTATGAATAAATTATGTTTAATCAAAAACAAATGAAACTTATTTAATCAGATCAAAATTATTGTTGCGTGTGGTCTTCAATTATACGTTATATGATAGTTAAGTATATCTTATATTATTTTTAGTAAAATGTCGTTACCGGAGACCTATCAAAATTCGAACCAGTATTTTCGAGATGCGCTGACGTTTCTAACGGAATACTGCTGGCTGCACAGTTTCCCAAACATCGAAATTACAACTAGAAATCTACTAGCTTGTTTTCCATCGGAATGGATCGAGTATTTCCGAAAAACTAGTTTTAATGGTATCAAAAACATCGGGATCGGAGTCATTGACGTAAGTGGTTTAAACAAATATATTATATGGAAAGTGACTTGATCGTTTTAGCCTGAAGCGCCTGCAAGCCTGAAAAACTTTATGGAGAGGGTGAAGAAGATGACGCCTTCATATGAACTCGAGGAGAATAAGCTCGAGTTGATTCGGTCTAAAAAATTCGGTGAGAAGAAGCTGCACGAGGTCTCATATTTGGCTCCGATGGTCAATAAACTTTGCGAACCAAGAAATATAAAGTACATAATTGATATAGGCGCAGGTTGCGTAAGTTAACACTAGAAGTTAATGCAGGAACGGAATAATACTGAAGTTTTTATAGGGGTACCTTTCTCATATTTTATTTCAAGCGTACGGCTACAAAGTTTTAGGTATCGAGAGTAGTCAAAGCGTATTGGAAAGCGCGCTCAGAGTACAGAAAGACCATTATCCTAATTCGATAGGCAATGTTGTATTCATGAAATATAGGGTTACAGCTGATTCTGGCGAAGACATCATGCGATTGATGTGCGATAGTTTTATCGAATACCAAGGCGAAGATGTTTTCTTTGTGGCTTTGCATGCATGCGCTGATCTTAGCGTTCATTTCATGGATCTATTTAGGACCATCGAGGAATGCAAGGGCGGTATTGTCATGCCATGCTGCTACCATCTACTTGAAAAGTGCAAATTTGGCTTCATCAGTTTTCCATTGAGTAAAGATTGTAACGCAGTTAATAAAGATGGTATACTCGATACACCATTCTTTAGATTAGCAACGCAAGAAACTAGTTCTCGTTGGGGTGGACTCGACAACACTCAGCAACTGTTGCAAGCACAGAATCTTCTATTTAGAAACCTCTTGCAAGAAGCTATAGATGAAGGTATATTATTAAAATAAGCTTAAAACACTCCATTAATTAATATGCTTTTAGTGGATGTGACCTGCAGACGCCAAATCCGAAAAACCGGCTTCAAAGATCACGAAGATCATTACACCATAGAATCGTACGTTGCGCGTATCGGTGATTCTTTCGAATTAAATCAAAACCAGAAAACGGTCAGCCTCGAACTTATGGATACTATTAAGAAACGAGTCATTTCATTATATTACGAAAAAGGTGATAATCCGGAGCTGCTAATTGAAGCGTTCGTTTCTCTCCAAATCTTTATACAAGCATTCTGCGAAAACGTCATTTTGTTGGACAGAGTTTGTTACATGAATGACTTCCAGCACATCAACTGCGTCACCAAAAAGATAACGAATGATTTGCTTTCGGCCAGATGTTTTGCATTGGTTTTATCCAGAGAAGATAGACCTCTAGACAAAAGGCTAAATAAACCTATACCAAAATCCTTGAGTGGAATATTGGCGTACGATAATGAATTCGAGTACCGTCGAACAGTAAGAAGTGTTTTTAAATAGTAATTGTTTGATACGTGTTACTTTTATAGTTAATTGTTTATAAGTGATTGCATTTGAAATATGAGATGTGCATACATTCTCAATCAGTTGTATAAAAATACAGATTATATAATTTAATAGCGTTAAAGAGTCAAGAAATAAAAGTATTATAGTTTTTTTTGTCTGCAGCAATACTTTTGATAGTTAAGTACAATTGCACAATTATTTCATTTGTAACTGTTTCGTTTTATTTATATACTCAAAAAATATTTTATAAAAAAACTTGTATTTACATATCTATTAATATATTTTCTTTACACTATTTTAACTTAAACTTAATATAACAAAATATAAATTATGACTTGACCCATTCCTAGCGTTTATAATTATAAATTTTAGAATTGTCAAATGTAAATGAGCTTAACATTCTTTATTTACAGTTCTAAGCTATCATTCGAATCTATTTCTTTTTTTTAGACCAGTATCATTATCATCTACTTAACTTATAGACCAGAGTTTTTTAACCTTTTTGCTACGCAACTCTTCTACTGCATCTTAATTGTTTATATCATATAATTTTGACGTTAGATGACAGCTGTCATTATAAATTTTCAAATTATTAAAAATATTTGATTTATTTATTAACTCCTACCTGAAAGCTTGTTTTATTAGAATGTAAACTACTCTTAAACATATTGGAAAACTCCATTTATCCATTTTTTCAAGACCAGTATCATGCAAAGTCTAGTTTACTTATAGACCAGAGTTTCTGAACTTTTCTGCTACGCAACTCTTGTACTGCAACTTAATTGTTTATATCATATAATTTTGACGTTAGGTGACAGCTGTCATTATAAATTTTCATTTTTTTTAAATATATTATTTATTTATTAACTTCTACCTGAAAGCTTGTTAAGAAAACAAACTATTAGAATGTAAACTTCTCTTAAACATTTTGAAAAATTACTGAAATTATCCATTTTTTCAAGATCAGTATCATGCAAAGTCTAGTTTACTTATAGACCAGAGTTTCTAAACTTTTCTGCTACGCAACTCTTGTACTGCAACTTAATTATTTAATCATATAATTTTGACGTTAGGTGACAGCTGTCATTAAACATTTATTGTGACCTATAGATTGAAAACAGACGTTAAACTTGAATTTAAGACGAATTAAGGAATGTGAAAATCCAATTCGGATTTTGGTTATAAATTTTCAAATTATTAAAAATTTATGATTTATTTATTAACTCCTACCTGAAAGCTTTTATTAGAAAACAAACTATTAGAATGTAAACTACTACTAAACATTTTGGAAAACTCCTGAAATTATCCATTATAAAATCCAAGTAATTTGGACTATAAAGTCTATGGTATATCATGAAATAAGATATATAAAGGCCAAAATTTGGCATTAGCTATAAATTATTTAGACAATATCTTAACAATCTAAAGTTGAAAACTTTGATGGCAATAAATCTACTTTTAAGAGGTTAGTAACAATTTTAATTAACTATTAGTTAAATTAGCAAAATATATATGGAAAATTAATAATTGAAATTCGAAATATTTCCGAATGATATTTTATTACTAGGTTGATTTTATTACTGTTTTAATTGAGTTTTTATAAATTTAAAATGCGGCTCCACGATATTTCGGATATCAATCAAATTTTCGCGAACGCGTGCCTCGGTATCATTTTTTGTGTGTTATCCGCGTTGCTCTTAATTAATTTATATCTTTTGTGTCGGGCGTTCAATATTTTGTACACATTTTTGCATAAAAATAATGCGCAACCCACGCTTATTTTACATACGAAAAGAAAATTTATTTTTGCGCTCGCATCATTGAATTTTATTAAAAAGCAAAAAAAAATTATATATGTAGTAAATCGTGTTACGTTTTTATTTATACTCTGCCGCTTTCGGAATTGTGAATCAGTCCTCGCAGAATATTATTACATCTTTGTGCGTTGATTAGTAATATTTTTCAATTTGTTTCTGTTTTAAATGAAATATTGCAATATTAAGTTAGCAAGTTGTTTAAGGTATAAGGTGTTGCCTATTGTTAAGAAAGTTTTATTAAATTTTGTGATATTTACATCGATTACTTATCTGTACTATATACAAGCCCGTCTCGAGAGTATTTGTTCACCGAGTTTCATCAAAATTTAGTGAGGAACAAAAAAGATCAAAGATCATACTGATATGCTTAGTAAAAAGCGTGGTATAATTCTGTTAAATTTGATCCACAATTATTTTAAATAATTTATTAATTTTTTCATTTCTTAAATCAATATTACATTATTTATTTATTTTTGACCATGTAATTTACAACTTCTTGTAATACTTCAATGTTTAGTTAATTGCATTAATAATTCACGATTTTTTCTATACAATTGATCTAAAAGGCCTGTGTAATGTTCTGAGATAATTCTTTTAATTTTCTCAAGTTAATCTATTAACAAAATTTCCACTTTGCATCCCAAAAAAACTGATGCCCTAACTTTCAAAAACTTCTTCTGAAATTGTCCTCTTAGAAAAATAACTTTTTTTGTATCATTTTAATTTCCAGCTTCTTGCAATACTTCATTGTTTAATTAATTGCATTAATAATTCATGACTTTTTCTATCCAATTGATCCGAAAGGCTTGTGTAATATTCTCAGTTAATTTTTTTAACTTTCTCAAATGAATCTATTAACAAAATTCCCGTTTTATCCCAAAAAACTGTCGCTTACAAAACTTCTCAAACTGTCCTCTTAGAAAAATAACTTTTTTGTATAATTTTTAAATAGTTCAAACAAATCCGATATTGTTTTATCTACTATTGCATTGAAACATTCAAATTTATTTTATAAATCTAGTATATCTTCATCTTCGTAAACAAACTGTTTTTTCTTCTTACGACTTCTCGCTTCACTTTTGGCAATAAAACTAGCTATAATTTCAAGTTCTTCCATATTTTTTTTTGCCGAAAACTTACTAGAACAATTTTTTTCAGTAAGTTTAACGAATGTAATTTGTAGTAGGTTTTTTTTGCAATATTTTTAGCATATCTAAATTCTACTTATGTTATGCAATTAATTACTAATTGTTCAAATATCTAGTGATAATCTACCATTGTTGGCACAATGGTTTACAATTTATATTTATCTTTATTTGATTATTTTTCAGATTTTTTATTGTAATAAATTATTATTTGCCCTTTGGTTCTAATCAAAATTTGTAAATAAATATTTCATATTATATTTATTGTAACATGCACACAAACAGATACAAAACAATATCTTTAACTGATACTAAGGGCTATTTAACTGAAACGTATATAATATTTTATGATATTACATTTTTTTTATTACATAGTCATGTTTAGTCAATGAAGAAGTTTCAATTTTGTGCGTAAATCTGTCTAAATATTCGTTATAGAAAAGTTTATTATTAAGTTAATTAAGGAAAAAACTTTTTTCATCTTTCTGTTGATTCAAATATGTAATATAATTGTACTAAAATATTAAATTGAGGACAGAATGGTTAATTTCGTGTTAATTTCGTGTCTATTCAAATATAAAAAATAATTGTTATACGGTCTTAAAATATTAAATTGAGGATAGAATGGTCAATTTCGTCTTCATTTTCTTTAGCTTCTTTACTAACAAGTTTATCACTCTTCAATGGTATTTTTTTTAATTACATATAGTTATTTTTAGTCACTGAAGATGTTTCAGTTTTGTTCATGCTAGACGGATTATTCATTATATGAAAGTTTTTTTTAAGTTAATGAAGGTAAAAATAAATTTTAAATATTCCATTTCAGTGATTCTAATATAAAATATAATTGTTATAATGAACTAAAATTAATTGAATTGATTCTAAATTAATTATAAAAACTAAATTTTCTAATAATTAAACTAATTAATTACACTATAAATACAAAATTAGATATTAAGTATATCCTTGTCTAAACTAACTTAATATTTAAAATTACTGGTTAGTTTCTTTGTTGTTTCGCTCATTTTCTAGGGAATACCCTTTTAGAATTTTCTCGGCCAAACTCTTTCCACTACTCCACATCATTAGTCTGGACGTCATCTTCATATGAATGCCAGAGCAGACCCCTCTGGTTTGCATTATTGACTAGGATTCAATGTACATGGCACTAGTACAAATTTTCAGTAGTTGCAAACATTTGATATAAAATTCGAGAGAAAAATCTAGTCAATACATTTTTCATATTTTTTTCTTATGTATTTTATTTACAATCGTAATATGCATTGATAACTTTTTCAAGGTTTTTACTACTTTTTATACCTTTTTTTCGTATAGTATTTTATTTACAATCGTAATATTCACACAATAATTTGATGGCGATTGATATATTTATTTAAGTTGATATTTTTTTCAACGTTTTTACCATTTTTTTATGAACATAGTAATTTTTCAAATTGCATCCTTCGACTTTGGTGAAAGGCGAACCTTTTATAACGAACGTCAGCATTAATTCTGCAAGTACTAAAAGCAGCTCATAAAGAGACTGGATTAAAATAATATTTGCAATCTGCTATATGCTAGCAATAATGAAATATTTTTTACCACAAGAAGGGACTGGAATGGTTGGAATGTAGTACTAGTACTTACAATTTGTTTGAAAGGCGAATCTGACCAATCTCCCTTAATCAGTTTATATCGGAATAAAAAATGTTGATTAGTACTTTTTCATTCAATCAAAGAAGCAAATTAATTAATAGAATACTTTATATAATTGTTACAATACAATTGTTACAATTATTATTATCATTATATAATATACATTAAAATCTATTAAAACATATTTCAATCTTGCTTTTGATATTTTTTTCTTCTTTTTTGATAATTTGAATTTCTTAATGTTCTCTAATTTTGGTTAGTGTTTATTATAGTACATTAATAAAATAAGTTGCGTGCAACAATTTATTTATTTTTACAATTAAACGAGTAGTGATATTTCGAAACATCGTTGCATCGAGAAACGTATCGTATATCATATTGTGCTCGAATTGCAATTTATATGCATGAAAAAATCAACAGATTTAAAAAAAAGTTGCATTTTGTTATAATTTATTTTATATAAATCAGAATATACAGATGTATAATTTCAATAATATTCTATTAATAAGTAGTAAATTCCATAACAAGAAATGATGTTATAAATAATATAACTGTTACAAAGTGCTTTTGACGAAAGATTTTTCTGCCTAGAAAAGTATTATTAAATTAAATATAGTAAGTTGACACATATAAAGAGAAAACATATTAAAAGATGATTGTGCTTTTTTCTGTTTCGATTAAAAATTTATCATAAGGAGTTATAGCATTTATCACTTAACAATAACATTTATTCTTCATTCATAATAATTTTTACTTCAAAATAGAACTTTTTTAATTCTTTAATTTCGTCTTCATTTTCATTCTGCTATTATATACTTTTTTTCTTATTATTTCTTTCTAGAATTAGTGAAGATTTGTCTTTCAGAATAAAAAAAACAATAATTCAGAATTTTTTATATCGACTTAAAAAAACAAATTGTTACTAATTCAACTTATAGAGATTTAACTCAAGTACTAATTGGTAATATACAAAAAAATAGTTTAAATTAGTAACTTATGTATCAGAAGTATTTACCTAATATCTTATTTTTGTGATGAAACAGACGCTGAGTTACAATATTAATTTTTATTAATAATATAATAAGCTGAGTGAAGTGAATATTATGTAGTGGCCGACCATTTACATGTCATTTATTATATATTTAATATGTTTATTTATTAAGCCTACAACTTCTTTCTTAATTAATATGTTATGATATATATTTTGTAGCCAACAAAGTGTATTTAGTTTAGCCACCTATAAGGGCACATCTGTTTGTAACCCCGAGGGTTTCTAGAAGTTGGGAATTCCATTGATTATTAGTTTTATGACTTTTAAAAACAATAGTTTTAATGCGGGTGATTTTCCACACACACGTAGTCAAAACTCTTATCCTTTTGTATTCATTCCCTTTTTGAAATGCATAGATTTTTGTATAATATAATTTAGTCTATGCTCTTAGTGGGTCAAGGGAACACTTCCTAATTATTAACTTAAGAGAAGAATTAAACTTTTAGTGGATTATCCATGAGTTCAATACTTGTCTAATTGACATCTCAGTAAAAACACTAGTTTATCAATAAAACTATATAAGAATATTGTATTTAATATTCGTAAACTCCTTTAAGATTCCACAGCGATGTAGCTACCAGATAATTCACGGTGTTCAGAGATTTTTTAATCTCAGACAAGACAATTTCAAGTACATATTTCTGCAAATTGTTGATATTAATTTTTCAAAATTTAATTAAAACCAAATTTGAAGAAGAAAGATATAATACGGATATACATATTTCTATAAATTATTTATATGTATTTTTCATATATGGAAATACAAAATACAACAAAAATCAAACTTGAAGAACTTAAATAGAGATATAATATAGCAATACATTTTTATTATAAATTGTTTATATATTTTTATCAAAATACAATCAAAACCAAATTTGAAGGAACTAGAGTATATATGGAAATATATTTTTTTTTAATTTTTATATATTTTTTTTAAAAATACAACCAATACCAAACTTGAAGAACCTAAATAGCTCTAAATAAGAATATAGAAATACATAAATTTATATATTATTTATATGTATTTTTCAAAATTCAATCAAAACGAAATTTGAAGAACTCATAGACCTAGAAATATGTATATGGAAATATGCGTGTCTATAATTTTGTATATACATTTTTCAAAATACAACTTAAACCAAACTTCTAATAGAATATGGAAATATATATTTATAAAAATTGTCTATATGTCTTTTTTTTTAATCAAATTTGTAAAACCTTATGGAACTAGAATGAATATGAAAATAAATATTTCTAAAAATTATTTATATTTTTTAAATTATAACACACATTTATATACACATCACATCATTTATATTATGTTCATGGAATTTAGTTTTTGCTGTATTTTAAATCGAATAAGATATCGCTTAATATACATTATAATAAGCCCAATTCCTGAAGTTCAAACTTTCAATTTTAATGTGCTACTTCAGATGTTGTCTTTGCCTAGAGAAATATCGGTTAATATTTCTATCGTAGAATCTCCCATTTTATTGTGCAATAAATTTTTTGCCGTTAAATCTATTTATTGTGCGAATATTCTGTTGTTTCGTATTTGATATTGATATTTACCCTTAATATGTAACATTACTAGAAAAGAGTCATAGTTTTGAGTATTTAAATTTATTAAATATAAATATTAGTTTTAATATAAATATATTTATATTTAATTCAAGAAATGTTTATTACCAGTATAATTATAAATATGTGTGAATGCATTTGCTGGATTTAGATTGAGCGTAAACTTTATAATTAGTAAACTTAACTTGCTTAACTTTTGTCATGCATGAAATCATCGTGTATTTTCTAACATTACTAAAAAAATATATTATACAGTACTGATCCAGTGCTTTTTTTGCTGTTTAATAATCAATTTCTTAAACGAAATAAGAGGATCTAATATAAAACCGAACGTAGTCTACCACTTTCTATTATTATCCAAAGGCCTTTGAAAGGGATGCCAGATAAACATAATTGAAATATATTACAATTTGTCGCACGTATTTCAAACCTTAATTGATTCTGGTGTTAAGTAGTTCTATTACGAATTACTCATCCCTCCGTTTTCTGCCTTTTTGATTGCTATCTCCATCACGTCTGATCGCCGAATGTAATCACCTTATTTCAATTAAGCCCAATTTCATTCAACATTTTTTTTTCATCTCTTCCCTTCGATACGTTTGCATAAAATGAAGGAATTCCTTCTTCAATTTCATACTCTTTGTCGCGTGAAAAATACTATCGAACATTGTTCGAATTTCGCCCGCAGTAATATTGTTAAGTATATATATTTATAATCAGCGAATTTTCCGGTGCATTTTCCTGCCGCGGAGAAATCCCTCTGCGTCACCTTTTGGCGTGGGATAATTTTTCCGCCGCGTTTCACCTTTTCATCAGCGCTAACTACCTGATTAAAAAGTAATTATATTTTGCACCAAACTTTCTGCTGGGGAATTTCATTTCCACTTCTGCTATTTCGCCTTGCAATCAATTCACAATTAAAAAACAGACATAATCTTCTCGTTTCTTTCTATAGTCTTCCAAATAACACTTCCTGCTATAAATAAGGAGAGCCAATTCTTACTTAAAACAATAACCGTAAAGCATCCAAATATTTTATTTTGCGGTTAAACTGTAAATATTTTAAATAAAAACCGGTATTTTTATTAAAAAATTTGTATTTTAGTACAACTATTTATTGATAATCAATATTTTTTTAAACATGATAATTAATAATAATTAATTTAAAAAAAAACAAATGTATACATAATTTATGGAAGATTATTGAAATTACCGGTTTTTTTTATGTAAATATATTGAAATTGAAAATATAGTTGAAATTTTACATCTTAACATTTCTATAAAACCATGACAAAACATCTAACAATTCTTAACACAGAATATTTTCTCCATATTTTGAATTAGTACTTCTTTCTGTAAATCATATTTTTTCTAATTTTTCTTTGAAAAACATTCATCATAATTATTAAAATCAGCATAATGATTTAGTGTCACAAATGTATACATAATTTATGATTATCGAAATTACCGGTTTTTTAAACCAAATTTATTGATAAACCGGTTAATCGTTATCGCGTATGAAACGTCTAGTTGAAATTTTACAACATCTTAACATTTGTATATAACCATAACAAAAAAAAACTCACAATTCTTAACATAGAATATTTTCTCGACATTTCCAATTAGCACTTCTTTCTGTAAATCAATTTTTTTTGTAATTTTTATTTGAAAAACATTTATCTTAATTATGCAAATCAGCTTAATAATTTAGTCTAACAAATGTATACAAAATTTATGATTATCGAAATTCCCGGTTTTTAAAACCAAATTTATTGATAAACCGGTTAATCGTTATCGCGAAAGAAAATATTCTTAACACAGAATATTTTCTCCATATTTCTAGTAGAATATTTTCTCCATTTTTCCAATTAGCACTTTTTTCTGTAAATCATATTTTTTTTTCTAATTTTTCTTTGAAAAATATTCATCATAATTCAGCTTAATATTATTCTATAATATTAATAATATTGTATAATCATACAATAATTATATTTAATTTGAATTTATCGTTTTTCTATAGTTTTAAATTTCAAGATAATTTACTGAATGTTTATTAATAATAAATACAAAAAAAAATGTTAAAAATATTAAAGTTAAAAATATTATTAAAAATTAAAGAATTACGAATAAACAAAATTAATTCACTTTTCATTGTATTTTTAAATTTATTTTATTACAAATTTAATTATATAATATTTTTTAAATAATTTTTCGATATTTTGTACTGATGTAAAAAATCATTACAAAAAATTATTAGGAAAGGTAGGAAAATGATAGACAGAAAATAATTTGCATTGTTATATTATTTATTTGCATTTATTGCACATCGATTTACAAGAATTGAAGTTATAGTAGTTATAGATAGAAATACATATTTAATTTAAAAACAAAAAACATAGTTATTGAGGCGAGACGAAATTTCCAGCCCAGAATTTAGTCTCGGCTCGAGTGGAATGAACGACACACTCAAACTATATTAGGGTTCATTTTATTCGGATATAATTAGATTTCAAAAACTAAATTAAATTATCTAGGTGCATCTTCCTTGTCCATCTTAAATCGAGGTTGTCATAATGCCGTTGCCTTGAGCCAAATCCTTGCGGTAACTGTAAAAAAAATAAGAAAAAAAATTATTAAATATTTAATAATTTTACATTTACATATTTTATAATTTAATTTATTTTTTGATATTATTTACTTATTTATAATAATAATAATTTATTGAGGTTAATAGCATTTTGTATGTATACTACATGAAATTAATCCTGAAAAGAAAAGCAATTCTAAATATTTCCTGGAAACCAAAAATATAAATATGTTATTTTATTAATTTAGACTTTTCCAATTAGACAAAATTATATTTTCTAAGTAATTTTATTATTATTTTTATAAAAAATATAAATATAAATATTTTATACAAAACTTCTATATTAAGGAAGGAAGCGTAATATAAAGGGCTTCCAGAATTAAAGTGCAACCAACCAATCATAACCTTAAGAAACCTTACAATGCAGTAATTATAATTACTGCTATAATATGAAGGAATACGCTGCTAGGACAAATATTATACGAAGAAAAATATATATTTGAAATTGCGCTTATTGTTATGATTACTTTGGTATGTGTATAAATAACTACATAATACTTGCATAAAATTATATAATATATCACCAATAAAAAATAAAACCGGACTAATTGAGGTCGTTAAAACCGCATAGAAATAAACAACATAAAAAAGAGTAAACACAACTCTAAAGAAATTATTATTTTGTTAATTATGTATTTCATAATTTGCATTTATCCATTGTGATGATCTGGTATGTGTTTAATACTTTTAAGGTAGGTATAGTAAGACTTGTATATATATAGCTAATATCTGTGACTATTTAAAACCGGACTAATTGAGAACTATAAAAAAAAACCAGCACAAAACGAGATTTGAAAAATTGAACACAATATATTATTTTTTAGAATATATTTTATTAATTATTTATTTAATAATTTGTATTTGTCCATTTGCGATCAAAGGACTAAATACGGTTTATCATTTTCACTATTTTTTTAATTAAAATTTAGTTTGTAATTATTACTCCAATATGAGTTTAATAGTTTTAAAGTTGGTATATTAATTTGAAAAAATAAAAGAGAAGATCTTATTTCTTAGAATTTATTTTATTTTGTTAGTTATTTATTTAATAATTTGCATTTGTGTATTTGGGATCAAAGGGCTAAAGACGGTATAGACTTTTCGCGCATTTTTTAATCTTAACATTTGTATAACATTTCATAATTCTAAATACATAATATGTTCTTCCAAGTAGCACTTCTTTTCTGTAAATGATAAGATCCTATTTTTTTCTGATTTTTCTTTGAAAAACATTTATCATAAATATATAAATCACCTTAATATGATTATATAATTCTGACAAAACTATATTTTGAATGATTTGAATTTTAAATTTCAAGATAATTTACTGAATGTTTATTAATAATAAATACTAAATAATTTAGTTAAAAATATTGAAACAGTTAACTTAAATGTAAGATGTGAACGTAGAAACTTCACTTCTGTTATAATATATCATTAATTTAATGTAGTTTGAAAGAATTAGGAATAACTAAATTTAAACTTTCCATTTTCTTTTGAATAAATTTAATTATATAACATTTTTTTAAATAAATTTTCTACATTTTTTTATGTAAATTCATTATTAAATTGATAGGAAATTTAGGAAAATGATGGAAATGGTGGAAAGACTAAAGTGTTTTTGTTATATATTTATGAATATACAATAATGTTTTTTTTTTGGGTTTAAAATTTATATTTATTTTATATTGCATTTTACTCTACGATGCATTTCTGGACAATAAATTATTATTATTTATTGCATATTGTATACAATACAATAAAAAGTGACAATTTTATAATGCACAGTGATAGATTATATAAACGTTTTATATAAAATGTATAAAATAATTATGTTGTGAAACCAACTGTATTCGAATTTAATAATAAACGACATTTTAAGTTTAGTTTGTTGTTATGATATACATGTCAACAATATCATGAAAAATCTATATTGTTATTAAAAATATAGAAAAATATCTAATTTTACTAACTAATAATTCCATTGAAGGAATGAATCGTTTTAAAAACAGTTTAAAATGTAGGGAAAAAAAACTTAAATGAAAAATAAATTTGATAGACTATAAAATCTTATAATTAATATTATTATTAATAAAAACACATAAAAAGTAGCCTTATACAATGGAATACAATTTATGTTAATTAATATTTAGTTTGTTTTGAAATTTTCTTATCGAAAATATAAGTTTTCAGTTTTAGTAACAAATTTTGAGATTAATTAACATTAGAATGCATTACATATTATTTATTTTACTGTTAATGCTCTAAAACTTATAACATTATTCAATTGACTTTATAGTAATAGTAGTTGGTACACCTGACATAAGTTTCATGTCATTTAGTGTGTTAATGCATTTATAATACTGTATAGAGAAATATGGGGAAATTATGACCCGCGGGCATTTTCCCGTCCCATTTTGTTCACTCTACACTTTACACTTTTCATCTGAATATGATTTATATTAATTATAGTAAAAAAAAAAATATTGGCTAAATTTGAATTTGGTTTATCACCGGCTGCTGTTGAGTTAAAACTTGACAGTTGGTATCGTTTTGAAGCTTTCTTAGTAATCTTTCCGTGATGATAATTTTTATTTTTGTTTTGGCTCATATCATAGTTACTGTTTTTATTTAATAAAGGATGGAAATCAAAAGAAGTTACTCAGACCATCGGGAGACATCTTAATTCCTCAAAAGTGAAATAGATGGTTTAAAAAGTTCAAAAATGGTGATATGGAGTTAAAGGATAAACCAAAATGTGATGATGACACTTTAAACTCTTTGGTGGAGTCTGATCCGCATAAGAGAATCAATGGTCAACAGTCAAAAGGCTCAGAAAGAAAATAGACAAGAAATTCCTGTGGCGCATGAACTTTATAATTTTACATTATAATATTGCAAGACTAGAAGCAGCAAGGATTACGCAGGACTAAATAAAATCTAGATTTAAAAGTTTTGCAACATCCACCATGTTTACCTGTTGTTGCACCTTCAGACTGTTAAATTTTTAAGACTTTAGTAAATTGTCTTCAAGATAAAAATAAACTAAATATTAATGAAATATCTCCAAAATTTTACGAAAGAGGTTTTCAAAAAACTGAATATTATGTGGCCTTAAATTATAAATAACAACAGAAAAAAAATTACACAATAGGGCGAAAAGACTACAGTTAAACTTACAATAATATTTTTCCGTTTTACCTAATATTAAATATAAATTAAATAAAAAAAAAGCCTTCCGCAGATTTTTAAGAGAAGTCGGAGATAGATAAGACCTTTTGTATTTTTCTCATTAAATGATATAATAATAATAAATACAAAACCGTTTTGTAAGACTAAATCGTTCAATTTCATCTCCATCAATTTATTTAAGTTCTACATTATTAATTTATATAATTTAATAATTTGGTGATTGGCATTATTTATCATGGAGATGCAAGAGTGAGAGGATACGGGGGGAAGCCTTCTGCAGATTTATAAGAGAAACCGGAGATAGATACGATCTTTTGTATTCTCTTCTTAAATGGTATTTCAATAAATACAAACCCGTTTTGTGAGTCTAAATCGTTCAAATTCATTTTCAACCTCATCTCCATGAATTTATTTAAGTTTTACAATATGAATTTATTCAATTTAATAATTTGGTCATTATCTTTATTTATCAAGGAGAATAAATAATACATTAAAACTAGAACTAAGAAAGATGCCACTTGCCAGCCATCAGATAATATTACAATTAACTTAGCAGCTACAATTTTACTTTTTAAAATTTTTAAAAGTATTAATTTGTATTATATTTTTTACCTTTTACAATTATTATAATGATTGATATTTTCAATGTTAATCTGTAGTGATGTTATTGTGAATATGATGAGGCCATAAACTAGTTTTAAAAAATACATGGAAATATCGGAACTCTAAATGGATTTACCGTGTTACGAAAATTTAAAAACGCGCGAGTTAATCTTCTATGTGTATAGGTAGCTTTTTTTTTTTTCAGCACGCACTTTTGTCGACCTGTTCAATTTCATCGCAAACTTGTTTCCCGTGTATTCAAATATTTATGTTCCCAGCAGACTCCTCTTGTGTGTTTCACACATAATCTGCTTATGATAATTCCAAACACCCACTATCAATGCGAAAGTGCAAAAGGACAACTTTAACCTACAGAAAATACCGACGAGAAATGTAGAGTACGGATGTTGGAAGACGACTGTAAATTGAGTTTCGATCGATGAAGACATCATCGTAGGAGTTAATTGAGATTTTAGTAATTTGGAAATTTGATTGCCGATCTAATTGACATGCATATGAGTAGTAGTACTTGCCTCTGGATGCAACGGTATATGTTGGATATTCCGCTGTAAGTACATTTCAAATCCTCGTCGGAGCCGCAGATAGGTGGAACGGGGAAAACCATACCCGTCTGCGCTGCATTCGAAATCATCTCTCCTCCAGATCTCTTCCCGTACCTGCGTGACAGAGGACAATAAACATGGTATTAATTTTGTCGTGTATTCCATACCGGAATACACCGGCGCTGAGGTATCATTAAAACCCCACATTGTCTTGAATTAACGAGGACTAAATTTTCCGGAATAGTACTCTTCAGCACATCATCACTTTTATATACACTTTTACTACATATATCAACAGTTTATAATAATAACATCTTAATAAGCTACACTTTAAATTCTATAAGTAAAAGTTAAATATTTATGTTATTTTACAATTGAAATTTAGTTATAATTTGTTGCTAAAATGATAAGTACTATCTTATTTCCAAATCTTGTAATTTTGGTATTTTTTAAAATTTAAAGTACCGAATCTGACTGTACTATAATAATGGGTTCATCAAAATATATGTAATTTGCTAAAAATGCAACACAAATATTAAAAACATTAAAATTTATTTATTTCTAAATCATCTAATTTTGATATTTTTATTTATTTAAAGTACCGACTTTGACTGTAATATAATATTAAATTTATTAAAATAAACGTAATTTGTAACTTACTAAAAATGCAACATATGTGTAATCCAAATTCTAAGAAGACGAGTAATTTTTATATTAAAATTTAGTTATAATTTGTTGCTAAAATGTTAAGTTAGTCATTCCATTTTCTAAATCTTGTAATTTTGTTGTTTTTATTTATTTAAAGTACTGAATATGACTGTTAACTAATATTGCATTCATCAAAATATTTGTAATTTGTAACTAATCCAATTTCCGAGATGACAATCTGTTTTGACATTAAAATTTTGTTGCTAAAATGATAACTAATTTTCTATTTCTAAATTTTGATATTTTTTATTTATTGAAAGTACTGAATGCGACTGTAATATAATTTTGCATTCATCATAATATAGGAAATTTTAAACTTGCTAAAAATGCAACAATGATGTAATCCGAATTCCAAGAAGACAAGCTATTTTTACATTAAAATTTAGTTATAATTTGTTGCTAAAATGATAAGTACTTTCCTATTTTCAAATGAAGTATTTTTTATATTTTTATTTTTTGAAAGTACCGAATGTGACTGTAATATTATAATGCATTTATAAGAATATGTCTATTTTTACATAAAAATCTTGTAATTTTTATTTATTTAAAGTATTGAATATGTTTGTAATATTATATTGCATTCTTCAAAATATTTGTAATTTATAACTTGCTTAAAATGCGACACAAATATAATGAAAATTCCAAGAAGATAAGCTATTTTTATATGATAATTTGGTTATAATTCGTTTCTAAAATGATAACTACTATTCTGTTTCTAAATCATGTAATTTTGATATTTTTTATTTATTTAAAATTCTGAATGTGACAGTAATATAATATTGGGTTCATCGAAATATTTGTAATTTGTAACTTGCTAAAAATGCAACACAAATATAATGAAAATTCCAAGAAAATAAGCTATTTTTACATTAAATTTAGAAATTTGACGCTAAAATAATAAGTTCCTATTTTTAAAACTTGTAATTTTGATATTTTTGATTTATTGAAAGTAACGAATGTGAATATATTATAATACTACATTCGTTATAATTTATGTAATTTGTAACTTGCTAAAAATACTACACAAAAGTAATCCAAATTTTAAGAAGACAAGCTATTTTTACATTAAAATTTAGAAATTTGTTGCTAAAATAATAGATACTTTCCTATTTCTAAATCTTGTAATTTTGATATATTTTATTTATTGAAAATACTGAATGTAATATTATTAAATATATGTAATTTGTAACTTGATAAAAATGCAACAAAAATGTAATTTAAATTCCAAGAAGACAAGCTATTTTTACATTAAAATTTATATATAATTTGTTACTAAAATGGTCACTACCTTTCTATTTATAAATCTTGTAATTTTGATATTTTTATTTATTTAAAGTACTGAATGTGACTTTAATATAATATTGCATTCATCAAAATATATGTAATTTGTAACTTACTAAAAATGCAACAAAAATGTAATTAAAATTCGAAGAAGACTTTGTAACTTGTTAAAAATGAAATACTAAATGTAATTCAAATTTCAAGAAGACTAGCTATTTTACATTAATATTTAGTATTTAGTTATAATTTGTTACTAAATTCCTAATTTTAAACTTCGTAATTATGATATTTTTATTTCTTTCAAGTACTGATTGTGACTGTAATATATATAATATCGCATTCATCAAAATATATGTAATTTGTAACTTTCTTAAAATGCAACACAAATGTAAGCAAAATTCTAAGACAAGACAATACGAATTACTTGAAAATTTAACTTCAGTAATTTTCATTATATTTAGATATATTTAATTAATTAATTACTAAATTGTAACGGTTAAGTATTTTTATAACTACTAAGTACTTTTCCACTTTTGAAAGATTCCACAAATCATTATGTAATGTTATATAGAAAACTCTAGATACATGATGTTTAGGAAAAATATATACCATTTCAAATATCCAAATATTATCTTTTCACTATGCACTTTTCTATAAAACAAGATGTTTATGTAATAAATCTTTAAGTCTTTAAGAGTCTTTAGAAGTTCCTTATATAGAGGGTCTAGGTCAGTGTTTCCCAATCTTTTTTGTGCTATGCCCACCCAAGCCTTTCTAAAATTATTATGCTTTAACATATAGATAATTTTTAATATTCAAAAATTGAAATGTTCACTAAAGAAACTGATAAGTTTTAGGAAGAAATCACGAGGAAATTATTGAGCAAACACTGTAAGTAAATTTTCAAAACAAATAATGTAGAACTGAAATTCAAGTAGAAAATATTATTTCATATTATTTTAATTATTAGTAATTATTTATTATTTAAATTTAGTGAGATTCTTGCTGTAAAGAGATTTCATGTCAGGTCCTAATTCAGTTAACTTCAGTTTTATTATTTTAACAGCAAATTATTTATGGCACTAAATCCATTTTTAGCTAAATTTGTCCCTTCTTAACAATCGACTTTTCTCTGTTAGACGAGGGCTAAACGTTGAGAAACACTGGTCTAGGTAGTCCTAGGAGTCCAAATCCTAGTTAGACGCCTAAACAGTTTTACTTGAAAAGAACATAATTTCTAATTATTAACTGAAGACAAGAATGCAATTCATAGTTAGTAATCCATGAGATCATCACTTATCTATTTGGCTTTTCAATAAAAATACTGATTTGTATAATAAAACTATAATAAATCTAAGAATATTGTATTGTCGAGACATTAATGTATGGTGTCCATCAATATTGCATCACGGTATACGACAATTTTAGAAATCTCAACTTTTCAGAGATACATTCGATTTATCAGTATTGAAGAAAAATTTCATGGTAAAATTTAATATTAATTGCAAATATTAATAATTCTACTGAAAACTATATTTGCTTATTTTATTATGTTATGAATGAATTTTTTTCTTTCACATTGATAAAAATATCATATTGATAATAAAATATTGACTATTGAAGGAAATTTAAAAATGTAAGAAAATAAATTATGATCGATTAAACTGAATAAAATAATGAAATTATTAAGAAAAGCAACAGTTTTTATTATCTCATGAATAAATAATAAACTTGAAGTTATTCCCATGTAAAGTAATAAGAAACAAATATTACGAAATATCATATAATAGCGTCGTTCTCGTTCTTCAATCTCCTTGGAATTCATGAATTATTTTTTTATGGGACATAAAGTCCTTGTTTTCCGTCGTCGCCATTTGTGTTAGTTTGTTTAAGTAGCGAGAGAAAAAAAAAAGCATATGCGAAAGAATTACCTCGAAGCTAAGAAGAATTTATCGTTCCTCGGGGCGACTATAACATGTTTTCCGGCTGTTTTAGCAGCTTTATCCGCCCTGCCATATCTCATCCCCATCATAAACGGCCGATCTGTGGAAGAGAAAACAAAAATTGAACATTAAAACTTTGTTTATTAACGAATCTTTCAGATGACATTAAATCTAAATTTCGTGGCGAAAATTGCGCATGTATATCCATCCCGCAACGTGCAGCATATTTATTGCGAAATTGCGTTGCGTCGTTGGGTTATAAATGAAATTTTATAGAAGGAAAATATTTTTCTTGCAAGGATCATATGTTGTTAAGTCAGCACTACCGCTTTCCTCGTTCACTCCATCATAAATATAATTTTACGAAACTCTTAAAAGAGTTCTCTTGTAGGTGGGTGGCAGTTAGAATGTGCCGCTGTACAATATCCGACGACTATTCATCAATTTGTATTGATACTTTTATAGTGAGATCAATGTTATTTTTCATTGTCATCCAATAATTGTAAGAGAAAAATAATAAAATAGTTTTCGACATTTTAAAATGAAATATAGAAAATGTAATTTAAAAATAATAAAGATGGGAGTCAAATTTCTATTTTTCTATGCAATTTCCTCATTTTTATCATAAAAATATAAGAGAAAAAAGTAAAATTAAAATGTTATTGATAAACTTTATAGTAATTTACTATGAATAAAATTTGTATTGATGCATTTATAGCGACATCAATGATATTTCTTTATTTTTATTGTGAAAATATAAGGAAAATTAATGAAAACTTTAGGATATTTTGAATGGAAATATAGAAAATATTATTTAAATGTGTAAAAGAAAACATGGTCTATAGCCCTTTTTTTTTTTTTTTTTTTTTTTTTTTTTTTTTTCCTTTTTATTCAAGCAATCTGTTATTTAAAAATAAAAACAAACAATAAAAAAAACAATAAGCTTGATGTTTGACGCAAATGAACATAAATAAATTAAGTAATAAAGGATTGGTCCAGTGACCATCCTTTTAATATGTCTTATCACGTAATCACAAATCACCGCACATCAAATGAAACGATTTATAGCCCTTTATAACAGTTAAATTCTTTTGGACAATTTGTAAAAACTATCAGCAAAATTTGAATTGATATTGATATTTTTCTCAGTTTTATCATGAAAATATAAGGGGAAATAATTTAAAAAATATTAGAAATTTTCAATGGAAATACAAAAAATTATATGAAAATGATTTAAATAATGTATTTATGCTAAGAACAATTTCTTTATATTTATAGTGGAAAATATAAGAAAAAAATAATGAAAACTTTGTCGATTTTTGAAATGTAAAGAAAATGTTATTGAAATGATTTAGATATTTCATACACAATGTGTGAGTAAAATTTGTATTGATGCAATGCAATTTTCTTATTTTTATGGTGGAAATATATGAAAAAATAATGAAAATTTTGTCGATGTTTGAAATGTAGATACAGAAAATGTTATTGGAATGATTTAGATATTGCATACACAATGTGTGAGGAAAATTTGTATAGTTGCTGTGCTATTTCCTTATTTTTATGGTGAAAATATATGAAAAATTAATGAAAATTTTGTCGATGTTTGAAATGTAGATAAAAGTTATTAAAATTATTTATATATTGCATACACAATGTGTGAGTAAAATTTGTATTGTTGCAATGCAATTTCCTTATTTTTATGGTGGAAATATATGAAAAAATAATGAAAATTTTGTCGATGTTTGAAATGTAGATACAGAAAATGTTATTGGAATGATTTAGATATTACATACACAATGTGTGAGTAAAATTTGTATTGTTGCAATGCTATTTCCTTATTTTTATGGTAGAAATATATGAAAAATTAATGAAAATTTTGTCGATATTTGAAATATAAATAAATGTTATTGAAATGATTTATATATTGCATACACAATGTGTGAGTAAAATTTGTATTGTTGCAATGCAATTTCCTTATTTTTATGGTGGAAATATATGAAAAATTAATGGAAACTTTGTCGATATATAAAATATAAATACAGAAAATGTTATTGAAATGATTTAGATATTGTATATACAATGTGTGAGTAAAATTTGTATAGTTGCAATGCTATTTCCTTATTTTTATGGTGGAAATATATGAAAAATTAATGAAAATTTTGTCGATATTTGAAATGTAGAAAAATGTTATTGAAATGATTTATATATTGAATATACAATGTGTGAGTAAAATTTGTATTGTTGCAATGCTATTTCCTTATTTTTATGGTGAAAATATATGAAAAATTAATGAAAATTTTGTCGATATTTGAAATATAGATAAATGTTATTGAAATGATTTATATATTGCATACACAATGTGTGAGTAAAATTTGTATTGTTGCAATGTTATTTCCTTATTTTTATGGTGGAAATATATGAAAAATTAATGAAAACTTTGTCGATGTTTGAAATGTAGATAAATGTTATTTAAATCATTTATATATTGCATACACAATGTGTGAGTAAAATTTCTATTGATGCTTTTATGCTGAGAATAATGCTATTTCCTTATTTTTATCGTGGAAATATAAGAAAAAGTAATGAAAACTTTGTCGATATTTCAAATACAAATACAGAAAATGTTATTAAAATATAATGAAAACTTTGACGATATTTTAAATATAAATACAGAAAATTTATCAAAATGATTCAGATACTGCATGCTTAATGTGGGAGTAAAATATGTAGTGTTGCTTATATGCTGAGAACAATGTTATTTCCTTATTTTTATCGTGGAAAAATAAGAAAAAAATAATATTTTTTTTGTCGATATTTGAAATTTAAATACAGAAAATATTATTGAAATAATGTAGATATTGTATAAAAAAGATGTGAGGAAAATTTGTATTAATAGATTTATAGTAAGATCAACGGCATTTTCATATTTTTATCATGAAAATATAAGTAGGAATAATGAAAACTCTGATTTGATACAAAAAATATTATTAATATGATTTAGGATTGCTTACACAATGTGTAAGTGTTTTTATAGTGAGATTAATACTATTTTCTTATTTTAATCTTGAAAAAATAAGAATATAATAAAGGATAATGAAAACTTTGATGATATTTAAAATATAATTATAGAAAATGTTATTGAAATAATTTAGATATTGTATACAAAATATGTCAGTATTTTTTAAAATTAATTCATTTATAGTATGATCAACGGCATTTTCTTATCTTTGTCGTGAAAATATTATATAAGTAGGAATAAAAAAAATATTATTGAAAATAAAAATATAAGTAAGAATAATGAAAATTTGAAAATAAATTAAATAGAATTTGATTAGATTAAGAAAGAAATTAAAGATAGTTAGGATATGGATATATAAAAAACTAATTTAAATATATGAGATGTGGAATGCATCAGTAAATGGTAAAAAGGGTCAGAAGTAAAATACAATGGAAATGAAACACTTGAAGAGGGTAGACGTTGTGATAAGAATGGACGTAGTGCGATGATAACGGACACATCAAGCCCTTCAAACAGAAGAAAAATATCAATTAGGAAGACGTTAGAATACAAGAACTTCCTTTAATCATTTGTAAGAAATAGGAAAATAAATGGTGATAATTACATTTAACGAAAATATTTTTATCAGACTAAAATTATAGTTGATGTTATTTCTATCAACTTTTAAGTAAAAATAATGAACTATATTTAAGCAGTGATATTATTTTTCTGAAATATAACTATATCTCGTTATTTCAAGACGATATTTGTACCTTATTTTATTGAATTTCAGCACTAATACTGTGTATTTGTTACTTTATTTTAATAATACTTTCGTATATTTTAAATAACAACCACAATAAATTTTGTTATTATATAAGACTTTATATTTAAGATATAGTAAATATAATATTTCTTTTTAAATAAAAGAAATGTCTATGAGAAATGTACATAGTCCTGAAATCTGATTTCTTTAACAAACATTTACAAAATCCTTAAATGTATATGGAGAAATGCAACATGTAGTTGACAACTTGAGCTCGTTAGACACATCCGTCCTATGCAATATGCAGACTAGTCAAATGTTAGCTCAGTCAACACGGAATTACATGACAGGAAGGATTTATTTGAAACCAATACAAGTCATGATTAATTAATAATTTAATATTTTTTATAAAATAATTAATTAATTCTTATGTATTTATTAAATTTTCTTTCATTGTTCAATTAATAATTAAATACATAAAATTTATTTTATTATTTGTAATTATAAAATTTATTTATATATCTTACAGAAAATGATAAATTTCATTTTGATTTTGTTGAATTAAAACATAATTTATTGTTTAAATAATTCCAAATTTTAAAATATGTGTAGTTTTATAGATTTAACTTTGAAACAATTTAGATGGAATTAGATTTGTGTTTCAATCAAACGAAACTAATGAAATGACTTAAAGTTAAATTCTCTCTTGCTCACTTTCAAGTTTCGCCTTGCGTTTACAAACGAATTTATCTTTGCCGAGTTTTACTTTTTCCTGCCACTTTTCTTCTTACGTTAAAGACGACGTAATCCTGGTATTTTGTAGAGACGAAGAAACGCAGAGAGTTCTGATAATTCTAATCCAAGTACAACAAAAAAAAGGAAAGATAAAACGCAGCAAATTCAATATTATATATTAATGGTAATAGTTCTATAATACTTCCTTTTTTCAGCTTTGCTCAGAAATGTAGACATTTAATTAGTTTTTATTTTTTATAAGACATTTATGTACAAAAATCGATATGAATTGTATTTAACTTAGCGATATTATAATATCATTATTATTTTACGTTATGAATTGAATGATTTATTTATTATATAATTAACGTTTTTTATTACATTATACGCCTTCAATCATGTAAATATAAACGATGATAAGGTTATAATAAGAAAATAATGTAAAGAATTCTTGTAACAAAAATAATATCAACAATTATATGTAAGTATTAAAAAATTATTGAGACTAAAATTTACAAACAAAGTTTAAGTTGATATGTACCTCAAAAAAAAACAAAGTTTTTTATATACATTTATAAATATTTATTGTGGGTTGGATGCGACACGCGGGCCGCGATTTTGATATTTAATCTACAAGATCGAAACGAAATACAAAATTAATAATATAAATACATGATTTAAACTGTAAGGAAATATTGTTACAAATTCTTAGGTCGTTAGACGTTGGGCAAAAAATAGCGACAATAAATGTTTGAAAATACATAAATGATGTAATACACAAATGACATCAACAATTGATTTTTTTTTTTAGATAAATGCAGGTAGATGCAGTAAATAAACTATGAAAAAACTGTTGAAATAACATCATTAATAAATAAATATATTTATAGAATATTAAATATTAAAAATAATTATAAATTACTTCAACCGAATACGAAGAAATTTGATAATATTTTTTTTTTGTTTTACATTTTTCTATATTTTCATTTATTTGGTATTTTTGTTATGGTCTTTCTTTTTTTTTTATCACATTATTCCGAATACATCTATTTTTTCTTTTTTTTTGTATGATTTATTGTAAGACGATTTATATGTTTGATTGTATCACTGGGCGGAAAGACTTAGGTCGATAGCCCTTTGGTTACATTTAATGTGTGATCAATAAATATTGTTATTATTATAAATTATATTGAATCGATACAAATGTTTTCTTTAAGAAGAAAAAAAATAATAGAATAAAAACAACTGCATTTAAAACAATATTGTTTCAATATTTCAATAATAAAAACTTTATCAAAAAAATATTATTTATTCTAAATTAATTCTTTTTGTGAAATGTACTATGTACTAAAATGTACTAAACATAATCTTACATAATATTGTGTGTACTCACCGTTTGCTCGTTTATCGTTGTTATAGTAACCCTTTGTAGCTGTCACAGCAATTAGAGCTGTTAGAAAATAAGCAGCCAAAATGATGATCTTCTGAACATTCATCTGGAAAATAAAAATATGTAAGTATTAAATTTTTTCAGTAATTGAAATTTTCTATTTACTTATCGTTTTATATAACTTTTGCAATAAAAAGTAATAATAATTATACAAAGATAAAAACTAAAAAAAATATATAATTGTTACAAAGTGTTTCTGCTCAAATTATTATTATTATTTATTTTTTATTATAAATCAATAATTTTTTCCATAATGAGGATACCAATATTTACCAAAATCAAATTTATTGGATGTTTCAATGCGAGTGAATAAGGATATTTTGAATTATCGTTAAAACTGCCAAAATACAATAATATAAACATTTTTTGTTGTTGCAATAATTTTTTTATAATATATTCAATATTAGTATTAAAATATATTTGATCGTAATTATAATATCAGTAAACTTATTATATTTATAAACATTTATAATTTACTTAAATCTATGTACTAAATCTAATAGTTTTTAAAATGCTTAAGTCTATTTGTTGATTTGCTGTTATCAAGCAAGTTAATATCCAGAACTTTTATTTATTTGATTCCTGTCTATCTTAGAATCTGCTACTAAACATTAGTATTGTATCCTCAATAAGATCGATATTAAGTTCTTCATGTATTTGACTATTTTGATTGAAACCTTTTGATAATTTGTATGTTAGATTTGTTTGCTCCACTTCATAATTGGATTAATTGGACTAATTTCAATTACTTCATTGATCTTCCGATCTATGCCCTAATAACCACTAATGTTTTGTATTATTTTGTATGATTGTATTATTTCCAGGTAAGTCTTCTATCGATATGCATGTCTAAATCTTTGACATTCGTTGATTTGGGCAGATCTTGGTCATTAAGTCTGTTGGGAAAGTATCTTCCTTTGATGTGAATGTGATGTGTACAAATTTTTAATTCATTTACTGAAATTCTCATTTTTTTTTAAGCCATTCCTGTAATATACATAAATTTTCCCAATTGCTAATTGCAATTGTAGTATTGTTAGTTTTATGAATAGCTGTTGTATGTCAAAAGTAAAGCAAAAGTCCTAAAACACTTCTTTGTGGCACCCCTGATTCTATTAGATGTAAATCGGTTTATTCTTCTTCAATTCTCAAACATTTTATTCTTCAGATACAATATTTATTTTATACTAATTATATGGCAAGTTTTTGTTAAATTTGTATAACAGTATCTACTTGAATGTGGGTCTTGACAGATGATGTTTACTATTCTATTTACTGTGCCGTGTTTATAATAACATCCAAACTGATGGTCTGGTATCAGTTTATTTAATGATATTATAGGTTGCAATTGATTTGCAAGAAGTTTTTCAAACACTTTTGATAATATCGGTAGTAGGTTTATCGGTAAGTATAATTTCATTTATTCGAAAGATTTTCCTGTTTTAGGAATTAATATAATTTGTGCAAATTAGCAAGAAAGTTTTAGTATTGAATATTTAGGTAATTAATACAATTCCTTTAACTGAAAGTTTATTTAATAGTTTTCCTCTAAAGGCTAAGGCAATGAAACTTTTTTATTTTCACCGACTCTGCCATATCATTAGATCTGATAACATCCAAAATATCACCTTCAAGATGAACATCTGGGCAAAATCCTCTTAACACAATATAAGAGTCGTAATAGTCGCTGATGAACTCGTTAATACCAGACATACAATACCTGAACCTACGAATAATTGTCTGCCATGTTTTGATATAGTAAAAACTAAGTATACTAGACTGGAAAGAGCATTAAGAGTCGGTCAGTAGAAATAAAAGAAAAAAACTATGCAGCATTCAACAAAATCATACCGGTTCCTTGGTTTAAACTAACAACACTGAAAACCAACAGACATCGTAACAATATACAGATTACATTTGGAATACGACTTTCTCCGGTATATAAATTCAGTTTGGGATTATCTTACACTGCTATTTCTCCTGTTCATCTATAGAGATTACAACGTCAAGATTCTACAAGGAACTTACGTCAATAAACATACCGCGACCTACCAATATTCTCACGCTCTTGGCTACTGATGTGCTTATCTTTCTACTAAATTACATAAATATATTACAGCTCATTCTATAACCCATCTCTCATTCCATTTATAAATTTGCATGATCAACCAATCACCATTTCACCTATCCGAGGTGCACCCTGTTTCATAACTGTCTTCCATGATAAAAATATCACTTTCCGAAGAGATTCTAAGTTGAAGTTTTCCAGTCTTCACCCATAGCTACCGCAACTGTGACTGATAGTTAAGTGTAGAGTAGATCTCCCAAATGAGATCTTACCACAGAGAAAAATAATAGTTTTCCTCTTATTA
This sequence comes from Nicrophorus investigator, assembly GCA_963457615.1. Lineage (NCBI taxonomy): Eukaryota > Metazoa > Arthropoda > Insecta > Coleoptera > Silphidae > Nicrophorus > Nicrophorus investigator. The sequence continues at coordinate 12,697,196 of OY735141.1, read as the reverse complement.
AATGATTGCCAGGTATCTTTTTTAGCTTTGATTACTTGTATAGATTGTAATTTCTTTTGAAGTAAAGAAGAGAAGATAAATTCTTCTGCCCAAAAATGTTTTTAAAATGATCAGAAAATACTGCGACTTTATCTCAGAGAACAATAAAAGTTTCACTCTTATTAAATCATTACCTGGTATTTTCTTTGGCTTTGATTACTTATATAGAATGTAATTTCTTTTGAAATGAAAAAGATAAATATGCTTCAACTTCCTTGTCTTCTTCTGCTGAAAAATGTTTTTAAAATGATCAAAAAATACTGCGAGTTTATCATAGAGAACAATAAAATTTCCCTCTTATTAAATCATTGCCAGGTATCTTCTTTGTCTTTGATTACTTATATAGAATGTAATTTATTTTGAAATAAAAAAGATAAATCTTCTTCTGCTGAAAAATGTTTTTAAAATGATCAAAAAATACTGCGAATTTATCATAGAGAACAATAAAATTTCCCTCTTATTAAATCATTGCCAGGTATCTTTTTTGGCTTTGATTACTTGTATAGAATGTAATTTCTTTTGAAGTAAAGAAGAGAAGATAAATTCTTCTGCCCAAAAATGTTTTTAAAATGATCAGAAAATACTGCGATTTTATCATAGAGAACAAGAATAGTTTCACTCTTATTAAATCATTGCCAGGTATCTTCTTTGTATTAGATTACTTATATAGAATGAAATTTATTTTGAAATGAAAAAGATAAATATACTTCAACTTCCATGTCTTCTTCTGCTGAAAAATGTTTTTAAAATGATCAAAAAATACTGCGAGTTTATCATAGAGAACAATAAAGTTTCCCTCTTATTAAATCATTGCCAGGTATCTTCTTTGTCTTTGATTACTTATATAGAATGTAATTTCTTTTGAAATAAAAAAGATAAATCTTCTTCTGCTGAAAAATGTTTTTAAAATGATCAAAAAATACTGCGAGTTTATCATAGAGAACAATAAAATTTCCCTCTTATTAAATCCTTGCCAGGTATCTTCTTTGTCTTTGATTACTTATATAGAATGTAATTTATTTTGAAATAAAAAAGATAAATCTTCTTCTGCTGAAAAATGTTTTTAAAATGATCAAAAAATACTGCGAGTTTATCATAGAGAACAATAAAATTTCCCTCTTATTAAATCATTGCCAGGTATCTTCTTTGTCTTTGATTACTTATATAGAATGTAATTTCTTTTGAAATAAAAAAGATAAATCTTCTTCTGCCCAAAAATGTTTTTAAAATGATCAGAAAATACTGCGACTTTATCTCAGAGAACAATAAAAGTTTCACTCTTATTAAATCATTACCTGGTATTTTCTTTGGCTTTGATTACTTATATAGAATGTAATTTCTTTTGAAATAAAAAAGATAAATATGCTTCAACTTCCTTGTCTTCTTCTGCTGAAAAATGTTTTGAAAATGATCAAAAAATACTGCGAGTTTATCATAGAGAACAATAAAATTTCCCTCTTATTAAATCATTGCCAGGTATCTTCTTTGTCTTAGAGTACTTATATAGAATGTAATTTATTTTGAAATGAAAAAGATAAATTTACTTCAATTTCTTTATCTTCTTCCGCGGAGAAAAATATTTCTAGAATGATCTGAAAATATTCATGTTTTATTACGTGCTATTCTTGCACAGTTTCCATCGGCTTTGCAAACATTTTATTGAAATTAACATTGTTAGATAGTCTATAACTCTTTACAGCAGTGGAATTTCATTTTATTTTTGTTATATTTTTTAAATTTTTTGTACAATATTGCATAATATATTATTAATATTACTCTACAATAATTTCATTAACGTTATTAAATCTACATAATTAACGTTCCGTTGAGTTTGTAGATAACATCGATGTTAAATTAATATTGAACGATTCCATTAACTCAGATTCATGTAACTGAAATTGTTCATTAGCAATCCATTGCCTGGGCAACGGACAGTTTATATTTAATGTAGATGTAAATAACCGTGCATTATTCAACTAATTATGTTCTTCGTCCCATTAATTAATAAACATGTAAACATAATAAATCATCTTGAATTAAATCCGAACTGCACGCTTTCTGCTCGCAAATTCTATATTTATACGTTTTTGTACGGAAAGTGATGTCCATTCATCATTCTGTATTCTCAACAATGATATATATATATATATACACTCACTATATTGTAAACCAGAATTAAACAGGAGCCTGCGGTGTGCGAAAAGGGACAAACATCATATGCAAATAAACCGTCATACAGCTTGGGAATATTTAATAGCAGAACGAATACCGAAAAATAATACAATAAAAAAAACACCAATGAAAATGAAAAATAAAAATAAATGACGCGGCTTGGCCTCATGGCATAATACTAACGTAAATATGCAGAATCAGGATTCGCGGTTTGCGCTTTTCGTTCGTTCATACATATTTTTTTATTGTTATTATTATTCAGTTGTTGTTGTTGTTGTATTAATTTCTATGTGGGAGCAAATATGAACGAATTAAATTTGCAGAATTTAAAACAATCAATTGGAAACACGTAATGCTGGTGGGATCTGAATTCATTCGACAGTTCTATTAGTTTTGTAATTTTTTTATCTCTCGTTGTTGATATCCTGTTTTGTAAACTGAATTTGTTATTCATGCAACGGCTAATCTTTATGTAATTGAAGTACAAAATCTACCAATAACAATATTCATTTGCAAGAACAAAAAAAAAATGGTTTTAAACCAAAATAATTTAGTCGTCAGATTATTTGTTTCACTACTCTCTTGATTTTGCTATTGATTTATTTATTATTCAACAGACATCATTTTTATTATCTTTTTCTATATAGTCCTACCTTAGTTAACGCAACTTTAATATACAAAATATTTAAAAAATGAGATAATCATATGATTAGTGATTGACATCGACTTGTTACTTTTTAGAAAAACTATGTCATTAAAATTGAGATTGAAATATGTTTGAAAAGAATTATTTTTTCATAGAGTTTAGCGGAAAATATAGCAAGGACAGGGAGAACAAAATAACATTTAAGAAATTTCGCTCAAATAATAACACCTCACTCATTAAGTTTGTAGGATGACATATAGATGGCACCTCTATCTACAAAACCATATAATTTTTAGGAAGTACCAACCTTCAGACGACGCCTGTCAAAATTTCAAGGCAATCCGAAGTTTAGTTCTCAAGTTACAGTGGTTTTAATGATGCTACTTTTGTAATTTTCAATACAATTAAAAAATCTGATTTTGATAAATTTGATGATAAAACATTGCTTTTTGATGGGACGCAATCTATATGTCATCCTACAAACTTATTGAGTGAATTGTTGATTTTTTAGTGGAAAATGTCGTTAACAACGAATACAAAGAAAATTATGATAAAATTAAAGAATTTGTAAAACCAAAGATTTAATCTACTATTTTAGAAGAAAATATGATTGATTATGACTGATTTATGAAAAAGATTTATTGTGAAGCAATCTGTCCTAAATGGACAAAAATTATAACTTTAAATTCACGTTTTCAAATATGAATTCATTTTGAATATAAGTTAACAGTTTGTTTCATTTTCTTTACCAAGGAATATTCTGGTCAAAATATGGTTACTTCTGATAACGAAGTAATTTTATGAAATTGGCTAATTGAGTTATGATTGTATTTACTTAATATTTATTTCGTTAATTATTTTTTGTGTTAAAATTTAAAATACACGAAGAATTGTAAACAAAATAATTAAATAATTTGAATATTATATAATGGACAAGTTAATTTTAACCGGAACTTCATAAACACCAACTTAAACGTTAAATACTACTTCATATAGAGCGGGTGTTACCAATGCTATACCCGACATACTAATTTGTATGAGTCTGCCGCTTTTCTAAAACGAAAATGAAGATTGTCCGTATTAACTTTGCAGAGCTAAGATCACATTAATTTGGCTTGAAAAACGACTTTTCAATAGACATTTTGGCCCGCGGGCCGCATCTGGCACTTGGTATAATTTAATTTGACCCGCGAATACTTTTCATTTATATATTTATTGCAAATTCTTATTACTTATAATTTTAGACCACGTCTCTAATATGAATATATAAAACGTGATATTGAAGGAAAAAGGATTCTGATTCTGTTTAAAAAAGCTGATTTTTTATCATGAGTTTTAGATCAGTACTTAATAAAAATATTATATTTGATTGGTACTCTTGGTATATTTAACCAAAAGATATATTTAACCAAAGTTTGAATTAAATCTTAAGATTTATGTCTTAAATTTAATTTAATAATAAATTTATTTTTGTTAATATTATTTGTATCTTATATTAAAATGAACATAAAGTTACTGTTAATTTATGTTTCTGCAAGTATTCTGGTTCAGTGTTTCCTACCGATCTTAACTTCTAATATTTTACCTAAATCCTCACACGGGTTGGAAAGCCCGAATTTGATTGAATTTTAATATTTTAGACTTTTTTGTCTAGTAAATTCTCTGTAAGTTAATATTATGTTTAAAAAAATAATTTCTGGTTTAATAGTATTCATAGTGCAAAAAGCAATAGCCCTTTCCAGCAGTGGAATTTAATTTATAGTTTTGTTTATTTATTTTATATTTAAATATATTATTAAAAGTGAACAACAAATGCTTTTTTAACCGTTTATTATAATTTATTTAAATGATGATTTTATTATATTTTTTTTACACCAAATTGATTATTTTAAAATAATTTAATTATAAAACTTATATGTTATTTGTGTATTGAATCATTATAAACTCCAGATGAAATAGTCAGAAATAAATTATTATTAAGAATATATAAAATTATCTTCTGATTATCTATTAATAACGATAAACTTTAAAGTGTTCGTATTACTAAAACTGAAGAATATTTTAATGAAAAATCTCATAAAATATTTATCTCCCTCTATAAATTTGGTAAGTGGTTAAATCACATTTAGAATGTATACATAATGACTTGCATGAATTTTAATTTAAAATTCAAATTTTTAGGAAACCGTGCGAAATTCACCTGCATGTTTTTTTAAATTTTATTTCTTTTTCGGCTACACGTTATTACGGTAATCGTGCTTTATGGTGCAATAAAGTGAAATTATCTTAACTCGATAACAAAAATTTATCTTTCGGCAGAAGATGATGAAAAGTTTTACGTGCAAACATAATGTAAAACACACTCTCGGCTAGTAGCTCTCCATTTCCAGTTTCTCTCGCCTTTTCATATAGACGTAACAAGTATATGTATGTATATATATATATAGAATGCATACACATTCATATTATTTTACACTGTTCGCAAATTGATTTACAAGCTGAAAAATTCATACGCAAAAAAAAACAGTGTATATCCAATTTTTTAATAAAAATATTATTTCATGTACTTTTTACAAATTGAATAACATTTATTATATATACGTTTCCATTTATTTTGTGATCTTCCATGTCAATTTCCTCAATAACGATATTTTATTTATTAAAATAATAATGAAAATTTTCAATTAAAATAGTTTCGGTTTTATAGCGAAACAAATTAATATTTTCTATTTGTCAGTAAAAAACTGACTAGAATGTTGGTTAAATTTGAGTGAAAAATCTCTTGAATAGCTACAAAGTTACTCTTAAAAAGTAAGCATCTGTCAAATGTCAAAAACGTAACATCTATCAAAGGTTAAAATGAAAAATTGTCAGAAGTTAACATATATAGCGCTAACTATTTTTGAAATTACTTTCTTGCCAACTCAATAGTTTAATGACCAAATCAATTTGAGCTATCAGCAAAAAAACTGACCAGAATGTTGGTTATTTTTTGTTATAAAATTACCAGAAAGGATTTTTAAACCTATTCTGACACGTGTGTTTTTTTAAGCTGTTTTGATTACCATAAACTTCACATACCTCTTTGAGACTCGTCAGTTTTCTTGCCTTTATAGAATAAAAATGTACAAATATGTGAAAATGTTTATTTTTGCAACTCCTTGTTAAAATTGGCCTTAAACTAACTGCAGCAAATAAAATTTCATAAGTGCATATATCAAATGTCAAAAAAGTGACATCAAATGTCAAAAGGAAAAATTGATAGATAATATCTCGAATAATAACGCCATCTACTAGTGAAATTTTCTTGTCAGCTTTATAGATTAATACCCAAAATGCAGCAAAACTCAATTTGAGCCAAATCAAAAAAACGTTAAATGTTTCTTGTTTTTATATATGACCATGATTATGAAAACAAATATTTCATAAGTAAGTTTATATCAAATGTCAAAAAATGACATCTATCAAATTTCAAAAGAAAAAGTTGACAGAAGTCAACCAATAAAACGCCATCTATTTGTGAAATTACTTTATTGCCAACCCTATAGTTTAATACCCAAAATACAGCAAAACTTACAGCTAAATTGAAAAAACATGAAATGTTTTTTGTTTATACCTGACAATGATCATGAATAAAGACTAAAATACATTTTTCATATTATTCCTTTTAAACATTAAATAAATAAATAACATAAGTATGAAAAAATATATTAATTATTATCAAAAAGAAAAATAAGAAAATTATGAATATTATTGTATAATCCAGCATTATGTGTGAATTTTAGTAAATGTAATTATGGATGTAATTTAATTTGAAGACTTATTATTTTGAAGGCTTTGTACGTAATTGCGGTTTGAAGACAAGAGGATTTAACAGGAGTATATATACTTTAATCAGCACTATATTTAATGGAAAAGTGTGCATAAACGTTTAAATGTAATTTATAGAATAATGAGGTATTCTCGACGGAGATTTCGTTACTGGATAATTACGCAAAGGTAAATTAGTGTTTTGCGGATTAAAGTTTCGATTGAGGAGAGTTTCCGTTTACACAACACGTAAATATATTGATTTGAAAATAACAACAATAAAAAATACTTGTGGATTATTGTGCCACGTACGCACGTCGAATTAATGCAATGAAAATATTAAACCCTATTCAAATCCTGTTCAAATAACGCGTACGGTCTGTCTGCGCGTCGGAAACAATAATAATAATCATTTCCTTTACAACCCTATAAACCTGTTGCTAAGAGCCGGGAGCCATTTATCTCCACGGTAATAGAGCAAAATGGTTTGTTTTGAGTGTCCCGAGTTATTTTTCTCTTTCCGTCCTTGGTGACGCTTTATTTACGGAGATTCCCTTACTTATTATCACTTTCCTTCCTCCCGTTTATCCGGGATTCTCGGATGAAGGAAAATACGTTACTTTTTCTTTTTTACTGCTGTCGCATTTATATATTTCTTTTATTAATGCTAACTATGAACCGTTTTTATTAGCTGCTCGTCATTAGCAGAATATCACATTCTGTTCGGACTTTCACTAATTAAATCGTAATAATGAGTTTATTTTCAAATTATAGTCTTCATTAAAAATTAATATCTTCAAAACTTCAAAATCATTTATCAACAATGTAAAAATAGTTAATATTTTCATATTTTAGATATACATTCCTTAATTTTCCAAAAAATCTAGTTTTTTTTCTCAAATATATTAAAATCATCTTTATCTTCAAATTTTTTTTCCCTGCAAAATATCGGGTCTCTAACATAAAAATTTAATTTAGCAATTAATAGGATAATGAGTCAAAAACGCCAATTAAGTAGTCAACACTAATTGAAAAGTTCTAGGCAAATTTTTTATTTGGAGGTTTTTACAAAATTGATTTTTGGTCCTAATGGTTCATTAAAGTCCTACCAGTAATCAAAATATAATAATTTTATTTAATATAATTATAAGACTAATGATGAACCATAATTTTACGCTTAAAAATAATTATTTACTAACATAATATTTCATATAAATTTATGAACAAATTTTTTATTTCTTTTAAATTCTCATTTTATATAATTAAATGTATCAATACCTTATAATGTTATCTTTCTGAACTTGCTTAGTCTAAGTAAAATTCATACTTAAGCAAGAACTCTCGGTAAAATTTTATTATAAAGATGTTTGTATAATTTAATCAATGTTAAATACAGTCATATTTGTTCATGAAAATTCGATATAACGAAGTCCGCAATTATCCATAATTATTGATAGTTTTTGTAAAGAAATCATTAAAAATTCTGAAATATAGTAATATATGCCCAGAAGTTATATTAAAAGAAGAAAATAATATTCAAGAATTTTTTCTTAATTAAATGCCAATAAGTTTGTCGGATGGTGAAGAAGTGGTAAGCTGAAATTTAGATTTTTCTGTTATTTTAAAAATTACAAAAGAAGCGTCACTAAAACCACTGTAACTTGTGAACTAAACGTCAGATTGTCGTGAAATTTTGACAGGCGTCGTCTGAAGGTTGGTACTTTGTAAAAATCATAAGGATTTGTTTATAGAGGCGCCATCTATATATCATCCTACGAAATTATTGAGTGAGGTGTTATTAGTAAACTTTTTAGTAAAAATATTATATTAGAATATCCATAATATTTCTACTTCTGAAAATGAAGTTTCGAATTAATTTTGTCAAACGTTAACCAAAATGTGATAGTTAAAATAGTAAACTTTAATATTTTGGTTATTATTTTTTGTAATTTATGAAATTAGTATTAAAGTTTACTTTTAGTAATAATAGTTTTGTTTTATAAAATAAATAATCAATGATAAAGATTTAATTAATGAAAACATTAAACATAAATTATTCATGCTAATAAATAATGATTGAAATTGTTGAATGGAAATGTACACGATTCGTGAATCAGGTGTACATTTGTTCGAAATGCAACACAATGCTATGCAAATTCAAACAGGACTTTAATTTAATGATTGGGCTGAAGCTGAAAGGCAAACAACGGATGGTGGGTGCAATAGGTCGGTTGTTATTTAGCACTCAACCTACGAAACCCAAATTGTTAGATGTGCTAACATAATGTAACCCAGCCTCTAATATCACTTTGATATGTAAATGCCAGTCAGGAGACACACGCATTTGCATAAGGAAACTCTCACCACATAATTTCACCTGTTAACAATTTTCATCCGTTAATATTTTCTTATATCCAGTTTTAATTACTATTATTCAATTTCTATAACCAAATTTTACTCACTAAGACGTTTTTATTTTAAAAAGAAGTTTCTATACAAATTATATTCTATTTAATGGTTTATATCTTAGTATATTTTTTTTAAGAAAAAAACGTTTTAGGTTACTGTTAGTTAAAATAAACTTAGTTGATGCACATTTTTAAATCAAATTAATTTTATTATCGACTTAGTGTTAATAAACGTAATTCAAATCTAATTTATTTGTTCAGCATTTTGACACTAAAATTGCAACAATTTTAGGATTATTTTGTACTTCCTGTTTACCAAGAAATAAAATGGACAAATGTCTACCACAACAAATTCTAAATAAAAACACTATTTTAATCATTGAAGAATATTGTATTTAAAATTCCACAATAAATCATCTTTCCGGAAACATAAAATTATTATTTTTTTATAATTATTATATTTGTTTTTATGTGAATTATTAATCGATCATTGAAATATTATTTATATTTTTATCTCAGGTGTAAAAAGGCTAAATTAAACTTATCTATATCATTATTATGTAAAACTACTATTTCTATTTTTCAAGTAAAGTTTAAACAAATTTCTGATTTCCTTAAATTATTAATCGAACACAAAAACGAAATAATTTATGATCTTTTATAAGAAAATATTTATAAATAGGCAAAAGATTTATATCATTATGTAAGACAACTATTTCTTTTTTTTTAAGTAAAATTTAAAAAAAAATATTATATTGATTGATTTGTGTTAAGTTATTTAAAGTAAGTTTATTAATATAAATATAATTATAGATATTAATATAAAATAACACAGCAAATAAATTACTGTTACAATTGATGATTATTATTAACTTATATACGAATAATTTTGATATGTATTATTCTATATTATATATATTTTTTTTTGGAAAATTGTGTAAAAACGACAATATAAAATAGTAACGCTTCTTTTATGACAAAATATATTTATGTGATTAAATATTTTAGATTTTATTGCATTGTTATTAAAACAACATAATTTAAGAGAAAATATTTGATAACTAGTAAATATTCTAGTTTTAATAGAACTAGAGCAGTGTAAATTATAAGTAAAATGTGTTGTACACTTATTAAATAACAAAACAATTACAAATCATATAGATTAGAATATTTAATATTATTTTCTTTTATTAATATTTTATTTCGTACTTTTTTCAATTTTAAAATTTAATCATATCCTAATTGGCGTCTATTTTCATTGAAAATGACATTCATTAACATATCGAGTTTTTAAACACTGAAAATGTTTACAAAGACTTTCATCTTCAGGCATTGCTTAACTTTCCTAATCTATAAAATACTAGTGCCAATTATTTTTATTGATAGGATTATTTTTATTTCGGGGCGACTCATAGCCGAATGGTTAGAGTCGCCCTTTCACGATTTTGTGAGTACGGGTTCGATCCCAACCAAGCCAGGCCAGAATAGTGTAATCCCAATGCATCATTATAAAAATTACTATTAGCAACATACGACAGTCAACCAATAAAATTGGAATCTTTTGAAAAAAAAACTTCACATAATGGTAAAACTTCCATTGGGAAAGTTTATCATCCGCCATCAGATTTACTTAATGTTCAATATGAATAAATTGTAAATAAAAAATATAAGACAAAAAAAATATGTTAAATTTCTAAATGCGCTTCAAAAGTAAATCAAATTGGTAAAGCTTATATTGAGTTACAATCATTATTTTATTAATTACAAGTCTTTAAAATCAAGGGAATAAAATCGCTAATCTGATTCCGATTTTTACGCAGTTTTCGGTGAAAATGCTATGAATGAAAGACATCGTTTCGTTCAATAATGACATCGAATTTTGGACATGTTTGAACTAATTCTTCGAGTCAAGAATTGTTTTTATCAAAAAGCGAAACAATAATGTAAATAATGAAGGAGAATACATTTCTAACTATATTAATTTGGAAAAAACGGACATTTTATAATTTAATATAAAATAATACTGAAAATATAATAAAATATCGATCCTTAGCTGCAATCCTTTCAATTGCCTTCAGGCTGCTATAGAATTTTTTGTTTCATACAGGCATCTCTTAAATTTTCTTTATTTTATTTTTGGCGTTAATTTCTTTTCCCTCTCACCAATATACCGTATTTTTCTGACTATAAAACGCACCTTTTTACATAGATTACGTCTTATGGTCCGAAGGTAACATTAACATATTTTTTTCAATAAATCGTCTCTAAATTTGAGGTACGTCTTATAGTCCGAAAAATATGGCACGCCACTGAAGGTATCTCAAGACAAGCGGGGGAAATACCGATTTACCTACACTCTTTGTCTATGATTGTCGATAGCTAGTATTAAGCTTAGCCTGTAATCGTGTGCATTTGAATTACTTTTATAAATCTTTAATATTTTGGTATAAACTAAATGTGATCAATTATGGAAAACAATATGGAAACATATGATTCGAGGTAACATTAAAATATATTTTTCTAAAAATCATTTTATAAATTTTAAATGTTCATTTTCTTTTTTCTTACCTCATATTTTCTTTTCCCCAAATTTCCAAACCATAACTAACTGTCATGTCTGACCATTTTATTGACTATTTTGTAGTTAATATGTTTATTCATTAGGCCTACCAAATTCTACTTAATTATTGGGTTGCGTATCCGTGATTATTTTGAATAGACTGTACATATTTTCAGGAATATGACTATCAACACAAACTGAAAATTCATAGGTTGTAAATATTTGTGTCTACACAGATAAAGAAACCTCATTTGAGTGGGGGATTGCATAATATAATTTAGTCTTAGTTTGAGGGCCAATAGAAGAAGTTAGTCTTAGTTGGAGGGCCCAGAGTTGAAGATAGTCTTAGTTGGATGGCCAGAGGAATAACATACTTCTTAATTATTAACTTAAGAGACGAATTTACCTCTTAGTTGATAAACCATGAGATCAACACTTGTCCAGTTGACTTCTCAATAAAAACACTACTTTAATAAAGCTATTTAAGAATATTGTATTTAATAAATTACGAGATAATCCATGGTGTCCAGAGATTATTCAATCCCGAGACACGACATAACTCTTTAACAACAATTTATCTTAACACCCAATGAAATGAAAGGAAATTTACTTGAATTCTATGTCAAAGCTGTATTATATCATGTTTTCTTCCTCTTCACTCCAATTCTCTGATATTTTTAATGATTTGAGTATATTATATATGATTGATCTTAAGGTTTGTGAGAAACATGATTACGAAATATTATAAATCTACATGTTTTGCCACTCGACCTAATTTATTTGTCGAATCATAGATTGACAAACGCTACTCTAAACATATTTCATGAAAAAATGCATAAACGTAATGACATTGCTTTATGTTCTCGACCACCTTCATCCCACTTCTTTCTGAGTTACCGCTAATTAAAGGTGAACATAATAGATTATTATTCGCGAATAGCGTTTATTTATTTTACCCCACTTATTATTAATTTCAGGGCAGAGGCAATTCATTTAGGTGTGATTTATTAATGCAATGAAACGTTTATTCTTCCAAACAGCGTTTCTCTGCGAGAGCCGAGTTAATTTGTTTCGATGTAAAACGCACGCAACGGTTGTGCTCTTAAAAATTCAGACACAAAAAATAAAAATAAAACGAGAGGACTAAACCATCGAATTAAAACGTACCTAACATACGTTTTGCATTTACATATAGCCCAATATTTTTTACGATACACCTGAAAATTTTACTTTATTTTATTCAGTTTTGTTTTACAACTTTTTAATATGTGTCTGTTGGTTATAAACGTGACCTGATGAAAATCTTATCATTTATAATTATAAAAAAAAGTTAATATTATATAATTATAAGAAACGTTTGAAATATTAATTGAATGAAAGATAGAAAAATGTAAATATTTAGAGCACTGTAATATTTAGTAAAATTATACAAATAAAGTATTTCTATTAATTAAGTAATATGTAATATTATTTCATACCATAATTGATGTTACGTACAATTTTAGAAGATACGGATCTCGTGGGTCTGGAAACAAATAGAGAAAATTAGTGACTATGAACAATAAAATGTGATGGAATATAGGAGAGAATTAACGAAATATGAACACATTAAGTTTTGAGAAAAAGCATGATATTTTGAAAATTCTATATACCTCCAATAACAAAGCATCGATATAACGAACTTTGTAATTTAGGACCAAAAAAAACTAAGTTGAATTAAAAGTAGAAAATAAGTGATTATAACAATGAGATTGAATGAAAGATGAACACATTAAAATTTGTGAAAAGTTCAGAAATTTTGAAATTCGATAAAATATAAGAAATAATCTTGTACAGCGATACCTCTAATAACGCAGCATCGATATAACGAATTTCGTAATTTAATACCAAAAAAAATAACAAGTTGTACTAAAAGTGAAAATAAGTGATTGTAGATGAATACATTAAGTTTTGTGTAAAGTTCAATTTTGAAAATTCGATAAAATGTAAGATATAATTGTGTACAGTTATACCTTTAATAACGAAGCATCGATTTAACGAAGTTCGTAATTTAATACAAAAAAAAACTAAGTTGTTCTAAAAGTAGAAAATAATTATAACAATAAAATGTGATTGAATATAGGTGAGAATTAATGAAAGATAAACACATTAAGTTTTATGAAAAGTTCATTAAGAAAATCAGAAATTTCGATAAAATATAAGAAATAAGCTTCGAAATAATGAAGTCTACAATTTAAGACCAAAAAATAATCCTAAGTTGTACTATTAAAAGTAGAAAATAACATCACAGAAATTAGTAATGAAGAGGATGTTAGAAATATACTGAATGCAAAATATGATTTATTTTCAGTGAATGATTTAGAAAATTACTTTTTTAGTGAAAATATGATCCTGATTAAGGAAGAATTGTTAACTGTAAGCGACCATTGTATTCCACTAGTTTTAGCACTGAAATAAAGTAATTTCTTTAATCGAGATATGACTGCATTAAATCAATTATTTTTATAAATATGGTATATCTAAGTATTTTACAAGTATTAATATTAATTATATCTATTTTCTAGTGAACACTAACTTAAGTAATTATAATATCATTGCAAATTTGAATATTAATTAATAACTAACATTTTATTTCAATTATTCTTTTAAGAGCTTTGATATCTTTTTATTCACTCAATTATTCTAGTTTTATCATAAATTAATTTCATTTATGATAAAATATAAATATTTTTCTAATTCAATCATAATTAAAGATATATTTTCCATATTACTAATAAGTTTTTTATTTCAAATTACAAAATATACTTTTTTTTAAATATATTTATTTGTATATTATTTACAATTTTTGTTTACATTTTACGTTATTTTGATGCTTCTCTCCAGCAGATCTTAGGAATTCCTAAGAACTATAATTGCTAAAACTATAACTATATAATCTTTTATATCTTTAATTTTCATCTTTTTTTTTTCATTCTTGTTTCTAATTTCATGTATTTTTTGCTGTTCTAAAATTATTTTTATTTCTTGTTTTATATGTAAATATTTTACTACAATACATTTTAAAATTTTATGACTTTTGATATTGCTAAAACACTGTTCTTATTTATATTTTTATCATTATATCCACATACCGATTTTGGAACTTTTCTTGATTTTCCGTATTTTTTTGAATATTTTTCTTATTTGTTTTACCACCTATAATATCTTAGCGTATTCCACTGTTGATTAGTACAGAGATTCGTACAACCATACTCAGCCTGAATTAAGCAAATATTTTTCTGTTGTGTACAATACTCCAACTCCACTTTTGAAACTTTAAAACTACAAATAATTTAATAAACTTTCAGATTTGGGACTTATAAAATATTATAAATATTACGCTTTACTGATTTATTGACTTTAAATTATTGATCATATATGGAGCTCTACACTAATTCACTCTACACAAAATTGAATTAAATTACGAAATATAAACATGTTACGAAATTATAATGCAAATTGCATAAACTCGTCGAGTAAAATTAAAGCGAAACGCTCTATTAGGAAGTTTACCGTAATTGCGTTCTGTAATTAAATATACGAATAAATTATTTAATTTTATAATGTTTTGTGCTTCCTAAAATAGCATTGTTTATGAACGTTACATCCCACGTTAATTTACAAACAATATACGCATTGACGTAATAATTCAATGAACGATATCTGCGAGCAAATTGAAACCATCATTTTATTAACTCATTACATTGTTGAAATAATGATCAAATTATTTACCACTATTTTCAGTATTTAATTATTTGCTGTGTGTTAACCCTGTTTTATTATAATTTAATTGTTTCATAAATTTTAATCAAAATCTTTTTTTAGTTCATCAAATAAGAAATAAATTAAGTTAATATCCCTAAAAATTATTTTTAATTAAATAAGATTATTTAAATAATTTTTGTAAATTAAAGGTAATACATATTTAGAATAAAAAATCTTGAATGAATGTTACTGAAAATACAAGATTCATAAATTTAAATTGGAAATTATTTTTAATAAAATAAGATTATTTAAATAATTTGTATTAATAATTATTATTACACCACATTAAAGGTAATAAATATTTAAAATAAAAATGTATGAAGAAGTCATGAACGAATTTGTACATATAGAAATATATTATGTTACTGAAAATATAAGATTCATAAATTTAATTTGTATAATTTTCAAATTTAGCTTGACATTTATCTACGAAATGCATCGATTTTGCCTGAAAATACGGTTTCTAATATGAGGTGAATAATTGGCATAAACCAATAAATATCAGCATATTTGTAAATGTAAAACGAAGGGTGAAGAAGTCCGCAGAAACGGAAATGTTCAGTTCGTAGGAAAGTGAATGGAAAATTCTGATGTTGGTTGTCCTAGGATTCGTGGGCTCTTGAGGAGAGCTGTAGAAGTATAAAGTTCTTCCTCTCTGTAAAAGGAAGAGGTGGGCAAAATTTTCCAACGTCAATAAACTGTCCAACAATTATTATTATATACAATAAAACTATATAAGATAAATCTATTAGTCGATACGTCTTTTTATATATAATTATGTATAAGTAGAAAGAAATTTCCACAAAGACCACGGATCGATATACTTTAATATAAACATTTAGAACTAGCTGTAGACAATCTTATCAATATGAGACCTTCATGAATACTCTTTATTAAAATACTTTAATAAATATATAAGAAACTTCTACTAACAATCCTAATCGATATACTTTTTCACATAAACAAATGTAAAAGATTTGAGTCGGGCACGTTGTATGCAAAACCTATGCCAAATTCTTCCGGAATGCTTAATCATTAATAATAAATAAAATCCAAATCCCATTAACCACTTGAACTCTAAAATAATCATAATTTTCTTTGTATCTAGAAACTATTTTTAGACTTAGTTTCAGCAAAACCAAATGATAAACATAGTCTTAGTAAAATTTTTAAAATAACTACAGAATAAAGTTATGTAAAACCAATTAAATAGAATTAATTTCCCAAACACTTAAACCCCAAAACGACAATACTTTCCAGAATTCCATTCCTGGGACACAACACTAACGCTGCCGGACGTTTAAGATCCAATAATGCACTGCCAAGTTTTCACTAATATACAAGTCCATTCTTTAAAATGAGGTTTTTTAGTATTAGTTTTGATTAATTATAAAT
The DNA here is from genome assembly GCA_963457615.1 of Nicrophorus investigator. Lineage (NCBI taxonomy): Eukaryota > Metazoa > Arthropoda > Insecta > Coleoptera > Silphidae > Nicrophorus > Nicrophorus investigator. The sequence continues at coordinate 12,680,362 of OY735141.1, read as the reverse complement.
TTGGTCAGAATACCATTTATGTTAGGTTTTCTTATACCTTGTTTATTGTTACCATTTTCTTTTGTACTTATTATTTCTGGCCAATAAATATTATTATTATTAATATTTACTGCATCAATATAAAAATACAAAAATTAATTTAATACAATAACACAATAATAAAAATAAAAGAGCAGAAATACCTATGGTCAATAGAATTTTATTTATTTTTTCTTATATTGAATAAGTTTTTTTCTTAATATATTTTTTGTAATTAATTGCTGCAATAATAATTATTATTATTAAAAATAAAATTCAACTGCTGCAAAGGGCTTTAATTAATTATTGATTACTATTCACAAATAGAGAGAGAAAATGGAGTTATCAAAAATTAAAGTTATATTTAAACTTTCTTGTACTTAAGGCATTTAATTGGAAGCAATTAAAAGTGATAGATACTCAATTTACATACTAATGAACTAGCAGAAAACTTCTTGGTTATTAACTTGATGAAATTTTATTTCAATTGGATTTTATGTAATATAATAATTAATATTTCTGGTCTTTATTGTAAAAATCAGTAATCTCCACTAATTATCCAAATAATTTAATAAATATTTAAAATTCTATTAAGATTTTTATTTAATTTCTATATATGTTTTGTCATCAGATAAAATATGATCGAAAATTGGATTAAAATAAGAAAATAATAGCCAAGAAATTAAAAATTAAGTTATGCTGTCGATGAAGATGATATTAGAAATTTATTGAATGCATAAGAAGTATGAGCCGAAATAAATGTAAGAACCAAAAATTTAAAAAGATTCTTAAATGATATTGAAAATATTTTTAGTGTAAATGAAACATTATGTAGAATTTTTTTAACTGAAATATAAAAAGCAAAATCAATCAACTATATTCTCAAATTTTAAAATGTGATTTCATTTTTTATGTAAATAAGTATTTATTCTTTGTTCGAAAAAAAAGTAATTCATAATTCTTTTCCGGATGTGGGTGGTTTCGGTTTTGTCATTAGATAAAATATGATCAGAAGTTGGATTAAAAGAAGAAAATAACATCCAAGAAATTAAACATTAAACATTCATAAGTATTAATCAATATATTTTGAGAATGACGATAAAGAAGATATTAGAAATGTATTGAATGTATTAGAATGAATTGAATGATTTTATTTTACAAGAAGATTTTCAAGGAAGACGAAAGTATCAAAGAAGTATCAGCTGAAAAAATGTAACAACCAAAACTTTTAAAAGATTCTTAAATGACATTGACAACGTTTTTGTGAAACAAAATTAAATGTAATAACATTATGTAGAAAATTGTTAAATGAAATAGAAAAATAGATAAATCAATCAACTTTAGTTATCCAGGTGGATTAATCAATATATTTCGAAAATAACGATGAAGAGGATACTAAAAATGTATGGAATGCATAAGATTAGCAATGAAGACTAAAATTAAGAAGTATTAGCTGAAAAATGATATTGTAAACGTTTTATAATGATCCTGATTAGTGAAGAAGTGTTTATGCAATAACTTCACATATATAATTTTTAAAGTTAAAAGAATTAAAAAGAGACACATTTTAATATTGGATTTCTTTTTATATGTACATTTACTGTGTATTTAATTAAACTTTTCTTTGTTCGAAAAAAGCTTCATATTTTTTTTACCAAAGAACGTATTATAGTTTCCCAGTGATATAATTCGGGACAATGTGGAATATTGTCTGGTGTTGAAGTTATGGAGTCTCAGTGTTTGGGAAATTAATTCAAATCGATTGGTTTTACATAACTTTATTTGTTACTTATGATTGTTCTGTTGTAAACATTTTATTACAAACTATATAGTTAACTAATTAAGTAATTCTAAAGACAAATTGTAATTACAATCTAAATTATTTTTTTAATTTTATCAGGCAGTTTTATTTGCATCTTGCACATCTTAAATCTATTACAATTTACTTATATGAAAATGTCTATCGATTTCAATTCGGATTATTCTCTAGGGTCTCTGCAGTATTGATAGGATTATTTGTACCTAGTCCTAAAAGTTTATATTAAAGTTTATTAATCCGAAGATTCCGAGAAGATCTCTTTCTACTTATACATCTGCTTATATAAAAAGACGTAACAACTACATATTTTATAGAGGATTCTTATACATAGTTTATTAATACATAATAATAATGGGCATAACGAAGTAATTCGGAGGAAAACATTATATTCGTTAATCGAGGTATGATCATTTGCTTATTGTTAATATTTATTAAAGTATATGTAATGATAATAATGTAAATATTTTATATTTTTATATATAGCAGTTTTATTAGATCTTGACTTTGTAAATTTAATTTATAACGAAAGCCAGGATTTACGTAACAGTTTAGTTTTCATAGAAATTTGTTCCAATTAATTAACTGCATCCCTTCCGCTTTAAAGTCAATATTTTCCGAGATGTTCACTCAATTTAGTTAATCTATAAACTATTTCGCAATTTATTAGTATTACAGAAAGTTTAATCCAACGTTCGAATTCCGCAAACATCAGCAATTCGATTTCCTGTAAACTCAAATGAAAAACCAAACTAAATAAATTAATAATAAAAAGCAATTGTATTAAACTTTACAAATCATCAATTCTACTTATATTGAAAAAAGTTTAAGGTTTATAAAAATTATAAATCAATATTTCAGTAACTTTAGAAAAATGTAATTATGTAATAATTTAAATGAAACCAATAAACATGTTTAATACTAATTAAATTAATATTTGTATGAATTATTTCTTTGTGTTTTTTATATAAATTAATTCCTATAAAGACCAAAAATATTATGCAATAAATTTTATTAATATAATATTTCATAATTTTGGCAGAAAGAATTTAAAATTAAATAAGTTTTTTCCAACAAAAAAATAATTTTAGTTATAATATAAATTATTTCAATTATGGAAACATTTCCGTTTTTTTTTCCTAATTATAAAATATAAAATGCGTTACTTCATTTCAGTACAATTTTTGTTATATAAATTATAGGATTTATTGCAATAGAAAATGAAGTCAGTGTGATATTGTAAAATCAATTAATATTTGAAGAAGTTTTGCTTTAATTAGTAAAAATGTTTAATACAAATTAAATTAATATTATTATCATTTTTTTTGTTTTTTTTTTATATTAATTAATTCCTATAAAGACCAAAAGCATATAGAAAAATCATCAATTAATGCATTTGGATTAAATCTTATTTATGACTAATTGGTAGAGCATGGAAATAACTGTGGCTTCTGTGAAGGTACAATAAATTTCTGACACTAAGAGCAATCTCACTAAAACAATTATATAACTTGGTAAAGTATATGGTGACATCTGTGTCGTAACCATGACAACCGAGAATGACAGATATACTTGAGATTTGTTCTGTCATCGTAATTAAAAAATCAATACAATAAACTTACATTAATTGCATTTCAAGCACATTATTTACGTTCATTTTTAGAGTTAAAGTATAAACATATTATTTAAGATATTTTAATTAAAAAAATATTATGTAATATTTTTTATGCTTGAAACAAATAATTGATATAATATTTTATAATGTTGGCAGAAAGAATTTAAAATTTAATAACTTCGAAAATAAGTTTTTTTTTTTTCAACAAAAAAAATAATATTACTTCTAATATAAATCCATGGTTTTTAAATTATTTCAATTTTTGTCATATAAATTATAGGATTTATTGTATAAGAACATGAAGTCAGTGTGATGTTGAAAAATCAATTAATATTTGTGAAGAATAAATCTATGATTTATGATTTCCGTTTTTTTCTTAATTATAAAATATAAAATGCGTTACTTCATTTCAGTACAATTTTTGTCATATAAATTATAGGATTTTTGTGATAGAAAGTGAAGTCAGTTTGATGTTGGAAAATCAATTAATATTTATAGAAGAATAAATCTATGGTTTTAAAATTATTTCAGTTTCTATAAATTGTGTAAACATTTTCAGTAAAATTTTTGTCATATAAATTATAGGATTTATTGTAATAGAAAATAAAGTTAGTGTAATTTTGGAAAATTAATTAATATTTGTAGAAGAATAAATCTATGGTTTTTAAATTATTTCAATTCCTATAAATTGTGGAAACATTTCCGTTTTTTTTTTCTTAATTATAAAATATAAAATGCGTTACTTCATTTCATTACAATTTTTGTCATATAAATTATAGGATTTTTGTAATAGAACATGAAGTCAGTGTGATATAGGAAAATCAATTAATATTTGTAGAAGTTTTGCTTTAATTAGGATTGTCGAGTTGATTGAGAAATTCCAAATTAATTAATATTTCCGCACATAAAGAATACTTATGAATATGCATGTTAGCAAATGAGAAATCGAGGTGGGACTCTTTTCTATGAAGCTCGATAATATCCATGTTCACATTCATGCAGAGTTAACTATCGCAAATTCATATCAATTAGTCTACGAAAGCCACGCACGTTGCATTTATTTAAAAAAAGAAGGGTAAAGGACGAATCGCACTTTTTGCTTATTCCCAAAGGCGACTTTAACCATTTTTTCCATTTATACCTTTCAGTTCATTAAAAATATTTTAAAAGTCCTGTTTTCAACGAAATATTTATTAAATAGAAAAATGTCTCATTACTATAATACATTAATTTTATTTACGGAAAAACCTTTAAGATTATACCGTTTTTTCTAAAGCAACAACATGTATGTAGAAAATTCAATAAATTTTGCATTGATAAATAAATGTTGGTAAGTAAAAAAAATATTAATAATAATTACTAATGAAGTATAAAAACTATAATTAATTTAAATATGCTACTTGCAGTTATTAATTAAGTAAAAAATACAATAATTGATAGAATATTTATTAATTTATGAAATCTAGAATATTAATTTTCAGTAAACACAAAACTTTTAACATTTTCAATATTTTGTTGATCATTGTTGGATTTATAATTGATTTACATAAGCTAATAGTTAAAAATATTAATCAAAATATTTGATAAATTAATTTATATCAACAAAATATTCAAAATTAAATAAACCTATAAAATAATTAGTAAAACTAATTGAGTAATAATTAATTTCCTTTTACGTATTAGTTAAAAAAAAAACAATAATTGGTATTTGAATATTCATTAATTTATTAAATTTAAAATATTAATTTTCAATAAACTTAAAACTTTTAACATTTTCAAATTTTTGCTGTTTATTGATGCCTTTATAATTGATTTACATATGCAAGTAGTTATTAATGAAAATATTTTATAAATTAATTTATTTCAAAACATTTGTAACTTAAAAACCTATAACATTGTAATAATTCTTCAATTTAATTGAAAAAAAAGTGATGAAATAGTAAAATATAACATTAATTATTTACATTAACCATTCTTACCATTCTTCACCGTTTTATTTACTGAAAAATAATTATCTTAAAATATAAAAAAATGTACAAATTTTAATTGGAATTGCATTGATAAATATTTTTTTGTGATTACAAACTTTTTTTAAAATTACTTATGACCATTGATAGATTTATATAATTGATTTACTACATATGCAAGTAGTTAAAAATATTAAAATATATTATTAATTAATTATAATTAATTGCATTAAGAATTGTCGTTCTATGTACTGAAAAATAAATATCTTTAATTCTAAAATATTAGAAATTTTAATAGGATTTGATTAAATAAATAAATTTTGATAAGAAAAAAAATCAAAAAATAATTATTAATAATAAATATAATTACGTCCTTTTTTTAATTACTTATTTAGAAATTTATAATTTTCATGAATTAATTTAAATATGCTACTTGCAGCTATTAATTAAATATTTATTAATATTTATTTATTAAATGTAAATAATTATTAAAACCAATTAAGTAACAATTAATTTCCATTTATTTATTAGTAAAAAAAACAATAAGTGGTAGAATATTCATTAATTTATTAAATTTCGAATATTAATTTTCAGTAAACACAAAACTTTTTACATATTTAATTATTTGCTGATCATTGATGGATTTATAATTGATTTACATAAGCAAGTAGTTAGAAAAAAAAAATAATTAAAATATTTGATAAATTAATTTATTTCATAACATTTGTAACTAAAAAACCTATAACATTGTAATAATTATTCAATTTAATTGAAATAAAATGATGAAATAGTAAAATATATTTATTTACTGAAAAACCTATAAGATTAAACCATTTTTGTTAATGCAACATGTATAAATATCTCTAAATCTAAATGTAGAAATTTCAATAAGATTTGCATTGATAAATAAATTTTGATATGAAAAAATAATTATTAATAATAATAATTACAAGCTTTTTCTAATTATATATTAAGTAATTAATAATTTTCATGAAGCATAGAAGCTATAATTAACTTAAATACGCTACTTGCAGCTATTAATTAAGGACATTTTTTTTTTGATTTTGAAATTATGTGGTAATGGAAGCTTGGTAGTGTTTTAGCCTTTTTATTTTCTTGTCGATTTTACGTTTTTGTTATATGTAAGTATGGCACTCCTGTTAATGCATGAGTTAATTAGTTTACTTCCGCTACGCGCGAGTCGCTCGCATCTTCTGCATAGACGATTTCTGAACAGTTTCTAATTATATTATTCTTCTATATGCAGTGTTGCTTAACATACACTCTCACTGATATTAAATTATCGTCGAGTTTCCTCCTAATAAGACAATCTTAGACTGAAATATACGTTGTTCGTGGCATGGTTACAGCAATATAACTGCATATTAAAGTTACATTTTAAAAATATTACTAATAACTTTTAAATTTAAATGTTCATTAGAAAACAGAAATAAAATTACTTTTACTTTAAAATAATGTTAAAGAAATAACTAATGAGCAAACTACAAAGTTTCAAATTTTTTTTGAGATATCTTATTTTTCTCGGGAAAATAATCAATAAAACTGGTGTAATTGTAAAGAACATTTTGTACAACGACAAAAATGAAATAAAATACAAATTAATTTTAGTTGAAATTTTAGCAAATAAAATATGAAAACAATAATATAAGTGTATATTAATGTTACGTTTTAAAAATATTACTAATAACTTTTAAATTTAATTATTAAATTTAAATGTTTAATAGAAAATAGAACTAAAATTACTTTTACTTTAAAATAATGTTAATGTTAAAGAAATAATTAATGAGCAAACTACAATGTAACATGTAATAAAAAGTTTAATTTTTTTTCTCGGGATTTCTTATTTTTTCCCGGAAAAAGTGAAAATAATCAATGAAACTAGTGTGATGTAAAGAATATTTTGCGTTTTTTACAACAACAAAAATGAAATAAAATGGAAATTAATTTTAGTTGAAATTTTTGTTAGCAAAGAAAATATGAAAATAATATAACTGTATATTAAAGTTAGGTTTTAAAAATATTACTAATAACTTTTAAATTTAATTATTATATTGAAATGTTCATTAAGAAACAGAACTAAAATTACTTTTACTTTAAAATAATGTTAATGTTAATGAAATAATTAATGAACAAACTACAATGTTACATTGAGGGATTTCTTATTTTTCCCGGGAAAATGGAAAATAATCAATAAAAGTAAAATGAATGCTTAAAATAAATAAATTCAAATGGTGCACTCACTAAAGTATACAAAAGAAAATCTATTGATTGCAGTTTTTCCATTAAATTTTCTTAATTCTAATTCAAGGAACAGCAACTTTTTTAGAGTACAAGGTAATTTATTATATTTTTTGATAAAAAAATATAGGGAGTCGCACATAGTGCTAGAATTACCAATTTTGCTAGTGAAATTAATAATAATAAACATCTTTATTGGACACAAATCATGACCAAAACGGTATCGACCGAAGTCTTTCCTCCAGTTAAATTCAATTTCGCTATTCAACAAGTCACCGGTAGCTGTGCCTCCGAAGTAGCGGACTACCGACTCATTTTATAACTTAGGATTATTATATAGGTTTAGGATTTTGCATTATATTCTGAAATTATTTTTTTGAAGACGACGTCATGCATTATTCAGTTTTTTAATTCAGTTTGGAGAATTTTCTTTATAAGCTCTAGTAGTAAAGTATTTTATAAATAAAATAATATAAACAAGTATATTAAAATCAAGTGTTTTCATTATAAAATTTATATTTTTCTGATGAACAACAAAAAGTTCACATTGAATATTCAGTATAAAACATATTTAAAAAAGATTTATATGGAATTTGATCTTTTGTATTAATACATATTTTGGTAACAATAATTAATGAATAATAAGTAATCTATTTAAATGAATCTCATAATTATTGCAATTAGTAAGAAAATACATTTTATAAGTTACTCCCACCGCTCAAATTATATAATAAGTTTTTTAGTTAACATTCTATACTTTGAAACTTATGGAATGATGCATACGATCTCGATGTTACAGGAAAAACTATAATACATTTTCTAATGAGTTTTGAAATTCTTAATTTGTGCAAAAATGCAAATATTTTTTATATTTGACAACTAGTAAAACCAGTTGGTACCACTGAATGTTGGGGTATAAGTAATTTAACCTATAAAATGTAGTTGATTAAGTTAAGAAGCACAATCATATCAGTAATAATTAAACTAGTCAGTAAATTATTACTAATGAAAAATACAGTTAGTTTTAATTTATTTTGTATAACAAATATATATTATACAAATAACAATTATTTTAAATTAAACAGTTTATTGACATTATAAATAAATTGATGAAAGTTGGTATCATATTAAGTATGTTTTTAATACTGTATTTATATTGTTAAAAAATGTTTTTATGTACTCTTTGAGTGAAAATTGGTGAAATTGAGAGAAAATTGGTGAAATTCTGTCATTGGTGCAGGAAAACTAAGTGAGAAATGACCACGTTTAAAAAATAAGAAAAATTAAGTTGGCAATACCAATTGACAGAAATATTTTCGATTCTATTTTATATAAAATCTTGAAGAATTTAGTTAAAATTAATGGAGGCTTATAAGCAATAATTCTGAGTGGAAAAAGTCTAATATCTTGTAAGTCTAATAAAAATCGTTGATATCTGCAAATTAATTTTAGTTAACAAATTTAAATTTTATATAGAAAAATAATATATAAAGACTTTATCCTCTATTTCTACTACCTATTCATTTCTTATCGATCACATAATGGATTTTTGCTTGAAGACTTTAAATAAATAAAAACTAGTTTAAAAAAAATCGGTTGGTATTACAAAATCCTTCACAAATAAGTCAAACATATAAAGAATAATTTGCGTTTTGTAGAACAACAAAAATTAAATAAAATATAAATTAATTTTAGTTGTTAGTTTGAAATTTTCAAAATATTAAACATTAGAATTTATTAATCAAATGAAATTAAGTTGGTATTGCCAGCATTATTGACGTACAGACTATTGATTATATATAAACTCTTTCATATTTAGGTAAAATTATTAAAGACCAATAATCACTAATAAAAAAATAATTATAATAATAATAATATTTATTGCAGTGATAAATTACAAAAATAATAAAAAAACAAACTCACTAAAAAAAATGTTTTCAGAAATATTTTTTATTTTGTACAACAGAAAATCCCCTATAATCTGCGAGCTGCGAGCATAGTTTAGGCTATTATTTTAAATTCCCAATGAACGTGAGTATTACCAATGCAGAGGAAATTAAAAATGTATGTAGATTGATCGAAACGAGGTTTGGAGGGGCGAAGTTCCGATTGGGGTGAACGCCGAACCGGAAACATTTTTTCTTCGGTGAAGCATACACACTGGGTGAGAAAAAAGAACACAAAGTCCCAGAATAGTGACCTCATGCTCTACGCGTAGCATCTGCTACACCATTATTACGTTTGTTTTACCCTGAGTGCATCCATAACGTCAATTACATAAAGGTAATAAAATTCCTTTTTGCGCCGTCGCTCTATTAATGCCCTTTTGTTTTCACTCCTCTTATTATGTCTATCGAATTTGAAAACAAATGTATGTAATGTGTATAATTTTGATATGACTTTTACTCTTGCATACAAAATATGAGTTATTGTTAAAAAAAAATAGTTATAAAATAAAGATGAAAACAAATCAGTTTTTATAAATTTATCTATTTTTATAATATCTTATGCAGATGAAAAAATTTCAATCGAATAAAGATTATTTAGGAAGAATAAAAGATAAAAATTAAATTTCATAAATTTACAAAATGTTCTTATTAAGAAAACCATATGCAATTGAAAATTGTAATTGGAAATTTGTATTACATTTTGATACAAATCTAATTTAATTAATTTACAAATATGTTTTATTAAGAAATGCATATGCAATTTAAAATATTTTTTGAACAAACAGGATTTAGAAAACTTGAAATTTAAATTAAATTTGGATACAAATTCAATGTAATAATTTTACAAACGATTGTTTTCAATAATATTAAAAGCAGTGGAAAACTTCTATTGAATAAAAATTATTTAGAAAGAATAATATTTATTTACAATAAATGTAAACCATATGCAGTTAAAAATATTTGAAATTTTCTTTAAATTTTGATACAAATTAAATATAATGAATTTATAAATGTCTCTTAGTAAGAAAATCATATGCAGATAAAAATATTTATATGACAAAGATGATTTAAAAAAAATTGAAATTTTCATTAAATTTTGATACAAATTAAATATAATGAATTTACAAACGTCTCTTAGTCAAAAAACTATATGCTGTTGAAAATATATAATGGACAAAAATGATTTAGAAAACATGAATGAATGAATGAAACGACAGTATTTAATAATATTATATGCAGTACAAAACTTCTATCGAATAAAAATGATTTAGAAAGAATAATATTTGCAATAAAGAAGGATACAAATTTAATATAATAAATTTACAAATATTTATAATTAAAAAAAAACATATGTTTTAGAAAATATGTATAGGATGATTTTGAAAATTTTAATTAAAGAATGATTCAAATTAAATTTATTAAATTTTAAATTATTTCTCTTTAAAAAAAATATATGCAAACGTGTCTTATTTAAAAAACCTTATTTATTGCACAAATATGATTTAGAAAATTTGAAATTTTGATTAAAGTTGAACACAAATCAAATGTAATCATTTTGCAAATGATTGTTTTTAATAATATTATATGCAGTTGAAAACTTCTATAGAATAAAAAATATTTTTTAGAGAATTAAAGATTGATACAAATTTAATTAAATAAATTTAGAAATTTTTCTTGTTAAAAAAATATATAGAATTGTAAATATTTATATGACAAAGAAAATATTGATTAAAGTGGAAAAAATCGATTTAATAAACTTATAAATCAATAATAAAATATGTTGTTAAAAAATGTAAGGATTAAAAATGATTGAGAAAAAAGTATATAAAAATGCAATTGAATACATATAAAAATATCTATTTGAGAAATACCATTTAGAAATGTTGCAGTGCAGTTGCATGATTTTGCGAACGCACAATTTGTTACATAAGTATCAATTTGTGGTGTGCACACTTGATCCCTTTACGGTATAAAGTCTATAATTGCCACTGTTATAGTGCGAGTGTACGATCGAGAGGTGTGTATTCATGTGGGTTATCCAATTTCCATTTGATGTGGAGGTCTCAACGTTTCAATCATGCGAGCAACTCCAAAGCTTCTTCCAGCAAAAAACCAGTAAAAGTTTTCTACATTTAACATCACTTCTCATACAAAGCACAGAAAATAATGCAATTTTATGAAAACGCAAATACAAATCATTGCAATATCATTTTAGTCACCAAAAAAATAGAATAATATTTTATATTTTTTCACTATTTTTTTATTCAAAACTTTTTAAGAAAAACCATTTCAATCGAGGACTTTAAAACATTATAAAAATAAAATAAATAACTATATTTTAAGAATCAAATTTCTATTTTTTTTTAATTTATTTTTATTTTCCTGAATTAAAATATTAGTTTTCAAAATTTTTAAGCCGGACTATGGAGAAATGAAAGCCGCACTATGCGAGTTATTTCTGTATTATATTAAAAAATATCAATCATAAAAAAATATTTTTAAGCCAAAAATAATGTAATTAATAACTTTCATTATATAAAGTGTATTGATTAATTTTTTTTTAAGTAAAATACCAATGTTTCTTAAGATTTCATAGGAAATTGTGTACATTTTATAGTAAAAATTTGGTCATTTTTCATAATTGTTTTAATTCCATTCACAACAAAAAGATTTGCTGCTATTTCAAATTTGTTCTATTAATTAAATTTATTATAAACATCACCTTTTTGTGTTAAAATAATGATAATTATAATTAAAACATTGCCACGTAGACAGTAGATTTTTATGAGTGGTCTACATGGAACTCGTGTGGAATCATCTGTAGCTAAAATTATTTTAAACATATTTATATTTTTTCCAATAAAATAAAATGATAATAAGAAATGAAAGTTTATTTAATCCAAAACACATAAACGTATTTGTAAGCTGTTATTATTTTATTTCAATGTATATCAGTAATAGTTTTAATCAAGTTTTAATTACTTGCAATCCAGAATTGTAGGTTTGTTAATTTTTTAGTGCGGTGTTCAATTACCGGATCGCAGTAAATTGCTTTTAGTTTGTAAATCAATATTTGTATTTTATATACGCATAGGTATATCAATTATATAACATATAAAATATCCTCGCTAAAATACGTAAATACACACTAGAGAATCATTTATTCTAATTAATTCTCCTTCTTTTAAGTTTGTACAGAAAAGCAGAAAATATCTTATAATCAGATACTCGAGGGACTGCGAATGTCTTCCGTAGACCAACGGTTTGCGGTATCTTCATAAACGAGAGTATATGTATGTTTGTGTACGATTTCATTCGGTGTTGACAAAACGTAAAATTATCGATTTTCCTCGAGCGGAAAACGACATTTGTGTGGAACTCATTTCACGTGCGTTATTTTTTCTCCAAATAGACCCTGCTAATAAACATTTCCTGCTATCTAAATAAAAATCTTTGACAGTACAACCTCCTCTTTCGGCCTCCCGGCAATTTGAACTCTGGCAATAGTGTTTTTTGTTACAGCAACGTAAAAAGAACGCTGGTTTGCTAAACCAAACAAGATGTAATTTTATACTTTTTTTAACAATTATTTCGCACTGAATGCTTTTTAATTAAAAGAATACCGTTCTAACATTATAAATATTAGTTTGTATTATTCACAAATTTAATTTAAATCCTTAATCTGATTTTTTTAAAATTACATTTATATAAAAATTCTTTAGATAGATTTGTATTTAAATATTGGTACTAAACTTATTTATATTATGTTGGCAATGGTGTGTTTATAATCTTATAAATAAAGGTGTTTTTTGCAACAGCAACGTAAAAAGAATGCTGGAAACCAAACAAAATGTAATTTTATACTTTTTTTAACAATTCTGAATGCTTTTTAATTAAACGAATACCGTTTTAACATTATAAATATTAGTATTTATTATTCACAAATTTATTCTTAATCTGATTTTTAAAAAATACATTTATGTAAAAATTATTTGGATAGTTTTTGTATTTAAATACTTAATTGGTACTAAACTTATTTATATTATGTTGGCAATGATGTGTTTAAAATTTTATAAATAAAGTAAAGTCAAATCTCCTATAACGCGATTAATTCATATCGTGTAATATGGAAAACTCTGAATTAGTACAAATAAATTCTTTACCTAAATCATGTCTCGAATTAAATTTATGTCATTATATTTAGTTACAACCGTTTGGGTTTTTTTTTAATATCACAGTAAATTTATTATAATTAATTTGTTGCCAACCTATAAACAATTGACGTTACTCCGTATAAAAAAATAGAATCATGAAAGTTAATGATAATAAAAAATATATGATTATAAAGTCATACTAATCACATACAAAGCAAGTTACTGGTAGTTATTGCATAATTAGAAATAATAAATAGATAATTCTTTAGTTGATAAAAATTATCCTAAATTTGTAATATTTTGTAAATTGTTGGTTTTTAATCTGTCCTTATTTGTCATATTGTGATCAGCAGATTTGTTGTTTTATTGTTGCCAACTTAGAACATTAATAAATAGAATAAATTCCATTCAACAAAGTTATAAAAACATAAGTTGTTTGTAAGAATTTCATAATTGGTTGCTTAATAAGTGATTTCAAATTTAGAATTATAGATATAGTAATATATATGTAATTTTTAATAACAATATCCTAAATTATTGACATTATGTAATCTGTCATTATTTTATAGTATATAGAGATCAGCTGTTTATACCAATTTCAGTAGATTTCTTACGTTTTATTTTTTGCCAACTTAGAAAAAAATTTAATAATAAAAAAAATAATATTATAATTTAAAAACAAGCAAATGCTATACAGAAAATAAGTTATTTGTAAGTATTTTGTAATTAGTTGCTTAATAAACATGATATAAATATGTGATTTATAATTGATCTTTGATATAGTAATATTAATGTATTTTATTAATTATTAATATTGTCTAGATTATTATTTTGTAATCTGTCATTATGTAATTGTCATATTGAGATCAGCTGTTTAAGAATTTCATAATTGGTTGCTTAATAAATGATAAAAATAAATGATTTCAAATTTTAAAATGATCTTCGATTTAGTAATATATATGTTATTTTTTATTATCAATTTAATATCAATGTCCTAAATTATTGATATTATATAATCTGTCATTATTTTATAGTCATATTGACATCAGCTGTTTATACCAATTTCAGTAGATTTTTACGTTTTTTTTTGCCAACTTAGAAAAAAATTCCAATCAAAAAACTTAACAATAATAAACTTTAATATGATAATTTAATAACAAGCAAATGCTATAAAGAAAATAAGTTATTTCTAAGAATTTCGTAATTGGTTGCTTAATAAACATGATTTATAGTTGATCTTGGATATAGTAATATTAATGTATTTTATTAATATTGTCTAGATTATTTTGTAATCTGTCATTATGTAATTGTCATATTGAGTTCAGCTGTTCATACCAATTTCAAACGACGATTTTGTTTTTTCTTTGTTTTGTTTGATTCCGTTTCACGTGTTTCCATTGATTACGTCCGAACGGTTCAAAAGAACGCATCGCTACGCAATAAATCCAACATATCGGTAAATCCGGTGGATTAGCTGAAGTTTGTACGAATCTGTTGGAGCAGCTTTAAAGTGCGATAATAATCGACATCAATTTGTCCACGTAAGTTTGAAGCTCTATTATTGAAAAGACATTGGCCCATGGGATTACTATGCCTACATACGTTATTCACTTTGCTTTGATCTGTCAAATGCATATGTCGTTTATGTGTAATGCAAACAAAGAAAGGTTATGTTATATTTCATAACATACAGATCTATATTCTATTGTGACACTCATGTAAATATACTTATAAATAATAACAAATTTACATACAGACTTTTAAAATATTTATGCAACAATTTTCTTGTAGTACAGTAATACTTACGCGAATTCGTAGTTACGCGGTTCTTAATCTTCTTTACTTTTTCTTAAGCATTAGGTATTTTTAAATTGTACTTTATTACAAAATGATTCTGATTCATTATTTTTGTAGCATAAATCATTTTTATATTGAAATAAAACAGAAAATAAATAAAAGATCTGTCATTATTCAAAGTTTCCAAAAAAATGCTTAAGTAAAATTTAAAAAATTCTGTAGAAAATAAATAGTAATAGATACCACTTGTAAAATGTTTAATACTATGAGAAATCACAGCTGCCACCTTACGTTTAAAAAATGAATCTTTGCTAAAAAGTATAAATCAGTGATGACGAACCTTTCGAGATCGGTGAAAAAAAAGCTTAATTCGTTTCATATGTAAGAATATCTACAATTGTCAAATTCCAATATTTTTCATGGAATGTAACGAAAATATTTGAATACGTTGAAAAATGACATGTGTCACTTTGCGACATAAAAAGGTTGAGAAACTTTGTTAGAAAATATAAATCTGTAATGACGAACCTTATGCGATCGATGAAAAAAAAAGCTTAATTCATGTCATATGTAAAAATATCTACAATTGTCAAATTCCAATATTTTTTATGGAATGTAACGCCAAATTTTTAATACGTTGAAAAATGACAGCTGTCACTTTGCGACATAAAAAGGTTGAGAAACTTTGTTAGAAAATATAAATCAGTGATGACGAACCTTTCGCGCTCGGGGAAAAAAAGCTTTATTTGTGTCATATGTAAAAATATCTACAATTGTCAAATTCCAATATTTTTTATGGAATGTAACGAAAAATTTTTAATACGTTGAAAAATGACATGTGTCACTTTGAGACATAAAAAGGTTGAGAAACTTTGTTAGAAAATATAAATCAGTGATGACGAACCTTTCGCGCTTGGTGAAAAAAAAGCTTAATTCGTGTCATATGTAAAAATATCTACAATTGTCAAATTCCAATATTTTTTATGGAATGTAACGCCAAATTTTTAATACGTTGAAAAATGACATGTGTCACTTTGCGACATAAAAAGGTTGAGAAACTTTGTTAGAAAATATAAATCTGTAATGACAAACTTTATGCGATCGCTGAAAAAAAAGCTTAATTCATATGTAAAAATACCTACAATTGTCAAATTCCAATATTTTGTATGGAATGTAACGTCAAATTTTTAATACGTTGAAAAATGACATCTGTCACTTTGCGATATAAAAAGGTTGAGAAACTTTGTTAGAAAATATAAATCAGTGATGACGAACCTTATGCGATCGCTGAAAAAAAAGCTTAATTCATATGTAAAAATATCTACAATTGTCAAATTCCAATATTTTGTATGGAATGTAACGTCAAATTTTTAATACGTTGAAAAATGACAGCTGTCACTTTGCGACATAAAAAGGTTGAGAAACTTTGTTAGAAAATATAAATCAGTGATGACGAACTTTTCGCGCTCGGGGAAAAAAAGCTTAATTCATATCATATATAAAAATATCTACAATTGTCAAATTCTAATATTTTTCATGGATTGTAACGTCAAATTTTTAATATGTTGATAAATGACAGCTGTCACCTTGTGTTTAAAAAAGGTTGTAAAACTAAGATAGAAAGTATAAATCAATAATGACGAACCTTTTGCAATCGGGAAATAAAAAGCTTAATTCATATCATATGTAAAAATATCTACAATTGTCAAATTCTAATATTTTTAATGGATTGTAACGTCAAATTTTTAATACGTTGAGAAATGACAGCTGTCACTTTGCGTCAAAAAAAAGGTTGAAAAACTCTGTTAGAAAATATAAATTAGTGATGGCGAACCTTTTGCGATTGGGAAGAAAAAAGCTTAATTCGTGTAATATGTAAAAATATCTACAATTGTCAAATTCCAATATTTTTCATGAGTTATAACGTCAAATTTTTAATACGTTGAGTAATGACAACTGTCACTTTACGTTAAAAAGGGTTGAGAAAATTTGCTAGAAAATATACATTAGTGATGACGATCGGTAAAAAATGTTGTATTATCGTGTCTTATGTAAAAATATGACGATACGTGTCACCTACAATGTCTTGGCCTGTCACCTTAATACATTTGTCATAGGTTATAACGTCAAATTTTTAATGTAACAAATGTCAAAACTAATTTCAATTAAATTTGTAAATAAAGATAGCTCTTTAATTATTTACATAACAAAAAAAACTTTACATTATAAATTTATAAACTGTATCTTAATAATATTTAATTGACTATTATTGTTTAAAATTTGCAAAATGCTACATGAAAATCGATTAAATAAAAAAAATATAGAAATGATTATATCTATAAACTTTATTTTCAATTTGTTTAATTCAAATTTATTTTCTCTATTTAGCGTTTACAAGCTAAGCACTAACATATTTAAAATTTCAATTAAATTTTAAATTGCAAACGATTAAAATATCAAACAGTCCAACGTATTTCGCTACAATTCTGTATTCAGAGCATTCATTCATTTACATTAATTAAAATTACCGTGAGTTCATTCGTGGCACATACGTACATGCACGTGGATAGAAAGATGTTCATTACTTAATGTCTGAAACTTTATTATTTTTTCTCTCATTTCTTAATTAAATTAATTCTAAGATCATTTCATAAAATGCAAAATGTTTATTACAAGACTTTGAAAGTTTTTCAAGATAATATTTCGAAGTCCGTTTCTTTCTGTTCATTGCTAGAATATGCAAAAAGGTCATGAATCTATGTATTTTATTATATATACCTCGCTTTTTTTGTCGTAGTAATTAATTTAATATTTTATTTCAATAGAATTTATTTTTTTAATTAATTATACAATTTTTTTCTAGTAATCACACTTATTTAATGTAAACGAATTTATGAGCAAGGCGTAAATCATTTCAAATGACAAAAAAAACATTTATGTAAAGACTATTCCCGTTCATTGTAAAATATAAATAAAAAAATATCTTTAACTACTTGGAAAATGTAAAAATAATAATAATAAGTCGGAATTGAGAATAGTTATTGGATCGTTTGAACGATGAAGTCAAAGGCAAAAGGACTCATTTGGTAAAGAAAATAGTCCTGTTTCGTTAGGACAATGATCGCACAAGTCGTCTGTAAAAGTGCTTTACTTACGATTACGATTGAAAATAAAGTTATCCGACGACCATTTCTGTTTTCAACCCTAAAGAAATTATTTTCTAATAAAGATTGAAATAAATTAAAATGTCTATAATCTTAAGTTTGTAAATAGTATAAATACCGAAATGTTATGTTTTTTTTTTATTGTTTAAATAATTTTCTGAAATATCTCGATTATAGTAATTTTATAATAAATATTGCAGATAGAAATAAATATTTTGAAAGTTGAAATTGTACGTTGTACTCAAAATTATATAACTATAACTTATTTTTCAACAAAAAAATTTGGATAATTATTAAACTATAATGAATTTAAAAACTGCGTGTTCTCACTTTTTTTTTTTGGAAATTATGAGATTTTTTTTAATTAAATGTCGATCGAATACGTCACGTTTTGTCTGGACACGTAACATTCAATTTACATTACGTTTACGTTGCGACTCTTCTGCGGTGTTTAATTAAATTCGACAATGAATCATATTGTTTCCAATCGCCAATTAATGCAAATTACGTACACAAAATCCGCATTTTGTGGTATGATATTTCATCTTTAATTAATTTTTTTCTCAATAAATAAATAATTTTAATCCATGCGAATTATTAGTTATTTTTATTATTATATACAGTTTTTTAGCTTAAAATTGACAATGATTTTTTTGCTGGCGACGTGTTAATAAAATATATTTGATTTAACATATGTATTTCATATTGAATGTTCAATAGCTGCATGAAATAATAAAATTATATTCAATGTTATTAAATTTCAAAATTGATATATTGATAAATAGATTCATGAAAAATATATAAGAGTACTTATAAATCATATTTATTTAAAAAATTAAATTTCATGTGCAATAATATAGCTTAATTTTGTAAATATTATAATTTAAACAAAAATTGCTTTTTTGTCTATTTTTTTTTAATTTTCCATTCGGTTACAAGTTAGTTGATTTACTAACCCTTAAATATATGTAGATGATGTTACTAAAAAATAATGTAAATTAATAAAAAAAAGATTATGATTCAATTTTATATTAGAGTAAGAACAATAAGGAAATATATGTTTTAATCTAAGTGTATATTTGACATTAATAACACGGCTGAAGAACGGCAATATCCTTTAGTGTTTATACATAATAAATAAACACATTATGTGCACTCCAATATGCAGACGACAAAGCTCTTATATATCACATTGGAAATGTACTTTTGAATATAAAAATAAAAAAGTAGTTTTTATTTATATAACATCTTAGAGTTTGAAGCTAACAAAGCCAAGCGAAAAAAAGTCGAAAGTTGCAATAGTGGCATAGTTAAGGATATGAGCAGATGATATTCAGTGAATGAAATAATTTGTTAAAAAAATAAATAAAATTTATAGAAAAACTGGTAAAATTTTGAAAATTTATCAACTTACATAAAAACGTCAATCATCATCAGATTTACGTAATGTTCGAAAAAACGAATAGATTTTTAACTATACATTTATATAACTTAATTTTTTAGGCAAAAAGAATCTTCCAATTTATTTTTAAAGAGTTGATGTCTTTTAATCTAAAGTTTACACATATTCTATTATATATAATTACAGCAAAGTATCAAAAGTTATTTTTATAATTATAATAAAAAAATCATTATTTTGTAATTTATGTAACAAATTAACTTTTTTGTTGAAAGGTATATTTGTAACATTTTAACATACAATTTAAAAACATGTTTTATTTCAATGAAATTAATAATTTTTCTTTTAATTATCGTTTTTTTTATAAAAATAAGTAACATAATATTAGTTACCGAAAGGATACTTCTTTTAATATAAATGATTGACAAGTTTAAGAATATGAAAATTTGACCCAAAACTTTAAAATGTTTCATATTAATTTCATAAAAAAATAAATAATAGCATTCCTTTTATAATTTATAATTTTAATTATTGCAAAATTTTATAAATCTATATTAATTAAATTTAATTAAAATTCTTTTAATTATTACAAAATATTTTATCGTAATTTATCTGCTCTACATTTACTCAATAAATTATAAGTTGATTCAAAAAAATGTACATATTTAATATTGATATAAGTTATGTAATATTTTTTAAATTTTCTATGAACTGCGCCTTGCCTTAAGTTATATTAGAAAATTTGAATATTTTTAATTTCTCAATTTAAATAAATATTTTTTAAAACGTTAATTTAAAATGTAAACTAAGATATTTTAGCACTTAATTATTAATTTATTTATTATTTGTTATTCCGAAGAGAACAACTTATTCTAAAGGTTACTTGTAATTAAAGGAAGTCTGAAACTAAACATAGTACGTAAAAGTAATTAGAGTTGCGATTTTATTAAAATGAAAGTAAATCGTCCTATTGTTTGTACACCTATGGGTTCTGTAAATTATTGACTAACAGCGAGAAGAAAACAGAAAAGTGTAATATCATAAAGTATATTGGATGTTCTTTATTCAAAGAGAGGGAGGCTGGAGTTTTCCAAAAAAAGCATACACAACGTAACGTTATTAGAGTATCGCATAGACTTAATTGAATTTTCATTTCTCGGCTTATTTTTTATTATTGTTTCTAATACCCCAAATAATTTTTTTGAAATATGTATTTTTTTGGATTAAAACTGAAGAAATTTGAATTATTTATAAATATTGTAAATATTATTTACATTTTTTATAAAATTTATTTATGAATTTATAAAAAAATAGCTATACTATAATAAATACATATTTGTTCTTTAACATATGTTAAAACTGAAAAAAATTAAACAAATGTTTCATAATCTATTAACTTTTAGATGAAAAGTGAATACATTGAAATTATTTACGATTTTATTAAGTTAAAATGGAATAAAATAAATAATAAATTTGTGAAGTGTTAAAAATGAAGAAATTTTAAATAATTAGAAATATTGTAATGATTCTTTAGAATTAGTTATTTTTTATCATAATTAATTAACTTTTATCTTTTATCTCAAAAGTGAAGAAAATTATTTATAATTATATAGCTGTGACATTAAAAATGAAAGTTTTCAATTAATAATTATTGAATAACTTTTCTTTTGAAACTGAATAAATTTTAATTATGTACAAATAGTGTAATGATTGTATAAGAAACTTTTAGATAAAAAATTAAAATATTTCTCAATATTATAATGATTTTATAAAAAAAATGGATTTAAACAAGAAATTTGATTTATTTACAAATATTGTAAGGGTTGATTTAGAAATAAATTGTTTTTAGATTAAATAATGATTTTATAAAAAAATATAATTTTTAAATATTTTAAAATAAATATTACAAAAGTTGTATTAAATAATTCTACCCAATTAATTGACTTTTAAATCAAACTATTTATAAATATAATATTATTTTATAAGTCGATAATAGTTTCATAGTTTTTAAATGAAATATGAAAAATTAAAATTAATAACTATTGATTGTATAAAAAATGTTCAATAATACATTAGCTTTTACAAGAAGAAATTAGAAAAAAAAGATGTAGTTGTATAGTTTGTAAATTGAAAGTGAAAATGTGAATTGATAAATGTTTGAAAGATTTATTTTTTAATTTGTGTTGCTATTTTTAAATTTAAATAAGAAAAAATGTTTCATAATCAAAAATTGAAAGCAAATATATTGAAACTAAATATTACGATTTTATTATAATAGTTGCATAGATTTTAGATTAAGTATAAAAAAAAAGAAATTAATCAATATTGTAATAATATTAAAAAAATCTTGCATAGTTTTTAGATTATAACTTAAGAAATTTGAATTATTTACAAATATTGTACAAGATTATTGTGTAACTTAATTTTAGCGGAATATTGTCTGTGATTAATACATTTTTGAAACATTATATACACGTATGTAATGTTTTTGCATCATAATTGATTGTAAACAGAGATTAAATGCACAAGTAAAAAGCAGCAATCTGTTCACGCATAAATTTACGTTATGCAATTATTACCTCAATCAATGAAGCAGTATTATATGAGTACGGTATCACATCATCAAGAAGCTAAATTAAATTACACTTTTCGTCTCAGAGGTAATCATAAGTTTATATAGGAAATAAAACAAAAAGAGCCTCGATTTCCACAGAAATGTACAAGCTAATTCGATAACTGCTTTACAACTCGACGGCTGAAACGCTTCAAACCACTCGATTTCCAGTTTCGTTTTAATTGGATATTAATATAATAATTAAAGCTTAAAACTGAACTATAAACGAAAGCTGTTAACTGTATAATAAAATCAAATTTATTTCATCCTCAGACGAAACAAATAATAAAGTTTTCCAATTTCCTTTACATAACAAATATTATATAAATATGCACTAATTAATTTAATTTTATATTGTTTAAATAAAATTTAATGTTATACATTTCTTTATTATAATATAATATTTATTATTATAATATTAAAATTATATTTACAAATAGTTAATATACATTAAATTTATTTCAGTCGTAAATTGGGAAGAGAGAAATATTTTCCATTTATTTAAACATCAAAATGTATTTAATAAGTTTTAGCGCGTTCTCATTAAAGTTGTAATACGATTTTATATTTTGAATATGAAATATGAACTTTTATGTGGTGATTAATTAGAAATTGCAATAAGCATAATTTATATTTTCCTAAATATATTTAAATCGTACATTAAACTATTTTTTGCTAAAAATATATTTTTTTACAACACGCAATATAAAAAATGCTGGAATTCCCAGTTTAATTCAGTGTAATAGATTTTTTTTTTTCGTTTACTCTCGACAAGCATAACAAATTGCTTTCTACCTATAAAGCTATTGTCTTGTTTCAATTTGCTTTTAATTAAAACATTTTATTAACTTAATAGATAAAATATAAAAAATAATTTAATGTTAAATTAATAAATTTCATTACTTCGTATAATTTAATATTTCGTATAGTTCGGATTCGATTTATCCAGTTTAAAATTTTAAAAATAAACTAAATTTGCATTGAGTAAAAGAAATATAAATTCTTAAAAAAATAGTACACAAATTTATTTTTTGTACGTAAATTATTAACATTTTTTATGCATTTTAAATTATCCGGAATATTAGCGGAATCTATTACTCGGACTATACGAGATATTACTGCATACAAAAGTAATATTTTTTATTTTAATTATTTTTTATTGTAGTTACATAAACATTAAAAAATTTAGTAACTTATTACATAATTTTTCTTCAATACATACCTTTTTTATAGGATTATACAATAAACAAAATAACATTTGTTAATTATAACGTGACCAAAAGGCTAAGAACTAAGTTTTTCCGCTTAGAATTAAATTATTATTATTTGGAATTTTACCGTCGCGCAATTTATTTCTAGTTTTTCATAAAAGTGTGATTTAGAAGAAAATTTGCTTAAAAAAATTATTTTCAGTTTCAGTTAGTTGGATTGCGGATTCTATAAACATGAAATAAATTACGCAATTTTAAGTTTAAAGAATTACACCAACTAATCATAATCTAGTTCAGTTGCCCAGAACTAAAGTTATGAATACTATTTAAATATGAAAAAACATAACACATTACTTTTGATGGTTACTGCATACAAAAATAATATTTTTTTATTGTAGTTACATAAATATTAAAATATTTAGTATCTACGAATTTCATCATGAATATAGAAAATATTACTGTAATTGTAACTTATTACATAATTTTTCTTCAATACATACCTTTTTTATAGGATTATACAATAAACAAAATAACATTTATTAATTATAATGTGACCAAAAGGCTAAAATCTACGTTTTTCCGCCTAGAATTAAATTATTATTATTTGGAATTTTACCGTCGCGCAATTTATTTCATTTTTTTCATAAAAGTGTGATTTAGAAGAAAATTGTAAGTGTATTGAAAAATATATTATTTTCAGTTTCAGTTAATTTTATTGCGGATTCTAAAAACATGAAATAAATTACGCAATTTTAAGTTTAACAAATTAATTACACCATCAAATCACATTCCAGTTTAGTTTTCCAGAACTAAAGTTATTAGTTAAATATGAAAAAAAAAACAGCACATTCATTTTGATGGAAATAATAAATTCATTGGAAATATATACATTATTTATAAATTATAAAAAAAGATGGAAATTCCATTTAAACCATTTAAAATTATGTAGGATAAAAATATATAATTATGCAACGTAAATAAGAACGCATTTCGGCCAATAATATATATATATTAAATGCATTTATTATTATTTTCGATATTTAATTTATTAATAAAATATACAAGAAATAAAAATCATATTCTGATATTAAATATAAACAAGCAAAATTAATTTTATTAATTTTCTCTGTATTGTTATTAAATTAAAAGTGTATATTCAACACAATTTTTTCACCATCAAAAAAATATATAAAAAATAACACTATATTTTACAGAAAAAAAATTGCAATGCAATTAGTTTCATTTTTTATATAAAAAATAATATTTTACAATAATTTATATATTTTTGTTATTTCTCACTTTTTTATCTGTTGTTATTTATTATTTTATTTTTATTTGAAAAATACTACAATTTTTATTAAAAACGAACATAATCACATTGAATATTTTCTATTAGTGCTTACGATTTTTTTTTATCCAACAATTATTTTAATTTTACAATTAGAGAAAATATATCATTTCAATTAATAATTTTTTTTTGGATATTTTACCCAACAATTATTTTAATTTAAAAATTGGAAAAAACTTTTTTTTTATATATTTTTCTGTTTGTGAATTTATTTTATATTTATAAATATATACAAAAAAGTAATAATTCAAAAGTTATAATATGAGAATATATTGTTTAAAGAAATGTTTAAAAATATTTTTGTTGAACTTATTATTTAAAATTATAATATATATTTTTTGTAATGTTAAAGTATAGATTTTTTTGCAAAAAAGTGTTGAAGAAAAATGAAAATTTAATTTAATGCACAATTAATTATAAACTATGAAGTTTTGCACTAAATTTTATTTTACAATATTTTCAGAATATTTCAGTGGTATTTTTTCAAACTCGAATATCATATTTCTTTGATAATATTTATTAATCCATTTATTGGACCAAAGTTTCATCATAGTTAATATGTATTTTTATACTGATTAGGATTATTCAAAGTAATTTTAACAATTTTATATTTAAATTTTGTAAAATGGAAAGTGTTTGATATAGAATTTAGAAACGTAATAAATATAAAAATTGTTTAAATGTGGACACAAGATATGAGAGTGTATATAAAAAATTGCAAATACCTGTGGAAGTTGTGTTGTATCCAGATCTATTGGTGAGGGCACTGCACGAAGACAAAGTTTTGGCGATGCCTCCGACTGCCTTTATAGCACCTGCCGCTGAACGGCATTTCGTCAGGCGCACTACCCCCGCTCCCGCCTCCATTCATAACCCGCAACTATTGGCAAGACGGAAAGAGATAGCAATCATCCCCATCCCTTCTCGCATCCCCACGATTCCTTTTAATCCGCAGTGTTAACCAGTACTGAGAAGAAAAAAAACATAAGAAATAAAAAAGAGACAAACGATAAAATCGCCCCCGCAGTCCCGATGATGCCATGCCACGTATGCAATTTATTCAGATGCAATCACGTTAGGTGCGAAACAAGCAAATAGAAATATTGAAGGTAATTTATGATTCGTTTCACGGTAGCTTTCATAATTGGCCGGAGGCAATAAGAACCCCTAAGAATTTTTAATACATGCAAAAGAAAAGAGGAAAAAATAAACTTTAATTTCATTATGCAGCCGAAGGTTGAAAAAAACTTTATGTTTGTTAAACGTTAATCACGCGCAGCATAACTTTCGACGCAATAAAAATGCATTATTAAAATAGTATTTATTATTAAAACATGTTTTGATTTTTGTACAGTAAAACTTCTTATAATATTAGCTTGAGAAATATTTCGGGACAATATAATTCACAATATTTTTTTCTACTTCAAAGACAATTTATTTTCAATCAACCACAAAACTTTGTACATTGTAATTCATATATATCGTCACGAATCAAATTAATATTGTTTATCCAGTTACATAACTTTTTTTTGCTACACAATTTTGCAACTTTAACTTAAATATTATAATAATTATTTTAATGTATTTTTAAAAAATTCAATGCTTGTGGTTGATTTTTAATTAATAATAATTTATAAATCAGGTGTAAAAATAGTTAACAATAATCTTAAATCAAAAATTTTCATAATATTTCTTATATTTCGTAATAAAATATTACTAAACCTCAAACAAGTAAATTAAACCAAAAAATGTTAATATTTGTTAATCTGACTTATTTTGTACATTTTTTTTTGGCAAATCCACAAGTTTGAAAACTTATGGATTTTCATTTTATTCCAAATACTCTTTTAGTTGAACCAATTCTTCTTGTAATGAAAAATCAATATTAGTTGTGTTGCTTTGTAACGAACATTGTTATCTTGTTTTAAGTGGTTTATAATCAGCATTAATATTATCTTTTTCAATAACGCAAAAAACATTAAATTTTTAAAATATCGAAAATCATTTCGATATAAAGCAGATGAAAACATTTTACAGAAAAATCCATAAATAGAATAAGATTTGTAGTAATTTTCTTTTGATATTATTATATAAAGAATTTTTTTTTTATTTAATCATTTTTGTTGTCATAAGTTTATCAATTGCCAAAAGGATAATACGTAACGCGTTGTATGAAATTGCGTTATAGAAAATTGAGTTATAACATTTTTCTCGTTTAACATGAATTACCGCATTTTGCTGCATAAGAATCGCATTATATAAAAAAAAGTATTTTATAGCGCGTTATACGAATTGATATATTTTAAAACTATTATTATAATTAATAAGATATAAAAAGTAAAGTTTCCATACAGTGCAGTACGAATTAATACGATTTGCTTTAATTTCGAGTTCATATTATCGTATACCAATCAATCAGGTTATATAATGTTTGATTGTATAAATATCTGACGTTTACTATTGGCGCTTATAAATATATATATGGTAGAGAGAGAGTATAAAATTCGACATTCAATACAATTTCTAAGCAATATGTACAATTACGAAATTCTTTAGGCATTGTAATATATAACGAGTCTAAACAATGTACAAAGGCATTTTATATCAAGCTGAATACTTTTTCAGTAAAGTAAATTGAATTTAACTGCAGCTGTATAGTAGAAAAATGAAATAACGTAAACAGAAACGCAAAATAAGTTGTTCGTCGTCGAAGAAAATGTTTACATCATATATGTTTTTTATTTCATTTATTTCATATTCTATGGATGGTTACATTAAATAAACTGAATAAGAGAAAACATATATAAAGGTAGATTGGTGGTATAGTTATTTTTCACTTGAGTAATAACATATTGTTTATAATATTATTATTTTTATATATTTTTCCAATTTTCTACCAACATTTTAAAATCTACTGCTAACATATAACACCTCACTCAATAATTTCGTAGGATGACTAATAAAACAACAACTTTTAGACAATATTCGACTTTATTCATCAACATAGTCTCTTTCAAGAGTGATATTTTCATTCCAATGCTTCTCTAACATTCCGATACTTTTCTTGTAGAACGATTTATCTTTGGCCTCAAAATACCCTTCAGTTCGGCAATTACTTCTTCATTGAAGCCAAATCTATTTCCCTTGAGCATTATTTTTAGGTCTACAAATTGGTTGTAGTCGCTGGAAGCCAGATCTGGAGAATACGGTAAATGTGGAAGCATTTCAAAGTGCAATTCGTGCATGTTTGCCATCGTTTTAATCGACTTGTGACACGGTGCATTGTCTTGGTGAAAGAACACTTTTTTCTGTTTAATTTGTTGTCGTTTTTTCGCAATTTCTTCCTTCAAACGCACCAATAACAACATATAATATTTGCTATTACTGTTTTTTTCTTTCTCAAAGTAATCAATGAATAAAATTCCATGTGCATCCCAAAATACGGAGGACAAAATTTATGTTTTTGGCTGCTTTGGACGGCTGTCACCTTTCCCTGTCCACTTAGCTGACGACCGATTTGACTCTGGAGTGTAGTGGTGGATCCAGGTTTTATCCATTATTACATACCGCATGAAAATCCTTTTTAGTTCGCTTGAACAACTCGAAATTCAGATTTTTCCATTGTTTTGAAAATTACATAACTTGCATCACTAAAACTTGTAACTTGTGAACTAAACGTCAGATTGCCATGAAATTTTGACAGGCGTCTTCTGAAGGTTGGTACTTCCTAAAAATCATATGGATTTGTCGATAGAGGAGCCATCTATATGTCATCCTACTAACTTATTGAGTGAGGTGCTATCTTTGCAGCGTACTATTGACTCATTGAATTATTATAAATAATATTACTTTATAAATAAAATAATTATAACTTATTATTTCTTATAAATTATCTATTATTTACTATTACATAAATAATTAAACAAACTTATGCAATTTTGTGAATTACTCATATTTTTTGAAGATAGTAAGTAATATATGACTTTGATAAAATAAGAAATGTACGCACAAATTATTTTTATTGTGGTTCATGTTTAGCAAGTCTATTAATTACTAATGTACTAATATCAGTACTACCACAAATTAATCTATTTTATAACCCGGCGCCTCCACTTTTAACATACGTTGCACATATAAAAAAGATATTAGTAAAATAAAATTTATTTGTTTATAAAAATGCTTTAAAAAATGTCCTCATTTGTAATAATTGTAATAACTTATAAAATCAAAAAAAAAATACATTGGTAGTCTTACTAACGTTTTTTTTTTAATTGAATTAGTTATAGGCTACATACAACTGATTCTTCGTAACTTAGGTTACCATATTATGTTATTTTTCAACAATGTCCTCTTTTTATTTACTATTTTATCAAATATCTATAATTATATAACAAGTATTATAACGGTTGCGATTCATATAATTTATGAGATACATTGTGAAGTAGATTAGTTGTTTTGAAATCGTATGACGATGGTCAACTGAATCGATATAAAAATATAAATTTAAGAAACTCTCAAATATAATAATGATTTAATTAAAATAACAAAATAAATATTTATTATAAAATATAAATAAAATCGAAATTATATATAAATAAATAAATAAATATATCTGGCCAAAAGGCTATCAACCAACACAAAAAATGTAACGCAAAAAAACTATTAAAATTTTCATTTTCCTATTGTTTAGAATAACCCGGCGCATCCACAATTATAATACATTTATCAATATGCTTTTAAAACTATAAATTACAAGTTTCTATTAAATTTATATGAAAATTACATATATTTTCGTAGAATATAAATTAATTTCCATATAGGAATATTTAAAATATTTTTGTTGAATATTATATTATATATAAATTTTACATATTTGTTAAAACCATTACACGAAATTTATTTATTTTTTAATTAAATAATCTGCACGAAACAATCTCAAAGTTAAATCTGCATATTTATAAATAATATTTTATTTTCATCCATTATTTACTATTTATAACAGTTCCGTTTTAATTTAATTTTTTGACTAAACTGTGGAGAAATAACGACGTTACACAACATGATACGAAGTTTCTCATTTCTGTTCTTTTTTATTTTCATTTAACGTACATTATGAAATATTATGCAAAAAAATGTCTGTATAAAAATGATGTGGAAATGAAAAGTGCTCGCAGCTTCATGAAATATATACTTTTGCAACGTCATAACTTAAAAACCGGAATATGCGATTCGAATTCGCCTCCCGTTGAAATGTTGTGCTCTTAACATATTTTTCGCTTTTGCACGATGCAAAATGGTGTTTGATGCCCACTGCACCGAGATGCATTCAAAATGCACACACACATCCCGTTCCGGACATTTCGGCCCTTTTCCAACCCTTCATGTCTCCTCCCGCATGAATACTTACTTGTTGCACGCATAAGTGCTTCTCCCCTTCTGAAAGCTCCATAATTTCATTAAATAAGCTTGTTTAAAAAAAAACACATTTGACACACAAAAATGACAATATTTTATTTAATATTATTCTTATTTTAAACATTGCATTTTTAATGACATTTTTTTATATTTTATTATGAACATTTTATCATCCAAAGTCATCAAAAAAAATATATTTTCAATTTTTTAAACAAATTATTACTTAACTTTTTATTTTAACATAAAATTAACATAACATTAAACAGTTCTGGTTTCGCTCCAAACTTAATTAAATTAGTAAATAATTATAAAAAATATTGCAGTTTTTCTTATTTCTTATATAACATTTATAGCTTAAATTAAATTATCCCATAACTTTTTATACTTTTAGTTTTTTCTTTTATTGAAATAAAAAATTTTGAAATTATTTCATTTTCAGTAGTATTTGTTATTGATTTAGAACATTAAATTAGTAAATAATAATAAAAAAAATTACAGGTCATTTATAGTTTTAATTTCATTTATAGCTTTCCCATAAAAAAAAATCAAAAAAAAATCCAAATTAATTTAATTAATCAGTTTCTGAAGTTTACACGTTTATAT
Source organism: Nicrophorus investigator (assembly GCA_963457615.1). Lineage (NCBI taxonomy): Eukaryota > Metazoa > Arthropoda > Insecta > Coleoptera > Silphidae > Nicrophorus > Nicrophorus investigator. The sequence goes on along the minus strand of OY735141.1, from coordinate 12,649,033 downwards.
TTTTAATTTATTTGTTGAATTAAATTATCCAATAATATTTTTTACTTCTTTAAGTTTTTTCTTTTATTGAAATAAAAAAATGTAAAATTCTTTTATTTTAAAAAATATTAGATAATTTAATGAATCTTAACACTACGTGTGTAAGTTTTTTTATATTAGAATATTTTAAAATTTATTTTTTATATAATAATAAAATATAAATTGATTAAAAAAAAATACGTTTTAGATACTTTTTTAAGTCCCAATTTTTTACACAATTTTATCCCTTTAATTACTTAAAATTAATTAAATGAAACATATTTATTATATTAACAAAGAAAATGAGAAACAATTATTTTTATGATATTATTTCGAAACAGTATGAAACTCAAACATAAAGAGAAAATCAAGTGTACATAAATACAAGATATTTTCATTTTCTCAATTGGAAAAGGATTTTCTCCATACTTTTTAAACCAACAACTATTTGAATACGTCATGTGGTGTTTATAGAAGAAACATGTTTTCTTTGCATTATAACGGAACGAAAAGTGAGCCGCAAAATTTTTAATAGTCACCAGTTTATTTACACGAACATGTTTTCATTTAATCATTTTTAATGTCCATTACGTTATTTTCCACCTGCTTCAATCGTGTCAACAAAAAATAATTACAACCAAAAAAAATACAAGAAATCAATTTCAACAATTTATAATGTAATAAAATATACACCGAATGAGAATGGATAAATTCTGTATGCAAATCAAATATAAACTTACCGTCTCAATTGAAATTCTATTAATCTTCAGTCTGTGAAAGTCCTTCAAAGTATTTCTTTTTATTATTTTATCATCTTTTTTAATTTAATTTTGTTCTAAATTATTTGATATTGAGGACAATATATATTAATAAACTTTCGGAATTGTCTTGACTGCGAAATTATGATTTAATAAATTCCCCGATTCTATTTGCTCATTTGCTTCCATTCTTTTACCTGCAATCCGAATTACACGATGTAATTCTCTCCAATGTTTATTATGTATTTACTTTTGTCGTTCCATTTATTTCTTTCTTTCTGGATTTTTTTTTCATTTCCAGTAACAGAAAGATCGTTTATTGAATGTGCTCAAACCTTCGTAGCGCACCTAATTACACTTAGCACTCAAAGTCTATTTATTCTTTTTTTCAGTATTTTCATCATCATTAGCTAATAACATTTAAGTTTGTCTAATCAATGTAAATGTTGAATTATATTTTTATCAATATAATAATATAAAGAATTATTTCTTTAAATTTTAATAACAATTTTTTTAATTCATAATTTATTCTAATCATTTCTTTAATTATATTTTTTAAATAATATATGTATTATAATCTAATTATTTTATATCTAAACATTTTAATTAATAACTTTTTATTTATTTTTTTCAATAAATAATTAATTATCCAATGATTATATAACTTTAATATTTCCAAAATTATACATTTTTTTATCGTAATTTATTTGTAATTAATTCGTGTTGTCCAGAAAGTTGACCGCCAATATGTTCTTACGCGAGTCCAGCCGATTCATGTATTTTTTCGAGGAGTAAACTCTTTCATTGTCATCTTTCCAAAGTCCTTCATGGATCACCTGCAGTTCTTTTAAGGCATTTATATTGAAATAGTTGTATTTTTAATATTTGATGAGTTTGTAGTTTCCCAGAATTGAATTCCATATTTCTAAATTGGTTTTAGTACAACTTTATACAGTAGTCAATTGTGAATTTGCTCGCAGCAACCAATACAACTTTCTAAATTTGGATTAAATTTGTTCACGATTTTCCTGAATATTGTCCTTCCAAGTCAGTCTTGTGTTTAGGTGCATACCCAGGTATTTCACCTTTGAAGATGATGGAACTACTTTCTTGTTGAATCTGACTGGAGGACATAAATCTCGTTTTAAAGTACTAACATGTGCAGGTTTCGATTGATTTATTCCATTTTGCAATTTCTTAAACCATATCTCAAGCAAATTAAGCTCTTTTGAAGATGTTGATATGCAATTATGTGGCTTTTTTCTGATGCCATGATTGCAAATGTTGTCCTGTTTGTATTTTCTGCCGTTGGAATATAGGAGATATAAAATTGGACCCAGCATACTACCTTGAGGAACTCCCTAAACTTAGTTTGTACTTCCTCCAATTTAATATAAAAACTTTCTATCGTATAAAATAATATATAATAATATTTCATAAAAACTGGTGTTTTTAATAGATTCGTTCAGCTTTAAAACTTAACACTCCTTTCTTACTTTACGCTAAAACTAAAGTCGGCTTGCCACGTTTCACTTCTAATATGGCACCAAAATAACTAGTTAATTTAATATTTGTTAAAATTTATTGTTAATAATATTTATATTTATTAAATTAATATAAATGTAATATTATCAACAATATATAACGTGAAAAGTCCATTTTGAGACTCAATACTGTACGTTTATTCTGGAAACAATCTTTATTTTTTTCAAAATTACATTTTTTTCGAAGTATTTTTTTTAACTTCTACAGTAACAATCAGAGTCATAGGTAGAAAACTCTAGAAATTCGTCATCTTATTTGAATCTGCGCGCCAATTCTAACAACTACAATATCATCATTCTAGCATATCTGAAGTATATGAAACGACGGAATTTCAAAACAGTCATCTTATTTTGAAACTGCGTGCCAATTCTAACAACTACAATATCATTTTTCTAGCGTATTTGAAGGATAGGAAAACAATCTTTGTGAAATCAAAATCAACTAAAAATAATACACACTGTCTTGTGTGCTGACTAAGTTGTCACTACCTCAAAGATTTTATTTTGGCATTCGGATTTTCAATAATTTCAGCTGTTGAATTATTGAAAATTCGAATGCCAAAATAAAATAATTAAATAAAACTGTTGACTGTAGGATCTATAACATAAAAAAAATAAATTGCTAAAGAATACAAATCGTGCAATTTTTTTGCAAAAGAAACGATTATTTGGCTAATGTAGAAAGCAATTTGTATAATTTATATTGACTCATTTTTGGCCAATGTATTTTTTTTTTAATAAATAAATAAAATGTGTTAACTTTTAATTTTTTCAGTTTTGATACTTAATTTTTACAGATTCTTTATAATGAAATAAAAACTGTTTTGAAAATATTAAGTTATACTACAAAAAATGGAAAGCAAATTGTTATGTCTTGATTAAAATTCACAATTTTATTATGTAATAATTACTGATTTTATTTATATAAGGGCGACTCATAGCCGAATGGCCTTTTTACAATTTGTTTGTGCAAATCCAGCCAAGTCAGGCCTTTTGTGAGCTTTTTTCTGTGCTTGCATCAATAGAGTCAACCAAGTCGAAGCTTGCAATAGTAGCAGCTCATCAATATTCTAATAATTAATCAACATGACAGCCAAGCAACAAATTTATATAATTTGTAAATTAATTTGTAAAATGAACATTTATTTAAGTTGATAAAATTTTCATTAGGAAATTTTATCAACTTAGATAAATGTTCATTTAATTAATGTTCAAAAAACGAATAGATTATAAATAAAAATATAAGATATGATATTCGTGTGTTAATATATTAAGTTTGATTTGACAATTTTAAATACTTGTTAATTATTGTGTGAAATAAAACTATTTAAAATAAGCAATTTAATACTAGATTTTTTGTTACTTCTTTTTAAACCATAAGTTGTTTATATTTAAGCTGTTGCAGGCGTATGAAATCCCATAGTCATCCACTACATCAATTTAAAATGATTTTAATATTTAATACATTAGAAACGTTAAAACGAAGACTTTAATATATCGATTTTTCTATAAAGAAAATGAAATTGATGTATATTTTACAAGGACATGAGTTTTAATTATTTTATGGTATGGTAAAATTTTTAGTGATTTTTATTTAATAAGTAATAAATAACGTTTATTGGCCAGAACACCAATCATAAATAATATAATATAAAACAACATAAATAATATATAAATAATTAATTAATTGAAATAAATAAAAAATCAAACAAAATAAAAAATTATAATATTAATTACCCGGGCAGAAAAACCTAGGTCGATATTCCTTTGGTCAGGTATATTTATAATATAGAAGAGGATTTTTTTTATTGGAATTACTGTTAAATTAAATTATTTCTTAATTATTTTTTTCAGTTATATTTCTTTTCCTTGTTTTATTTTGTATTATTCTACTGGCCAATAAATGATGTTATTATATTATATCAAAAATAAAATAACAATTCCAAATAAAAAAAAAGGAATTAACTGCCCAAAGGGCTAACCGCTGATATTATATATAAAGATGCTTTGTCAATAAAAAAAATTAAGGCGATCCTTAAACCTAAATCATTGGTCGGCAACTTTTCTGTAGTTAAGAGCCATATCGGAGATTACATTTATTTAAAAAAAAAATATTTGAGAGCCGCACGATGAGCAACCAATAATCTGCAGAGCGACCGCTAGAACCAGTAGTTTTTTTTAATAAAAATAAGAGCTGCAATTATTTATTCAAGTAGTGATTGCTTGAGTAGTTTAATTAATATGTATGCTTTGGTTCTTAAAAGTAAACAAATTTATAAATAAAAATATATAACATTTAAGACCTGTTATATAAATTCCGAAGTTTGTATGTTTATTCAGAATTTTCAGTAGGTTTTTGAAATTAATGAATGATTTGGACGTATGAATTTAAAATAACTGCATATTTGTTTACTTTCATTTTATTATTAAAATTTGAATTTCTAAGTTTGACAGCATGCAGGAGAATAAAAACCTGCTATGCTATGAAAAAAACATATTTTTTGATTTAGTTTGTCCAGTCTTAAAATATATTTCATTAGCCTTTAATTAATTTTACGAATGAAAGTAATTACATCAGATGATATGAATTTTTAAAATGTTTTCAAAACAAAATTAAAAGTTTTTGAGTATAGAATAATAACATATATAAATCTTCTTAAAAAACTGTGTTTAATCTTGTTTTTAAACACTTAAATAATAAAAAATATTGTTAAATGACACAATTATTTTTTTTTGTCAGTTTTTATTTAAAATCTATTCAGCTGAATATTTATTAAATTGGTTTGCTGTTGACATTCGGAAGTTGCTGCCCAGTGGCACCATTCCATAGTATAATATTGGTTTATTTATTTTTTTACTTAAATCTAAATTGAAGATCCAAGGGCTTGAAGCGCTTTAATCTTCTTGTTGTCGTGCCGTTGTCGAGAAGATTGACCGCCAACGGGTTCGTATACGAATCAAGTCTATTCGTGTATTTTTTGGAGAAATCTTTGGCAACCTGTTCCACTGTTTTTATTCCAAAGTCCTGGTGCAGTCTTTTATTGGTGATGTACCATGGCGCACCCGCGAGTCTTCTGATACATTTGGATTGGAAAACTTGGATTTTTTTAATATTAGTTGAACTTGCTGTTCCCCATAATTGGATACCATATGTCCAGACTGGTTTGAATATTGTACACTAGCAACTTGTTCTCCAAAGTCAACTGCGAGTTTGCACGCAGCAGTCAATACATCTTTCTAAATTTTATTTCTAGTTGTTCACGTTTTGCCTGGATATGGTCCTTCCAAGTCAGTCTTGTTTCCAGGTGCATTCCCAAGTATCTCACCCTAGTAGATACTGGAACTACTTTGTTGTTGAGTTTGACTGGAGGACAGGTGTCTCGTTTTAAGGTGAAAGTAACATACACCGATTTCGACTGGTTTATACCAATTCGCCATTTCCTGAACCATATCTCGAGCAGGTTAAGCTCTTCTTGGAGGCGTTGAGATGCAATTATGGGACTTTCGTCTGATGCCATGATTGCTGTGTCATCTGCAAATGTTGCTATGTTTGTTTTCTCTGTTGTTGGTATATCTGCAGTGTATAGGAGATATAAGATTGGCCCCAAGACACTACCTTGTGGGACGCCCGATTCAATGGGACTCAACTCGGTTTGTGCTTCCTCCAATTTGATAAAAAACTTTCGATCATTTAGGTAGGATTTCAACACTTCATAGAAATTATGTGGAAGTTGCAGTTTCAGTTTGTAGAGTAAACCTGTATGCCAGACTTTATCGAAAACCTGTGACACATTAAGGAATACAGCTGAACAGTATCTTTTCTCTTCTAAACACAATTATTGTGTGTGGTTTTTGAGTATTGAAATAAAATGTAAAGACCTACAAAATATTAAAAAAATGGGCATGACATTTCACATTGCATAAATGTGATTATTCATATAATGATTATCCAACTTTGTTATTTGTTGTTTGAGTGTGTTTATCAAATACAAAAAAAATAACATCTTCAGTAAATATTAATTAATGACACTGCAAATTGGTATTTAATGCTGAAGAGAGTGCGCATCTGTTGATTAACACGGCATAATTAATTGAAATAATCTAATCTGCTGAAGTGAGCGTTGATTTTAGTCGAAATTAAAAAGATGTGTTGTTTGTTTGCATTGCGTACATCGACGGCGGCAATAATCTCTTTCATTTTTACAATTCAACCGTGACGAGATAAAAAACCACGAGGTCGATGAAAGCATATACCGAATTGGCAGTAACGCAACTCGATTAATTGCAAGATATATTACGATTAACGGATTATCTTATTGCTTCAAATTGCATTCAATCCATTTCGTAATTGCGTACTAATATTTGACTATCAATCCGTGATATTGTACATCAATTTCTGGTCGATTAATCAATACTTATGTGTTATAAAATCGATGACATCTGTCCAAACTGTTATTTATATTTATTGATTTGTTGTTTTTTTTTTGTAATTGTAGATTGTTAGAGGATGGCGACGCAAGAGTATGATTACACATTCCGGCTGTCGTTCCATGCGGAATGGTTCGATCCAAGGGCTGAGCAGAAGAAAAAGTTTTTGCTGAACTTTTATCCCTGCGATAATACAGTGGAACTCAAGGATTTGGATATGAATCGTATGTTTCTGCGGAGGGCGGCGTACGATGGTTTGAGATTAAAGGATGTCTTTGTTGGTAACACCATCACTATTTATGGTAGACAAATTAAGTTGACGGATTACGCGGACTGCAGGAGCAAGAACTTCGTTGGGCGCTGGAAGGAGCATACTTTTGCTATGATAAAACCGTCCGGTATGAGCAACTTCGGAGATATTATCGATGATATTTACAATCATAATTTTACCATCGAACGCATGAGGATGGCGCATTTGAGCAGGAAGGAAACGCTGGATCTGTACGAGGAGAATAAAGGGGATGCGTTCCTGCCTTTCGTGATTGAGCACGTAAGCTCCGCTCCTATTGTCGCGATGGAGTTGGTTGGAGAAAACTCTTTGGATCGCTGGGCTGCGTTGATGGGACCCAAGGACCCGGTGGAGGCGAGGAAGACGGAACCGGCAACGTTCAGGGCTCGTTTCGGAATCGATTTGCAGAGTAACGCGGTGCACGGCGCAAGAAGCAATGAAACTGCAACGAGAAGCGCCTGTTTCTTTTTCCCTCAAGGTATAGGCAAGAAACCTCCACCTTCGACTGCTCGTATAAACAACAGCACTTGCTGCATTATTAAACCGCATGCCATCGATGAGGGAAAGCTCGGCAAGATCATCGGTTACATCAAAAAGGGCGATTTCAACATCACTGCTCTCCAGATGTTTTACTTGGACAGTGCAAACGCCGCGGAATTTCTTGAAGTTTACAAGGGAGTTGTGGCCGATTTCCATGCACTTTTGCACAGCTTTCTAGACGGGCCGTGCGTCGCCATGGAGATTTCTGGGAAAGACGAGTCCATCGATGTGCATCAGGCATTCCGGATGTTCTGCGGTCCTGCGGATTCCGACATCGCTCGCCACATTAGACCTAAAACTATACGTGGAATGTTCGGAGTGGATAAATACAGGAACGCCGTTCATTGTACCGACTTGAAGGAGGACACTGCGCTCGAACTCGAGTATTTTTTCAAAATTTTAGACGATTGAAAGCCACGTATACCTATATTTATTACTCACATATATGCAACACGTTTCAATTAGAACTTTCTGCAAAATTCTTTATTATATTTTTTTAATTCAAATACACGTATCTCCACAAATTGTATGCATTATTCACTATTATCTCTAGTTTTATTATATTAATACATTTATAAGCGTGGATAACCTTAAGTTCATATTTTTATATAAGCTAAACAATATACAATAAATATACTTCTATCTCAATGTTGCTTTTAATCTTAAATAATCACAATCAATTATATTTTTTCTGCGCTTTCGTACGTTCAACTTCCAATAAGTTTTCCAAGATGCATTTCATGGTATTGAAAGACATCTCCTCAGGACGGAGATACGTCAGTCCTTTACAATTATCTACGGTGTAATCTGTATCCTCTTTGCTGTAATAAGAAGACAAGAAATTTTTTATTTCATCATAAACAATGTCTCCATTTTCCTTCTGGTATCCTTGCTTTTTGTAGCTACAAAACAGGAAATCCTTATACTTCTGATCATCTACTATTATCATGTATTTCACGGCGTTCTCCACCAATTTTCTATCGACTTTCGTCAATTCCGCGCATTCCTCACCGATATGGCGCATTTCCTCCTTTGACAGGTGAAACGCCTGCAACAAAAAACAAATACAAACTTTAAACTATATATTTTACATCAATAATACGATATAATTCAATTTTTGACAAGAATTACTTAAATTTCAATAAGAAACTAATTTCTTCATAATATTAAAATATAATAATATTGATTGTAACAATAATAAAATTACCTTAGAGATAAAATAGAAAGAAATAAAAAATCTTAAAAAAGTATTTAATAAAAATAATAATTTCATTATACTGATTTACCTATTTATAATACTTCAATAACTAAAGCAAAAATAGAACTTGTTTTATGCAATTCATAAAAAATGATTATACAATCATAACACAATTATATTTGTTTTTAATGATTAATATTGACGTCAAACTTTCTTGATTATAAAATATCAACAATGTTGGTTTAAAACATTATAATCTAGAAAATGTCAATAAAATGACGTCATGTAAAAATAATATGTCTTTATCTTTATCACATTTTGTTTGTAAACTACAATTTGAAGAAATAATAATTAACATAGTATTCGAAGCAAATTAAATTGGAAATGCTGAGCAGATATTGCAAAAATCATATAATTTTCCTAACAATTATAAATGTAATTTTGCGATAGATTACAATGAAATCGTTTTCCGACATCGTTATTTCCAGGAAGCTTGGGTTATTGTGACCTTGCCTCCTCTACTAGAAACATGTTTCATTAGGCTGCCTACGTTTTGTGCATCAGTACGCAACGGTGCATCTCAGTTGGAGTCGATCCAAGTCGGTGCAATTGATGTAAATTTAGTCATCGACAAGAAGGAGATACGCGCGTCATCGGAGATACGTGTGTCAACGCTCTGCGAATATGGAATTATCGACCTTCTTATTGATCTTATCATTTGGCCTTTGTAATGGCGCCAAAATCCTCGGGTTGTTCCCGGTACCATCGTACAGCCACTACATTCTGGGTCATTCCCTGCTTGCCGGTTTAGCCGAGAAAGGACACGAAGTCACGATGGTAAGTACCTTCAACGGAACAGCAATTCCCAACTACAGGAACATCGTTTTAGACGGAATAAAAGAACAATTAACTGGTATGTATGAGAGTATAACAATATTGCAGATGCAAATTTCAATTTGAATTTACAGAAATGCGCAGAGAAGCGGTGGGAAAAGACGCCAAAGTCGGCCCTAACGAAATGAGGAAAATGTCTCCGTTCGTGATGTTCACGTGGATAAACACGATGAATCTTTATATTAGCGAAATGATTATAAAACATAGGAAAATCCAGTCGTTGTTAAAAGAACAATTTGATGTGGTTATCGTGGAGCAGTTCTTCAACGATGACCTTAAAGTCTATTGCCATCATTTCAAAGCCCATTGCATCGCGTTTACAACAATTGGCGCAAGTCAAATTAGTAACTACTTAGTTTCCAATCCATCACCGCCTTCCTATATACCAGATCTATTCTTGAGCTATTCCGAAGAGATGGATATATTCGAAAGGGCGTACAACGCTTTCTTCCAAATCTTCACGTACGCAGCAAAGCAATTATATTTTCTGCCGAAACAAGAAGCGATTATTAAGAAACATTTCCCTGAAACACCCGACATCCATCAGCTAATTAACAACGTGGATTTGGTCTTCATGAATTCTCATTCGTGCATCGATCAAGCTGTTCCGCACATGCCTCAGATGATACAAGTTGGCGGAATACACGTTAAAGCCTCGAAGAAGCTACCGGAAGTTATCCAAAAGTTCTTAGACGAAGCTAAACATGGAGCCGTGTATTTCAGTTTAGGATCGAACATCCAAAGCAAGGATTTACCACCTGAGAAACTGGCCGGTATTATGAAAGCCTTATCCAAATTAAAGCAACGCGTCCTTTGGAAATTCGAAGAGGAAAATCTACCAGGAAAACCCGACAACGTCATGATTGAGAAATGGATGCCTCAGCAAGAAGTTTTGAGTGAGATAGAAGCATTAAAATTTTCTAATTGATGAACATTATTGATTCCATTGCAGATCATCCAAATGTTGAATTGTTCTTAACGCATGGCGGGCTTTTGAGCACAATCGAAGCCATTTACTTCGGGGTTCCATTAATTGGAGTACCGTTTATGGGAGATCAAAGATCTAATATGGAGAGGAATGTCAAGAACGGAATTGCCCTGCAAATTACTTTCGAGGATTTAAACGAACGGACTTTGACCGAAGCGTTTAATACTATTATCGCAGGAACGAAGTAAATATTTTACACTGATAAGAACTTTATCTATTACGTGTTCGTCTGTTTGTTTTGTTTTGTTGCAGAATTAAAAAAGCTGTGAAGAAAAGATCTGCTTTGATGAAGGATAGACCTATGCAACCTCTGGATGAAGCTGTTTATTGGGTGGAATATCTTCTAAGGAACAATGGAGCGCAACATTTGAAAAATACAGCTTATTTTATACCTTTTTACAAGTACTTCTTTTTAGATGTTGCTGCTATTATACTTGCATTCACGATCATTCCTATTATATTTATTTGCAAGTTGATCAGTTGCTGGACAAGTGGAAAATGTATTAACAAGCAACCAAAAGTTAAAAAAAGCAAAAAAGAATAATTTAATTTCATAATTTTATCTGAATTCATCAATTCATAATTTTCATTGAATTTAAATATTATATAAATATATTTCTTTCTTAATAAAATTTCTTACATAAAAATTTGTGTCGTGAAAAAGACATTTATATTATTTTCATAAATAAATCATTAAATAATAATATTTATTGCAGTGCAAAAATCAATTTCTGCCCTTAATTCATTATTCCACATTCTAGAAAATATAATTATTGAAAGTGGCAGAAAAACTGCTGTTAATAGTCATTTGTATGTTAACTACACTACAGTAGTAGACAAATACTAATTATTGAAAAAATACCTAAAAAAATGAGAAGTCGATATTATTATTATTATTTAAACTTGGTAAAGTAAAATTCTGAGTTTTTTTAATATATATTTACGTTTTACGTGGTCTTTTAATAAATTGATACACGTCTTACCTTGATTTGCACGATGAAAATGCAGCATAACGTGAAAATTACAGTACGCATTGTTGGTTGGAGGCACTCAGAGTGTTAAGAACTGAATGAATAGGATATCAATTTTTGATTTAATATTATTTCATCGTGACCCGCAGCCTGTAAAGGTCGAACGATAAAAACTGATTAGTTAGAGAATGCATAATATAAATAAAAAACTACGTAATTCATATTTTAGCAATCACATATATTACATTATTTATCACTGTATTTCGTTATAAAATACCACACGATATTTCAATGGACAATATTATATAACATTCAAGTTTCAAACAATTTTATTCATCTTTTTTATATTTATTTTTTTTTAAATCATGAATTTAAGGAAACCAAAAAATAAAGTACTGATTTATTTGAAGGAAATTTGATTTATTAATTCTTTTTTAATTACGAACAAGTAATTGCTTAATACTGGTTTATGTTTTAATTAAGTCAATTATTTTAAAACTAACAAAAAACTACTGCCAGGTTCGTGTAAATGATGTTTTTCTTAAAAATAAAACTATTTTTTATAATTAATTACTTTTAATATAAAAAAATATATACTATCGTTTCTTTTTCCCAATGTAAGTACAATAATAAAATATATAATAAAATAGTGAATATAATAAAAATTAAGTAGCTAAATTGTTAAGAATCTTCACGTCGACTTCCAGCAGTGAATTTTCAGTGAATATTAAAACTTTGATCCTCTGTTTTTCGTTCATATGAACTTCAGCGCAAGTCAGATTGATAACTTTAGTCTGACCAGGTTTTATGACATTCACTCGATTGCTAATTTTCAAAAATCCTTCCGGTTCCATTTTGATCTCATACGGAACATCTGTGGATCCTTCGCAAGTTAATATAATGGAATCGGAAACTTTGAAAGGCGGAGTTAACAGAATATTGGAGGGTTCAACAGTCAAAAAGTCCACAACATCTGTCTTATCCACCACCGTCAAATTGGAGTAGTTATTCAATAACGTGTGATACTGCGAGGTTTCATCTATAACTTCGGGACAAAGTGTTTTGTCCATGTCCTGCTCTATTGTTATGGTTATTTCTTTGCGCAACAGTTCGTTCAGCACGACGTGGATGTTTTTCACTGTTTCCTTGTAATGCTTTAAATCGTCTGGAATACATTCGCCCGGAAATTTCTTTGTTAATTCGCTAACCAATTTATCGGGCAGCAAATTCTTCTGCGATACATATTCATTCAATTTCCTTAGACGTCCTCTTAAAACTTCCGGTCCAGACACTATCGTAATGTGCGCGATTTCCGTGACTTCCGATCCACTGTTGAATGTTTTACAGAAGATCCTGAAATCGTCTTTCGTTAAGATGTATTCAACCTGAATAGAAACCTTCTGCCCCGGTTGTAGAACAACTGATGATGGCGACAAATTAATCGTTGCGTAAGAATAGAGGCTCTTCGATCTAACGCTTAAATGCGCGAAACCAGGCAAAGTACCGGAGTTCCTAATCTGAAACTGCTTGACCATCTTCGAATTGTTTTGGCTATTTAAACTACCCAAAGGCAACCATAGTTTACCGGAAGTGTCTTTGGGTAGACCTAACATCTCGATGCTGGAGTGTCCACCGTATCCGAACAGACTCATGACTTGTTGTTGATCCTTACGAATGTCTCCTTTAATGATCGGATAGAAATATAATTTACCAGTTTGAACACCTTTCGTTGTGGGAGAAAAAGTTATAGTGAATTGCCTGCATTCATTCGGGTGTAACAATATGATGACCATTGCCATAGGATCTGTATCCAATTTCGAGATTTTATAATTCGGATTGCTGGAGTTAAGTTGAAATCTCATCCTATGATCTGATCGGTTTTTAACGACGAACTCTTGAGTCGTAATCTTTCCCACTTTTACACAACCATAAACCAATTCCGATTTGGTGCACACCAATGGATTTTTAATACCAGTTAAAGTTTCAATGCTGCATGCACTCTTTATAGAATTTACGGATCTATTCATATTTTCCTTGTTCTCGTCCATGCGGCTGCTCATAGATTTACTACAAGTTAAATCCGTAGTGCTGACGAATTTTCTAGCATTAGCTTTCTTGAGCTTCGTGTTTGGCGAGTCCAAACTTTTGCGACTATCGTAATAATCCAACGGCTTAGATATATTCGAAAATTTCGACTTCACCAGTTTCTCCGCTAATTTATTCGGCGTTTCATCGCCGTTCGATATAATATTTTGTATTTTAGAAATACTTAATATGCTGCCATCCCTAGATAATCTACTATCATCCACGACCGTTGATTCATCATTTATCAACGGTACGGGTTTCCGACTCTCCGGACTCTTTTCATGGAACATAATAGAGCAATGATCCGATTTCCCGCGGAAAAATTCGCCCATCGATACTTTTGATTCCGTTAATGAATTCGGTTGAGAAAATGTCGATACTCTTTTCACAGGCAAATCGCGCTCCCTGCGCCAAAACATCTCCTCAGCATTTAATTTCTCTGCAGCAGATTCCGCAGGCTCGAACATATCACTGTCCATCTCCTCAAACGTCGAATTGGCAATAGAATATTTATGAAAAATTTCCTTTATAGAAATATCTGAATTACGCAGTTGTTGCGAAATATTAGCTAGCTGAGATGATGCTCTTCGATCATCAGTTAACTTCATAGAATTGTTTTGCTGTACTCCAATTAAATCACTTTCATTCACTGTGCTTTCCATAAACTTTCTACTCACTGGTGTATCTATTTGCGTTTCTGCTTGGAAATATTTTGATGGTAAATTTGCTATATCACATTTTTCTTTAATCCTTTGGGTATACACAGCTGTTCTATCAACGAGAAATTTCTTGTAAGAAGCAATTCTATCATCTATATCACTTTTTGATAGAGAAGGGGAAGTAATTGGCTAAAACATAATTAAAAATTAAAGACGAATAAAAATAAATTTATATATTTTTTCTTACTGCTTCTCTTCGAGGCACCTCAAGCTGAGGCGTCAAATCCATTTCATCCAGAGACATCACTCCCAGAGAATTCCTAATGTTACTGGAGGCGCTGAAAGTAAAGGATTTCAGTTCCTTTTTCTTCTTGGACTCTGTTGAACAAGCTCTTGGTTTTGGGGTCTGCTTGACGGTTTCATCTAAAAACCCATCTCTTGAAAAATCCATTTTAAATATAACTAATTACAGAAAACGAAACAAACACACACACAAAATCTTGTAGCTATAAAACTGATTTTTTTCGTAACCGTCTTTTTCACGTCTGCACCAACTTTGACACAAATTTGAACTACAGAATTAAAGGTAAACTCGTAATAGCGCCCTCTGGATTTATGAAATTAGTTATTATTGTTTATATTGCTTAATAAGTAATATTATTATACTCATATTTCCTTATTTCTATACTCTACTTATTGCTATCAAGTTTTATAAATTATTAAAATAATATAAATTATATTTTGATATAACTGCAACCAAACATACAAATTTAGGTATATTTTTATTGAAATTTCTTAATTAGTTTTTGTAATTATATTAATACGCGTAATTAACTGTTACTCTCTTCATATTCTTCATAATCTAAACAATTTATTCATATCGCTAAAACTTTGTTATATCTGTCATATAAATGTTTAGTTAAGAACCTGAAGATTAATGCAGTTCTTCAACTGCAGATGATTCATATCTAATTACTGTAGTAATTCAATCAAAGACACTAATAAAAGATAAATAAAAAAAAATCTACATGTTTACATGGTGAATATTACCGAATTCATAGAGAAGACAAAAAATAAGTAAACCATAACTATTATAATTCGATTCCCAAAGCCGTGCTTGGACTGTTCAAGCTAGTTCAAGCTCTTATAAATTTTAAGATTATGGATTATTTGTTTTGCATAAAGAGGAAACCTAGTAAGGGTTGTCCTGAGTAAGTAAATAGTGTATTTATTGTATAACCTGAAAATGTAATATGCATTTAATTTTTTTTACAGCCTGAATGAAGCATTAATTACAACAATCAGCAGTAATAATGTTATTGCCTTCACTACTCAAACTGATATTGAAGATAACTCAATAAGAAGTTACGGATCTCATGTATATATAGCTGATTTAAACACACCATGGCTGTCGCACAAGTACATTACAATACTTCTATAATGTAAAGAAAAATATAAAAAATAATTATTTGCAGGATCTTATCAAGTGCATCTTTAGTCACAGTGCTACAATGGGACAGTACTGGAGAGTTGTTGCTTGTGGCTGATGAATCTGGCTCGATTCAAATTTACCAAATGAAGGAGCATTTATTAAACGAATGGAATCTCACATGGCAGACCTTATTGCAGGGTGAGCCTATTCTATCAGCTGCATTCTTCCACTCTGGCAAAAAGGTGTATAAAATGATTGTTTTACTATTGAATTTATAATAATTTTTATTATTTTGTAGACTTGCTTAAACCCAGAGAAAAAAGATAGTTTGTTCTACAATGAGAAGTTTCAAAATGTTAAATTTGCATGTTCTGTGAAAAAATTCGGAGGAAGACCTGCAACAGGTGCTTTGTTGCTCACCTCGACTGGATTGTTAGCTGCTATTATAATACCACATTACACATCACAGGCACCCATGATAGTAGCAATGGAAAGTTTAGGACCAACAAGGATGTTTATTAAAACCGCTGATATTTGCTATGGTAAAAGTGAGTATTTAATTCTTTGTTAAAAGATTATTTTAATATTAAATTACTACTTTTGTAGATGGTCATTTTTTGCTTGCGGTTAGCAATGGCGATATCAGTATGCCGATCCAATGTTATAAAGTGTCTGTTCGCAAAAGCGATGATAAATGTATTATAACAAGTGAAACATTGCCTAGTTTTTTTCTCTCAGAAGGAAGTAAAGAAGTTCTAAGTACGTATAGGAATTAAGATTAATCTGTGATTAAATTAATGTTCACAATTTGCAGTGGAAGTTTTTTTGAAAGATAGAAGATACGCTGATTTGTTACATTTGAATTGGGTGATGAAGGAGGACGCTGATTCGTTGGTCGTTGCTGTCGGAAACGATTCTGGAAGCTGTTTACAAGTTTGGGAATTAAGAGAGAAGGCTTTTCCGGTTCACGAAGCACTAGTGGAAAGTGGAGAGCCTAAATTCTTTAATACCGTGGTGAGTAAACGCGTTCACACATGATATAATAAATGTATTGCATAATTTTTTTTTTTGCAGCTGTGGCAGTTTCAATGCAGTTTTCAATACGGTCATAAAGTCATGTCATTGGCTACAAGTAAAATGACTTTCCTTAATACACTTTCGAGTAGTTATATTGTCGTTGCGTTTGCGGACAATTCAATTCATTGCTTGTATAGAGACACTTTGAAGTCGATTTGTAATATAACGTTGGGCACTGTGCCCGGCGATGAACATTTAAATAAATACTCCAGAAGTTCGCACAGAATCCACACCATCGATATGTCTTGGTTGGGAAACGTGTTAATCGTTATCGATGCAGAGAGTTACGTCCATGTCTTTAAATTACCACCGCAAATAGATAGCACGACTCCTCTAAGCGTGCCTTATGCAACAACAATGTTAGAGTATTGCTTGATGACTGGATTGGATTGGCTTGACTTATTGCTGGTTCTGAGATCTGGTATGTTGGATCCTTTGTGCGATCGCTTTACAGAAAGCTTCAATAGACAACCGTCTTCAATACAACAATATTATTATATCAAATACATCTGTATAAAAGCATCACTTTACAGGTAATTCCATTAATTAATCGTGTTTTTTGTTTATTATATCTACAATTAATGATGTTTACAGATTGAGTTTACAAGGACAAAGCAAGGCTAACGATCTGATTCAGTACTTAATGCTTCACAGCATCGCCACGTCATTCAAAAGCTTATTAAGACCTAGCGAACAGTGCAGCCCAGGAGATTCATTATCTAGTGAGTGTATTTTTAAATGCAATTATATTTATTTTCAATGAATCATAGGTGATTTACGATTTCTTTACGTGCAATTAATTGGCGACGTTGAAGCTTCTTAAATTAGATCCAATCATGTTAACTATTAATAATAATTTAGTTAGAGTTAAATCTTTTTACTAAGAAATCAATAATATTATTTGGTTAATAATGTTTTTTTTTTATGTAGGTGTAGTAACTGTTGAAGGTCAAAATGACGTTGATAAAGTTCTAATGCATTTGGAAGCCAAAGAGTTTACGGTGGAACCATCGACGTTGCAGAGTCTCCAGCAATTGATCCAATGGGTTTCCGATTTGGCTCTGAATCTGTTGGTGAAGCTACCAGACAGCAGACCATCAGTAACCAAATCTTATGAACTTCTGAGAGATGTGAAAGCAATCAACACGCTTCGTGAGATGTTAGTTCTGATAAGGATATGGGGACTACTCAGACCTGCCTGCCTTCCGGTCTTCAATAAATCAGACTTAAATTTGGATGTATTAGCTTTGATCTTTAGATTGTTGAGTAAATTGGTGCAGAACGTTTCGGAACCCGACGACTCGCTTATCGGTGAGTTTTGTGGTTTAATACTTTTATCGGCAGGAAGTTAGAATTTTGTTCCGTTATAAATAATTCAGTTGGTGATTTGAAGTTGCTAGACGCGCGGCAAAAATGGTTGAATCAGCTGCAAAACATTATGAACCGAACAAGATTAGGTCGCATCCTTTTAGGTGTATAACTTTACCTGTTAGTATCGTGATTCTATTCATTGTTTATTGGTTCCTGGTTCCGCCTGTGTATCTAATACTTTACAAAGGAAAGCCATTAAATTGGAAATTCTGTTTAAACGCCTTGGCAGTTTTCATCGTTTTGGTCATGATTTTATTATTAATATGGAGATGCAGATCCAGCACCAAAACAAGCGATCGTATAATGGAGAGGAAGATGGAATACAATACCTTAGTGCACGAGAGTAAATTGAAGAAACTAGAAGACAGCGAATGCTCGGCTTCAGATTTCGCTGGTAAATCCGAGGAACATGATGATGATGATCATGAAAGTGATCAAGAGCAAGAAGAAATCGAGAAAGATGGTTTCAGCGCTAAGGAAGTATTAGAAGTGGAGCCACCGTCTGACGATAAAATATTTCTGAGATGTAGCACGAAACGAAGAAAAGCACCTCAAAATATTGAAGTGGTTAAACCAATCAGCGTCGATAGACCAGCAACGATGTCTCCAACAACGCGCGAAGAATTCTTTCAAGATATGATCAATTCCGCCAATTTGAGCTTATTCAAAGATACGCAAAATTTTATCCAAAAGGAGAAAAGCAATTATTTTGGTAACTTTAAACCAGTCAAAGAAGAAACAGAATACTTCATTATGAATGTAAACGAATCGTCGACTTGCAAAACTGAAGCTTTCTTGGTAGTCGAAAACGATCCTCCTCTCCCCGAAATAAGCGTAGTCGTTGATTTGGAAACTGGTCTTAAAGAATAATAGTTCCGTACAATAGATTTAATTTAGTGTAGTTTCATAGATATTTGTTTATAGTTTCTTTTTTCATTTTTTTATTTAGACGAATGTTGCTTACTTCCGAGTCAAGTGCAAGTGCAACAACTTCAGTTGCAAAACAATCGCGTCGTTCTGGCTTCTCATCAAATGTTCCAGCAAATTCTTCCACTTTCGGTAATTATTATTTATTTAATATATTCACTTGATTACTAATAAATAATTATAATTTCAGCTTGAATTCAACGTAGAACCCGAATGTTTGATAAGTTCCAATGATTCTTTATATGCCCAAACTGTTGATAGTATTAGACATGTATTTCTTGGTAAGAGTCCAAGATGTATTAAGCAGTGCGTTAGATGCGGTTCATCTGCTGGTATAATACCTGTAACCAGAACTGCTGCCATCCGTGCTTGGGATCAAAGATGGTCAAAATCGTGCCTGTACGTATATTTTTTTTGCGAAGTTGAATTTTACGAATTAATGATTATTTATTATTTCAGTTGCGGTGGTCATTGGAGGGTTCAAGTAACTCGACTATAATTTTCTTATGTGTTAGTTTACATTCTATTTTTATTATGTATTTTTTTTGTACTTTTTAAAACGTGAATTATATGAGACCAGACCATTAATGTATTTTGTTATTAATATACGTGTTTTATATAGATCTTCCTTTTTATATTTATCTTGATATCAGTTTTTAATGAATTTGGGAACGTTTTACGTAGAAAATAATTGTCAATAGTCTGTAGAATGTTAACTATCGTTAGCAGTTGAAAATTCAAAAACAAATATGGGATTTTTTGATTTATTCCAGGAAGTGTATAAAACCACAATGGTTTATCGATTGCAACCTTCCTAAGTCGAGGTTAAAGATTTTGCTTTTACAACAATAAAATAATACAAAAAATAATATAAAAATATTTTCAAGAAGTTTTATGAAAATATATATTTGTCTTATATGATTTTTGTTTACATTTTTACCAATGTTTTAAGAACATTTGCATTAGATACTGAATAATTTGGGTATGTTTTCGCAAATGTATTATTAAGATAATCTATTAATTAAAGTTAAAAATATACACTTTATTCATAATGAAATATGCATGAGAATACGAAAAAAATATATGAAACCAAATGCGATTACATAAAGGACCACACTTTTCATTTTTGTTGTGGTTTTTGATTATTTATATAACTTAATTATTTAACAAAATGAATATTATATAAGATTTTGACTTTCTATTAGTATGAGCGTAAATTTAACAACACACTAATTGGAACAATGGGTATTCTCGTTTAAAAAATCCAATTAATAGAAACATCGCCTTTACATCTCACAGAATAATAATTATAATTCTTAAATTTTAAAGCTTCGTAAATTAAATCAAATAGAAAATAAAGAATTTTAGTTTATACTTCAAATAACCTTTGTTAACGAAGATTCCATATATGTAACAAAGGTTACATATTATAAATTCTAAAGGTAATTTAAAGATATGAATTAAAAATCGTTATTTTCTATTTGATGTAATTTATGAAGCTTTAAAATTTAAGAATTATAATTGTTTAAAAAAGAATATAAAAAATGATAAGAAATGAAAATTAATAACAAGAAATTAAAAGGTTTCGAAAATATTGATGATAAATTTATCAAATGCAGAAGTTGATGGTTTTTCAGTGATATAGAAAACCTTGTTAGGAGAGAAGAAAATGAGTATGAAATTAAAAGTTTATCAAAAAAAAAATGTTAATAATAAGAGATGATAAAATGTTATTTTAACATTAACCTCATTTCTTGCAATAAAAAGATGCAATAGTTGAATGTTAGAGAAAAAAGCCCGTGATTTCACATTGTATGTTCGATAAAAAAAGCATTTTTAGGATATTTTAAAAATGAAGTTTTGCTAAACGAAGCAAAAATTTTTACTAATCTTATTTGAAATCTCATTTTGAATAAATTATTTTTTATATTCGTATTTGAATTTATTTCCATTTTGGTCGCGAATACATTTTTAATTATTCAATATTAGAAAATGGTAATAAGTATTGTAGGAAGCATACAAAAATAACGTTTAAAACAAAACATACTAATTTATTAATACTCTATGTCATAGATGACTAAAAAAATAAGGTAAAGAAAATAATTATAATTGATATATATATAAAAAATAACATAAAATTACTATAATACATACGATAAGGTATAAATATATTTAAACTTATAAATAAAATTAAAAAAAAGTATAAAATGCGTACATGATATGTTTTCGCTAAGACCCATGCACATTTTGGCTAGACTTTATTAATCAGAGTATGGACAACTTCAGCAGTGCGTACATCGATAGAAGTTGGATTGCACGATTCGCCCAGTAGAACCTAAAATATTAAAAACATCGTTATAAATATTGCGAATTATTCTAAAATTTATGAAAATAAACAGATTTAAAAAAAAAATTACCTATTCAGTTTCGTTTTTGCATGTGGTAAACTGGAAAGGTCGTCTTTGAGGACGTACTGCCTGATTCCGAGCATGAAATCGTGCGTGTACTTCTCCCATGTAAAACCATTCTCCTTGCTCATGTCCACGTTGAAGTTTTCTCCATCTTCGGCTCTATTGACATCAGAATGTAATTGCCTTAGGTTCTCAACTTTGAAGCTCCATTCGTTCAAGGAGCAAAACTCTCCCGCTTTGCAAGCCCTTGCGAATTTCTTACTGATTGTATACATTCTGTAAAATGTAAAAAATGTTTAAAGATTGATAATAATTTACTAATTGGTTAGTTAGTATAACCGGCGCATCCACCAATAAATACAGTTAGTTTGAATTGGATACTTACATTGGTTTGTGTTTGGTGCAATACAAGATTATGTCGAATATACAAGCTGGGATGGTTTGGAAAAGGGCTGCACAAATCCAGTGCATGACGCGATTGGTGCGATACGAGAAGCCTGGATACCAACTTAAATATTTCGTTGGGTATTCGAGAGCAAACTTCGTCGTCAGAGTACCAAAATCCTTCCAAAGTATACTGTTGATGTTGCCGCTGGTGCAGTTGTAGACGCGCATTACATTCGACCTACAAAATATGTTATGAGTGAATCAGTAAGGATGTAGTTAGCATTAAGAATTACCTATTTGCAACAGTGTGCCAAGCGGCTGTGAGCAAAGAATTAGCGACTATATCGACGGGGATCAAGTCCATGGTTAATGCTTCGTTAGCGATGATGGATTTGATGGATCCACGGCCGATTTCCATCATGATCCCCGTAACGCCGGAAACGTTATCCACCCAACCGGGGATCGGTTCCCTCCAAGCACCGGTCACAATAGAAGGCCTCACGATGCAGACGGGAAGCTGCGCTGAGTAATCCAACACTATATACTCGGCCATGGCTTTGGTAAACGTGTACGTATTGGGATGTTTATTCTGCAAACACCGAAACGTAAGCTTTACCTTCATCGATCTTCAATTTTATCAACTCACCAACAGCTTTTCGGCAAGAAGATCTAAAGCTTCCTGCGGCAGAGTCTCCACGCAATTGATGATCGAGTACGGATCGAACGGTGGCTTATAAACGATTTCATCGATCTCCTTTTTATCTGCGTTGCTGTAAGCCGTCGAGACATGAACGACACTCTGCAAAAGACAATTAAAGTATTTCCAACAATTACACCAATTAAGCTATACCTTCAAGTTCGTCATGCGAGTGCAGAGTTCCATAACGCGTTGCGTTCCCATAGTGTTCAACACGACAGCATCACGCAAATTTTCGTTGAACCTAAACAATTAACAGCAATTAAAACTAAATAACAAAAATAAATCCCGTATACATACCTAACGGTTGCAGCGGAATGAAAAACTATATTAACATTCATCTCCAAATCCGTTATATCAGCTTGAGAAAGCCCCAAATTCGGAAGCGAAACATCGCCTTCGACCACTTTGACCTTATTAAGCAAATTCGCATCCTTATCTTTAATTTTATTGAAGAGCTACAAACAGATTGACGTTCAATTCAACGCCTTAAATTAAATATCTTCAGGATCATTCTTACCGGACTTTTGAATAATTCCTTTAACCTTTGGTCGATGGCCATGCCGCGCTTAGAACGCACCAGGAGGTAGACGCTGTCGATGAGGTCGCAGGAGCGCAGAAGCTTCTCCAGGAGGACCTTTCCCACGAACCCCGTGCCTCCGGTCATGAAGATCTTCGCATCCCTGTAGAATTCTCCAATGTTATTCGAGATTTCCGGAACGGCGATCAGCGATTCGTGCAGCACATGATTCCTGCTAATCATTTCGTTGCCATTCGCGTCGAGAAGTTCCATTGGTTTGGTGGCTGTCGTTATCCCCATAATTTTACTGAAACATAATCAAAATAAATCAATATGTAAACTAAATAAAATAGATATTCAACATCTGGATTTCCCAGCAGCTTTCCCATCAACCACAAAGTCCTTCAACGTGAATAATATCTCAATACTTTCTTATACTACCATTCTCTTAAATTAATCTCAATATTAACAACACATTTAAAAAAAAAAAAAAACTTCCATTTAAAATTATTAACAATATTCAGATTAATTTATTCTTAATTATTAAAACATAAACTGCACTACAATAAAATAAAACGCTGATCAACAAGTTGTTTGCATGCAGTTTTTGCAGACGTAGACTATTAAAAGATTCTAACAATTCAATGTTAAAAGTCCAAATGAAGGTGATAAAAACAGCTCCGCATAAGATTATTAACTAGAATGCAAAATTATATAATAATTGCATTTACATCCTCAATCTATCATCAATTAAGATGAAAATTGTTGCAAAAAATAAATTCAATTCGTAATTGAATCGAAACCTAACGATTTTACAATTTCTATAATTATAAAATTAGTTGGTCTTTTTCATTTTCTTGAAAATATTTAGACTTACTTGTTAATATATTTTATAAACTAATTATAACACTACAAAATACGAAACACTTTTATCGAGCAACAAATATTACGAAAAAAAGTTACCTGACTCCGTGCTTGAAAGGAACAATCTGAATCATTTGTACATATTTTTTTCTTATAAATATTTACTCTGCGATTTCATTTGAATAAATATGTTGCATTATTATATGAAAAAGGTAATATTTAATCCAAATCTAATTTATATTATTTTACTTTAAAATTATTTAATATAAAACTAATATCACAGTTTCTAAATCTTAGAATTTTGTTAATAAAGAATATTATTAGAAAATTGATTTGTACTTCTACAATATTGATAACTGAGTTATTATTAAATATAAGAACATAGACTTTTAAGTTTATTGTAAACATTGATATTTAATAATAATACATTGATTTATACAAATTTTGATTTTCGATACACAAAATATTTTATGTTTCCTGTATGCTATATCACCTTGAATGTGCGAATATTTAATATTTTCCAAATAGATTAAAGTATATCTAAAGCTTATGCATTATGCTGTTGGTTGGTAAATAAGATTGCTTAAATTTCATATGTAACATTTGCTCACGTTTTATTAAGCTATAAAATTTGCTATTTCTCCTTAAAAAAAAGTACATAAAAAAATGTATTTGACAAATACTAATGTTTAATTTTATCATTAAACAATGCTATTTCAATATAGTATAATAATATTTATTGCAATTATCAATATAATAAAAATTTATGATAATTTTGTCACCTTTCTTTAATTTAAATATTTTATTTTACAATTTTTATTGCGTTTTAAGCAAAAATATAAATTCATATTTTATAACAATTTTGTAACAATTATTTTAATACTGTCGATTTAATCATTACTTTAAATGAATATACGCATTTATACACTTCTTTAATTAATTTTAAATCAATTTTAGGTACGAAAATACAAATATAATAAATTGTTGTTCAATCAACCTGCAAATTTGTATTCAATAAAATAATAATATCATTGATTTATTCAATTTATTTCTAATTAAATGTACACATTTATACACTTATTTAATTAATTTTATAATTGAAAATACAAATATAATAATTATAAAATAAATTATCGTTCATTTACTTAAATAATTATTTCTTTACTTACAATCACCCTGCCAATTTTTCTTCAATAAAATAATAATAAAATTAATTTTGAAATATTAAAATCGGATGAA
Source organism: Nicrophorus investigator (assembly GCA_963457615.1). Classification (NCBI taxonomy): domain Eukaryota; kingdom Metazoa; phylum Arthropoda; class Insecta; order Coleoptera; family Silphidae; genus Nicrophorus; species Nicrophorus investigator. The sequence goes on along the minus strand of OY735141.1, from coordinate 12,623,736 downwards.
ATTCTAAATTTTTGTATTATGTTTTCTGCAGTCAAAATAATTTTTTCAGTATTTACATTAAATATTATAAAGTAATTATTAATTTTAATAATATTGCAATTAAAACAACAAAAAAGCACAGAAATTTAAAAAAAAATGTATATACAAATCTCTGTTAGAAAATATTAAATTTTAACTTCTTCGATTCTAAGCTTAACCATTTTTTTTAAATAATTTTTATTTAGAGTATTTTTTGTGGTTCTTTATTTTTGTAAAATTAATATTATGTTTTTTTCTTCAAATTTTGTAATTGTATTGTGGATAATAAATTTATTATTCAATCTGTAAGTATTCTATCATTAAATTAATAATGCTATGAATTGATGCATATTAATTGAGTAGTATTTTCATGAATTACGTGACCTTAATCTATGGAATGCGATTATTAAACATTTTAAATTTTCTATTAAATTGAATATTTTAATTATAAAATAGGTAATAATATTTGATTAATTTATTGCATTTTTATTGATAATTTCTATCAGCGTGTTTCGGTTTCAGAATCAGCGAAATGTGCATTAATAAATATCCTTTCTTCAATATTTTGCATATTGAAAATGTCAAAAAAAAATTAACGTCATTGCAATCACTTTTGAAGTATTACAAACACAGCAGCTACGCGTAATGAAGCTTTTCTCGTGAGTTTAAAAATATGAAAACTACTCACGTAAATCACAATCACTTCCTTCAAAAGAACGTAGAATTTTCCGGTGCAGAAAAACCGTCGGATGAACGATTTACGGGGAAAAAATAGGAAACGGGAGCAGTACGATTTTCTGTGCTTGTGCGTAAGCTGCCTTCACTTTCTAAACAATCCGATATTACGAAAGAGATTGATAGTAATTTTTTACAGCGCGATGGTCAACTGGTGCCGCTCGTGCTGCCGTTTCAACAAATGGCCGGTGCTTTTCTGCTTGTCGGTGGGGAAAACGAAAATCCTTTTATAACCAATCCTCCGTCATTTTGACGTTAATTTTTTATTCCAAAATCGCATATGTAATAGCTTTAGTTTTTTGTTTGTTCTCTGTCTCTCTTCACTTCTATATCCGTCTTTTTAATTGTCACACGAGCTGCAATTATAGAACATTTATTCCATTCACTTATTACTATCATTGATGCATTAGTCCGGTTCTTCGGATCTTCACAAATGGAAATAATTCTGTTGGCACGAATTTTGTATGCTGATATCGATGGATCAATAAAACACCGCTGATAGCAATAAACCAACGGTAATTTGATTAGCCGCGATAAAGAATTGATACCGAAGCAATCTTACGTAAAGTTTGCTGTGCTCTTAGTAGAAGCAAACAAATTTATTATTGAATTCTTCTATAGTTTATTTCTTTTTTTTTTCATATCTGAGTCATCTTGAGAAAACAGGATCTTCCAAAGCGTATTTGTTCACTTTCGTTTCGTCGTTCCGTATCACAACGGAGAGAAATTCGCTAAACTTTCACCAAATCTTCTTGTTTTATTATTTTTTTAAATAATTAGGTGCATCTTCCATGCATATACATTCTCCACAACAAATATTGCAAATTCTAATTAAATTAAATCATTTACTATTTAATTTATTTTGTATCCAAATTATTTATAAATTATTGTATTCTAATTCATTGTTCGAAATCTATTCAATTCATGAAAATACTTTATAATTAAATTAATTAATTGTTAATTAATTGTTTATTATTTTTATACACTTTTTCCTTCATGGAAACGTTTTTCTTGTAAAAAATATTCATTCATCAAAAGTTTTTTGGTTATTAATTTAATTAAGTTCTATGGTTCTTATATAATTTTCTTTGCAATTAATACTTTTATTAAAATAACACTAAAGTTATCTTCTGTAAGATAACATTATTACATAACTATTATGCTTTATAACTTTTTCTATGCATAAAATGATTTTCTTGTTCAAATATGACTTTTTCTATTATATGCATTTTTATTTTCTGAAGAAAATCAGTTTACAAATGATCATCTACGTTAAATAATACTAAATGTATCCAGATTTGTTGTACAATTTCTGCAAGAGAACATTATCACATCACTATTATCTTCTATGAGTTTTCCTATTATATGCAGATAATGATTTTCTTGTTCAAATATTTTCTATTTTCCGAAGAAAATCAGTTTACAAATAATCTTGTACTTTAAATAACACTAAAAGATTTTCTGTACTAATTTTCTAAGATAACTTTATCACATCACTATTATCTTCTATGACTTTTTCTATTATATGCATTTTTATTTTCTGAAGAAAATCAGTTTACAAATGATCTTCTACGTTAAATAATACTAAATGTATCCAGATTTGTTGTACAATTTCTGCTAGAGAACATTATCACATCACTATTATCTTCTATGAGTTTTCCTATTATATGCAGAGAATAATTTTCTTGTTCAAATATTTTTTATTTTCCGAAGAAAATCAGTTTACAAATAATCTTGTACGTTAAATAACAGTAAAAGATTTTCTGTACATTTTTCTAAGATAACTTTATCACATCACTATTATCTTCTATGAGTTTTCCTATTATATGCAGAGAATGATTTGCTTGTTCAAATATTTTCTATTTTCCGAAGAAAATCAGTTTACAAATAATCTTGTACTTTATATAACACTAAAAGATTTTCTGTACTATTTTTCTAAGATAACTTTATCACATCACTATTATCTTCTATGACTTTTTCTATTATATGCATTTTTATTTTCTGAAGAAAATCAGTTTACAAATGATCTTCTACGTTAAATAATACTAAATGTATCCAGATTTGTTGTACAATTTCTGCAAGAGAACATTATCACATCACTATTATCTTCTATGAGTTTTCCTATTATATGCAGAGAATGATTTGCTTGTTCAAATATTTTCTATTTTCCGAAGAAAATCAGTTTACATATAATCTTGTACTTTAAATAACACTAAAAGATTTTCTGTACTATTTTTCTAAGATAACTTTATCACATCACTATTATCTTCTATGACTTTTTCTATTATATGCATTTTTATTTTCCGAAGAAAATCAGTTTACAAATGATCTTCTAAGTTAAATAATACTAAATGTATCCAGATTTGTTGTACAATTTCTGCAAGAGAACATTATCACATCACTATTATCTTCTATGAGTTTTCCTATTATATGCAAAGACTGATTTGCTTGTTCAAATATTTTCTATTTTCCGAAGAAAATCTGGTTACAAATTATGTTTTACGTTAAATAACACTAAATTTATCCAGATTTGTTGTACATTTTTTGTAAGAATATATTATCACATCATTATTATCTTCTATAACATTTTCTATTATATGCTTATAATGACTTTATTCGCTAAATATTTTATATTTTCCAAAGAAAATTAGTTTACAAATGATCTTCTACGTTAAATAACACTAAAACTATCGAGATGTGTTGTACTATTTTTGTAAGATAACATTATCACATCATTCTTATCTTCAATGACTTTTCCTATTATATGCAGAGAATGATTTGTTTATCCAAATATTTTCTATTTTCCGAAGAAAATCTATTTACAAATGATCTTTTATGTTAAATAATACTAAAAGTATTCTATTATATGTATATAACGATTTTCTTCTCCAATTTTATATTTTCCGAAGAAAATCAGTTTATAAATGATCTAACGTACAAGAGATTTGTTGTACAATTTCTATTAGATAACATTATCACATCACTATTATCTTCTATGACTTTTCCCATTACATGCATAGAATGAATTGCAAATATTTTCTATTTTCGTTGAAAATCATTTTACAAATGATCTTCTACCTTAAATAAGACTAAAAGTATCGAGATTTGTCGTACAATTTCTATAAGATAACTTTATCATATCACTATTATTTTCTATGACTTTTCCTATTATATGCATGAATGAATTGATTCTACAAATATTCTTGTACATTAAATAATACTAAAAGTATTTCTATAATGTTATCTTATATCGAAATTATATATTATATTGAAATTTTAACAATATTTATTTTTTTTTTAATTAAAAAGTCAATACAAAATAAGCGGAATAAGTTTCCTTAAAGTATATAAAATAAAGAGGCTTAGTGATAAAAGTACATGATCGAAAACAAAGATCTATGGCAAGTGTTATTACCACTTTTAACTTAAGTTGTAGTGTATAAATCCACGTCAGAGTACCAAATACTTTTGGCAATGTTTTTTTTACTAGAAGAGCTCAATGGGTAGTTTGGGATGAAGATGGAAAATATTTAAACATAAAACATTAATTTAATAGATAAATTAAATTTTTAATTAAAAGAACATCTTAAAATTGCCATATTTTACATTGCAAATTTGCGCTAAACTCGTTGTAATGTTGCATATAACTTGAATTCTTGATCGATACTTTGATTTTAAGTATTTTATATTGGAAAACAATCATTCACAATCATATGTCGACACGCAAAGACAATTCAATTTTGGAGCACATTTTCTCAGCAATGGGAACCTATTTATATCCATTAAATTACAGATTTTTTCTTCGTTATTACGTGATTTTAAATCAATGTTATTTATTATATTTATAATTTCCAATTCTAATTTCTCCTTATTGGAAATAATTAAATAGGTTGCGATTTTATTAATCATTGTGGTTTATATGAGAGAAAGGAATAAAAAAAATTCTTTGTAGAAATCCGGTATTAAATACCTTCACATAAGGAATCAAAATGTTTATTAAATTTATTTATTTCCATCATAATAATTTCCTATTATCATTTTTAAATTTGGAAAATAATAATTTAATTTTAAATATAATTTATTTACTTATCACAAAATCAATATGATGATTTCTACCCTGTAATTCCTTCAATTTTATCAACAAATCGTCGTTTTTGATATAATTCTAAACAAATTTTATTCATCGTTTACATATTTTTTCATCTGCTGTAATAAATTTAAAAACTGTTCAAGTACTTATTCTGTATATGGTAAGATCTTAAAATTATGCACCACTTTCTTGTACAAGTAATTTAAACAATTTATTCTAATAAATAATTTAATATTAATATGTAAATTTTGAAAATATCGGATTTTTCTTACATAGCGTAATGAAATCATTTTGTCTGTTATAATTGCGGATAATATTTGTTATAAAGGTATATTATTTTGAAAATTTAGATTTAAATTTGAAATTTCTTAGGGGCACCGCAGTTTAATAACTCCAAGTGAGAGCACCAAATATTGTAGATTATTTCATTTAAAGTTTCAAATACAATTTTGAAGAAATAAAATATTTAAATAATGACAAGAAAGTAAAAATAAAAGTTTTGAGTAATACTATGAATATATAGTACTTATTACTGAATAACGAAGAACACATTTATTTGAATAATCGTAGAATAAGAAATTTTATAATGAGTTTCGAATGATGTGCAAGACTAAAACATCAAAACTGCAGAACATCAGTCAGTTTCAGTGAAATTACAGAAGTTTTAATTACAGAATTCTTAATCTTTTTAGGAAGTATCAGATACTACAAGTTATGTTAAACGATATATTATTAAATTGAAAAATATAAATACAATATCGGAACCAGTAGTGTTATTTCTATTTTAATTTCTATTACTTTTTTAATTAATTCTTCTGATTTTTCTTTACGTTTTTTTCTTTATAAAAGAGACTTATTTTAATAATTTATATAAGACTTATTTTAATAATTTATATAAATTCCATAAAATAGGATTTTTATACTTGTGTAAAAATACGTAAACACATAAAAAATTAAAACATAAACATACAAAAATGAAACTGTTAGACTTTTTTAATTATTTCTTCTAAATTTTCTTTACGTTTTTTCTTTATAATTAAGATTTAATTTAATAATTAATATAAATGCCATAAAATAAGAATTTCAAAAATACGTAAACACAAAACAAATTAAAACATAAACATACAAAAATGAGCAGTTAGACTTTTTTAATTAATTCTTCTGAATTTTCTTTAAGTTTCTTCTTTATAATTAATTATTTGAATGATTTATATAAATACCATAAAATAGAAATTTTATACTTGTGTAAAATACGTAAACACATAACAAATTAAAACATAAACATACAAAAATGAAACAGTTAGACTTTTTTAATTAATTCTTCTGGATTTTCTTTACGTTTTTTTCTTTATAATTAAGACTTATTTTAATAATTTATATAAATGCCATAAAATAGGAATTTTATACTTGTGTAAAAATACGTAAACACATAACAAATTAAAACATAAACATACAAAAATGAAAAAGTTAGACTTTTTTAATTAATTCTTCTGGATTTTCTTTACGTTTTTTCTTTATAATTAAAACTTAATTTAATAATTTATATAAATGCCATAAAATAGGATTTTTATACTTGTGTAAAAATACGTAAACACATAAAAAATTAAAACATATACATACAAAAATGAAACTGTTAGACTTTTTTAATTATTTCTTCTGGATTTTTTTTAAGTTTTTTTCTTTATAATTAAGACTTATTTTAATAATTTTTATAAATGCCATAAAATAGGAATTTTATACTTGTGTAAAATACGTAAACACATAACAAATTAAAACATAAACATACAAAAATGAAACAGTTAGACTTTTTTAATTAATTCTTCTGGATTTACTTTACGTTTTTTCTTTATAATTAAGACTTAATTTAATAATTTATATAAATGCACTAAAATAGGAATTTTATACTTGTGTAAAAATACGTAAACACATAAAAAATTAAAACATAAACATACAAAAATGAAACAGTTAGACTTTTTTAATTAATTCTTTTAAATTTTCTTTACATTTTTTCTTTATAATTAATTATTTTAATAATTTATATAAATGCACTAAAATAGGAATTTTCTACTTATGTAAAAATACATTATCACATAACAAATTAAAACAAATAAACATAAAAACAGTTAGAATTTGATTTTATTAATTAAAATGTGTTTAATTTTAGTTACAATTTTTAATGATGATAAGTTTTATGTGAATCATAACTCAGTTTTGTATTAATTATACAATACTAGTGGCACGTAAATAAATTATTAATAATAATAGAGGAAGCTCATACAATTGCAAACATTCAGCCTTGGCACTGAAAGTTGTTGCCTGGAACTAATCGTTAGAATTATAATTGTTTATTGAATCATTTATTATCATGCTTTACTGGAATTAAAGTAAATTGCATTTATATTGAATAAAATTAATAGATAATTTGCATATTCCTATTATTTTATGATAATTCAAGGATTGTATTTTTATTATTACTAAACTCTATTCTATATCTAATAAAAAAACTATTTCATTTCAAAAGTAAATGTTGATGGAAAAAATAATTCCATATTTATAAATATTCAAATTATAAATTTTTAGTTGGAAAATATGATTTTCACTTATAATTTTAATTTTCATTTAAATTTCCTTACATTAATTATTTAATTATAAAGACAAATTTATAATATTTAATATAAAAATATAGTAAAAAATATAAAATTTATTTTTGTTAAAAAATTGTTAATGTTTATTCTTTTAAAAGTCTATAATAGAAGCAGATTAAACATCTTTTAATTTATGTATCAACGAGGTTGTACGTGTATGAAAACAAAGGTTATTTGTACTTTTAGTTGGGTATTACAGTTAATGTTAGAAGTGCTATTTTGAAGAAGAAATTTATGAGAATGATATTATTCTCATAAAGTCAAAAGGTAGTCAAAATTAAAGTTATTTGAGAATTAAATAGCATAGACAAAAAGTGTTCTTAACTTTTTGAAATAGAATATTATACAAACAAATATAAACACATATAAATAAGAATGAACGTAGAAAACAAGCGCATCAAAACTATTGTTGAGCAATTTCAGATGAAATAAAATAAAGTTTCAAATTCGGAAAACAATGAGTTCGTAATATTTTTGTTGATAGGCAAATTGAACTAAATCGGCAAATGTCACCTTTAAAATACGTAGACAACAGCAGAAGTCACTGAGGCTGTAGTAGACTAATGATGAATAATGGTGGACCAAAGTCTAGCAAGAAAAGAATGTTAAGACTTGTGGCATAGTCTATATGGGAAGAATCCATGAAGGTGAAAATTACAGATCTTTGGAAACGGTCCAGCAAAAAGAAGGAGAAAGATTTTGCAGCTCACACAGAACCACATTTTGAGAAGTAGTGCAGATACAATCTGGAGTAGTTTTAATTAAACTGTTTGCTATGAAGAGAAGCTAAAAGCAAATGGTGAAAATGGTAAAGCTAGAAGAAAGGAACTTGGACTCGGTGACTAATCCCAGAAATTAAGTCTTGGATAAATATAAAGTATGGAGAAAGAACATTTCACCTGACTCAAGCTTTCTGGACACGGGTGCTTTAAGACTATCGGGAAGAAGGAAGATGAAAAGTGTTGGTATTGTGAAGAGAATGACAGGCCAGAGCATATGTTCTTCAGATGCTGTAGATGGTCAAAGAAAAAACATGAAATACTAATGGGTGAAATGCTGAAAAGCCCAGGGAGGTTGGAAATATTTTCAGGTATGTGTCAGTTTTCGGTTTTTTTTCAAAGGCTGAAGAGGAGCAACAAAAAAATGATAGTGGACTGATGCATGTTGGTGATCAAAGTGTGGTGCTAGGTAGAAAAGACAATTAGTATTGCAGAGCAGTAACTGGACCTGGATGCTGATAAAGAAGGTGAGAGGTTTTAGTGGATAGCACAACTCTACTCATGGTCCCTAAACAAGGTTTTCTTTCCTCTACAAAAAAAAAATCATAGAATTAGTGGTCTAAAAATACCACTCCATCACAAACTAAGGGAGCCAAGTTTCTGGGAATAATCCTATATCGTCATTTAATCTGGAAGAACCAGATTGCCATTGCAAATGATAAATTGGATAGAAACTCTAAGATATCCATATGGTATACAGTTTTAGGGTCCGCCTGTAAGTCGACCATAGACGTAATAAAGAGGTAACAATCGTAGACATTGAAGTTGACCATAAATACACCATGGTATTCCACAAACGAAGACATAGTAAAACAAGATGTCAGAAAAGCCAGCACAAACTACCCTCAACGACTGGAAGACCATCCAAATCATCTATCAACAGAACTAACAAACATTTCATTCCATAAGATCTGCCAAACCTGTTTTAAAAACTGAGTAAACCGTGCGTGTTTGTGGTCGAAATGAAGTATGATTACTAGAACAATACTAGTAGTACAGCTTATTATCATTTTGGGTAGATTATAAAATTTAGAACAAAAAAATATAATACTATAATTACTACAGTTGAGTTAAAGACTTCAACGTGACAAAGCATTTCTTTTTAATTCATGTCTGATAACAATTTAAGAAATAAAACACAGTATTCAAGATTGATGACGTAATTTGTAATTTCAGTGATTTTGTGATAATTAGATTCAGTACAATTTTCATGAATTGGTTTTACAAATAAATTATAAAAAAAATGCATTAGTCGTAATGTATTTTTAACAAGAAATTTACATTAGAATGAGTATTAGTTGACACGCGTCATGCAAAATTGAATAAATTGTTTATTTTAAGAAATTGTTAATCTCTTATTGTTAATTGGAAGCTTCTCTTTTTAATTTCGCACATTTGTAATAGAATATTTTTGTCTATTTTTACTTTTTGCTATTACAGAAAATCCAATTTCCATTTCACGAAAATATAGATATTTACTATTACACCAAACATTTTATATAAGATTACATTGCATGTTTGAAAACTAATTGAGAAATAAAAATTACAAAAAAATAATTAGCAATAAAAAGAGACATGACAATATGAAAGGAAAAATAAACATAAAAAAAATATTTTATTTCTGAAAAAGTAACACCATTATTTTTAATACAGGCTACACTGGTACCTTGTAATGTAAAGACATCTTTTTGAAAAGTATTATTTTTTTTGTGTTAAGCCCCGAAATGACGACGCCGGTTGTTGACAAAGTTTTTTTGATTATGGCATGAATGCTACTAAACCAACCGTGTCAATCATTGAGGTTTAACTGTAAAAAAATGTCAACGCTGATCCGAAAGAGCATTGAATATTTTTGACTATATTTTGAAGTCACTAATCAACCAAGGAGCATCAAGATTTCATGATTCAATCGTTTTTCAAACTTTGGATCCTAGCTTAACGATTGACAAAATTCAAAACCGTTACAGTTGTTTAAAAGAGGATTAGAAAAATTGGTAACTAAATGAAAAACCAGACATAATATTTACAAAATTATATAAACTAATAAAACCGGTCCGGATTTTTATTTTGCTTAATTAAAAATTAGTTTATTTTGAAATTTTTCCAAACTTGACAAAATGATTAATCAAAACCGGACTATGCGAGGTATTTTAGTATTTTATATTAACAAATGTATACAAAAAGTGGAGAAAGTATTTGTTAAGAAATTTAAATGAAAGTCTTCATTCAATACAAACAATTAAATTGGATAACAACCACACAACAATAAGGTGACGTTAAAATGCTGCAAATTTCAATATTGATCATTTTTAACTCATAAATGTAAGAGAAAGCTGGAGAAGAATGTGTTTGTTGATATTTTTTAAAGTAAATATTTTTTACTTGTACGAAATGTTTGCGCTATTTATTATATAATTTGTTTCAATATATTTCTATATACGATGAGTAATTTCATTATAAAATGTTTAAAAAACGGAATATTAATTTATAAAAAATATGATTAATATATTTCAACCAAATTTAAATAAAAGTTTTTATTCTTATATTAATAGCAATTCAATTATTGGATAAGAACAATACAACAATAAAATAACGTAAATGTAAGAGAAAGCTGAAAAAAGATGTTTGCTAAAATACGTAATTTTATGTAAATACTTGTTATTCATTACATTAATGGAAAACTGATACTTTTTTAAAATTATAATTAAATAGTTTATAATTTTCAATTAACATATTTCAATAAAATTTAAATAAAAGTCTTCATTCATATTTTACTAATATATAAATTATTGATTAATTATGACACAATAACGTTTTATATAAACTTCAATATTGACAATTTTTAACTCATAGATGCAAAATATTTTGTAATGTAAATATTTATATTGAAAAACGAGATATTTGCGCAATTAATTATTGTGAAAATAACAGTAATATTAAAATTTTCAAAATATCTGCACCAGATTTGATAGTTTTAATAACAGAAAATAAATAAATATATTTCATAATATAAATTATAATATATGAAAATTATTTTTCATTTCAACTTGCTACAATTTTTTTGTATTAATGTAAAAATATATACATTTTTTGAAATGTTTTATAGAAATCTAAAATCGTAGATCCGTACAGGTTACATCATAATATCATAATATAATTTCACAGTTGATAATATTTAATCAATGGGTTTTAAATTGATCAATAAGATACTGGATGGGAATAAATGGATAGCTTCGTGCAAGGTCAATTACATGTTTTTCATAAACTCAGATCTAATGTTATACTTTAGAGTTTGTATGATTAAACGTGTTTAAAAAAAAATTCGAATACTCATTAATTTTTTTATATAAAAAAAAACATGTAAAATGCTTGTAGAACTTTATAATCTTTTTGATTATATAAATTATTATATAATAATTATATTTGATTTAATAACAAAATTATTTAAGAATTAAATATATATTTAAGGAAGGACTGCAGTCAATAGCCTTTTCTATGTAATATATTATTTTTTTTCTTATAATATAATTTTGGTTTTTGAACATTATTTAAAAGCGATTTTTTTTTTGCTTCAATCACTTCTATAAAGTTTGAAATAATAAATAATTTAGTCAACGAGAACAGATTACATAATTTGACATTAAGTCTTATGGAAAAAATAGTTTCGGTTTTCGAACAATCCGGTTTTTGAACAGAATTTAGAAGCTTATTTTCACTTATTTATATATTATTTTATGCAGTGTTATAAAGATTTAAGGAAGCAATAATCTAATCTACGAAAATAAATAAAGTTTCAGTTTACCGACAATCCGGTTCACGAATAGTATTTAGAAAAAAATTATGATACTATTTTTTCCCTACGATTTTCTACTTGAATCACTGTTATAAAGTCTAAAATAAGTATTAATCTACTCTACAAAAATGAATTCACTAATTGTATATTAACTCTTATGGAAAAAATAGTTTCGGTTTTCGAACAATTCAGTTTCAAACAGTATGTAGAAGATAATTACGTTTGATTTATTTATATACAATTTTAAACACTGTTATAAAGATTTAAAAAAGTAATAATATAATCTACAAAAATGAATTTTCTAATTTTACATTATCTTTTATTAAAATCCGGTTTACGAATAGTATTTAGAAAGATAATTCACATTTATAAGATTTTCTGCTCGAATTGTTATAATGTTTAAAATAAGCATTAATCTACGAATATGAATTACTAATAATTTTATATTAATTCTTATGGAAAAAATAGTTTCGGTTTTCAAACAATCCGGTTTTAGATCCAATCCAGTATTTAGAATTATGTTTCACTTTTTTACAATTTTATGCACTGTTATAAAGAAGCAATAATTTAATCTACAAGAATGAATTTCCCAATTCTATATTAACTCTTATGGAGAATACTAGAAGAGAATTACTTTTCACTTTTTCTATGAGATTTTCTGCTTGAAAAATAGTTTCGGTTTTCGAATAATATTTAGAATTTCAAATAATATTTAGATTTTCATACAATATTTAGAATTGAATTAAGTTTAATTTTTTTACGCTTGATTTACTGTTGTAAAAGTTTAAATAAGAAATAATCTAGTATAAGATTATCTAATTTTACACAATCTCCAATGACTAAAATAGTTTCGGTTTTCGAACAATCCAGTTTTCGAACAATATTTAGAAGCCAATTATGTCCGATAAACAATATTTCACTTTATTTATACTCAAATCCGTTCTCCGCATTTTCACTTAGACTTTAATAACTCTGGTATTAACCGTTGGAATTATTCCAATCATATTCAGGTCATATAACTTATGCTTCATAGTTTTTTTTATCTTCTCTTTATTATTATATTAAAACAACAGTTACATACAGTTAATAATTTCTTTTCGTGTCTTTCAATTCGTTACACTTTTTACTTGTTAGATCACCACTTAAAACTCATCTGTAACCTAGATATGCACCATTCATTTTTATTCATTCATTTATTTTATAAATTATTTAAAAAAATTATTAATTTTTGGTTTTTCAAAATTTTAATTTACAAAATTGAATATTTTATTAATATTTTTGTTACATTTTTACAAGTTATATTTTCATGAGGCATCAAGTTTTAAAAATTATTTGACATCAGCGATCCGTTTCTTCGATTAGTCCGGTATTAAATAGTGCGACGGAACCAATTAACCGCACTAATTGAGGTATAAAAATAACATTTTTTAGATTGCAAAAGAAGTATACTTGAAGCGCGATCAAATGTGCACGCCTGATTAACATGGTTTTCGAATCGGTAAACGCAAGATAAATCATTCATGCACGACGATACTATTAAGTATCCTTGAGTCGGCGAGACAATTAACACGTAATTTGTGCGATTTCTGATTATTTTATTATAACGAAACAGACATAAAAATAAATATAGATAGAAATCAAGTATGAAGTAAACAATAAACGCGAGGAATATATTGACTTTGACTCATTTGTTATTGAAAAAATAGCATTAGTTGTACATCGCTTAGTGTAATTAGTGTTGTCAATGATACGATTTTTAATTATTTTGCAATTATCTGTAACATGCAAATGACTTTAACGAAACCTAAGTATACCTATTAAATTATTTTATATATTTTGCGTACTAAATTTGATTCCCATAAACTAACAACTAGGAATATCTATCAAAAGTACATAATTATATAAGCTAAAGTATGCACTTGAAGAATTGAAAATAAACTTGTAACATTATTTCTCAAAATTTAAAAAAATATATTTGAAAGGCAAGTTTAACCATTTTTTTTATATAAATAACTTAATTTTTAACTTTAAAAGAATATTATCAGTTCGAAATAATAAATTACATTTTTTTAACTTTAATAATTATTATAATTTTTATTATTTTCCGGTCTGAAAGTCATTTCAGTACTTCTTTGCAATAGATTTTAATAAATGGAATTATCTATTGCCATATTGCAATTATTATATAATATATTAAATTTTTTTAAGAATATTCTAAATAAAACACTTTACAGTTAATACAACATAATTATTTTTTTTATATTTTATAAAGAAAAACAGTTAAAAACAATTTTTTTATCTTTAAACTTTGTATAATTTTTATTATTTACCGGTCTGAAAGTCATTTTAGTACATATTTCCAATGGATTTTAATAATTTCTGATTCATCATATTTCATTATTCATTATCAAAAGACATAAAAATATTGTCAGCTGATTCTTTTCTCATAATTAATTATTGTTATATTGTAATACATTACTGTTGCAATTATTATATAATATATTAAGATTATTAAGAAACTTCTACATAAAACACTTTACAATTAATACAACATAATTTTTTTTTATACTTTATAAAGAAAATCAGTTAAAAACTATTTTTTTATCTTAAAACTTTGTATAATTTTTATTATTTCCCGGTATGAAAGTCATTTCAGTAGTTCTTTGCAATGGATTTTAATAATTGAAATTATTTATTGTGATATTGTAATACATTACTGCTACAATTATTATATAATATATAAAAATTTTAAGGAACTTCTACATAAAACACTTTACAGTTAATACTACATAATTATTTATTTTATTTTATAAAGAAAATCAATTAAAAACTATTTTTATATCATTAAACTTTGTATAATTTTCATTATTTCCCGGTCTGAAAGTAATTTCAGTACTTCTTTGCAATGAAATTGATAATTAGAATTATCTATTATTATATTGTAATACATTACTGTTGCAATTATTATATAATATATTAAGATTTTAAGGAACTTCTACATAAAACACTTTACAGTTAATACTACATAATTATTTATTTTATTTTATAAAGAAAATCAATTAAAAATTATTTTTATATCATTAAACTTTGTATAATTTTCATTATTTCCCGGTCTGAAAGTAATTTCAGTACTTCTTTGCAATGAAATTGATAATTAGAATTATCTATTATTATATTGTAATACATTACTGTTGCAATTATTATATAATATATTAAGATTTTAAGGAACTTCTACATAAAACACTTTACAGTTAATACTACATAATTATTTATTTTATTTTATAAAGAAAATCAATTAAAAACTATTTTTTATATAATTAAACTTTGTTGCAATTATTATATAATATATTAAGATTTTTAAGAATCATCTACATAAAACACTTTACAATTATTATAACTTAATTATTTTTTTATATTTTATAAAGAAATCAGTTAAAAACTTTCTGATTCATCATATTTTATTAGTCGTTATTAAAATTCATCAAAATATTGTCAGTTGCTTCCTTTCTGATAAAATTTTCATTATTTTTGGAATGATATTCGAAACTAAAAAAAGGTTTTCTTTATTTAACAAATTTATTGGTAAAAACTTAATTAATATTAATCAAATAGAAACAATATTTTATATTAATAAATCATATTGTGGAGAGCTTAGCTGAACTTTAATAAATTATATTGAGAATAATTGTAATTAGTGTTAAATCTATATTCCATTAATATATAGTCCACAATAATTAAATTATATAATTAAAATATAACATCTATAAATAGAATTAGAAATAACTATTGAAAGCAATGATTTAACATTAAGATTCCAAAAAAAAGTATCTTATTCAAATTGAAATAAATCTGAAAACATTTAAAAGATACAATAAACATATCTAAATGTTTAAACTAAAAACTGTAATTAAGAATAATAAATACAGATAGATAGTCCTGTATTTATCAAAGTTTGAGTTAAGACTGTTCATACTTACGACCTTCTATTTATCTTTTTCATACAAATATTAATTATGTACAGAAAATGCAATAAGTTTCAGAATTACATTATACGTATTTGTATACGGTTTTTTTTATTATAATTTTGAATAAAGATTGAGCTATGAATTTGAATTTTGTATCTACTAATCTAAAAATAGATACATAAAAATAATTCTAATTATTTATTAAAAAAAAAAAAACCAAAATAGAAGAAATGAAAAAAATAGGAATATTAATATAATATTAATACCAAGCTATAATAATTAATTAAAACAGTTATGCAAGAAAAATAATAATATATGAAATTATTTATAAAAATTTAACAGAAATCGTAATTATAGGTTTTTTTTTTGTACGGAAATGAAAAACATCAATAGTCATTTAACGACCTTGAACTATTTGGATATTCTTATTAGATATTTGAATACATTATTTCCTGACATCATTACAAAATGTAAAAATAACTTCATCTGCATATAATACAACACACATACATACTGTATTAAATCAGAAATAATCCCATTTTTTCGTGGAATAATAAACATTATTATTGAACACAAAAATTATCAATGGAATATACAGACCGAAATATTTCCGCCCAATAAAAAAATATCAATATTTTCTTGCTTTGATAAAAAATCAATTCAATGAATCACAATTTCTAATTACACATTCTATCATCCAGATTATTATTTTTATTATATTTATTTTGAAGTTTATAATTACTTTAATAATTTCTTATTAATTATAGATGAGATTATCGAATAAAATCATGAATTGTATTTTTTTTCATATGGAAAAACTGTGATGACTAGTAGTAATTTAGGTAACATATTTTCAATATTTTTTTACAATTTTTTCCCTTACTTTATTTTTTTATTTCGCGGAAAAATTAATTTAGAATTTAACTTTAGTATTAATTAGACAACATTATTAGATGTAAATTTGCGAAAAAAATATATTTTCTTGTATAAAAAACATAATTGATATAAAGATTTAGATTTATAAAAAAAAAACTAAAATCTTGGACTTCAGTCGAATAACACACTACTATAGAAATTTATATCTAAAAAAAACTAGGTGTAAATCTACAAAACAAACATATTCTATTTATAAATACTTGGATATATATATAGAAATTATTAATTTGATGTTTATGCTACTTCCATTTTTTTACTTTTTTTATGAAAATTTAAAATTCTTCCTCCTATATTTTAATTTCGCAAAATCTCTAATCACTTCTTTTATTTCTATATGAATGGAAGCTTTTTACCCATAGAGCCAATTTCATCAATATTGGTTATATAACATAATTGATATAGATATTTAGATTTATATAAAAAAAAAACTAAAATTTTGGACTTCAGTCAAATGACACTATTATAGAAATTTATATATAAAAAATACTAGCTGTAAATCTACAAAACAAAAATATTCTATTTATAAATACTTGGATATATATAGAAATTATTCTTTTGATGTTTAAGCAACTTCAAATTTTTCTATTTTCTATTTAAAATATTTATTAAATTAGCAAGTCATAAAACAATATAATTATAATTTTTGTGGAGACCGATGTGGGTTCAAATTTTTTACTTTTTTTATGAAAATTTAAAATTCTTTCTCATATATTTTAATTGCGCAAAATCTCTAATCACATCTATTCTATATGTATGGAAGCTTTTTACCCATAGAGCCAATTTCATTAATATTTCTATTTTATATTTTACATGTTTTAAAACATAATTAATTTATTTGGAATTTTGTAACAATGTTTTTTTTTCATTTGTAGAAGCATTTTTTTCTATAATATGATGTTTTTTGCTTACATATTTTTTTGTATATTCAGTCAAAAACCCAAATTGTGACCAATAAAATTGTTGAAATATATATCGTAATACAGAGAGATTTAAAAAATATTTTTCGCCTTTTAATAATGATAATAATTTTATACTTAAAATTTTAAAAATTTCCTCTTTAAGCATTTCAGTTATATTTATAGTTTGTATTAGAAAATCTATCAAAAAATCTATTTTTTATTAAAATTGAAACACTTTAAGAAATTTTAAAACTGTTGTTTTTTTCTTTCTCCTAATTTGTTAATGAACCCTTTGACACAGAGTGTAAAATTTACGGGAAATTAATTTAAAAATAATAGTTATATTTATTGCAACACATACAACACGTCCAGATAATAACTAAAAACATAATTATTTAATAAAAATCTTTCTTTCTTTCTTTCTTAATTTGAAGTTAAATAAATAGTAATTATTTTAAATAAAGCAAAATGGAAAGTAACATACAAAACCATATATAAAATATACTATTGACTTCAACCCTAATAATACAACAAAAATTGTAATTATATTTATTATAAATAAATTAATTAAAATTTTTGAAAAAATAAGTAAATTATCAATATAAGTATTTAATTTCTTCAATTAATTTTCATTAATAAATGCACGTCTTTCTGATACAATTTATAATAGTTGCACTGTGTTCATAATAAAATACATAAATATGTAGTGAACATAAAAAAACTGTGCTACTTCATATAATCTCGATTCTTATTTGGAAGATTAGAAAATTTGAATTTCAGATTCCCCGGATAAATGAGCCCTAAATTCAAATTGCTTTTAAAAAAGAGGTTACAATTTAAATAAAACTAGCGATAAAACTATACACATATGTCTCCTATGTAAAAAAAAATAAGTCAGAAAGTTTTTGTAATTTATTGTTGCAATAAATATAATTTAATTGTTACTAATTGAAACTATTTTTTTTCGTCCAAACTAATTTTTTTAATGATTTTTGAAATATTATATTAAACATATTTTTTATTTTATATACAGGTCAGTATCGTGTTTAGTTATATAATAAAACAAATATTAATCATATATTTATCCAATGAGATTTAATTGGATAAATATATGAACAGGTGCACATGTTTAGAAAAAAATGATGACCTTTTGTCCTAGAAAGGATATTTTTCCCGTAATTCAGATTAATTAAATTCAATGCATTATTATTGCTTAGAGAAGTAGGTCGATCGGTGCAAATGAAACTCGGTTTTATCATATATTTTTTAAATGTGATTACACAAAATGGCTCATATTTTAGAAAGCAGCTTGAAAACACGAATCATTAAACGAAGCGACATTTATTATTGGAGTTCTCGAAAGCTGTTCGTAAATATAAATAAATATTATTGCGAAAATTTGCAAATAGGTAAAATAAAATGGGCGAAGGAAGTGTGTAAAAGAAAAAGAACAAACTAGGCGAAGATGAAACGGTTTGAGAAATTTAAAAGAAATTGGAAAGCGCTCTCTTACAAGATTTCTCTATTCTCTCTTCGGGCATTTGCACACTATAAACACGCACTCAAACAACGGCACGCGCGCGGTTCTGCTCTTTAGGTACAACCTAAAATATGAAGAACAACAACAAGGAGAACGGAACCGATGACCATGCAACTCGTTGGTAACAGCAAGAGCAAAAGAACTGAGCTGTGATCCGCGCAAGGACCTGCTTATAGTTCTAAACTCACACTATCCCTTCTTCTCCAGCTCCAAACAAGGATCACATGCTGAGTTCGGGGTTGGTTCATAAAATACACGTATATTGGCTGTGTGTGGGAAATCCGCGGCTGCATTTAATAAACCAGAAGGACATCTGTGTTCTTCCAATTCCTACATTATTTAAGCCACAAAGACACGACATTATCGATTCAGAAATAAAGAACTACGAATCCGCTCTTTCTCTTTCTTTCAACAGAAAGTTCAATTACGTAACACCAACGCTCCCTCCGTCATTCCTGTCGCCCGATGTCAAACAGTTTTTGAATAATTACATCGAATATGAAAAATTATTAATATATTATTGATGCGGAAATCAATATCGGGAGCTAATAAGGTTATATCTTTGGATATATTTGATTGCAATCGTAAACGTGAATATTTCATAGGTTTTAATGCGTGCATGTGTCCAATGTATCGCGGGTCTTTTAATACGGTGTAGGTTACGGTCAATAATTCGTATTTTCTTATGCGACGGAAATATCAATAATTCCAAATAGATGGCAGATGTGAACTTCGACCTGCAGCGTATTTCAATTCAATGGATTAGACGCACGTAAAGTTCTCATTAATTTACACATTTTATGCCAGATCTATAATTAATACAGTTTATTATCTTTCATTAACTTAAACTAATCCATCAATATTAGGAATTAATAAAATAACAAAGCATTTTTCAGGTATTGTCAATAATTTATGCGAATTATTTGAAATAATTAATTTTTCATTTAATATTTTCTAATTGTTTATTATTAGAATATCATCAATTTACAAATTTCATGCAAGATCTTTAATTAATACAGTTTAATCAAAATAACAACAGACTTTTTTTAAATTAAATTAACTTAATTTTTATCTTTTATTAAGTTAAACTAATTCATCAATATTAACAAAATAAACATTAAAAACTAAGTATTTTTCAAGTATTATCAATAATTTACGCAAATTATTTAAAATAATTAGTTTGTAATTTAATAATTTTCATTTAATATTTTCTATTATTTTATTAGAACATCAATAATTTATAAATTTTATGCAACATCTGTAATTAATACAGTTTAATCAAAATAACAACGGACTTTTTTAAATTAAATTAACTTAATTATTATATTTTATTAACTTAAACTAATCCATCAATATTAGGAAATGACAAAGCATTTTTCTAGTATTATCAATAATTTACGCGAATTATTTAAAATAATTAGTTTTTAGTTTAATAATTTTCATTTCATATTTTCTAATTTTTTTATCCATTATTTTATTAGAACATCATTAATTTACAAATTTTATGTAATCAAAATAACAACATACTTTTTAAATTAAGAAAATAAATATTAAAAACAAAGCATTTTTCAAGTATTATCAATAATATATGCGAATTATTTAAAATAATTAGTTTTTAATTTAATTATTTTCCTGTAATATTTCCTATTTTTTGTATCCATTATTTTATTAAAACATCTATAAACATGCTATTAACATTATAAAAAGTATTTTTTATAGATTAATGTAAATATTCAGTTTCAAACATAATTTGTTCGCAAACCGAATGATAATTTGTTCGAGAAGTGAATATTTTGAGCTTGATAAATTAATACTTGCTTATACAAGATTTTTTTTTTAAATTTCGTAAATTGATTATTTACATTTATTAATAAAATTAATTATGAATTAATTAATTAATTGCATTTTTATCATAAATAATTGAATTTATAAATAAAAAAATAAATTAAACTTTAAAAATAACGCAAATGAAAGTTTAAAAAAAACATAATATTTATTTTTTTAAATTTAAAATTTCAATAGAATGTAACTACAATTATTTCAAGGTTCCGATTGTTAAAATTGAATTGAAAATGTCTCGTATTTCCTTGAGATTAATACGGTCACTGAAGTTCACGAATTTACATTACAAATAGATGTTTGTTAATTTAAATGTTTACGTTTTAAATATTTGCGTTAAATGTAATGAATAACAAAAAATTATATAATGCAGTTTTTTTTTAAATTCTGCTATTGATTTTTTTAAATTTGAATATTAAATTAACCATCTTTATTAGCATTGATATTTTTGTAAGAAGTTAATGAGATGGTATTGATAAGCTATGTGAATAGATGATAATACTTCAGGAAAGTGAAATAAAACTGATGATGACTAGTAAGAAGCTATTTTTTAAATAGTTACAAGTGTACCAAAGTTAAGCCACGTAAACAGATAATACTTCAGAAGCTATTTTTTTAAATGTCTTATTTAGTGGCAACAAGTATACAAATCAAAGTTTAACTATAGGTTTAAGAAAAGGATAAAAAACTCTAATCTGTATTATTCAGACACGACTATTTAGAGAAGGAATGTTGATATAATACCGATATTCAAAGTTGATATACAAAGGACTCCAGAATTCATACTTCAATTAAATATGATGATTTAAGTGCAGAACTTATTTGGGAGTACCACTGATTCAGAGATATTTAATGCTCATGATTTGTATTTTTAAATACGTGTCTTAGTCTGGAGCAAATCTATTGAAGACTGGATGTCGTTTAGAAATATTTGCGAAAATAAAGAAAGTTGCACACCCACACCCTCAATGATCACATCTAGCTGCTAGCTGGAAATCAACTTTCTAGAAACTGAACTAAATATTGTAATGAATGATGTATTGAAAATCATTAATAAAATTGATAGTCGAGCTATAAAAGATAAACAATTTCAAAACTCGTACTCGGGAACGAAATTTTAAGTTAATCTAGTTCAGGGGTGAGCAACCTTTTTAATCAACGGGCCAATTTAAATTTTATTATTTTTTGATGGGCCACACATAAAGTAACACTTATTAATAATTTACAAAACTTTATTTATAATAAACATTAGAATAAAAAAATATAAAATTTAAAAAAAAGTAAAGATTTCATATACAAATTTTAATGCAAAATTTACTATGTACTACCTTTTTATTATAATTAATTTTATAACAATATATTGGTGGAAGAAAGTCGATAAAATATATTAAATTATAGAAATGCTTGGCGGGCCGCATAAACATTTTAACGGGCCTCAAGCGGCCCGCGGGCCGCGGTTTACTCATCCCTGATCTAGTTAATTAGTTTATACAAAATAATTAGCTTTAAAGTAGTTAAAAATCATATTGACAACATCTCTTTCTCTTTGCAAAAATAATGTAGTTGTCAAGAGCAAGACTTCATCTACGTCTTTCCAAACTGAATGAAAAACACAGGAAATGTCTACAAAAGTATCTAGAATTTAATAGATAGATAAAAATTTGTATATGGAAGACATTTTTGCTTAATTATTTTTTTTCAAATATGTGCAAATATTTTTATCCAGAAAAATAAAAAAAATGTATCTCTTTGGTAGTCACTTAAAAAAATTATAAAATTATGTCTCATATTTTAATTCTAAATTGAAGCAGAAAATTGAAATATTTTTATCTCGAAAAATGAAGAAAGTTGTTTTCAGTGTTGGAATTAATAAAATATATTTTTATATATCTAAAATTAATTAAAATTTGTTACAATATTATTAGATTAATAAAGAAACTAATAAACTATATATATATTGGTTTTTATTTT
Organism: Nicrophorus investigator; assembly: GCA_963457615.1. Lineage (NCBI taxonomy): Eukaryota > Metazoa > Arthropoda > Insecta > Coleoptera > Silphidae > Nicrophorus > Nicrophorus investigator. The sequence goes on along the minus strand of OY735141.1, from coordinate 12,600,526 downwards.
TGTCTGAGTCACCAAGAATTTCGTAAAGTAGGATAATTTCGCCTATTCGTAGGTCTATAAAGGTTGAAGAACGCTGGCCTAAAGTACCGTTAAGTTTCGATCGGACGTTTTATACTTGAGTCGCACTACTCAGGAATTATGAGTACGAGTTAAAATCCTAGCCATGCTAGGCCCTTTGTGAGTTTCTTTCGGTGCTTGCAGAAATAGCCAGTCACATGAGAATATAAAGACCTTCATCTAAATGGAAGGATGGAATAGTAGCAGATAAACAGAAAAAGGGACTAGAGGAATCGTAAGGCATATACCTAATAAACAAATTTAAATAATTTGTAAAATTAATAGGTTCAACAAAAAATGGTAATAACTTCAAGAAGTGAAAGTTTATCGACTTATTTTAAATAAATATTATATAAAAAAAGTTTCGATTATTCAAAATACTTCTTATAAATACATTTTATTTATTGCAAGACCAAATAAGTTTACGCTTCTTCTGAAAATAAATTAACATTTTAATTTAGTATTTAGAACAGTTTTTTTAACATATTTTGTCTACAATTTATAAAATTTTAAGTAAATAAAATGTATTTCCCAAAACTATATATTCTATCAAATTAAGCGATAATTATTTTTCATTAACATTTTTTATAATAATGAATTTATTTTCAAAAAATATATATTTTATATAATTCTTACCTATTTAAGGTAATGATTTAAAATCAATTTATTACAATAGAAATTAATTATAATAAGTTTATTTTCAATAATGCAGTGAAATATCATAAACCAATTCACTTAGTAATGATTTAATACTGCTATACACTAGATATACAATATAAATTGATTTAAATGAATAATTTATTACCATCGCTATTAATTATTCTTAAGTAACAATATTTCAGTTTTCCACTACATTGATTTTCTGTTATAAATAGAACTCAAATAAAATCAATTCGAATTAATTTGACCTTTAATTAATATATAAAAAAAAATATAATTGAATTTTTGTAGCTGACATGAAAAAAAATTGTTATACAAAATATAAATGTTGCTACTAAATTAAAAACAAAATTAGCAATTAATATTAACTATTTCATAACACATAATGAACATTAGTTTTATTTTTATATAATAAAAAAATTATAATTATAATCTCTTAAAAAAAATCTATAATTGCAATAATATTGACATTATTTATCATAACTATAATTTTAATAAAGCCAGAAAAACCTTCGCCTTTGTAACAATTGTACTTTTAGTTTCTCTGTTATAATTCTTGTATTAAGATGATTTCAGTTATTATCTTTTTGTATGTTTGTTGCAATAAATCTTTATTTTATGAATCTTATTTATGCCTTCCCTCACATAACCTAGGAAGTCTTCCCACCATATCCTCGTTTTTCTCCCAGTTTTTTTGACAATGCTGAACGAAGTGAGCCCCGCAAATATATACCAATGAAACTAACGTTTAGTGTTAATAATAAGGGTAAGAGTAATCATATTATATAAAATATGAATATAATAATTGGCTGAAGGTTTAAGTTAATCAAAGCTCAAGTTGTAAATTAATTAATTATTTAATTAACACTAAAATACTATTATTTTATATCTACATATGTTTACATACAAAAGGCTATTGACCGCAGTTTTTCGTCATATTAATAGTAAAATTAATACATATTATTTCAAAAATCTTTTAAGTAAAAAAATAAATATAATTCGTCAAAATTATAATTACAATTTCTTATAAATAAAATAAATTAAAATCTATAATTGCAACAATAATAACATTATTTATCATAACTATAATTTTAATAAAGGCAGAAAGACCTTTGCCTTTCGTAACAGTTTAAGTTTCTCTATTATTATTCTTGTATTAAGATGTTTTTAGTTATTATCTTATTGTATGTTTGTTGCAATAAATACAATCAATATTTTAATAAATTAAAAGCAATAATGTGAATTTATCTTTATTTTATGAATCTTATATAATCTCAGAAAACTTCCCACCATATCCTCGTTTTGCTCCCAGTTTTTGGACACATAAATACCAATAACATTAATTATCATAACTATAATTGCTAACTATAATTGCAATAATTTGAATCTTTATTTTATGAATCTTATTTAGTCTTCCCACCATATCCTCGTTTTTTCAGTTTTTATGTAATGCTGGACGATATGAGCCCTGCAAATAAATAGCAATTAAACTAATATTTAGTATTAATAATAAGTTTAATAGTAATCATATTATATAAAATAAGGATATAGTTTATACTACATAATAATTGGCTGATGATTTCATTTAATCAAAGCCCATTTAAAGTTGTGAATAAATTGATTTTAATTAGTTAATTATTTAATTAACACTATAATACTATTATTTTTGAGTAGTACTAATACTAGCGCTATTAATAGAAGCAGTTGTAACGTAAACAAATAATCTATCGCCAAGGAATTTTGTTAACATAAATTATAACTAGGTAACGAAAACAGATACACTGAAAGTATGTGTAATTAGCGACTGAGTTGTGGGAGTCGTGTTTTTTTCCTTATGTTAATTTCATTAATATATACACATCGAGTCATGTGTCTCCCGCACTGCGAGTTTTTCTTTCTCGAATAATTTATTAAGTGAAAGGCTTTAAGGCAATTCCGGTCATAACCAGACAAACAATAAATATGTTGGTCAATAGAGTTTGTTTTTTATTTATTTATATAATTTATTTAATTAAAACAAACATTAAACAATTAAAATTTTAGTACCCAATTCTCAAAAAAAGTAATCTACTTCTACTTTCAAACAAAAATAACTAATAGCAAATATTAATTGAATATAATTGTTGAATACTAAATGATAAATTTTTCTAATTGTTAAATATTTTTATGAAAAAAAAAATCATGAATTTTACAATATACTTTTAGGTTTAAATAGACGAATAAGATGCATATTTTTGGCTAATTTCGATAAAAAAAAACGCCGGAAAATACGGAAATTTACGAAATATTCAACTGAAAAAAATACTTGAAAATACGAATCTTAAACTTAATACATTTAAATTATGTATTTGTTGTAAATAATGTGTTGTATATATATTTTATATAAATATTGTTAACAGAAAATTAATTAGGAGAAAAAATATAGTTTGTTAATATTTTTTTTAATTTAATTCTACTAATTATAAATTTTGTCTATTCATATTTCGATTATAATTGTCATAAATGTAAATAATTATATCTTATAAATAGTATTTAAAATAGAAGTGTTCTTGTACGTAAGCAACATTTAATTGATACTTTTCTGTTTGAACCTGTAAATGAGAAGTGCAACAAGTTTATTTACGAAAAAAAATGTGTCTCGCTTTCTATGAATCGAAAATTCTCGAGCAAAAGCGATTTCAGTCCGTGGAAATCGTCGTCATTTACATTATTAACTTATCATTTCAGATTTCGAATGCATTCGCCGTAAAATATTTTCTTTCTACACTAAATAAATATCACGTTTCATTCACATGACCAAGACTAAATGCAACTTTCTATAATGACGATACTTCTAATATTTAAAGAAACTTTTTAAATGTAACTGAATAGTTTATTAGAAATTTAATTTAAATTAAAGTGTATTAATATTTAACTGATCATATAAGTATTTTTATTGATTGATTTTTTTTCGCAATCAAAACTAACTAAAGAAAATAAATTATTTATTTTCTTTAAAAATTTACTTTAATTTACATAAATTACTATTTAATTGTTCAAATAATTATTTCTATTGCTTAATTGCTTTCCAATATTTTTTAAGTTCAATTTTATAGAAAGTAAACTAATTACCATTAAATTATTCAAAAAAGTATTTTAATGGCTTATTTTATATCCATTTTCTTTTCTAACCAAAAATGACTAGTAATTTCCATTTATTATCAAAAACAACTAATAGCAAAATTGAGTTTCGCAGATAATAAACATATTAACACTGAATTATTAAAAAAATATTTAAACATGTGTCTTTAAAAATTAACAAATTCTTAAAAAAAAGTATTCTACTTCTACTTTCTAACCAAAACAACTATAAACAAATATTTTTCAGATATGTTTCTTAAGTGAAATAAACTGAATATTTCAATTTTTTTAATATTTCACATTTTTTAAATAAAACAAAAATTAATTTTATTAAGTTTCGTTAAAAATTAAGAAATTACTTTTGAACTATTCACAAAATAATATTTATTGCTTAATTGATTTTGCATTTTCTTTTTAAACAAAAATAACTAAATATAATTATTAATTGAATATAATTGTTCAAAAAAGTTTATTTTTTATTTGATTTCCATTTTCTATAACCAAAAACATGACTATTAATTTTGCAAAAGTATTTTTATTGAGAATCAATGAGAAATATTTATTCAGTTTTGGTACGTTGGAAATAAAAAATTAGTATTATTATTATTTCTTAATTTATTTCTGTTTAAATCAAAATAATTATTTAAATATATTAATTCAGTTATGTTTTCTTATAAATACATTTTATTTTAAATAAAATAATATCCATTTGTTGAAAAAAAAAATCTATATTTGCTTAATAAAAATTACTAATTATTTAAAAATATAATTTTATTTATTGATTAATTTAAATTTCTTTTTATTTCGTTATATTTTGTTAGAAATTGGTATTTGGTATTGGTCATTAAAAATACATAAATTACTATTTAATTGTTAATTATTTTTTATATTTCTTAATTGATTTCCATTTTTTTTTTCAAATAAAATACCTCTAAAAAACACTTAATTTTTTAATTTAATTTTTCTATAAAGTAAGTTTTTTTGTTCATTCATATTCATTCAGTTAAGTTTTCTTAAAAATAAATAAATTACAATTAAATTGTTCAAAAATGTATTTTTATTGCTTGTTTGATTTCTACTTTTTCTTTTCAAACAATGACTGACAAAAATTTAATCAGTTTTGTTTCGTTAGAAATAAATAAATTTATTATATAATTGTTGTAAAAAACTACTAAAAAAACATTAATTCTCATATATTTCTTTTAACATAAAAAATTACTAAATAATTCATCCAAAAACTTTTTTTACTTAATTTACTTCTACTTTTTTTAACAGAACAAAAACTAAAGACAGATAAGTTTCTTTAGCAAAAAAATAAATTAGTACATAACTGTACAAAAAAAAGCATTTGTATTTATTAGTTGATTTCTTTATTATTGTAATAAAAAACACAAATATTCATTCAGTAATTTTTTTTTACATAAATAAATTATTACTGAAGAGTTGTAACACGTCGTAGGTTTGTTCTAATAAACTTTCATTCTCCGAGAGAGAAAAAACTCAAAACTTTTCTTCTGGTCTTCTTAAAAGTACACAAGACACACAACGGACTGACAATTCTTGAAAATTACTTTACTCTTTATATATCGTTCAAGAAACATCTCCTAATCACTTTTTCTCCTCCGTTTTACAACTATTTGCATTTTCTTATTGATTTCCTAGCTATTTTTGTAATAAAGACAAATATTCATTCATTAAGTTTCGTACGTAATAAAGAAATTTACTAGTAAATTGTTAAAAAAATTATTTGATTTATTAATTGATTTCCATTTTTTGCACTAATTTAAAACAACTATTGACAAACATTCATTCAGATATTTAGAAAAAAAAAATAAAAAAATATCTTGATTTATTATACAACTATTATTCAACAATGCAATTTTCTTTATTAATCATTTGACTCAAAATATAATTAATAAAAATTACAAAATTAATTAAATTTATGAAATTGTGTTTATGAAAAATGTTTTCATATAAAGATATTTCAAATATTATTTGCGAGATAACTGGTAGTTAATATTAATTGAAAAAAATAATGGAAATTACATAAAATGTAATTAATTTATGACACAAATTATAAAAATATCTAGAGAACAATAATTTATTGCAGAAATAAAATAGAAAATATTTGTTAATACCAAAATTCTTAAGAAATATGAAGGTTAATTTGCAAATTAAGCAATTAAACAAATTAATAATTGATAATTATTAATAAATAATTACTTTAAAACAATATAAAAATTATATTTACAAAAATAAATTACTTAATAATATATGTTAGTTGTATGTAGACTAATTTGTTATTTCATATATATTTGCTAATTATATTTTTGTAAATATTTACTTTTTATTTTAATTACTTGGCTAATTGCATGTAAAATAATTTGCTATTTCATATTGATTTAATAATTATGTTTATAATAAAAGAGATTTAAGTCAAAAAATATTTCAAATGTTTCATTTAATTCTCAATTTTATTTTTGAATACATTATTTTTGTGTTTCAAATAATCATAAATATTTCAAAATAATAATATATTTATGATAAATCTTCTAAATAATTGTTTTTACAAATTGTAATTATAATAAATATATAATAATATAATTAAATTTTCTTTCGAGGATGAAAAACGTTTAAGGAAATTAATGAAATTGATCATTTTTATGCATTACTATAAGTATATATAATTTAAAGAAATGAACTGGAGAAAATAACAGTTTTTGGATAACTACATTGATAGTTCATGGAAAGAAGTGACTTAAGTAATGTTTTTAATTAAAAATTTGGTGCAAGATATGTCCAGATATTATCTAGAAATTTATTGAATGCAGAAGATAATGGTTTTTCAGTGGAAAATTGAAAAAACTTTATTAGCAATGAAAATTAAGAAAATGAAGAGTTAGATACTTTTCTTTATTAGAAAAAATCATTTCATTTTCTTTAGATAATATTTGTGTAGCTTTGGAAACTAAAATTCGCTTAACGAAGTAATTTCGTTAATCGAGGTATGACTATATTAATAGTTAGATTTAATTGTTATTTACAGAATATATATTAGAATTGAATAAAATATTTTTATCAAATCATAATAAAACTCAGCTTAACCGAACATCTTTAAATGCAATTTTAATTAGATGTAACTGGATTATCATACGGTTAATTTTAATTATAATTATGCTAACAGTACTCTTATTTACTTAAGTAATTAATGTTATTTACACTGTGTACAATTAAAGAAATATGCGTTTCTTAAAAAAGTTAGCGCTTAAATTAGATTGAATAAAAAAATGAGTAAAAACACCTGTTTTTTTTTTCAATTTCGCTCTCAAAATTTCTCAAAATCGTAATTAATTATACAACATTAATTTATACGCAAAAAATAAATAAATAAATCAATAATGCAAACATGTGGATGCGACGGGTTTCTTATTCATAATTTATTTGCAGGAAATTCCGATATCGAACAACCAATTCTAAATAATTACATAATTTTGTATTTAACATACTTTTTTCTCTCGAAATCGAACGTTAACGCTCTTCATGCAAATAGAAATTTCTCCCGGGCCCGGATGAATACCGTTCTCTCTTTTTTTTATATATATTTATATTTTTTTTTTCATGTTATCGCATGAGTCAACGTATTCATTAAATCGATTAAATAAGACGTCGATGAATTCAATTAATTTTTTATTTCATAATTTTATTCACTAAAAAGTTTGATTCAATAATTACTGTTAATTATTACTATTTTATTTAATATTTACTAAATTTAATTTACTTTGTATTTTTTATAATAATAATAATTATATCTACAATGATATAATTGCATAATTAATTACAGAAAAAACTGTGTGAATATTAATAAAAATGGAATTAATAAATAAAAATAGACAAAATTTTTTTTTTAAAAAAAATAAGACTTTTGTTGTTAAAATAATGATCGTTATATTTATTATGATTTTTGTTTTGTTTACAAATACTTCATACTAAAATATGCAAACGAGTTTATATAATTTGCATTTGAAAATTTAATTAAAACAAATGTTTTAAATATTTATAATATACATGAATATTTATATAATACACTAATTTCTTTGAATATAGATTGAAAAAAAAATCATTTTTTATGTAATCCTTTTTTTTCCTGATGTTTACTAATATTTAATAGAAAAATATGGTTTGTTTACTTTATGATTATTATTTATTTAAAAAATATATAATAAATGATATAAATAATTTGTGTTTATAACTTATTAATATTATAATTTTTTAAAGAATACTTACAATTATTTTTATCGAAATTGATTAAGTCCAAAATTTAGCACCAGTAAATTTTCTGTGAGGTGTAACGAGCACTTTTTATAGATTGTTTAAGTCTTTAATTATATTTTGTGTAAAATGTAATCAAGATAAAGAACAATTCTTTGTTGTTTTGTATTAGTTGTAGAATGTCATGAACATGGTAGTATGAGATCTGATGGTCACGTTAACGCGTTAGAGACTGTTCTGGAGAAGAGTTTTCGAGAAGCTAAGGCTGTAGCAAGCGGAAGTGTGTTGAGCTGGTCGAAGAGAAAGCGTTAAAGAAAGTAGCTCAGAGTGTTCAAGAGCGGGCAAAGAAACGGGATAAGGAGTATTATAATACGGTGTCCGAAGTAACAGCAGCAGCAGCAGCAGTTCTCAGGTCCGGCCCATGGCTTGCACAACACGTCTCATTGGATAACGTTATGTCACTCTCGTCTTATTGTGCGACGTAATCAATTGCAAAATCTCATTTTGTTCTTCCTATCTCCCAAAAGAAAAGAAGCGATGAAATGATGGTGGTGAGATGAAAGAGGAGCGAAACTGTTGCGCAATGAACAACTATTCCTTCTCCACCTCACTGTGTCTTCGGACACCCGAAATCAGGTGATTCTTGGAGTAATTTACCATTGCAACATCCACACTTTATTGCATACGACAGTTGACTTTAATCTTTTCGCCTGTTTACGGAACTCTTTCTCCAAGACTTTATGAAATAACCAAACATTTGGCATATTTGAACGGAATAATAAAACACAGTTTTTTTTCTAATTACATAAAAATATAATGAAATATCATTATGAAAAACTTTTATTTTTATTGATACTAACTATCGATCAAAGGAAAATATATTTTTAATTTTATGTTAGTTTCTAAAAAAAAATCTATAATTATGTTATTGAAAAACTTTTTTCGTAGCTGAATATTATTTTTATCGAGTAAATATAAGATTTATTTTTATTTTTTGGTGAACTACATTGATAGTTCATGGGAAGAATTTAAGTAATACTTAAATGGATTAGATATGTCCAAAAAATTTTCAGAAGTTTATTGAATGCAGAAAAAATCTTATTAGAAATTAAAATGAAGACGAAATTAAAGAAGTTCTAAAGAACTAAAGATTCAAAGGTGCTTAAATGTCATTAAAATTGTTTTATTTATTTTTTGTAGCGAAAATGATCTTGGAAGAAAAAGTGTGAAAAATGCAATTTCACTTGACGATTGCAGTTCTAAAAGTTTTGAAAACTGTTCCATAATTGCAAATTATTTTACATACATTTTTTATTGGTCCTAATGGAGTATCGATCAAAACAGGATACATTTTTAATTTTCTGTTAGTTTCTAAAAAAATCTAGTTAAAACACTAGTTTTAAAAACACAAGATTTTTATTTTCATCGAGTAAATACAAGATTTTTTATTTATTTTTTTCCGAACTACATTGATTGTTCATGGAAGGAAGTCATTAATTAATACTTAAATGGAATTTGTTGCAAAATATGATCAGAAATTGTTTATAAATTTATTTGATACAGAAAATAAGAGTTTTACAGCGGTGGATTTAAGAAAACCTTAAGAAGAAATTAAAGAAGTTATTGCCGAAATATGTTAAGAACCAAAGATGCAAAGGTGCTTAAATGTCATTGATAACATTTTATTTTTTGTACTGAATATGATCTTCAAAGAAGTGTAAAAATGCAATTTCACTTTACGAGTGCAGTTTTAAAAGTTATGAAAAATGTTCCTTCAGCAAGAAAAAATGTAAATGTAAATTATAGTATATAAAATTTATTTTTTGGTCCTAACGGACTATCGATCATACAAGAATATATTTTTAATTTTCTGTTAGTTTCGAAAAAAATCTCTAATTATGTTATTAAAAAACTGTTTTCGAAGCTGAATACAACTAGCTTTGGAACAGAAGTTTTTTATTATTTTCATCGAGTAAATATAAGATTTTTAATAACAAATTTTATATTTTCATAGAAGTACATTGATATTTCATGCAAAGAAATTGTTTAGAAATTTATTTGATACAGAAAATATTAGTTTTTCAGTGATAGGTTTAATAAATCTTATTAGCAATTAAGACAAAGAAAGTGAAGACAAAATTAAAGAAGTTCTTGCCGAAATATGTTAAGAACCAAATATTTAAAGGTAAAAATATTTTTTTGGTACTGAATATCATCTTGAAAGAAGTATTCAAAATGCAATTTCACTTTACGAGTGAACTTTACTGTAAAATTGTTTTTGTAGCTGAATACAAATAGTTTTAGATTAAATTAAAGAAGTTCTTGCTGAAATATGTATATAACTAAATATTCATAGATGAAATGTCATTGAAAACGTTTAATTTTTATGTAGTGAATATGATCTTAGAAGAAGTGTTAAAAATGCAATTTCAGTTTTAAAACTGTTCCATCAACAGGAAAAAATGTAAATTATTGTATATATAATTTGTATTGGTCCTAACGGACTATCGATCAAAAGAGAATATATTTTTAATAATAATAATAACAATATTTATTGATCACACATTAAATGTAACCAAAGGGCTATCGACCTAAGTCTTTCTGCCCAGTGATTATTTTTAATTTTCTGTTAGTTTCGAAAAAAAAATCTCTAACTATGTTATTGAAAAACTGTTTCCGTAGCTGAATACAACAAGCTTTTGGAACATAAGTTTCTTATTATTTTCATCGAGTAAAGATTTACATTGATAGTTCATAGAAAGAATTTAAGCGATACTTATTTGGAATTTGGTGTAAGATATGTACAAAAATTGCCAAGAAATGTATTGAATGCAGAAAAAAAATCTTATTAGAATTGAAGACAATGAAAATGAAGACGAAATTAAAGCACTTCTTACCGAAATATGTTAAGAACCAAAGATTAAAAGGTACTTAAATGTTTTTTTTTTTTGTATTGAATATGATTTTGGAAGACGTATTAAAAATGCAATTTCAGCAACAAGAATTGTAAATATACATTATTTTAATACATCTAGTTTTTGGAACATATTATTTTTATTTTCATCGAATAAATACAAGATTTTTTTTGAGAACTACATTGATAGTTCATGGAAAAAGTCAGTAAGTAATAATTAAATGGAATTTGCTGCAAGATATGTCCAGAAATTTATTGAATGCAGAAGATACAGTTTTTCAGTGATAGATTTAAAAAACCTTATTATCAATGAAAACAAAGAAAATGAAGATCAAATTAAAGAAGTTCTTGCCGAAATATGTTAAGAACGAAATATTCAAAGATGCTTAAATGTCATGAAAACATTTTTTTTGTACTAAATATCATCTTGAAAGAAGTATTGAAAATCAATTTCACTTTACGATTGCAGTTCTAAAAGTTTTGAAAAAGTTCTATCCGCAAAAAAAATTGTAAATGTAAATTATTTTATATACAATTATCGATCAAAAAAAGGATACATTTTTAGATTTCTGCTAGTTTCGTAAAAAAATCTGTAATTATGTTATTAATCGATTAAATATAAGATTTTTGATAACAAATTTTATATTTTCAGAGAAGTACATTGATATTTCATGCAAAGAATTTAAGTAATACTTAAATGGAATTTGGTGAAGATAATTAAAAAATTGTCCAGAAATTTATTGAATGCAGAAAAAAAACCTAATTAGCATTGAAGACAATAAAATTGAGGACGAAATTAAAGAAGTTATTGCCGAAATATGTTAAGAACCAAACATTCAAAAGTGCTTAATTGTCATTGAAAACGTTTTATTTTTTGTAGTGAATATAATCTTGGACGAAGTGTTAAATATGTAATTTCACTGTAAAAAAAAATGTAAATTTAAATTATTTTATATAGAATTTATAAGATTTTTTATTTATTTTTTGGAGGATTGCATTGATATATAATGGAAATAATTTAAGTAATACTTAAATGGAATTCGGTGCAAGATATGTCCAGAAATTGTCTAGAAATTTATTGAATGCAGAAAATAATAGTTTTTCAGTGATTGATTTAAAAAAACTTATTAGAAATTAAGACAAAGAAAATGAAGACAAAAATTAAAGAAGTTATTGACCAAATATGTTAAGAACATTTAATTAATTTTATTTTTTGTAGTGAATATGCAGTTCAAGAAGATTTGAAACTGTTCGATCAGCAGGAAAAATTGTAAATGTACATTATTTTATATACAATTTTTATTGGTCCTAATTTTATTTTTCTGATAGTTTCTAAAAAAAATTAATTATATTATTGAAAAACTGATTTTGTAGCTCAATACAAATAGATTTTGGAACACATGACTTTCATTGACTATAAGATTTAATATAAGATTTTTTTTATTTATTTTATTGAAAATTTATTTTTTTAATTAATGATTATCAGTTAGTAAATATTTTGTATTGATATTTAATCAATTTCTTTTAATTATGTTCATATTTCCTATAAGATACATTTTTATCACTGATAATCCTCAAAGTTATTTCTATATAATAGACTTAAAACAAATGTGTTTATGAAGCTGAAATATCTGCTTTTGGAAAACATTCTCATTGACAGAATTTTCAATAAATTTTATAAAATTTCAGAAATTTCTTATAAATTTTTGAATTATTTAATACATGTTATTTTTGCGAACCAGAAGCAATACTAAACAAAACCTCTTTTGGTTCCATATGAATTTAGTAAATTTTCTTAAATTTATTAACATATGCACATATTTTATTGGTGTGGCTGGCGAAATTGCGCATAAGTGAAGTGAGGAGAGGAAGATTTTAATGGTCTTAATTTCATAATTTTCTTCCACTCGCTGTTGAATGTCCTTTTCAAAAAATCTGTATCAAAATGTGTTTTATTGTAGCTATTTCTTACATTTTTTTAAATTTATTTCACCGGATGGATCTACATTCAAGGAAAATGTATAAAAATGGTTGTTCTTAAATTTATTATTAACTACTGTTGACCTTAGAATCAACTAGATTTACAACTGTTGAATGCCATTTCCTATAAATACGCTTCTCCAATTTATTGTTTCATCTATAATTCTTGAACGCCTTGAATGGGCATAACTTCCAAACCATCACTTCCGAACAATTACGCTTATTTAGCCATCAATGACAAATAAAACACAAAATAGGTAATAGCGTAATTGTGCTCATTTGAAAATTGAATAATATAAGAAAAAAACTGTTTAGTAAATACGTTTATAAAACTATTAATTTAACAACAAATTGATGCTTTACCTTTAACATTTTTTAATCAATTCCATTAAAACTTAAGTCCAAAATTATCGTAAAAAACTAAGTTTTATTCTTTATTTTTCAACTTTGTTTTATTCTTACTTTAAAAATATTTTCTTATATATTTATTATCATTTCCTTTTATTTGCAAGTATCGAATAATCATTAAAAATCCCTATTTCAATGTCCCTTCAATAATGTCCTTTTTGCTTCTTTTTTTCTCTTGTTCAACCGGTTCTTATTCATCTTGTTTTATGATTTCCTACTGATACTACCAACATTTTAATTCACGGACGGAAAGACCTAGGTCGATAGCCAGTTTAGAATGTTTTTTTCTTCTTCTAGAATCGTTATTTTATTTAGATCTTTTAGAATTTTTCTATTTGTTTTCTATTAATTGTTTATTATTCATATTTAGATTTTTTGTTTGTTCTTTTTTGTATTATCTGGACAATAAACGTTGTTTATCATTATTATCATTAAAAACCAATAAAGTTAAAAGTATTTACTGAAGAAATAACATTAATTATATGCCTTAGTTAGTTAATTGAAAAACTATTTACAAATGTAAATTTTACAACAACAAAAAATATAAAATCAGAATAAATCTTTTTCCAATAAAATAGTCACAAATCTCTAAAATGTTTTACAAGTGCCAATGGTATATTGTAAATTATTAATACAGTAAGACCTCGATTAACGCTTATTATACTCAAAGCTTAAAAAGCTGTTTCGTTTGTTTCGCTAAACGAGGTCTTACTGTATTTTAAATACAGACAAAATGACGTTTTAAATACAGACGTGATAAAATAACAAACTTTGAACTCATAATTTTAAGTTCTGCACTGAGAATCATTATTAATAATTTGAATAAGGAAATTCTATTCAAATGACCTTATTTGGTTCAAACAAGTAAAACCTGCTAATTCATAAATTATAGATATAAACAATTTATTTTGTACTTAATGTTCATTAATGCTCAAGGTCGGATAATAATTTAATATTTGTATAGTTTTCCTTTTAATTTTGTCCTTCACAAATTAAATTAATCATCTTTAGATTCTATGGAAAATTATTATTATGTTACAGCGTAATAAGTTGAGTACAAGAGTATCCAACCTTTGTCTTCGTTAAAGCTTAAAAAACATTGGTAGGTCGACGGACACAATCTATTTTTCAAGCTGAATTAATGAGATCTGATTAGAATCGGATTAAAGTTGTCCTGGGCACCAATTAAGTAGATGACGACAGGTGGATGTTTGCGGGTATTTTAACAACAAAATAAGTATTCTTGAATTCATAGGCCAAAGGTACAATGCTTAATGGTTGAGACGGCCCTGGATCTGAGAGGAGCTAAGTTTATATTCGTGGTAGATGAGTGAAGGTCAATATGGTGCCTACCGGCATAGTTTTGGGAAGCCATGGTTTAGTGCATGTGTATTAATTTAAAACAATTATAAAACATATTACCATAAAAGAGGAAACATATCATATTTGCCCACTTTATATAAAACGTTTAATTTCAGAATAACGAAGACTCAGGAGAATATAGCAAAATTAAAGCTTCCTAAGGATAAAACCAAATTAAACTGCAAAGTTAAAAGATCTACTTAAAAATTTAAAAAATGAAGCCATTCAATAGTATCTGATCAACCTAAGCAACAGATTACTTCTTGTGAAAAGCTACAAAAAAATCTGAAATAATCAGAGAAAAGAATACTACCTATACGCAAAACTGATGGAAATTAGATAAGAACATCAAGTGATAAAATGGAAACAGTTGTAGATTATTTTAGAAACATTTTTAAACCGCACCCAGCGCAAGGTCTAGAGAAAGAAGACAAATAAATTGAAGCATATTTATCATCTACCTATACGCAAAACTGATGGAAATTAGATAAGAACATCAAGTGATAAAATGGAAACAGTTGTAGATTTTTTTAGAAACATTTTTAAACCGCACCCAGCGCAACGTCTAGAGAAAGAAGACAAACAAATTGAAGCATATTTATCATCTTCATTTCAAATGTCTGTGCCAATCCAACCAATATGCCCAAATGAAATTACTTCATATATAAGTAATCACATAAAACCAAAGACTTAATAAAAGGAAAATTATTGAAAGAACTTCCAATAAAAAGAATTGTATTAATTACCCAAATATTCAATACTATATTATGTACAGGTTATTTTTCAGAGCAGTGGAAAGTTGCTCAAGTTATAATAATTCCTAAACCAAGAAAACCAGCCGAAGAAATAAAATCATACAAATCGATACTATAAACCTACCGATATTGTCAAAAGTATTTGAAAAACTTCTTGATAACCGATTACAACCTATAATTGCTTTAAATAAACTGATACCAGACCATCAGTTTGGTTTTCGTTGCAATCACGGAACAATGGAGCAAGTAAATAGAATAGTAAACATCTTATGCCAAGATCTAGAAAATAAGAAGTATTGTTCAGCTTCCTTCTTGGACGTATGTCAGCTCGGATTGTTATACAAAATTAAAAACTTGCCATATAACTGCTATAAAATAATAAAATCATGTCTGGAGAATAGAATGTTCCAAATAAAACTTGAAGACGACACCAATTTACATAAATAGAATCAGGAGTGCAACAGGGAAGTGTTTCAGGACCACTGCATTATCTTTTACATATGGCAGACATTCCTAAAACAGTTTTTGCAACATTCGCTGATGATACAGCAGTCTTAGCATCAGATGAATCCAGCTGTAGCATCTGCAGGAACATTTAGACATACTGCAGAAATGGCTTAAAAAATGAAGAATATCAGTTAAAAAACTGAAATCTGTGCAAATCACTTTCACACTAAATTAACAAAAGTCATACTTAGACACGCATCTCTAGAGAAGGCTTACCTGAATAGACTAAGTTCAGGCTAAAAGAGAGCAATTGGAAATATAGTTTAAAGCAATAATCGGAATTATCAGTGACGTATGTTATCCAACTGTGGGATGCAGCCAACAAATAGAACATACAATTTTTACGAAGATTTCAATCATTAAACCATTAGATTCAATATATAGATTTAAGTACTTTGGTAATATCATAAATATACTAATGGTAAACATCCACCGAGAAAGCTTACTTTACCAATTTACTTATTGTTCATAAAAAAATCATAGTTTCAAATACATAATAACATTTTCTATGATCAATTATTATTTGTGAAATTTAATAGTTATGGTTCTCAGTAAGGGAGTTTGCAGCATGATAATTGAAGACATGAAATCAAATTGAATTACGTAGATATATTTCCTGTATACATTATTATTTTATCACATATTCAAGTACAAAGATACAAAAACCTTATATGTAGTAATAATAACAATAGTATTGATTATTAACAGTAATAATCCAAGCTACAAAATACTTAAATTAATATAAAATTAATAATAAAAAACACTTAGCTGTAATCAAATTTAAGATACTTGATTAAACACTTGGGTATATCGAAAGTATCGGCTATATTCAAAAGACCCGCTCCGTAGTGTCGTCTAAGCAGAAGTCGAGCTTGCCTCCTCAAAGAAAGCGGCTTCGATGCAAGATCTAACATGTACGATTTCTGCTTTTCATTCATCACATTATTCCTGCGGATCATGCAAGGATCAAACGATTCAGACGCCTCCAAAAGCAAATAGAATATCTCTTCGGTGTTCGGAGTCAATACGTTATGTAAGGAATTCAGCAAACCGTCCGGATCTCTGAATTGCGTCTTCATAACAACCTAAATACCAAAAGAATTAGTTGATGAATGCACAAGTTAAATATTTGTACTTTAGCTCCGTATTGTAATAATAGTGTGACCACCGCAGAATTCGGGTTCTCATTGCTGGCCAAGTATTCGACGAGGACAGGTCTCAGCTGAGAATTCCTGTCGTATATGTCGTTGAAGACCTTCAGATTCGGATCGGCGCCGACTTTCAGAAGCATCTTCAGGATTTCCAATCTGTTTGTAATATTGTCGGCGCTAGCAACGTGAAGGGGTGATCCGATTATTGGAGAGCTGCAGTTCACGTTGGAACCTGCGGATATATTTGAATCAACATAAACATGAATAAAACAACAACAACAAATATTGAAATTGAGATCAGCTGATCAATAGAACTGTTTTGATTTTCAAGCAGACGTTGTATATCAATAGACGAATGACTTTGAAGTCTCATCAGCTGATCCCCCATTGGAGTGGAGCCAAGTATCAAAGACACGTGATTTGCATGCATACGCGTTTGCTCAATTTTTCCGAGTATTTATTTGAGTTCTAAATACCTGATCTAATTAGAAGAGAAACGATATCCGAGTCTCCTTTGAGAATGGCCAAATCCAGAGGACTAGGTTTGCCCACTTCGAAAACTTCGTCGTAATTCAATTTGCTGCCCTGCTTGATTAGTAAATTTATAATGTCTATATTTCCTGATAGTACGGCGTAATGCAAAACCTACAAATGATAAGATATAGTGCGTTGAGTTAAATGAATGTGCGAGGATGTTTATTTACAGTTCTGTAGTCGTTTCTCTCGTCGGTGATGGCATTAACATCGGCGCCGTATTTTAACAGAAGCAATACAATCTGTAATCCCTAAAAATATCCTTCATAAATACGAATATTTGTTTGCTTCCTCGATTCACTTACAGTAGGTTGTCGAGCGGCTTTCATGAGAGGCGTGAGGCCGGCGCGATCTCTGCTCTCAGGATTCGCACCGAAGGTCAGCAACAGTTCCAGGTATTCCGGATCCGTCACCAGGTTGATCTCGGATCCGAAGAAATAACGTTTGTTCGTATCCGCTCCATGTTCCAGCAGTAACCTGACGATCTGCATGTGCTTGTTTCTAATGGCGAGGCGCAGAGGCTCATCGCAAAGGGTTGTTCTCGGGAATTCCTCATTCGTGTTTTCGCGATAGTCCACTTTAGCTCCAGATAACAGAAGAAGCTTCACCACTTCATAATATCCGTGCTCCGCAGCCAAATGCAAAGCGCTGTATCCACACTCATCAACAGCATTGACCTCTCCTCCTCTGGTCAACAACAATTGCGCTGCTTCATAATATCTTTGCCAAACAGCATAATGCAAAGGCATTAAACCTTGGGTTACTTGCTCATTAACCTATATGAATATAATACAAATTAGTCAAAAATAAAATATGAAGAATTAAGATCCTGAACCTTAGCTCCGCATGCCAAGATAATCCTTATTTCATCCAACGGGACCATGCGAATTATGGAATCCGCCAGCTCTCGCTGCAGCGGATTCGTGATGAACTCCGTGGGCATTCTCAACCTGCAAAAAAGGAGAAAGGTCATCAACTCAAGAATCATCCATTGTTCCGCCGCTACAATGACAAATTGTTGGCAAGCCTCGAAGCCTTTCTTTGGAGTACTCATTTCATTTTTGTTATAATTATTTCCGCTTAATTCCCTATCTCTTAAAACAGCTGTCGCCTGCAGTTGCGGATCTATTTATGGACGCAAGGTCGTGGCCAGCGGGAAGTATGTGCGAAAATAGAATTTTCTTTGATTTGACTGCAGCTTCCACAAGACACGACGTATGCAAAATGTCATTTTCTAATCGTAATCATTTAGAATCGCTGCCAATTACAGGTTGCGCGTGTCGAAAGGCCATAGGGAATACCCATAACTCAATGGACATACACAAAATAAAGAAATTGTAATATACTCAAAATAATAATGCTGTATTTTCGGAATGGTTCAAAGTAATGCAGTTACACAAAATAAATCAAGAAAAAGCAATAAACGAAAAGAAAACCATGGAATATTTTGGTTTTGAAATTGAAACTACCGCATGACGAAAATGAAGCTGTTTCGAAATTTATTTGCTCGTCAGAGTTCCACTTGGAACGCTCGTTTCGTGTAGAAAGTGCATTTCCTCACTGCCAATAATACATTTTTAAAAGCATTTTTAATACTCATTTAAAAATAATATTAAGTTGATTATTTTTTTAAAAACTTAAAATAATATATATTCAAAAGAAATGGTATATTATTTAAATATTCGATGCTTTGATTTCTTCCTTAAATCAACAATTTAAAATGCTTTTAATGCTCATTTTTATTGGGAGTATTTCAATTTATTTTTGTTAAGAAATAAATTAATGGGAAGAAAAATTAACTAAAATTGAAAAAAATACTTTTAATAATATACGATGTATATGAAAGCATGAATGTTTATAAATTTTTATTTGAAATATTTAGATTGTTTTGTTATAATCACGTATTAATTTCATTAATTGAACAGAAACGTAAATTATGATTAATAATTTAGCTCTTTTGTCCAAAGAAATAATTCTTACTTTAATTGCGTTGATGGTGTTGCTCAAAGATGAAGGAACAATTAAACTTCACTCGTATTTTGTTAAACTGTGGTTTTTATGTGAAAAATAGGAATATTTATTTTCTGTTGTTGAATATATTTTTTCCTTAGGTCCTATCGCCGTGACGCGTTTGGAAAAACTGGAAAACGCGCACAATTACGCCTTTATTTATACATACTGAAGCGGCCAAACATCACACACACTCAAAACAACATGCATCCTGAAAATATACGCCCCGTAGAACAAAAACTTAATGCGATTAATATAATTATTTATTTACATGCGTCGCGACGCCCAACGTCTCCAAAACAAGAAAAGCGGTGAAGAGGGGGTCGGTGCAGTGGTAATCTCGGCCACGGCCAATCAGCCGAAACTATGCATATTTTTTTTGCGCCTTTGTTGTCGTCGAAATAAGAAGAAAATCGTGATCCTTTTCGGGTGGACTGTACTGGGCCCGATGCCAAAGACGAAATATACGAAAGCCGTTTTATTAAAGAGATGATCTGATCAAATCCGATCCTGCGGTCTAGTCGAAAAACCCGAGGCATGCCTTCAACTCATCAGATGCAATTCTCTATCCGATCATCAAATATATCCATCCATTCGCAATTAACGTACCTACGCACCGTCTCCCCACGCCAACTCCTGAAGCGCTGAAACCTCGTCATTGTTACTTCCCCCACAAATAACAAACAAAACAATGGACACAAAAACGAAACGCGCACTCGATTTCGACCTTCTGCAATATCTTCTCAGCAATATTTTTTTTCAACGTTATCAGGATACGTCTAATTCACATAACCAATTCGACGGTCTATTCTAATTCGAGACGTTCGAGTGTGGTGTGTTTGTGTGCTGTCGCTATTTTTAAAAACACAAATTCTGACCTGCACACTAGGCAAACAAACACCTTCGCATTACATAAGAATTGACTTCTTTTTACGAAGAATATTAATTCTCAGGAATCACTCGCATCTATTTTCATAATCGTTTTGTAAACACCATCAAATTAACTTCTCATCAGTACGCAAATCTGTCTGAAAAAAAAAACATCAACAGCGCGTGTGTTAACGAATGATTATTTATTTACTAAATTTATCTCCAAAATAATTCTATTTACATCAAACATTTCTAGTTATTTACGTTTAATCGGAAGTCTTGTTTATAATAAAAAAATATTTTGTGTCGTCGTAATTATATTTACATATTCATAACAATGTTGTTTACCATTGAAATTTAAGTATCAACATCAAAATCAAGTTTATATTTCATTAAACCATTAAGTAAATATAAATTGTTGTACTTAGAAGATAATTCCCAGTATTTATTAGATTTATATTTCCCGGGAAAAATAATTCTAATACACATTAATATATATAATCGAAAAATAAATTATTTATACGTCTACGTATTTTAATAAAAACCACAGAATTAGATTGCCCTTTTCATATTGATATTAAGATATTTAAATATTTGTAATATATGAAACAGGTTCGAATTCCACCAAAATTTTAAAAAATCATATCTATTCTCAATTTTTGGTCTTTATTTATTCTAATTTTAACGTTCACAGCAATACCTCACATAGTGCGGCTTAGATATAGTAAATCCGGTTGATTTTTAAATAATGATCAATTTCCTTAAAACAGTGAAGTCTTTTTGTGTGGTTTATTTCCGTTTTATATAATTCCTCAATTAGTCCTAGATATTGACCCGTTATTTATATTATTTTCATAACATATTTCTGTATTCATGAAAAATATTGAAACAATATTAATATCATATTTTTTAGAGGATCTCCAATTAAAATTTTCCTAGGCGAGTGATGGCAAACCATAAAATATTTGGAAAAATCAATCAATTTTCGCATAAAATTATGTATTAGTATCACGACACCAAAGTAAATCTATTTTTATTCTCAGTGCAACAAAGATGAGTCGCAGCAAAAAGGTTGAGAAATTTTGCTCTGGATTTCTTTAATCAGGATGATTTATCTCATATATTTATGTTTTTTAAACACGAGTTTACATGTTTTATTAAAATAAAATTATTCTATCAAAGTAATAATATTTTGTATTAATTTATAATTTTGTAATTAGTATGTTTTATTTTTTAATAAAATAAAAAACTAAATGTTTAAATAAGATTTATCATAAAGATTTGTCAACTAGTGTAATTTTTGTTATTTTTATCTCTATTCTACATATTCTACATATCAATTTACAAATAATTCACAAGTTAACTTAACATTTTTAAAATTTTCACTTTCTTGGGAACTAAATGAAGAAATACTATTAACAAGCAAATTTTTCATTTTTTATAAATTAGTATCCGAAAAACAAATAATTTCAATAATAATATGTTATATATTATAAATATAAATTTGAAAACATTTACAAATATATAAAAATATCTGCTTTAATCTATGAATCTTATAAATAATTATAAAAAGTTGGTTAAATTCTTTTTTATTTTAATCCATTCCGAACAATTTTCAAGCATGAAAATGTATAAAATATATGTCGGAGCATGAGAGAAATTAAAGTATTGAAAAGTCTTTGTTATAAATAACTCTCTTGAAGAAACCCGATTACTAATGTTAATTATAATAAGAAATAGCAAATACAATGGAACTCCAATATTCGCATTTTTTTTAAGTTATACTATTTTTTTCTTTGAAAATTGTAGATCTGAGCATATCCATGATAGAAAAATTTAAGGATAACAGAATGGATCTCAAGCACAAGAGCTGTTTAAGCTTCACAAAGTACTGGAAACTGAAGCAATAAGAGAAGTTCCAACAGACGGAACACATGGGCAAAAAAATGAAGGTTTTCGTCGAGAAATGGTTATAGAACAGCAAATATAGTGTAATTTCTATACTTTTTTCTTGGAAAATTTTGTGAAAATCGTCCAAACTCCAACGAGACCTGCGAGTTTGTTGAAGAAATTGTGGATCTGGGCATATGCATTGAATTCGTGATAGATAGTATGGAAGTAGACAAATTTAAGGATAACAGAATGTATCTCAAACACAAGAGCTATTCAAGTTTCATAAAGTACTGGAAACTGAAGCAATAAGAGAAATTCCAAAAGACGGAAAAGATGATGATGTGCCGCTTCCAAGAACTGAAATTAATGGCTATTCCTTGAGAAAAAATCGTTGTAGTTAATTAGCGTATTAATTCATTTGATATATTTAAACACCTCGAATTTAAAAAATAAACTTCTTCATTAAATATATATTTTTTTAATTATTTTCATTTTTTTTTTGTTTGTTAAAGAAAAGATAGAATTTTGCGGAATTCTTTTGATATTCGAACTGATTAATCCAAGTCCAGTAATCTATCCAATATACTCAGTTATGGGATTCCCACCGATGATGCATCAGCATATTTATACTACGCTCCGACATATATACTTATTACGCAGTACAATTTTTTATTTACAGGTTTTTAGGAAGAAAAATTATCAAATACTTAATAATATTATAAATATATTTATATTCATTCAAATTAACACATAACAATTCATAATTAAAAATGCAAGCAAATAGTGCGCCTACTTAAATTTCAATTTAGCAACCATTTGCAAATGTATAATTGGAGGAATAGAATTTAAAAAAATGTAATACAAATTTATTTAAATGGCATCAAATACTTAACCAGGTCGTAATAAACATTAGTATCCTTCCTGATTAAATATGACATAAAATATAATAATCATAATATCATCATAGTAACCAAATATTATTCGCGATATAAATTTTATCTACTGAATAAAAAAATGTGTAAGTAATTATTTCTCTATAAATAAATATTATTTAGGTGTTAAAAGTTTTTTTTCACTTAAAATTTGTTACCGAATTATTCACAGAATATACAAAATAAGGTAAAATTTGCTACTTAATCAAAAGAGATGTCATAAAATTTGTACTGGATTATAATAGGTGAAATCAATATAAATTATAATGTATCAATATATTACCAAATCAATTAGAATTATTTTAAAATGTACACTAAAAAAAGCTAAGCTATTGTTTCTTTCGTTTCGTTGTTCGACTCGTTTCGACATTCCGCTTTCGTTTCTGAGCTATTTCACAACTGGTACTAAGAATTAATTGTTTTATTTCCTCGTGTATGTTCGCCATATCATCCATCAAATCCAAGACCGTAAATCCTGCGAAATTTTTTATTTGGATATCTGCGCCTGCTTTTATAAGAATATTTACACTTTCAACTGTAACGAGAAATAAGATATGTATATCAAATTTGGATCCAAATAATAAATAGTATAACACAGATAAAACTATAATTACGCATCAAACATGACATTAAGAATATGTCTATTTTGTATGAAGAAAAGTAAACAGGATTTTTCATAAATAATCTTCATAATATACATTTATCAATAAGTTATAGACACTGAAGAACCCTTTTTTCGTATTAAATCGGTGAAGAAATAGAGCCGCAGCTGGCCGTCCATAATTCATTCAAATGCGGCTCCGGAACCGCGCATTACCGACCGCTAATTTCAGTAATAATATTTTTAAAAAAATATAATACTAAAACGAAATATATTTGCATCTTGTTCATCTGGAACCACTCGGCAAGCCGTCATATGTGTCTTTTCTGGCGAGTCAGATTGAGTGTTTCAAAACTAAGGAATAAAATAAATAACGCCATGAAATACAACTGAAATATCAAGTCTATATAGATTTGAGTACGGGGATTATCAGTATATTACGTCGACAGCCAAATGTACGTTCGTGTGATCGTAAAGTAAGGTTGTGCGAATGAAAATAAACATATAGTACGAATTTATTATAGTATTACCTTTTAGTTGAATTCACTATATAAAACCTTAATACAAATATACAAGGTAAGACAAAGACGTTTAGAGGATTCGCTATTATATCTTCAAAAAAAAATAAATAATAATAGTATTCAAGCTATTTTTATAATTGCAAATTGATGAGTAGCGAATTCCATAAATATGCGCTTGGTCCTACCTTGTATATTTGTATTATGATATATACCTGAATTATTATCTACTGCAAAGAACAGAGCCGTCCTTCCCGATTTCTTATCTGTGACATCCAAGTCGACGCCGTGCTTAATTAACGTATTGATATCTTCAATATTTTCGTCCATGGTGCTTATCATCAGTGGTGTGTAACCTATCAAAAAAATGATAGTTAATTTTAGAATACTCAATTTGTATTATTGTATCTACCTCCATGATTACAATTATTAATGCAATCAATATTATTCCAAACATTCAATGCTTGCATTGTTTTCAAATACTTATTGGTTGCTGCTATGTGGAAGCAGTTATTTCCATCATCATCAGTGCATTGCATTGCTGCTCCAAACTTTAGTAATAGCTTTGTGATTTCTATTGGTGCATTATACTTAACAGCCATGTGTAGAGGAGTCTGAAAATGTTATCAATAAAACTGTGAATAAATGTTGTTAAAAATATATTACCAATCCTTCGGAACACTCCAAATTGATGTCAACATTCTTTATCTTCAGTACAACACACTGACGCGTTACTGATAACAAGTCAAAATCCATTACTGCATGATGAATGGGACTAAAATGTTTTTAATTAATTAAAAATTAAAATAAAAATTAATATATTTACTAAAATCCATCATTATCTGGTATATCACAATTCACCCAATATGGGTACACCTTTAATTGGAGACTTTCATTTAAATCATTTTGAACTTTTGGAAATTTTAAATTTGTTCCCATATACACATTTGAACCAATCAATGGAGAAGATAATGTTATGTTGGGATCAACAAAAGCTTTAGTTTCGTAAATACTATCCACATTACTATTTTGTATATATTCTTCACTATCTTCATTGGGTATATCCATAGGGTCTATATTAATTTCATTATTCACTACATAAGATTCCTTCAATTGCATATTATCTGATTGTTCTACTTCACATAATACCTGGCTTTGCTCAAATTCCTTTAATTTAATATTTAACTCTTCATATTTCTGTTTCAATTCTTCATATATTTTCAAGAGATCTTTATAGCAATTACACATTCTACGGCAAGCACATTCTGATTCATTTTTTGTTGTTTGTGGATAGCAATGTTTCTTTATCACTTTATACGAGTGTTTTGATATTGGTTCTAAAAATATGTTTTTCTTGGGAAGCTCTGTTTCTCCTCTTTGTGGTACTGAAATTTCTTCACTGGTACCATCTGCTTTTATACAAGGAATCTTAATGAACTTTTTTACTTCAATTTTTCTATCACTTTCAATTGGTGGTGCAGTTTCTGTCATTATTTTAATTGATCTTTCAACAGGTTCAAATTTGCCACTTTTCACTTTAACAAATCCAAACAGTTTTTTTGAAGCTGCAAAACAAAATTTATTATTATCATTGAGGTTATCTAATCAATAAAACTTATTATTAAAATGACCTTACCCATTATGTAATCTTCAACTTATGTTTCAGATAAAATGTAATTGAATGAATAAACAATAAACATAAACAGTGGAATAAATACAATTGAATGAAGCACGGGATTCCCCTGAGTGCGTGCCAGATTATATACATATTGTCATATGTACCAATTTACAGACAAACACAGGTCTACCAACTCATCATTCACTTGGTTTGTGCACTGGCACAGTTTCAGCAATCACCGCGTTCTTCTTTTCTGCTTTAAGTTATTTAATTGTGGCCTCGGCAGGGTATTATAAAATAATAACCTTCGATTATTTCACAATGTAACTTTTTATCAGATGTAAAGAACAAAAATAGTGTAAGGTTATCAACAGTTTATTTACCAACGATCATATAATTAGGGTAATCCCCTACCGTGAATAGATAAAACCAAATATACAAAATACGTTAAATAAATATTTAGAAATATAATTGTAATTTACAATTCTAAATTAATTTTCTTTACTGAAATTTGGTTAAATTTCTTAGCAATATCCATCATTTAAGAGTAATTATTTATAACAAAAAAAAAGTACCTTGCTATATTTAGTACGTACTTTTTATAAATGTTGTATTGATTTTATATACTAACCTTATAAATACTCATGTTGTTAGACACGTAAGATACTTAATCGCAATGACGCATTCTTCCTTAAACATGCCTTAAATATTGAACGCTGTATCGCCAGGGTATTTCCACATGATACGACTACTTTCGTCATTTCGTTTTAAAGAAAAAACTGTTGGTATTGACGTAATTACATGCCTCAGAGAGAAGAAGATTTTTGTTCTGAAATCGGATTAATTCGGAACTACTCGGGACTTTAAATGTTCACAATGGCAAAAAGTTTTATGAGTTTGCAAAGGATCTGCAATTTCAATTTTTTTTCGATGCTGAGAAAAACACAAGCAAGTAGTATGTCTACAATTAGTAGAGGTTGAAGAAATGAATATTGTTGATGATAATGAACAATAGAAGTTGTGACTGAAGACAATAATATTGTTGATGCTTGTAACAGAAACAATATTAATATCAATGGCTTTGATCGTTGGATACATAGATTTTATACTTGAATCAGTATTGACAAATGTTTATTTTCTGATTGGATGCATGTATTAAACGTTGGTATGCACATTATTCATATTTTGTATTATTTATTTTGTAGTGGCAGCTACATGAATTGGCAAGTGGCGAGTTTATTAACTTGTATCACATGATCCGAGGTTGGGGGTTCCCCTGCACTACACACAAAATGTGACAAATCGTTACTACGAAGTATTTCATAAAGTGAAGACATATTAAAAATATGATGCATTTATATTATTTTTGATAGATTGAGAATACAATATTGGATTGAATCATAAATAATAAACAAACAAAAAAATAGGTAATAGTATATTTTAGGATATGATTCTTTTATTGGTAAATTATATTCTTATTTAATTTCGTGACTAATGAAGCAGAAATAGATAAATATGTATTGACTGGTGTGTCATTAACAAAAATATTACATCTGGTTAAACTTGTGCGGCCTTGAATATATTTAAGTTGGACACAAAAATGCGATTTGTAAAAGAAAATATGTTATATACAAATGAAGTGCTGTATTGTAAGTAAATATTACACTATCTTTACTACAATTGATAAAATTAAATAGACCATCATTTTAACTACTTATTCTTTCTTTACATTTAGTTTGTGACATCACACAACTTCGATAGCCACCAAATTTCGACCTGGTACCGTTTAGAGGTTGAAAAACAAATAGAGTGACTACACAAAACAACAACTTTCAAACCTGTCTCCAGGTTTCAGCACAATGGTGATAGACCTCGAGGATAATGTAGTGTAAATTGGGTGGTCTATATAGATACCTTCCAAGTTTTAATAAATTTCAATAGATTAGCAGACATCACAACAATATGTAGACTACATTCAGGACACGATTTTTCCCCGGTATATAAATTATGCCTTTTCTCCTGTTCAGATATATAAATCGAAACCACCAGATTCTACAAAGAAATATAACTTTATGATCACAAAGTGCTCAAAATTCTTTTAAATTATATGAAAATAACACATCTCAATCTATAATCATCGCTCACTTCTTCAATAAAATTGCAGAATCAACTAATTAACAATTCAATGTCTTGTCTTATTAGTGTAGGAGCTCTGGAACCCCGATCCATCTCTAATACCTACATTCCATTATACCAATACCACTTTCTGAAAGGATGATACCAGGCCGAAGTTTTCGAGTTTCATGAATAACCTACTGGTTTTGTAGCTTGTCACCGCACAATGTCGCCAGTTCGCGCAGTGTGCTCTATAGGAATTTAAGGTACATTTAACAAAAGGAGGTCCAAACCGAGACTCTGCGGTTCAGAACAACTGGATTAGGGTGAGTCTCGGGCGAAAGTTAGTATGTGTTTGGTTATTATTCTGCAACCAGTATCACGGAGTAGCATTTAAATTATAACTATGTTCACTTACATTGGAGTTTTTGAGGTTCTGACAAATTTCAGCAGGAGGTGGTTATGACGGAGGTAACGAGCATCTTGCTGATATAAGTTCCCTGATGAGGTTCTTGGAGGCATCCTCTCTATTGCGACACTCGAATATAATATGGTTCGCCGTGCGTATTTTGCCGCACTTAGATCAACCCATCCTGTGGAGATGGGCTGGTGCGAAGCAGTGTCCTGTCCTAAGCCTAGTGAGGGTGGAAATGTCCGCTTTCTTGTTCATTAGTATCTGTAGATACCCTGGGGTTGCTGAAGTCCTGTTACAGATGCTGAAATATATCTTCCCGTCGGAGAATATAACCACCTTCTTTCAGTATCGATGTCTGTGGATTATACAACATGTTCTGTATATTGTATATCAGTTCGGCCGTGAAGATAGATGACTGTTCAGGTATTCAACCACCTTCCGTAATCTCAGCCGATGGCGCTAACACTCCGTAAGTGGCCGATCTTAGTCGTGACCTGACTGAACGTGCAGAGGATGATTAGCAATAAAGTCATACAGGGCCCGGTTAATTAAGGCTGGATTCCGTGCATCAGTCAGGAACCTAGCTACTGGCATCTTGAATGTTTGCTCTGGTACGGAGAATAGAAAGATGTTATGTAGCAAATTTGTAGCAAGAACCCTTGATACATCCTCAGACTCCAACCACACATCAACCAGCAGTGGGGTCCCCCTGGATCTCCAGAATGGAGAAGCTCCAAACATCTGCACGGTTCGACGAACCGACAGCCGTCTGGCCCCCTGATCTCACCTTCACCAGGTATTGATTCAAGAGTCTTTTTCTTGGCAATGATAGAGTCCCATCTCTGCTTAAAGGACATATATAGGGGTCGACTTCAGTGCACCTGGACTCTTTCCAGGGCCTTTAAAGCTGACTTGGGGCAGAATGAATATATGCCACAAGCTTAATCAAGCCTAGACAGAACGAATGCCCGATAAAAGCCAAAGAGGGTACTCGGTTCCCCACCCCAGTCTCTACCTGACAGCGCCCTCATGATGTTTATACCCTGTTAGGGTCAGTGCCAGTCTTTTTTCCGCGGCCAATCCAATCAGAATATTGATCAGCCGGGAGGGCAGCCGCATTTTCACCAGCGATTCCTATAGTGTTAGCATGGAGACATTGTCATAAGCCGCTTTGAGGTCAATGAAGCAGACTAGGGTATGTTCTTTCCTTGCCAAGGCTATGTATATAGACGCAGAGTGGTTGTAGATATTGTCTACTACTCCTCTTCCCTTCCGAAATCCAGTCACGTTAGGGGGTAAGATGTTTTTACTTTCATACCACCCATCCAACCTGGTTTTAAGGATCGATTCCAAGGTTTTCCTTACACAGGATATCAGGGCTATGGGTCTGTAGCAGGTAGCTTGATCTGGCGGGAGAGTCCCCTTAAGGGTTGGAACTATAGTGACTCTGTTCCAACTTGCTAGTATGTTACTGGATAAAAGGATATTGTTGTAGCATTGCGTCAATACTTTTTTTGCTATGACATCTAGGTTCTTCAGCATACTGTATGATACCTCATCCTGTCCAGACGCTGAGTCCTTACACAATTTCAGCACTAACTCCAGTTCTGGTGTTTTGATGCTGTTACTTAATTCGTTATCCGGTTGGGAAGAGGTCAACTTTTCCAAGATCTCCTGTAAGAACAACAGGAGAGAGATTTCTGAGGAAAACGTCTCTTCATCTATTTTCGTTATTTGTGGTGCTAAGTCGGACATCCTTTCCACTGAACCTTTTTATCTTCCTCCATACCATCGAAGGGGTCGACTCCTTTCCAAGAGATTTTCAGAATTGCACAAAACTTGTTCATTTCTTTTGTTTCAGCAGGCCATAACCCTCCTGGCAGCTATTAGATGTTCTATCCTGCTAGTACAGTGAAACATCCGCAGATAGCGTCTCCTTCTAGCCACAGCCCCGCTACAATCTGTGTCCACCACGGACAAGGCGTTCTGGGTTAGCTGTTACTTTCCTTGTATAGAATGACCTGTCTCGCTACTCTTCCAAGGATGGAGGTGAAAGAATCCACTGCGAGTTCTGTTGTTGACTTCTTAATCTCCTTCACGACCAGCGTATGGTATACATCCCACTTTATTTGTCTGTGGTTTATTGTGTTCCTCCAGTAATGAGTATTGTTTTTGTCGGCAGTCTGGGAAAGGCGCAGAGTGATCTCTGTCATAATGGGATAGTGTTCACTTCCCATCGAATCCGTCAACGTCCGAGAGGAAACAAAAGTAGCTAGGTCTGCAGACACCAACACCAGATCCAATACACTGGTCGGGAAGGACATTCTAGTGGGACGCATATCATTAACAACGAATAAATCTCTTGTGCTCGCCAGATCCCTTCCATTCCGGTATTCCCCATCGTGTCCCCATTCCGGGTGGTGGGCATTGAAATCCGTCAATGTGAAGGGTGGTTCAAGGAGGGCAATTAACCGATCCCAACATACTGTGTCGAAATGCCTGATATTTTTAACTTCACAAATTGGGCTCGGGCAGGGTCTACAAAATCGGGTACTGACATATCTCCTTTCTTTGATTTATTCATAAGGATGGAAACTTCAGCCTTGCCATCATCTCTTCGGTTATGTAAAGCGTAATAACCCGGAGTCTAGACCCTAGCTCCTAATAGGATCCAGGTCTCACAGATGGTAATAATGTTTATATTATTATCGTGTGCTAGTTTTAGAATATCTGTGTGTTTCGTCTGGAGCGACTTAGCGTTCCAGCCCAGAATATTCAGATTCTATTGAGTCATTGGATTTCGGTTCTTGTAGGTTTTTAAGAATTTCTACTAAGATTTTAATTGTAGGAGCTAATCTTGATGTTTTTTGTTTCCTTTCCTGCAGATTGCGTTAGCCAGCTGATGTAGTAGCGACGCTAAAACCTCTTCATCTTTTTCTTCGTCTATAGGTTGTTGCGGATATACTAAAGGCTCTTTGGGTCTCTATTAACGGTTTCTTGTTTTTGACATGGGGAGCTAGAGGAGTTCCCGACTATTCGTTTCCTCTGTCTGACGTAATCTTGACATATCCTGCTAGACAACTTTGTGCCTAGTTCGTTCGTGTAGTGAGAATCCTTACAGTGCAGACAGATCGGTGAGTCTTTACTTGAGCAATCTTGTAATTCGTGCGGTTCAGCACACGCCGGACATCTTGAAAGATTGTTCTTACATAGTTTTTTCGTATGTCCGTATCGTCTGCGATACGGACATACGAAATAACCTTGGGTGTGTAAACTTATGGTGTCCTATTAATTTAGAACATATGAAGCCGTGCTGATATGACTTTGCCTCTGAATGTTAGCAAGATGGAGTTTATTGGTACATACGCTGGATTTCCTTAATCATCTGTGGTTCTTCTATTAATTCTTTCCACCCTAAGTATTGCCCATCCTTCTTCGCATATTATATTTTCGGTTATTTCTTGTTCTGTCCAGTTTTTGTCAATGTCTCGGATGATAGCTTTGTAACTTATTAGGTGCGCTGGGATGAAGCTGTTCAGTTTCTCTTTGCGTGTAAAGTTGGATCTCTGTTCCTCCCCCTGCTCTCGACTTTCATAACCTTACTTACTTTGTTGTTAATAAATTTGCTACCTATTGCCATTACTCTAATCCGTCGCTTCCACATTTGTTGTTGTTGTTTTTTATTAAAATAAAGGACTCTTCCCTCCTGGAAGTGCCCAACATTTGGCCACGTCCTGTCGACGTATATCGCCATTCACAAATTTATGGACATTATACCAACATGAAAGATATATATTATATATTAGATGATGCGCCTAGCAGGAATTCCCGGGGCCGAGCCTCTGCAAACCCGGTGCACCGCGGTACACCGGGAGACTCCGTCCAGGAGTCGGACAGATCTGGTGTTCCAACTAAGAACTCTCAGACCCAACCGAGGCATACTGTGTTGGCTTTAAAAAGTTATGTTTGATTGTATTTAAGATAAGTTGCGTAGATTGAACAAGATCTGAATTCGATCAATGTAGACCCTGTGTAATTCCATCAGCCATTTGTTTGAACATATTTGGGGCTAACTGATCGGTATCTTCCTCTAATATCGGCTCATATGTTGGGAATAGTGTTTCTTGTTTGTGTTGTGTTTGTATTGTTGCAAAAGAGTTATGAAATCCTGTAGTTTGTTGCCGAGGCAGTAATTCCGCTACTCTTTACTTGGGAAGTGCCGGGAAGTCTCTTAAAATGTTGAATTTTGGTTTATTAGGTTTCACTCTCTCAGCTACCTCGAAGAGGGACATGTTGTATCTTGCCATGATTTCTTTTATACTCAATTGTTTTTTGTACTCTGGGCATATCCTATCTTTTAAACTGGTTTGTTTTTATTTGGGCAAATGTCTAATGTATGTGGGAGGGTGCATCTGATCTATTTTTTTTAACTTCTTGATTTTGATGATTGTTCGTTAGAAACAGGCTTATTTCGTCTACAACGGAAACATTAATTGGCAATTCGCAAACAATATTTATGTCCTTCTTAGTTTGCTGATAGGATAATACGAGGGCTACCATTTCTCTAATGAATCAGGGGGGTCTCCTTTTCTCCTCCATCGGATATTTCCCCCATAATGGGGGAAAAACTGCTAGCGCCCTTACGGACGCCCTTTGTCCTGAGATAGCTTTCTCAAGAGAAAGGTTTTCTCCGATTATTTGAATAATATACTTTGCACTATTGCCTTCTGCTTCACCCGCTACGGATCGCACGTCCGCTATCTATCGCTGCTTCTTTGGAACTCGCTTCCTCATTTATTGGGGCAGATTCTTGAACACGCTCCCCTGCGATGGGGAGTTGCCCCCCGAATTCTCCCCAATAACAACTACCACTCTAAACTAGTAGCTTGGGAAACTAACAATACAGGGATAGAGCACTTACGCGAGATTCGCCTAATTGAGGTTAAAACACGACCGAACTCGTTCATTGCGCGAACCGTACTCAATCCGAAAATTCTTGAGCTCTTAAGACAGTTTCCACATTTTCTTAAAGCTTATTTGGTTGCCTAATATTCTAATTTGAAATCGATTTCTACGTTTTCATATTATAATTCATATTTCTTATAATATTTATTCTAATAAAAGATTTAATAAATATTATCATTATCTCGTATCAAATTTTATAAATGTTATATCAATTTAACAAAGTTAAAATATACTTACAAATCTAGTTCAGTGCTTGTCCAACAGATGGCACAATATGGGAAAATTTAAAAAGTTCCAAACGTAATTATAATTTGTCGTTTTTACACAATAATTATTATATTTGTTACAATAAAAGTACACAATCCGATGATAATTTATTAACGTAGAATTAACGTAGCTTTGAACAATATCAGTGATGCGAATGGAGGAAATGGGTAAAATTTTGAAGAATATTACTGCTTTTCCAGTGATTATTAGGTTTGCACATCAAAATCAAAAAATGTTTTAAATGTAATAATAGGTAAATAATTTAATATAATGTTGAAAAAAAACATCAAGATGAATGTTAATTTTATTCAATAATAAATTTATTTAAAAGTACTAATAGTGAGGCATAATGTTATTGGTATAGTGAAGAGATTTATTTCGATGTATATATCATCTACTTGGAGAAGTATGTTACGTTCCTGAAGTCCAGAACATTTGCGGTTGCTGGACAGACATCGGCAATAATGGATAAAAGAAACAAATAAGTTCTTTGTTGATCTTGCGTACTTTGTAGAAGTTGGTGCATATGTTGATGTTACAGATGATCTTGTAGTAGATGTGTGATGCCTAGGTTCGAAGGAAAGTACCACCGAATATTAAGCTCCACAAAAAGTATGAATATTATGGTAAAATGAGTCAAATGAGTTTTATGTTGATCTTGCTGCAGCTTTATAGATGTTGGTGTAGATGTTGATATTACCAATGGTCTTGTAGAAGATGTGTGATGTGTGTGAAGGTTTAAAGGAAAGTACCAGCGAATATTGAGGTCCACAATAGTATGATCATAACTCATTGAAAAATTAAGTTATAAAATGAGTCAAATGAGTTTTATGTTGATGTTGGTGCACATGATCTTGTAGAAGATGAGTATTGCCAGAGTTCTCAAGAAAGTTCCAACGAATATTGACAAAATAAGTTAACCCGGCGAATCCACCAAAAGTTACTTAGGTTGTATCAACTTAATTATAACAATGTACTTATTTTTTAGTAATTCAGAGTTAAATATTACAAGTTAACAATTAGGGAAACTTTGTCATATTCTAACATTTATGACACTTTAATTCAACAGAAATGCAAATCTTTATTATACGAGTATTACATAATTTATTAGTAACTTATCATTGTTTAATAAGTCTATTTTTAAAATTCAATTTACATTACAAATTTAATAATTATGACTTTTTTATCCACGAAATGATTTCTTTAACAAAAATTATGTTTTTAGAATGTAAATGAAAAGCTTCATTTCCAACAAACTAATAGTTTATTAATTTTCATCGACATTTTCTAAACATATCTGGATAATTTTATTTTTAAATTGTTGTTTATTATTTTCTTGTTAAATCTTGATGTTAAATCTGATCAAACTGCATTTAAGTATTTCTTAAAGACTTCTTTCCAATAACTATCACTTCGTTATAACAAAGCTTCGCTATTAGAGGTAACTTTATCTGAAGTATATTTTTATTGTGATTAATTATATTTTAATAACGAATTAATTATAATATTTTATTTTTATTTCATTAAATGATAATATTGGTTTACAAAAACACATTAATAAATTAAAAATATAAATAAAATTATTTCCTTAAATCAGTTTTTAATTTTGATTTCCAAAAAAATATTGGGTGAAGTAAAAAGGTCTGAGCGTTTTTCTCTTTATTTCGACGATAAAATTAACTAAGTAAGAATTATCAGATTTAGATCAAAGATGCGCCGTTTTGTTCGATAACTTTTGTCCATTTTGAAGGCAATTTCATAATTCCGAGATTAAAGAACATTGAAGATATCGTCCCTATTGGTAAAAAACTTCACCAGCTCATTTTTACAAGTCTCTTTTGGGGCCACTTTTTTACCATCAAGAAAATTTTGCAATTGGTTGAAAAGGTAATAATCGTTTGTTGTAAGGTCTGGGCTATACGGTGGGTGTGATATAACCTCCCATCCAAGGTCTCGGAGCTTCTGGTGCGTCGTTAAAGATGTGTGCGGTCTGGCGTTGTTTTGATGAAACACATTGGCCAATTCTGGACGCTTCTCGACAATTGTCTGCTTCAATCTGGTCAGTTGTTGACAGTATAGATCCGAATTGAATGATTGGTCCAATGGAAGCAGCTGATATTGGAGGAGTCACTTCCAATTCCACCAAACACAGTAAAACCTTCTTGGTTGTTAATCCGGGCTCACCGCAATTGGACCACGATCTTTTTTGCCTGTTGTTCTCGTATGTGACCCATTTTTCATCGCCAGTCACCATCCCTTCAAAAATGGGTCAATTACGTTATGCTTCAGCAAAGAATCGCAGGCACCAATTCGCTCCAAGGAAATCTTTTGCGTCAAGACGTGTATCACCCATACATCGAGCTTCTTCTTGAGACCAGCCTTATGCAAATGGTTCCAAACGGTTTTCTGGCTAATCTTCAGTTTATGGATAATGGAATAAGTGCTTGCATGCCAGTCCGACTCGACGATTTCCATGATTTTATCAACATTTTTAACAATTGGCGTGTCTCATCTACGACGTCCACATTACCAGAATGGAACCGTTAGAAATTACGCTTTGCTATTGCATTGGATAATGTATTGGGTCTAGAAACAGCACAATTGGCCAAGTTGAACAAATTAAATCATGAAAATGATGAAATGTTGTTAGGATATAGAAATGAAAAGTCCAAGATTTATTTTTTTATTTTTTAATATTTGCTATTCCAGTAAATAGGTTACATAACCACACATACAGTTTGTTTCATACATCGAAGTTTTGAAAGTTTTTATTCCTCTTCATCGTCGAACAAACAGAAAAGAGAAACGTAATAAAAAGAAAAACAAAAAGCGCGTGTATACAGAACGGAACATCGTTAAAAAGAAGAAAACAAAATTGGTGTACATGTTGTGGGGGGATACAAGTGGGGAGATGGGGAATAACATAATGAGAACAGTACAATGTATCATTAATTAATAATTACAACAGTTAAAAAAGAACAATCAAATAATCGAAGAACATGAAAAGAAACTTAAGAAAAACACAAAACGTAACCGGAAAATCATTCTGTTTCGCATCTTCGTTTAACTGAAGGATTTGTTTTTTTTTCTTCTTTAGCTTCCCTTATCTTACCTAAAACCTAAATTTAGTTTTTTTTTCCTTTTAAATTTATTCCTCATTCATAAATCGCCGAATATATATAAAAACCAAACAGAATGGCGAATTTCCATCATTAAATATAAATATGTACAAATCATTTTGTTTGTTTTTTTTTGTGTTAATGCCTCAAAGTTCACAGATAAATTTTTACATTAGCCTAAAGTTCGATTTCTTTAAAATAAATCTCATGTACATAAACATATTTTTTAAATTTAAATTCTATACACGTTCAATTTTTTTTTTCGAATTTTCTTTTGTTGGTCATTTATTTACGAAATATAATTTTTACGAAAAATTTGCTTCATATTTTTTTGTACAAGTTTTTTTTTAAACTATGTAGTAATAATATACATACACTCGGGCCGAACGAAAAAATATGTATTATGTACACTTTTTAATAGAACAAAGAACAACAAAACACAGGAGAAACTTAATAGTATTTTTTCTTTTCCCTCTTTGTTTCTTTCCTTATTTTTGCTCTTCTCCTTCCTCCTTTCAAAAAACAGTCAAACCCTCTTTCACTCCTTAAAAAGAAAACAATAATCTTAATAAAATAAAGTAAATAAAAAAAATTGTTTCCAACTGTAAAGCGTCTACAGTTCGTTTCGATAAATGATTCATGTACTTTGTTTTACAAAACAATATTTATATATATATATAAGACATAGGAACTTACGATAGAAACTAAACGAAAAAAAGCGATATTACTTTGTAAACAAAAAAATGGCAGTCAAAATAATAATAATTATTTAAAAAAAAAGAAATAATGGCATTTTGTATTATGTGTGTGTGTTCACTTTTTCTTTCCTTCCCTCATTCTGAACAAAAAAAAAACTTGCGATCCATTTCAAACGAAATCATATTTAATATGAAACCTAAGTTTATCTTAAACAATAATATAATAAGTCTTTCGCGTCCTTTGCATGAGCGCAAAAACAATAAAAAATAATAATATCTATATATAATATTTATATAAAAAAAACCTTCGGTGACAAAAATAATAATAATAAAAATAAAATATATTCAAATATAATTCTATATATTAATTAACGTATACGTAGAGATAATAAATTAGTTAGTTTCTTAGATTTTACTTCTCTTTATTTTTTTAAATATTTAAAACGTTTCCTTCATCATTCATATGTCGTTTTTGTAATTTTTTTTGTTGTTGTTAAATGTTTCCTGTTTTAATTCGCATCATTTCTTTTTAGTAAGTAAAATTAATTGAACAACCTGTAGTTTAACGTTACAGCATTTATTTATTTCTCATATATATTATGTGTATGTAATATATATGCAGTATAA
The DNA here is from genome assembly GCA_963457615.1 of Nicrophorus investigator. Classification (NCBI taxonomy): domain Eukaryota; kingdom Metazoa; phylum Arthropoda; class Insecta; order Coleoptera; family Silphidae; genus Nicrophorus; species Nicrophorus investigator. The sequence continues at coordinate 12,562,161 of OY735141.1, read as the reverse complement.
ATTATCTAAAATTAAATAATAATAATGATAATAATAATAATAATTTAAAAAAACATTGAGCCATTTTTTCTGTTTTTAATAGAGTTAGCCAGTAGTTTTATGAACGCGTAGTTTGCGGGGTCAAAGGTCGAGCAAATCCGAAGGATGACGTATCTTTATTCTGGATGCTGGGGTATCTGGATTGAGATTTCAGACGATTTGTTCGAAAGTTGCGGTGATTTCGTTCCAGGAATAAAGAAGTTAATCGTTCGGATTCTGCTGTTAACCAGAGATTCGCCGCTGAAAAGTATCTAAAAAACTTTACGTATATTTATATATGTAATATTGTGTATAAATAGCAAAAAGCAGAAAAAACGTAAACGTAACTATGTAGTAATCAGTAAGTGTAGTAGGCCGAAAGTAACGGCTCGATTTGCGAGTACCGAAAAACAAAAACAATTGCAATGGCTCGACTCCGACCAAACGGCTGAACGGATCACGAAAAAAAACCGGTATTCTTTAATTTTGGTTGAGTTTCGAATCGATGAACAAGTTTGGTCCGCGTTTTCTGGTATTTAAAGAAAAAAATATTTTTTTGACTAATGATCCGGTAACCGTTTGGAAGTGAGAAATTGTGAGGTGGGATGCGATCCGAAAGACTCCGATTGATGGCACCGTGTGCGCCTAGACCAACCCCCGAACGAAAGAGACAACCAAATCGGGGTGTCAACCAAATACAGAACGATAATTATAATACCATTTATATTTACTATATTTGCTGTAACTATTGTATCGTTAGATTAACAAGAACACTAATCATTATTTCCAGTACTACGAGCGTGTCTCTGTGCGCGATATAGAGTCAGAAAAAAAAGTTAAAGAACAACAAAGGGGCGGTCAACGTTAAGACGCAGAAGCTCCATCAATCTCTTCGGTTCTCGGATCTTCTGCATCCGGAACGATTTCGAGTCGAGCCGAACGGATTACACGTGGAAAAAAACGATCGTTTTAATCGATTGGAACGAAACGAGAAAAAAAAACATATAGGTTCATCATTAATTTGTTTGCATTTTTTGTTTGAGATATCATAACTTAAACATTTATAACCATATTCTGTAACACAACTAACATTTAAACTATTTGCTTTATTTATAGTAGTAGTATTATTAAAGAAAACGAATTTTGTATTTTTTTTTTATTAAATCCTTTTTTTGCTTCTTACATGTGGTTTCAAAGGAATTCCGAAATAGATTTGCTTGAACAGAGTTTTACCTGTTATTTGTAAACATTTTTATATAATTTTTTTTTTGATAGATAAATTTGTTGATCGATAAGACGTATTTTGTGCGACCGAAAAGTTTGCCGAATCTTCATTGTATTTTTTTTTTTAATAATTTGCTTTAGATTTTTGAAATACTTTTTTCCCAAAAGTGACATATTAATATATATATTTATATTATTATTTTTTTAATTATGGTATCCATTTTTTTTTTACACATTAATATATTTTCATGTGTGTGTAGTACGTGTGTCAATTGTGTCCGCGTGTTGAAAGTGTTAAAACTGGAATTTTGGTAATCGCGTATTCCGAAAATTGGATTTCCTTCTCTTTTGCCTCGATCCGAAACAAAAGTAGTTTTTAATGCGATCGAGGCGAGTGTTCGAATTTGTTACTGGTGTGCGCTTAACTTTTTTTTATTTATTTATTATTAATGAAATATTTTATTGTAAAAAACTGAAAATACGAACGGTCCTGCTCAGATCCTGAGACGCATCGGGATCCCATCCTTTGCAGATTGTGTGTGTGTGTACATGGAAATGTCTTTGGATGTGTCGTGTTCGCGTGTGTGTATATGAGAGAGGCTGCAGGATGAGAACTTCTGAGACCTCGAGAATCGTCGCAGGTTGCCGTCCGAAAAACGCTTGAACATAGGTGTGGTAAAATCGGAATTTTTTGTATAGCATAAGAGTTTGCATCGTTATGCGTTTAGGCTATTGCATTTGAACTGAAATCGTAAAATTAACGCAAAAGTCCAGCGTTGCTCTCCCCGCGAAAAGAAAAGTCTTTTTGGGGCCTTTTCTTTCAATTGGGTTTTTTTCATCATTTTTTTTTATACTTGTTTAATTACGATTACATTGATATTGAGAAAGCACTACTGAAGCTATGTATGTGAGGTTCCGTTAATTACTTAATCATCTATTTGGGGGGTGTTCCGTCCGAAATAATCTAACACTTGGCTTATTATTTCGTTATAGTAAACTGTCTACTGAAATTTTGTGTTTGCTGTGGATTGGGGGTAGTTTGCTGATTATATAATTAATTATCGATATCACTGTATGGCCTACGCGAAGCTTACTATTGGTTATATGTGTTCATTTACTTTATTTTTAATTTTTTTGGTTCCAACGGGAGAGCAAGGGTTTTGCGCTGGACTTTTCCTCTTGTTTTATTAACGAACTGAAGATTTTATCAACTGAAAGTTTGGTGAAAACGATTTTTTTGTAACGTTTAGATTTTTTCCATTACAACATTTTTTTTTTGAAAAAATTTCGCTCGGACGCGCGCTGGGTGCACGCGCCCTCGCTGGTTTGGTGGGCTATTGCAAATAAATTTCGTTTCGCAATTTTACAATAAATATTTGTCCACTCGGGCATATAGACTTCATATTTATGTAAAATACATAGTTTTTCTGTATTTTTTATTCTGGTTTTATTTCATTTTTTTATTTTCATTTCAGAGCTTGGATGGCTCTTAGGGCATTGAAGATCTGTTCCGAAACAATTGAGTTGTGGGTGTCGGGGGGAACCCCCTTGTATTCAACGGGGGAATCCCCGACCTGGGCTATTGCAGTTTGACTTTTTATTTAGGCAGCGGCCTAAAAGCGGGCGCTGCATTACGTAATACGTGGCGGGCAAAAATTGTGTAGCACTTAGTGCAACCGGGCTATTGAGTTTGTATATTTGTTTGTTTATTTATGTGAATGTGTATTTTATTCAAAAAATAAGTCTAAGTCGGTGGGTGTCGAACGTTTTGGGGAGGACGATGAGATTGTTCAACCCCTTTGCGTGGTAGGGAGGAGCGCAGCGCCCCCTACCTACGTTCGATGTGTGTATTTGTTTGTCAATCCAAGGTAAAAATTGCATACTTTCAACTTTTCTCAACCTCGGCGTCGTCGGCGTCGTCACAGTTTTGGGAAATCGTTTACTATTGCATACATTTTTGTGTGTATTTATCCATTTAAAATCCAATATTGTCTAATTATGAACTATTGTTATGTTATGGGAGAAAGAAACTAGATCGCGCGACCAATCACAACCTTCATCGTCTTCATCTTAAGGTTGATGCGATGAGCCGCGCGTTTGAGACTAAACTGTATTTTATGTACAAGAGCGGAAAAAGCGGGCTTCTTAAAAACCCCCTTCTTTTTATCAACAAAATTTGAGACTTTAATCGAAAACCACATTCGCAAAGAAAAAATAAAATTGAACATTGCTGTCGTCAAACTTAAGTACTTAACTTAAATCATTGCAAGAGACAAAAAGAAAACCGTTTTAGTTTTGTCTGTTTCATTTTGCTCTACAACTGTTAAATCAATAAACACGAAATAAAAGAAAATACATCTATTACGTAAAGCGCTTTCCTCATTTGTACCTTTGGATGTAGAAACGTAAAAAAAAAGAAAACAATAATAATAATTATATAAACAAAAGAAAATCCAAAGTCTTCTCTTTTTTTTTTGTAAATCTAAATGTAGTTACTTAAAAAAAATATAATGTAATCAATAATATATAATTAAATTGTATTTTGTACATTACAAACAACCACACTTATTTATGTATACTCTAATTTACAGAAAATTACTGTTTTGTTATTATAATTATTTTTTTGTTTTAGTAAAAAATATAAATTCATAAACGAAAACGAAAGATAAAAATAGAAAGAACGAAAAGCATTGGAAGAAATAAAATGCTTCAGTAAATGCCTGCAGGACCACTGACATCGATTAATTAAATTGCACGTTTCAAATTTTACTCATTCATTCATTCCTCAACCATCGTTGCGTCCACTTATACATTATACTTATATTTTTCTCTCTCTTTGTTTTGTCACCATCTTAAATTAAAAAAATAAATTTGGCGAGTCCTGCTCAAGGATCCAATCGCATCACAGTTTCAAACAATTGCAACTCATTTGGATTTCTCTTCACAACGAAAGATTTTTTTTTTTGTATTTTCCTCTTCACTTCTTTTTTTTTCTGTTTCTTTCTTTTATTGCTAATTATTGTACCGGCCGCTAAACTTCTGGACGGGACGAGGGTCCGTCGCGGCGAAAGCTTCGATTGATCATTAATTTGAATTTTGAAAACTTTTCCAATTTCGTACAATTTAAAATTTTATATTTTGACTAGAATTTTCGCAATTTTTTTGTATCTTTTCTTTGACTAGATTTTGTTTAAATTAATTTGCATATTCATATTAAATTTTGAATCGTTTTAACGATTTTGACTAGATTCCGAAAGCTTTTGGAATATTTGGATCAACCGCACAGCTTTCGACGCGGAATACGCGTCCCGCCCGGACAGTCTTCTTCTTTAATATTTGATTTTCCTTTCTCTCTCTTTCTTTCTTTCTTAAATAGTTAAACTTTTTCTCTCGATGATTACAAAAGAAGAAATTAATAATATTATATAGTAAATTCGAAACCGATTGCTCCTCAAAATTGAAACGAACAAAAAAATAAATCATTGAACAAGAAAGAAGGGTTTTCTTCAAGAAAATGAACGAAAAATAACAATTATCCTAAAACGTCATCTAAAAAAAATTCATCCGGTGCGGAGGAGGACCGACAGTCTTCTCCGCCCGCAATCCAACATTCGCTCATCCAAATCCATTCACGCTTTGTAAATATATTTCATTATTTATATATTTATATGTACTAAAAACAATTCTAAAATTCAAATATATTATGTACACTTTTTAACCTACCGCTTAATTTAATTAATTAAATATTTATATATAACGCATATAGTTATATCTTATTTAGTGTTTACTTTATTAATATTTTTTTTAGTTTTACTTCTCCACTGTCTCTCTCCGTATATCTTATATAACCGATAATTCTCGTGCGAATCATCCGTAATTATTTCTTTCTCTCCTTAATTAAACTCTCATCACCTATCTCTATAATTCTCCATATCCAGCGCATTTTCATTTGCGACAAATTAATAAATCTATACATAGTTTACTTTTATAATTCCCATTCTCTTATTTATAAACACGTCTGCTTCATTACTTATTTACTCGTCTTCAGTTATACTTGTCTGCTTTTTTTTTAATAGTTAGTTATAGTTATTCAGTTTAACAGGAGTGCCGATTCACGGATACAAATTTGACGAAAACGAATTCAAAAGAAACGCGGTATCGTGAATGGGCACACCTCATCGACGCATTGAACGCATTTTTTTTTAAATTTTTCTATAAAGGTAGTAATTTTTTTTCTTTCAACTTTCCTATAAAAATCGAATACAATTTTGGCACTGTCCAAAACGATAAATCAACCAAAGGAAATCATACTTGTGTGTATATATATATGATCGTATGGAAATAATAGAAAAACTTAAAACCAAAGAACCAATCAATCAACCATGACACACTCATTCACAATTTGTACTATATGTATGTAGTTATTATATATATATAAAGTGTATATATAAGTGATTCGATTTTTTTTTGTAAATAATTGTTTCAAATAATAGTAAGAATGGAAAAACAAAACCTGACTTTTTGTGTGTGTGCTTTCTTTCTTTTTTTTTTCTTTTACTTTTTGGGGTGCGTCCAATGCGTGTGTTCAGTAGTAGCTGAATTTTCAAGGCTGTTGGTTCTGCTGTTGGCTGGATAATGTGAAGCCTAGCGACCTGGGATCGCTTCCGTGCAGTCGAAGGGCTTGTTCCAATCGCTGTTCCTGCAATCGCAGCGCCTCCGTCAGATCAGGGCTCAGCTGCTGCGAGGATTGTCCTTGATGGCTCTGGTAGTTACCGTTATGTCTCAACGGACTGTTATTTTCTTGTTGGTTCAATTGAGGTAGCGCCTATAGAAACAAATCAAATCGTTAGCAACAAAGAAGAATTATGAAATATATCAATAAATAGATCACTGAACACAAACACGAAAATTATTATAAAATGTATTTTATGTTCAATTCATTAGTAATATATGCATAGAAATCTGTTGTTTTTTTTTATATCTGGAGTCGAGACAAAAATAAGAGAGAAAACAGTGTTGTAAATAATGAACAATTTCTCTTAAGAAATATTGTGTTTAAACGGCGTAGATATTATATTAATCATGTAAGAGTGAAGTTGTTTTTAATATGTACGTTAATGGTGTTGGTAGACACTTTCTAATAAATAAATAAAATAAAAAAACGTTTCGTTTTGAATTAATTTAAACTCTTATAATTTCGAAATCTGCGTTTGATAATGTTGAAAATTTTGTTTGTACCTGACTCATGGCTATTCTAAGGGCGGCCTCCGCTTGCGATCGCAGTAGGGCTTCGGCCGCGTGCTGCTGCATCCTGAGGGCGTCCTGTTGCTGAGAGGGTTGCGGCGAGGACATATCCATCACCGAGGACCGCATCGCATCCATATTCCTGATGCTGTCCATGGAAGCGCGCATTGCGTTCATAGCGGACACCGATAGCGTCTCGTTGCTTATTGGAGGCGTCGATGGATTACTCGAATTGTTCACCTGGTTGGCCTGCAATTATAGCAGATACTTTAGTAAAAAAAATAATCAAATGTATTAAAGTAAGGGAATTTGTTGTATTGTGTGATGTAATAACTGCTATGATAAATCGCCTCGTGGATGTAGTTAGAGAGCAGTTATTTTCTTCGGGCAGTTAACAATTTAATATTTTGCTGTAAAACTTATTGTCCTAAAGCAAGTAACAAAATATGTCATTATATCTTTGTAAAATATGCATATTTAAATAGAATTTCTATAAGTGGTTTAATAATATAGTTTAAGGGTTTAGGTAAAATATTTTCAATTATGTGTAAACGTTTTCTAATTTTGAACAATTCCTGAGTCCATTTTTAGGTTTTTTTTCTCAATATCTTTCTTTAATTGTTTAGTTAATCCAAATTTGATACAGTTATATGATCGATATGAATCAACAAGTCAATCGATACTGATGCAATACTAGTACTCACTTGTGTCACGCCTAGTCTCATGGCGAGGTTGGCGATATTAGCGATGTTTGCTGCCGCCGAGGAGGAATCCGATCCTAGTCCAGGCGGAACGCCTCCCTGATTCACCATGTTGGCGATGACGGCCATCCGATTGGCGTTGTGCAATTGCTCTTCGACGTTGTACTGCTGATGGAGTCCGTTGTTACCTAAGAAATTATGATCTACATGCCAAAATTCCAATTAAAAATATGTCGTTGTTTCTTTTGCTCGTCGTTCATTCGTCCGCATACCATGTCCGTGGGGAGAGGCCCCACGTCGGTTGCAAATGTTTCGCTCATGTTACCCCAAGCCCCCACGATCCCACTTACTTCTCAAGATATCGCCAAGTTTGGTGTTGCAGTTGTTGTTGTTGTTGTTCAGTCCGCCCGCTTCTGATCCTGCTGATGACAGGCGACCGTTACCTGAGGAACTATCGCTGTGGGCGCTCGGCGATGCGCACATGGGACTCGAGCTCGCTGCAAAAGGTGTCGGAAGAGATGTTGGTTAGATGTACTCTGGATAGGTGACAAATCGGTTTGTGTTTCTTACCTGCTCCACCCATCCCTGTGAGACCGAGAAGTCCGCTGCTGGATGCGGAAGCGGAAACGGCGGCAAGGATGGTTTCCCTTTCGCGCCTCTCCGCCGCGGCGCGCGACAGCACGTACTGGGCAGCAAACTGATGCTTGGGGTCCATCCTCATGTGCTCCATGTGGGTCAGGAGTCCTGAAAATTGAGCGAAACCAACGCGCGGACACGTGGACAAAGATTAGCCAAAAGGAAACAGGTGATGCAGAGAGACGCGCGACGAGAGTAAGGAGCATGTACACGGAAACCATGAGGTGCTTGACTTATCGAAATAATAAGTATAATCATAAACAATAAACTTGAAACGATAAGGAGAGGAAATAAACAATAATAAAAAAAATATCGGAGAACGAAAACAATAAAGTATATGTATTTGTAATAAGCGGAGATATGGAGTAGTAGTAGTAGAGTAGTAGTAGTAGTGATGGAAGAAAAAGAAGATGAAAAGAATGGAGTCTTGGAGTTTGGTAGCTCTTGCACAAAATCGTCGTTCGGGTGGAGGGTGGTTGTTTTAAAGTATTTCATGTTCAATTTTTCAGTTCGGTGTGTTGTATATAACTCGTAACTATGTAGAAATGTTGGTAATATATGCGATTGGATGATGGTCTCGGTGATGTATGTTTGGATAATTTGTAAAACTTATTATTTGCTGGAGCTACGAAACTTCATTCAGACTCAATATCTTCGATCTTCTCGTTCTTCCCATGGAGTTCGTGTCTTCCTTACCTGACTCGTGGGTGAAGACTGCCTGACAGACGGAGCACGGCCACATTCGTAGTGAACTCGTCAACTGCGACGTTTCCGGATGGCAGGCCAGATGCTTCCTGAGCGATCCTTCGTTTACATAGTGTTTCCCGCAAACGGGACACGGATGGTTCGCCGTCCTTCTCTTCGCTAAATAAGGATCGATGACGTCAACAAAAGAGAGAAAACGAGATCAAGCAAAGCACCCCAGGGATCTTGATTAAAAAGCGTTTTCGTTTCGAAAATATGTCACATATACACACACACATATATAATCAAATATACATGTATATATACTCATTATTATTATTTTTTGGGTTGTTTTTTTTTTAATAAATACCATCACATGAGAATGTGTGAACGATTCTGTGTGTGAGTGAGTGTAGTAAATGTATGGATGTAAGAAATGTGTATAGGTGAGATAGATGACGTGTTAAACAATTACAGAACTAAGCCACAACCGCGTGTCAGGTGGAAGGAATCCAACAAAAAATAAAGAGAAAAGACGACAACCAAAAATAAACTAAAAATAAAGGCACAATAATATATTTTTATATAAACAATAACAACTTGGGAAATGCGTAAGGATGATTGTTGTAAATCAGGGTTGAACCGCATAAGCAAATAAAAAACCATAAATAATATATACATATAAATAAATAAATAAATAAAATAACCAAGGCATGCTCCAGTTGCCGCAGAAAAGTTACAGTAGCCTCGTCCAATTGGGAATTGCTAAAGAGTGAAAGAATCTACATTTTCTCTATTATCTTTTTTTTAGTCTTCTGTTAAAGAATTATTAAAACAACAACCCTTCTACGGATCCGAAGAATAAAAAAGAGAAAATAAATAAATAAGAAAATCGGAAAATTAAACGGGGCGCGAAAGAACAAAAATGCTTTTAAGTTCGGATTCGCGCGCGTCCATTCAATATTTTAAGTGCTCCCCGGACATTGATGGATCATGCTTTCTTTCATTCTTTATCCCATTTTTTTTTAAATTTATGTACTTCTTTCATTCCATTACTTCTTAAGCTCTTGTCCCTTTACGGACTTTATTTATTTACTGTTCTGCGACAACGAGACGATAGAAAAAAAATTGAAGCTAGGTTAATTCCACATTACTCCGTTTAGTTCATGATGCAAATAAACAAGGTATGACAATGATTTATCCTGAGCTGCCAACATTGGCGAGATTTGAAAAACATAGTCATAGTTTGCATATTTTATATCATGGTTTAGTTTGTTAACTTAGGTGACTTAGACTTAAGATCTATTATACTCTTTTCTTTTGTACATGGCATGTTCAAAGCATCGAAGCCTTGGCGGTAAATACTTACTGGCTACCCCCGATGCGTTGGGGTCTTTGTGTGTATGCTTCATATGTTCCATGAGGGCTTCACCGCCGAGGAACATCTTATGGCACAGCGGACACGAAGTGGCATTTGGGCCCCCAATGAGAGCGGCGTGTTGCTGCAACCGACCAATACACTGCTGACAAAAGGCCGCGTTAATTCAATCGAATTCAATCAAACCAAATTTTTGTTATTGTATTTATTATTTTCTTTGTCTTAGAATTTTCTTTTTATTCACTCCCTCCCTCTATCTCTATATTTGCATCTCCCTCTTAACTCTTAGCAAACGAAGGTGGAGTAGAAGACAAAATTGAACAACAACAATACGGTAAGGACTATTTATTCCTTTTCATTCCATTGTGCTCCCCATCATCGTCCATCCTCGTTGTACCCACTCACTTTAATAAATCTTTTTTAAACGTTTTTTAACTTATACTTAGATTCTCTCCAATTTGGTTTGATGTGAACTTTTTGATTGCACCTTTAAGGATTTCACATTGACATATCTCAAGGACTACGAACAGCTACTTGTTAAATACTTTGCATTCTCCACATTACGTTTGCTTCATTGATTAACACTTACTACCAGAACAAAAAATACTCAAACATCCTGTAACAAACTTATAAAAAAAAAAGTTTAATCTAATCCATATTTATATTATCATAATTATATTGGCATTATTTGCTTAAAAATAGTAAAATTTTCATGTGAATATGGAAAGTGCTGGTAAAAATGATCTAATATTGCGATTCGAATATTTAAATCCGAATGACTCATTTAAAAAGTAAATATGGCGCGAAATTCGAAACATAATCGTGTTTCCACCGAGCGAAGAAGACCCCCATCCCCCATAAACAGTAAAAAAAGAGTGAAGAAAACAGAACGGTCCCTGAATAATTCACGCGAAATGTTGCCTCTCTCACCCCTAGCGCCTTAATGGCGCTAATAAGAAAAATTGCCTTTTTAAGGGCGACCTCCTCCTCTTCCTTCTCCTCATCTACATCCACCTTCTCCTCAGACACGGGAGCAGAAATCAGAAAAAGATAAAAATTAAGTGCGCGATAAAGAATGCATGATAATTAGCGCTTGTAATTCCACCCATTCTGGGCCGTTCCGCGTTTTAAAAACCCGCTCCTTCAGCGTCGACCTCTCCAGCCCAACCACCCCTACTGAAGCCGTGACAACCCCCTAATTACCGGTGCGCACGTAGCCGAGATGAGGAATCTCGGGGAATTGCCCTAAATTAAAAACAAGACGTCGAGTGCCTCGGAGTTTATTTTATTTTTATGATTCCTGACCATCGCTGAGAGAGCGGCGGCGGCGGCATCAATTAAGGGGTTGCGAATTATGAAGAGCTGGGGTTGGAAAATACTCGAGTACGGCTCTGCGAGCGTATCCAACGCTATAGTGAACTAAAATACCGGTTTAAATGGACTTTTACATGCGTTCTTATTAATTTTATTGCGACGCAGCAATTTCTAATCCCCGAGAAGAATACCAGAGAGGAATGATCATCATCAAAACAAAGTTAATATGAGCAACTACGCAGAAGATGATTGATTAGTTTAATTCGATGGTTAATCGTGGTCGCGATTTAAATTTTCGTTAATTAGCGAATTGCACAGCACAGGTGGCGGAAGTTTTAAATATGTTTATGCCAGATGTGTATAAATCATTAAAATCCCGCAAGCCGTTGTTGTTGTTGTTGTCGTAGTGGTCGTTGTTGTTGCTGCTTGCGTCTTTCTTTCGCTCCGCATAGTTTCGTTGTTTCCTTCTCCTCTTCGAGGATTGCGTTCGTAGCGAGTGCGAGGAGGATGGAGAGATGCAGGCAAGTGCACGCGAAATATAATAATAATTGAACGCCGTAAAAACCTTGATTAGTCCCGCCCTGACTTGACTTAAGTCAGTTGAGATAGGTTAGGAAGGTTATAATAAAATACCAAGTGAATGAACTCACGTTATCTCATTTCACTGCAAGATTACGTCCTCCGCACGGTCTATCTTTCTCTCTCCTTCCCGCCACTCTGCAACTCTACGGCCTCACTTGCTCCCATCGTTCCTTTTTACTACCATTTAGTTTTATTACCAACAATACCAACATAAAACCGACCGTTCGAAAACGCGCCACCGCCGCCAATACCATTTACCCGCCGTTAAAATTTAAATTTCAATAAGTCACCAATTCTTTTTTCCTTATTTCTTTGTTTGCTTTGTTCATTTTCTACATACTCACAATTTTTATTTTGCAGATTTAAAAATCCTCTTTACACAGACTGAATTTACGTGAAACGAAGAGCTTTAAAATCTTTAGACGTTAATTTTCTTATTGTTTTTTTTAATTTGTATTTTTGGTTAAACTTATATGAATTACCATTAAATTGCATTCATATTTACAATTAAAGTTCACTTCAACAATCAACGATGTTAATTAAACGGAATTTACTCTACTCAATTCCATATGATCTCACGACTGAAACGATGCAAACAGTATATGAAGAATCGAAAATAACCAAAATATATTATTTAAACTTACAACAAATCCACAAACTTTCTTTCAAAACAGATACAATTTTAATCATCTTATAAAACTCTCCCTAACTGATCCCAAAAAGCTCCTTTAATAAAGCGACTGATTCGATTGCATTTACTCTCAATGCTCACAGTTGACGGAAAAGCTTTCGCAAATGCAATAAACGTAAATTTTATTTGCATTCCAAGTAATATTAAAAAGCTTAGAGTATCTTGTTGTATTTTTTTTTCTGTCTCTTCTGCCGAAACTCTCCCCCCGTCTAATTTCATTCATATTTCATAAGATAAGCTTCCTGCTGAAGGGTGTGACGACAATTTAATTTTTTCACCCCTTTCGCAGCTGAACATGCTGCGAGAAAAAAAAATTATGTAAGTAAAGCGAAATTGAAATGAGAACGCTCTAATCTAATGCCCAGATGATAAAAAAAGACACCTGAGATTACAAATTGATGAGTTCAAGAACTATAGTTTATTTATATTTTCAACTTCTCGAAATTTTTGTTGTAAATATTTTTATTACTACATATTTTAATTAATTTAGTATTTTATGATAGAAGTTTTAATTTGTAAAATAATTAAATGATTTTTCGAAATGTAAGATGGGATTATAGAAAAATTAATTTCGCTTTAAAGAAAAATGTGAGATTTCCTTTTGTGTGTTTTTTTTTGTATATTAATTAATTTTGTGTTTAAAGATGTTGTATGAAAGATTTGGCGGTTGGGGGTAAGTAAAAAAGAAGATAGGAATAATTAGTAGAAGGATTAGGGAATGCATGCGGTACGAAGCCCTTGAAAAGCGAAAGGGTTAGGAGATGCGACGAGATCTTCCGTTCACCCTAAAATCGGTTATGAGTCACTTGGGGAGAAGCGAGTGTCCTTCAAGGAAAGTAAGTAAGTGGGTCAGGGGGTAAATGCAGCAGCAGCAGCGGAGTATGAAAAGGGACAAAAGTATACGACAATACAGGAACCGGAAGTAAATAGAAAGAAAGCAACGGACGAATCGGCGAGGACAGGTTAATTGATTGGTCAAAAAGGCGGCTGTTGACCAGTGCGCGCGGTGGCGGCGCTCTAGAGGGTGGAGGTGGTGTCAACGGGAATTTTTTTCCAACCCCATTTGTGCGATTTTTCGACGGGCGTGGCGCGGCAATCGCGTGAGCGGAACTTCGGGGGGGAACGAGTAGAAAAAAGAGAGAAGAACGTACACAGAGTGGAGAAGAAACGAGGCGGGAAAAAAATTCATCGTGTTGTTTGGAAGGAGGCGGCGCGCGGGGGGCGGCGGGCCGCGGAGGGGAAAAAAAGGGAGGCAGCGCTCTTCGCGTCCCACACGCGCGCAATTCTCGGATAAAAATGCGCATTTTGTCGGAATCCGCCTCTGGTGGGGACAACCATTCTCTTATCAAATAGCACCTGCGAATGTAGATTTTGGTTACGCACCGGCGCGCACCCACTAACGCCCACCAAAACTATTCCTTCGTCCAGTAACAATAAACAAATATCTACCATTTAAAGCTCAGTGAATTTAAAGACGCAATACTTTGCAAGTCACTCATTTTGAAGACAACTTCGATAAATATTTGAGACATGTTTATCTACTTAAGGTGGCGACACACCACGCGACATTACAAACTTTCGTAGTCATGGAAACAATATCATTATTTATATCAACTTGACAATTGACAACTCATTTACACAAATCAAAATCACATTATTATACTTGCCAAGTATTCAATTTAACGTGACACAGTACTAATCAACTTACATAATATATTATTCATATTCTTAATATCTTTATTATTCGAATCATTCGACCTTTTCCTCCTTCTACCATCGCAACCCTTCCGTTATACTTCTTCTTCTTCATGTTTCAACTTATTTTTCTTATTCTTTTCGTTTTTCTTCGGTTTTTGTTTTGGTCGTCTCCTTTTTGGTTAATTGGCCGGCGGATAAACAAACGAGCAACGGAAATCGCGGTGTAAATATAGTGCTAATGCCATCAGATAAGGCAATTTGGCTTCAAATTGGAGCTCAAAATGAAATTATGTAAATTCACTAGTCGACGTTACCTGTACGGGAGGTTTTTATAATTAATCACTCCTCGAGCGAGAGGGAATGACTCTCAAGGAAGAGTGTGGCGAACCTTCTTTCTTCTCTATATACTCACATTTTTCATTATTTCAAGCACCTTTCATAGATTTGCCATATTCACACTAAAATTATTTTTTTGTTATAAAGAATAGTCCAATTAATTTTGTCTGTCTTTTACCAATTAAAAAAACTGTAATGTATCTATTTATTTGATTATACTCATATATTTACTTTTACTTATTTTTTTTCACACAAAAATATGATGTTTTTGGTATTGCTGTTGTGGGTTACAATTGATGACATTATTTGATTACATTGTAAATTGAAAAAAGAATATTATTTTTATTAGAATAATTTAATTTATCTAAATTTATTTAAATTTTAGCAAAATAAGTATATTTCTTCTGAAATAAGAAAAATCGTGTATTTCATATAAAAAAATATATAAATAAATTATTTTTGAATTATGAAAGAAATGTTTTAGATTTATGTTATAAATTGGTGACATTATTAATAATGACTATCTAATGAGTGTACTTTTTTTCCACTCCGCCTCGAACAAAAGGCCAATTATTTTGCCCCGCGTTTCACAAGTTTCTTTCCATTTTATTTTCCCGAGCTTTGTGATTTGCTGTGCCGCTCACAAAGAGTAACTAAATAATTTCTCCTACTCCCCGACGTTCCTCACCTCCCCCCCATCTTCGTACATCGTTTGTTTTCTCAGTGCGTTTCTTTTTTCCCGTCTCGTTTTGTTTTATTTTCTTTATTTCGTTTTGTTTTTACGTTTCAGGGTAATTTTTTATTCCCCAACCGCCTCCGACGGCGGACTTGCGGGAGGCAATCAGTGGAGCGGAATGAAAGTGCGTTTCTGCTCGGAGTGTTCCTAATCTGATTCTTTCAATAGGTGGGAGCAGGTGCGGCCCTTCCCACACTTTAATAATAAGTAACGAAACAAATTTCGAGGCGAAAAAGTTACAACCGCCGCCACCGCCTCCTCTTCCTCCACCTCCTCCGAGCAGAACGATGGAAGGAGCAGGAAAAAGGGAAGAAGGAGTGTTTCATCCCTTTCCAACTTCCGCCAAAAACGTGCAAAAAAAGGGATGTTCGGGATACATCGGACGGGGAATAAAAATTATTATTAAATGGGAGCGCGGAAAACGGACCCCTTCTGATAATTAAAGTGCGCGGGGGGATTATTATTACCAATCCATTTTAATAATGGCTTTCATTATTTATGACCGTGGATGAGTAACGCAAAAAAGTAAAGAATGTAAAGCAAAGAAGACCACGATGTGAGAATTACAAGAAAACAAGCAACAACAAAAAAAAACTAGAGCGAAGCTAAGAAAACGCCTAACGAGATTCTAACTGAATTTAAAGTTTACCAAATTGAATATTATCATTACACGCCGCTGCGTGGAAAAGGAAAACAAAACCTATTTGCATCGACAATAATATGCACTTTACGATTTGTTTAACGAGCAATTACAATATTAAATAACAATGTTTGTGGAGAGGCGGCGCTCTTCCTTCTGGTCTCTTCCATTCGTATGGATTTTTAAGAGTCCGTTAAGGAAGAATAAGAAAAAAATAATGAAGAAGAGAAACACGGCGATGACAATAATAATTATGATAAACCCATGAAAACGTAATGGGCTTTAAAGACTTAAAGGCCGATTTGTGCGCACTTTGTTGGAGCACCATTAATCGCGCCATAATTACGCGAATAATTAGTTTTTTAAAATTTGCTTCGCGCGCACACGTCCTTAAATCATTCCCATCTTGCCATTGATGTTCATGTTACACACACATATCTTTGCATCCGCAAATCATATCACCGACATAATTCATAATCGTTTACGGCTTTTCGTTATGGTCGTCGTCTTCGGTGAACGATTGTTTCTAGATTGTTTCATTGCTGGACAAAATTGCAATCATTGCATAAACGCACATTCATATTTTTTTATTATCTTTTCTCACTCTCTCTCTCTCATTCTTCGTTTAATTTAATGACTTCAAGGCAACGACTTGTTATTCATTCAATTTCTATTCTATTAAAATAGCAATGAACATAAAATAGCTGTTTTTACATACTTATATTTATTATTTTAAGCTTAAAAAGAAACACATTCACTTCAAGTAAAAAAAACTATTACTATCATTTTGTAGTATTTGCCAAGTAATTTCTTCAAGTAATAAATTTGACAAGTAATAAGTTTTAATCGCATTTCAATATTTTATATTAATTATTTTCTTTTAAGTTTTCACTTGATATTGATTGAATCTTGATTTAAACGATTTAGTACCAGGAAAATAAATAAGAGAATTCAAAAGTAAAAAGTCTTTTCGTTGTTTATAAAATAATTTAAGTTGAAATAGTTCTTCCCATTGAGTCAGGGATTCCTCTTTGTACGTTCCATTCCTCCTTTAATTTTTTTTCTCTTTTTCTTCTTCTTCTTTCTCGTTGCGAGTGTGTTTGTGTGTTGTGTGTGTGTGTAACACACGAATCCGACATAAATATAAAATGTGCCTTGATTAATAAAAACATGCGTGCGATGGGAACATTAAAAATCATCGCATGCTAAGGCACATTCAGTCCTCAACCCTTTTGCATCTAAGCGCGGTATCCCCCCGCCGCGAGCAGCCGCCGCCCCCGTCCCCTCACCTTCGAGGGACCAAAGGGGGGACGACAAGAAGCGCCGCCGCCTCTGCCGCCCCCCTTCTGACGAGCGCCGGCACCGAAACGGCACCACTTTCAAACCGTCGTATATTTCAAGGCAATCTCTCCGTTTATTCTTTCTCCTCCCGTATTTTTTTTACCCCATCTCCAGTCAGCTTAATTTATTCCAGAAATTATTCTTGTAAACTTGAACACACACACGCAAACGATCGCAATTACCGACTGAATATTATAATGCACAAGGGAAGAAGCAGCAACAAAATGAATACAAAAAAAATAAATAGTAATAGTAAATAGTAATAGTAATAAAACGTATGACAAACTCCAGAAAAGTATGATTACTCATCTAATTTATACTCAAAACTTCTATTCCAATTTTTTTTATTCCACTTTAATAATTTGTACCCAATAATATACAAAGCTAATATGATTGTCTTTCTTATAAATTTCGTAATCAAATGTAAATGCCCGAACAACATGCAATATTTAAAACGTAACATTTTTTATTGCTTTTGGGTCGAAAAACCAATGAAACTTGCTTCTTCAATAAATTATTTGATCTTCTATTAATATTATTATATCAAATAAATAAGTAAATTAATAAAAATATTTGTTTTATAATTAAAATAAATATTGTAACTAAAATTATTTTAGGAAATCTGAACTAAATTCTCTAAAATTATATTTATTTTAAAGTTAAAATTAATATGAATAAAATTGTAATTGTAATGATTGCAATTAAATATCGATCCAGATAATTTCATAATCAAAAGGATACAAAAAAAGGAGTTTTGTAATGAGGGAAACGCACACACGCACGACGCGGAAAATACGAAAGAAATATAAAACCAAATGACATAATTCTCCTATGAATAATGGATCGTAATTCATACGGAATAAGTAAATAGAAATCATTATATATTTTTATTCTCTCCGCGTCTCTGACTTTTCGCTTTCATCGCGATGACTTATTTACAAATGCACAATGTTTCCCCCTTTTGAAAAGCATAAAAAATGTATTCGAACGACCACCCAGCGATAAAAAAATGCCAGGATCTAATCCGACCATCTTAACCAAACACTCTTTAATAAATCGCTTCCAGACGGCGAAATTAACCCCAATTTATTCGCCGATCAATCTAATCGTTACTTAAAAAAAAAACATAAATGGATTCGCAAAGTATTTAACACCTGATACAAAAAAACAAATTAAGGAATATTCTTGAGACATTTCGCGTTGTTCCTTAAATTTGCATTTCGACAACACAGACTGTTTCTTTTTTTTTGCACAAGACGAGTTTCTAAGACTACGGACGTGCTCGCGATTAAGAAAAAATTGTTTTAAAAAAATAATTAATTTTAAAGGAAATCATAAAATCATAAAAGGTTACGAACTGAAACATAATTAAACGATTTAAATAATATGTGTGTAAATTAAAATAACGTAATTTTTGAATGGAGAAAAGAAATTATACAATCGGAGTTGAAATCAAAAAGTTCAGAAATTATAAAATAAAAAATCGAAGCCAATTTGCTTTCACAAATATTTTGTAAATTGTGAATAACAGAGATTGGACTTCGATAAAAAATTTCAAACCAAGGAGAGAACTGGTGTATTGACATACATGGCTTACTTTCGACGTATGTGTTCGAAGGCTGGACTCGGTGGCGAAACCTTTGCCGCAGATGTTGCAGTGGAAGGGCCTGTTCTTGGCCCTTTCCACTTGGGCGTCGTGGTTCCTGAGGTGCTGCTGGAGGTTGGACAGCTGGATGAAAGCCCGTCCGCAATCCGGAAGGTGACATTTATAGGGACGTTCACCTGAAATTAACAAAAAATAAATAAATCACAAGCCAATTAGGGAATCAAAATATTGGTTCCGAGCATTAGGCGAGGGTTTAGGGGAGCGGGATCGGAGGATAAAAGGCTGAGAAGGGAAGATGAAAAAGTACAAAAAAAAAAGAAATCGGAGGAACTTCAAAGCTCTGCCCCTTGTTTTCTTTTTGTATTCTCCTTCTGCCGATTAATTTAATCGGAATAATGAAAAAGTTTTTAATTTGGGATCGAAGGAAAACCCATCCCGGTTTTTGCCGATGCATTCTTTCGAACTGTGACACATTTTTTAATAAAAAAAGGGTTATTTCCGAGACGTAATTGGAAGGAAGAAGGAATTAATGAAATTCCCGATACTGTCCAGAAAAAAATATTTGAAAGAAAATTAATTCTGCTTAATGCAACAACCGCACAGATATTATCGATTATAATACGCTTAATTAATTATAATCAAACTAATAAAATAGTTACTTTTTATGAAATTAAACTGAATTTCAATTTTATTACATTGATTTCAAAATTGTTCATTAATTAATTTTATAATTTGACCATCAGCAAAATATTTTGCTTAACTTTTGTAATGTCTTATATTGACCGGATACTGATCGCAAAAAATAGAAGAACTGAAATTCAATAATGCAGATGCAAAAAGAGAGAGAAATAAAATGAAAAAGGTTGTGGAGATGCATTATTAATTACGATAATTTGTTGTTTGTTGTTGGGGATTTTTGCTAGGAACTGCTGTTGCTTGCGTGCCGCTCCGGCGAAATCGTGGTCGTCGAGGAGGTGGAGAGAAAGAAGGCCGGAACGGCCGATGAAATGACATGGAATTAGGAATTAAATAAATGCAATTATCGAGAGTCCGTCCGCACCGTAATCAAATATACACTAAAAAAAAGGATAACGAAAGAAAGAGAAAAAAAAAAGAAGGTAAAAAATACACAGAAGGATGAGTTTGTGTGCGTGGGAGGACCTCCAGCTATTATTAATTGTAAAAACTGTAATTAATTTTCGCACATGGAGGATGAGAGAAAAAAAAAAGTGTACACACAACCAACATTCTTTGCGTCGCGTTTTTCCTCCACTTCTCCGGGCGGGGCGATTCAGAGGATGGTAGAAGAAAACGCACATATATACGAATGTACAGGATGATGGGAAGGGGCACGGTGTGCCGCGTTTGCCATATTGTGGACGGAAAAATAGCTTCATTACCGGGACTATTAATTACGCAAACACATGAATTAGTCCACCTGAATGTACGAGTCGCTTCTTTTACTTTTTTTTGCTATCTTTCTCTCTTTCTATCCTCTGTATAACCACTTTTTGTGTTTGCTCCTTGCGAACGTAACTTTTAACTAATTACGATCGGAATGTCTATAATTAAAGGTAAGAAAGGCAGCAATAGGTTCGGGCTATTTTCGGAAATATTACGACAAAACGAAAAATATAATTCAGTTGCAAGTTCAAATATATTGTGGTCTACAACTCTTTTCGTCGAAGAACTATTGTGCAAATCTTCATTTCTTAAAATTGCGATATTGAAATATATATATTTTAGGATCTTTTCACAGAATAACGTTTTGTATTCTTTAATAATAAATTTATTTATTTTCAACATAAGAAACAATAAGATGGTCTCAATGCAGAATAGACACAAAAAATATCACATCAATAGAGAAATTATAAATCGTATGATAATTGAAAAACCGAACAAAGCTACAATTCACATCCAATCGATAAATTCGATTAGAACGGCTCCGTTTTGTTGTTAAATAACTAGAGTCGCTGTTAATTAGAATGGAAAGAATTAATATCGCTCTGCATCGCGTACAGAATGATACTTCGAATTGGGTCATTCGCATGATTATTGTAGTTTCCAGTCGATGCAAACAACAACAAATTCTTTTCAATTCTCTTTATCTATCTACCAGATTCTTCTTACATTGATATTTATTTTCAGAGTTAAACTTTTAACATAAGCGTTACTCGTATGCATATTTTTTACTATTATTATTATTGTAGGAGAACATGTTTGATTTGATTAAGTAATTGACTTGTTTACAGTTTCGATTTTATAACTTGGACGCTGGGCAGACCGTTGAGTAAAGCGCACTCAGAATTCTTTATGCAGAATTGCACATAAAATATTTGAAGGTTATTATACTTAAAGTTATTTATAAAATAAAATATTTATCTATAAAATTTACTACTTTACTCAAAATTAACTACTTTTCTTCATATCTTCATATTTCCAATATTCATAATTTATATATTTGCAGAAATCTTCAAAAAAAAAAATCAAAATACTAAAAACATAATTACATTTTGTTATATTTTAACAATGTTTAATTATTATAATGGATATAACGTCTTATAAATAAAAAAAATTGAAAATATTGTAATAATTTGTGTTGTGTTAATATTAAAATTAAAGTAATTAAGAAACGTTTTGTTATATAAATATGCATGAAATTGCATGAGATTTGAGCAATGAATAAGTGTTAACAACAAAGAGCAGATGTACAAATGATTTTCATTAAAAAAAATAATTTGAATAATTCGTAAACATGACCGTGTCGGCACGGTCGTAAGCGTAATTAAAATGATGATTTAAAAAAAAAATAAGTAACAACAAGAAAGCGCGTGTTGTTGGAAAGGGGAGAAAAGTGCGTATAACGAGGAAACGGGAACATGAAATGACTATCCGGTTAACGGACTTAATAATGCAATTGCGTTAAACTGGGGTGGGTTACTTAGTAGTACCGATGATGTAAACTGAGGTTAATCGTGACACGCTCGATCCATGTACACGGCGTAACACACCTTTCCCCCCTTCCTCAGGTGTAGGTTAATTAAGAAAAAACACGGGTGAAAAATGCAACATCGAAACGAAGAGGTGTTGGTTATAAAAATATGCATGTCAGTAATGGAAGGATACGATAAAAAAAGGAAAAGGACTCGTCTCGCCAGGCTAAACAAAACGTGTCCTGCTGAAAGGTGTCAATTATCAGGTAATTTTCCGGGTGGCCGAGTGCTGGAGACGCGCGAGAGCGCTCGTCGCGCGTGCCACATTGCGAGCGCGCAACCCCCGATACCGAAAAAAATTGTAAATCGGTGGAATAAAGATGGAAGATGCGTAAATCCAATGTGATGGTTACAATAAAATGTAATTACCGCGCATTCGATATGCGCCTAGGTACAATTCCAGTGTTATTGCCGTTGGCCATCCCTAGTTTCATTATTATCCTTCCACTTCTATTATACGCTCTTCCTCCTATTTTTTTTTTGTTGGTTGCTTTATTTGTTTCTTGTTGCTCCGATCCTGCATTTATATATTCGAAAAGCTGACCTGGAGCAGATGGTGCCTTCTGGTTTAATTTAAGGGTCGATGTTTTACTTGACCATATGCATGTAGTGTGTATGTGGAGCAGCAAAAAATTAAACAAAAGGGTTTTTTTTTAATGGACACGGGTCCGAGCGGCTAATATTTATATTGGCTGTCATGGGAACGGAAACTGCTGAACTTTACGCTCTTTCACAACTCTTCACCCAATGAAGTATACTACATACATACACATTATATTTTTTATAAAAGCAATTTATTACATGGAAAAGAGTAACAGTAATTTATTACTGTAATTATATTAGTTTATTTTTTTCTCTAAACTGTTTCTTCTTCCCAAAAATTTGAGTTTCAGTTATAAAAGATTTATGCAATTCAAAATAAAATATTCGAAACTGAAAAAATAAGTAAATTTTATAGTTTTATAATATATAAATAATATCTGCGCATTATATAACAATTTCACTTTTTATCCCAAACTTTTTGCGTTGAATCTTACCCATTATGTACAGATAATATTAAAGATTTCATTATTTTGTTAAGTATTAGTAATTTATTGCATTTTGCTAATTGTACGATATTGCAGCTAATTCTGAAAATATTCAAAATTGAATAATTTAATGTGTATTAATGATTAAATTTTTTGGTTTTAGCAGTTACAAACTTTCTATCTTTTTACTCTTTTTAATATATTAGAAGTATTATAAAACTTATAACGGAATTGAAAAATTATGTATGCGCTTTATATACGAATTTCATATTATATTAAAAACTTTTTGCGTTGAATCGTACGCATTATGTACAGATGCGAATAATATTAAAGATTATATAATTTTGTTAAATTTTATTAGTAATTTATTGCATTCGAATATTTGCTAATTGCACGATATTGCAGCTAATTCGGATTAATAATATTAATTGAATAACCGTTGTTTTGATGGTTATTAGTCCGATTATCGTAGAAAATTGCTCGATTATTAATATCGAACGTTCGGTGGTGTTAACAATAACGTTTTGCTGGCTTTATTTCCCAAATACATATATTGTTTAAAATTAAAGTCTCATAGCAGCAATCAAATGCTGCGCAAACATCCGAGCAATTGGCAATTCAAATAAGTGGAGCTTCGTGATCGGAATTATTTTCTGTGTGTGTGTGTGTGTGTTAGCACATTCGAGACAAAATCAAATTACCAGCTGCATTGTACTACTGCTACTATAACTTATGCAGACATTAACATGATTCATCTCTTGTTGTTACATCATTAACCTTTCTAACAGATTTTTTTTATGTTTATCATAATTTATAAAATAATACAAATTAAAAAAATATATTTTAACTTTAAACAACACCAAGTTAGATAATTATTACATGATTCAACTGTTGTTGTTATATCATTAACTTTTCTGTATGAAGAAAAAAGTTATGTTAAAAAAATCTAAAATATAATTCAATATCATCAAATTTTATTGAATAATACAAATTCAAATAATATATTTTACCTTTTTTAAACAATACCAAAAGTTATGTTAAAAAAAACAATTTTAATCTAAACTTTAAATCAATATCATCAAATTTTATAGAATATCACAAATTCCAAAAATAGATTTTAACTTTAAACAACTCCAAGTTAGATAATTATTACATGATTCAACTGTTGTTGTTGTTACATCATTAACATTTTCTATAAGAAAAAAAAAAATATGTTTACAAAAAATATTTTTAATTCAAATTTAATTCAATATCATCAAATTTTATAAAATAACACAGGTTCAAAAAATATATTTTGAGTTTAAACTATAGCAACTTATATAATTATTACATGATTCAACTGGAGTTGTTACATCATTAAATTTTCTAAAAGAAGAAAAAAGTTAAGTTTTAAAAATACAATTTCAATCTAAAATTTAATTCAATATCATCAAATTATTTTAACTTTAAACAACACCAAGTTAGATAATTATTACATGATTCAACTGTAGTTGTTACATCATTAACATTTTATATGAGAAGAAAAAAGATATGTTTAAAAAAAACTATTTTTATCTCAAATTTAATTCAATATCATAAAATTTTATTGAATAATACAAATTCAAAAAATATATTTTACCTTTAAACAACACCAAAAGTTATGTTTAAAAAAACAGATTTAATCTAAAATTTAATTCAATATCATAAAATTTTATAGAATAATACAAATTTAAAAATATATTTTAAGTTTAAACAACAATTTAGATAATTATTATTAAAATAAGCTTCTATATTTTCTTTCAGACAAAAATATTTATCTATAACAAATCATAAAACAATTACTATTTTTTTTTATAAATTGATTCAATTATTTTGATAAAGTGCACTTTTTCCGTTCTTGTTTCTACTGTCGCAATCTGAGTGGAAACGGTTATGCGAAATTACGCAAAACGAGCCTCATTATTGGCAATATTAATTATTTTGCTCGATTATTTTGTCTATATGATTTATTTGCGAGACCGAACCGACGCGTTGCACAAGTGTTGAGAAAAAAATGTACCTCGGTAATTTATTAATCCGCAAGAATTATACAATTTTAATTGACTTCGCTGAACTGTGTTTACCATTTAGACAATAATTACAGTTTTATTCGAAATTGAATATTTTCCAAAAAAAATGAAAATGAAAATGTCAAGTATGGAAAGTTACAAAGAATAAAAGTTTTAATATTCAAGTAGTATTTTTTTTGTATAAAAATAATACTTTATTATCTGCAAGGATACTGGAAGTAAATACTAATATAAGAACTGCTATAATAATTGAGGTTATGTGAATAGGATTCAAATGCAAGTTGATTTTAAGACGCACGTGCATATGTAATAATGTAAAATATAATCTATATCATTATTTTATTTTGTATTATAAATTGTGAAGTTACAGAAGTTGAAGGTAAGATTCTTATCGTGGAGATGCATTAGAGTTGAAGGAGAGATTCGATTGAGGATTTGCAAATCGCGTTATCCGGTGTTCGATTTCGGTTTGCAGGTGATGAAAGAGGCGCCTCTGAATGGAGAGCATAGGAATCTCATAAACAAGCGATGGTCTAGGTTTTTTGGATTTTGATCGTTTGAAGTTCCACTGGCCTCTCTGCATTTCTATGTGTATCTGTATGCATGCATGTATATCTATGTATGCATGGGTGGTGTGTGTGTGAATGTGTGTGGTGCTGCGAGGAAAGGAAATATATAAATTTCGATATCGGCGCGGATCATGTCGTATGTAAATGAGCGCAACGCACACGCACAATGTGTTCCGATAAAAAGCAACAAATAAATTTCGTCTGTAACGAGAAAGGGTTGAAGGCTCCGAACAGAAATTGGAATATAATTTCCCTATCAAACAGATGCTTTGAATAACACAAAAAAAAACAACAACGTGGAGAGAATGCGAGGTGCATGGTAAAAAAAAGGAGCCGAAGCGAGAGAAAAAGAGACAGACTGGTATAGAGGTAATAATAAGAGTAGAAAGCGTTAAAGAGAAAATTGGGTTTACCATGTGTGGGTGTGGGTGTGTATATGCATGTTTCGTTGCAAGGGTTCCGCTTCTCTTCCTTCACTTTGTATCTCTTTCTCATGCTTCCTCCTCCTCCTCGTCCATTATTGTTATTACATAAAGAGAGAATAATTTAAAATTTCGGGGTGAATTTTTCAATTTCCGAGTGAAAGTGCCCCAGTGGTGGCCCAACGACGACAAACGAGAAACAAAAAAAAAAGGGAAAACATTGGTCGGCAGGTGCAGGAGGAGATCTTTCCTTTGAGGTTTAATTGCGGGTGGGCGGCCTCCGACGCGAAAAAAAAATTTGGGACAAGGTGCATGTAACAGTCGAAGAATAAACCATAGGTACGTTGATCGAAAAAAAAGTAAAAGGAACAAGCAGAAGAAGTCCAAGAGTGATTGCGTACAACCACATGTCCCGAACGCTGCTTTCATCCTTCGAGAGGGAACATCATTATTAGAAGAAAACGATTGCGTGAACGGGTCATTAAGCGGAATTTCGCGAGCAATAAAATCCGCCGAAAAAGGGTTTCGCACGCGAAATATGAATTATGCAATCTGGGTTTGCTCTCCACCCCACAAAAGAAAACTGCGCGCAGAAAAAAAAAACTCTCTTTCCCAATTCAAACGGCGCGCACTATATAATATGAAAAAGAGAATCTTTTCGCTCACCCTTCTCGCATTATTTTTTTTCGGTATTGTCTTCCTAGGAGGAACGAAAGAGTTGTACCCGAAATTCGTATTAACTCTAGCGGAGGGAGATAATGATGCGAAAAAAATTACGCAACGCTTTTGTTTGGCCGCGGTCTCTGCTTGGGCGGGGGAGGAGGAGAGGGTTGCACTAAATCACACAACTTCTTTCTTTAATTACGAAAATGGAAAATTCTGCGACGCGTCGAAAAGAATCCCGCAGGAAAGAAAACGCAAAATTTATTGCTTTTAATGAATTATACTTATACATAAACTCATTTATCTTCAATTTTTTTACTCATTTGAAAAATATAATTATTTTAATTTGATTTTAAAAAAATGTGCTGTAAATTATTAATTTTTGTTGTTATTAGTAAATAATTTAATTTAAATTTGTTTCAATTAATAAAAAGACCATTTAATCAATTAAACACAAAAGAAAAAAATGCTACTTTGAAGAAATGCATGTACTTGAATCAATTAAAATCATTTACTTCGATTGAAACAATGCATGAAAATAGTATTTTCTAGTAGTTCTATCATTTTTTCTATCAAATTAAGACAGTTTAATTACATGGAAGCTAACAAAAGAAAACACTTAAAAAAATTACACACTCAATAATGATCGATTGCGGTCAAAATAATAATAGAACGTTAAATGATTATATTATGCATGAAGAGTTTCTTAAGAAAATAGTATAAAAAAAACATCTGTATTGAGTCTGAAATATATGCTCAGACTTATCTCCTGAACGCAAGGACGCATGGCACACATCGGTTTCTATAAATTGCATGATTCGAATGTGAACGGAAACGTCGTCTTTAAATGGATAGAAAATGCAGAGCTGCGAGTGCGATGAAGAGAAAAAATGTAGTAGATTAGATGACTTCTGAAATTTGCATTTTGACTTATCGTTAGGCGCGAAGGACGGAGTGATAAAGGCCGTTTCCGGTTTTGGTGGATATGGAATTTTTTTATTGCACCACTTAAACTATTGAATGCCCTTCGGGTTTCCGTTCCGAGATATCAAGAAGAATAAATTATCATTGAATTGGATCAATTTATTACTTGTAAGCTTTTAAATTTGATGAATAAATATGATTTTACTAACAAATAATATAACTAGCTTAGATAATTTGAACTACTTTTATTGAAGCAAATGTTTATAAAATATTTTAGGAATTTTGTAATTTATATTATGAAACAAAAATTATAAAAAAAATTACAAATGTGCAGATTTTGAACTTGAGCGGAGTTTGATATTGCACATCAAACTTTTATGTGTATATTGATGACGTGGAATGGTGAGGAAACCAATTTTGAATAAAGATATTTTTGAGATTGTAGATTCTTTTTGATCTTTGAAATTTGAGTTTTGATGACGGGTGCCAAATCGGGAATTTGATTATTGTTGCTCCGATGGGGTTGTAATGGGGAGTGCATAAGAATCGATCGTTGGAGTAAAGTGTATGTTGGGGAACGGGAAAAAGAAGACGGTTTTACCCCCAGAGCGAACGAACGAGGGTAGTGTATAACGTTTGCAGTTCGATCCCCAGCAGATCGGTAAATCAGGCAATTTTTCCGCGTGCGGATTCAAAATGGCGTACATCGGCCCCCACACACTGCCTGAAATACAGCCACACATACACACATGCTTGCATGCCGACCAACCCCCTGCTCCCCACCGGCAGGATCCCCATACTCCCCAACAACCCTTTCTACTAGTAGCAGTAACCACCCAACATCCACCCCCCGTACGTGTGTAAACCGAGGGGGGCAGCGGCGGCGCTATATCGGTGTGGGCGGTTCTAGGCTTATGTACTATTGGAATTTAGTTTTGTGCATGTACATAGGGGCACCACCGTGTTTCGTTCGGTTTTGCATTTACGTCGACGACCGGACTCTCTCACACATTGCACACAAAACCTGATTGTGTTGCGGGGGAGGGGGTGGCGGCTGGAGAGACGGCGGGGGCGGTGGAACATACTCTACACACGCCGAGCGCATGGGCCCCAACGAGCCGCGCGTTTCGCAAACGTGCCGGGATGATCACCACCACCTCCACCAACGACCACCACCTCTTCACCCTCACCACCATCATGATCATCATCATCATCCCCCGTAATGATCGCTCTCAATCCAGCCAATTACCGGCATTCCGAATCGCCGAAACACCGTTTGCGCAAACTTGATTTTTCATTGTAGCGCCACGCGCCAATTTTTTTTTCTTCTTCCCTAAGCGATAAAAATTGCCGCAAGGACCATTTATCCTTTCGTTCTCTTTCAACCCCCCCGCTAACCACTCAACCCACCACCGTTAATAGGTCGCACGCCTCGCGGAATACGTAATTTCTTAAAGGAAATATCCGAAACCCTTTCACAATAAATTTTTATTTGATTTCTCAACCCCTTCGACACGTCGAGAAATTCTTCGCGAAGAGCTTAAAAACTGCATCCGTAACTTTTTTTCTTCAACCAAGAGATTTTTTTACTCTCTCACCCCCTTTCTGCTAACCCCTATTATATGCAGGCTTTGAATGCGAAATGACGATGACAATTTGAACCCCATACACTCAAAAACCCTTTCAACTACAAATCAAAAAAAAAATAACTTGCACGCATCAATCGATAAAACTCTAATCTCATTAAACGTTTATTTGTGTTTATTTTTTTTTGGTACGTTCTTCATCGTTTATGCAATTTGCGCGCAATAATTAAAAACCCATTTTGTTTATGTTATTTTCTCCCCCGGAATTTCAATAGAGCCGGAGGATTAATTTCGCGAGGGCGCCCTACTCGGACGTTGGTCGAAATTAAAAA
This sequence comes from Nicrophorus investigator, assembly GCA_963457615.1. Taxonomy (NCBI): domain Eukaryota; kingdom Metazoa; phylum Arthropoda; class Insecta; order Coleoptera; family Silphidae; genus Nicrophorus; species Nicrophorus investigator. The sequence goes on along the minus strand of OY735141.1, from coordinate 12,532,767 downwards.
GGAAAATATTTAATTATTCTGATAGGGACAAGAACGAAACCCTCCTTCCACCCACCCCGTAAAGACTCGGCCGCTCCCAGCTCATGTTAATAAGAAAATCGTCGATGGGCAATCATTATTCTTTCAATAGCCGATTCCTGCCTACCCTGACAGTTGATATTAAAACAGGATGAGCCATGGGGCGGCGGCGGCGGCGGCTGCTCCGGCAAATGAATAATTTGCGGATGTTCGCAACGCATCGCGATGTACGCAATGAAAATTGCATAATGCCAAACCGAAAGCCATCGCCGACCCCCCGGCAGGCTGCAGGGGGGACATCGGGCCGCCGCCGCCACCGTTCAACACCGCCCAATACACCCCCTCTGCGTTTCGGGTGATGAGCAACGCTGCTGCGAAATGCAACGCTGCAAATCGAACGCATCGAAATACGCAATCCAACTCCATTATAAACGCAAAACCAATAACGAGTTCCCTTTTGCGAATTACACAATAAAATTTCAGAAAAAAAGCGTACGGGTTGAAAGGGGAGCGAAAGTGAAAAGTTCTCGCGGAGGTGCGGAAAAGCGGATCTTCCTCGCCCCGTCGAAATCAAATTTTTAATCTGGGCCCACCCGCACCTCTAAGCAGATAATCCGTGCGCGCATTACACCCTCTCTCCTTTTTCCTGGCGCAATAATAAAAAGGGTTAAGGTTCGAAATTAAATTCAACTTTTAGCCCACCGTCCTCCTTAGCCCTTCAATCAAAATGCAAACAAAACTTCCGCCTCTAATAGCCGCCGCACCACCAATCCCCCAACCCCGTCAAAACTTTGATATTAATTTAAAAATCCTCTCTTCCTTTGAGAAACCTCCACTACTAAAACCGATTGCAATTAACATTAATGATCTATTAAGAAAGGAGAGTGGTAAAATGGAGAGGAAGACAATGAAAAAGGTAGAAAAAAAACATCATGAACGAGGTTCCTTTCGATTTTATGAAGATCCACTAGAACGAAACTTCACTTGCGACGAAAGCAGAAAAAACGTACTCGGAAAACTCCGTTACGCGGATTTTCCCTCTAAAACCCTACGTTTTAATAATCCTATTTTTCAAATATTCAAGCTTAACGTATTATACTAGTTCGTAAAAAATAATTACCAGATTTCAGTCATAATTATAATAATTAATCATAAGTTTACTAAAAATTAATGATTGTTTTCTTTTAGTAAATACATTTCTTAAAAAAGATTCAATACTAAGGTAATCAAATTGAAAAAAATGTATATTTTTTTAAATAAAAATTTTGGATAAAAAAAATGATTATAATGAATAGTAGTCCCGATTTAGTAACGGCAGAAGTCATAAATTAGTTTTTAATGTTTGAGAAGAAGAGGTTGTTAATAAAGATTAGTGGAATATAGGTATTTGTTTGGCAATAGGAGAAGTCAAAAAAAGTAGTAGTAATAGTATTAGGGAATTAATATAAAAGGTTAAATGTTGAACAAGTTGCTTACCTGTATGCAGTCTGGTGTGTTGCTGGACATGGCTGAGCTGCTTGAAGCGGCGATCGCAGTAGGAACATTTGTAAGGCTTCTCGCCGGTGTGGACCCTGATGTGCTGAACCAGCTGATGGTTGCTGCTGAAGGACTTCAGACATTGCTGACACTGATGTGGTTTGACCTCCGATCTTCCGCTCATCTCGCGCACATGCATCTGCATCGCTGATTTGTGCATGAAGATCTGAACACGGCGTTGCGGAATTGACGATGGTGACGGAACAGGGAAAGAAACAGAAACAGAGAACACACAAAATCAATCATCGAGTACGAGATTCATCAAGTTGGGCAAATCTTGGAAACAGAGAAGAATCGAGAGAAACTTTGTGTTCATTATTTTTTTTTTTCGTTGTATATATTTTGTGTAGTGTAAAGTGTGAGTGAAAATCGCAGATTAAAAGAATATCAGGTGTTTCAAAATTTTTTCGGATGATTTGCGGCGTCCCACGAGATGAAATATATATAAAAAAAGGGGGGAGAAAGAACACTTTGCGAAATGAAAAACGTAATTCAATATAAATCTTGTCGGATATTTGCATTAAAGATATTAAAGGATGAAGATGAAGAAGGGTTGATCGCGTGGGATCGATAGCTTTCACTTGCGTTTCTTTTCAAACCGACAAAAAAAAAGAAACTTTATTTCCCTTCATTCTTCGTTTCAGTTTCGGTTTGGGTTTATATTTTTTTTATATAATCAGAGAATGAAATAACAGATAATAAGTGGTTGGCAACGGGGGCGAAGAGCCGGAGAAGACGGATTAAATAATAAGAAGAATAAGAAAAAAGTAGTGTGTATTGAAGGAGCCGAGCAGATGTTTCCGAAAAATGTAAAGCAGCTACCTTATGGCTTGACCCCTTTTGTGTAGCAACGCTTTTACTTCGGTCCCTCCGTCATCATCATTGTTCTACACGTTAATTTTTCAAAACGTTTATTGTAACTCTCGCTCCATCCGAAGGGACTCCACACCAAAACAAATAATAATCACCTCCATTATTATACCTGAGCGCAGTAGACTTGTTTCGTTGCCGTCGTTTCTACATTATTTTAATTTTATTTTTTTACAAATGAATTGTTGTTATTATTATTATTATTTCTCCGTCTGTGTAACATTTCGCAATAAATTCCCTCAGAAATTAAAATGCTTTTGAGCGAGAGAGCGAAGTTTTGTTTTCGCCGCGTCTTTTTCCTCTCTTTTCGTTTTTCCTCTTACTTTTTCGTCCTTTCCTCTCACTCCGCGCGCTTGTTTAATTCCTGAGCGCCACCGGCTGGAGAAATCGTAATGAAATATTAAAACTGAAGCATTATTTTAATAATGACGAATTAAAACGGCAGGTAAGCGTCGAAATCGCAGAAAGGCCGTGATTAAAAACGAGGGTCTCAGAGTGGGGTGGCTTAGGGGGATGGATCCAACCGCTCCACAGACCGGGAGGTGGGTTGCTTTTCACTTCGAGAAAAGTTGAGAGCAAGAATCCTTTTACTTTTTTTTCTTACTCGCACTTTTTTATTCAGCTTTTTAAAAAAATAATTTACAGATATTATTTAACTCGGCAATTTAAAAGCAAATACTCTTGACTCTTTACCTAGACATATTTTCTTAATTTGATCAAAAAGTTACTTTTGAAACATGTACACATAAATACGTGTAGGTTACGAAAGTTTCGATTTATATTTACTTCAAAAAAGACAGAGCCTAATAAAAAAAAAATATTTGTGAAGATAATTGAATGTTTATAGTTGTTTTTAAATAGTTTTCTTATGATTAAAAGTTTATGTTTTCAAAAGTTATGTAATTATTTGATAACGGGATTTGTAATCTAAAATCTTGAAGTTAATTTTCTATAAGACGATTTCGCATTGTACAAGATTCAGTAGTATGCGAGGGAAACTTGTATTTGTTTGCGATTTCTTGTTACCTGATGTTGATAATCGAAAGGTGGATATGTGCTGAATTGAAAGAAAGGCTGAGGCGGCGCGGATGGCGGCTCGAACGTTCCGTAAGGGTGAGAGGTGGAGGGAATAGGCGCGGGGGCGCCCCATGAGGAGGAGGTCGAAGACGGTCCGGGGGCGGCGTACGAAGGCACCCCGTCCGTCTTCTCGAAGCCACCTTTCGTATAGTTCATTGTTTCATATCAGGAAAGACAAGAGAAGTCCTCAGAGGTTCGGTTCGGTCACTGTGCCTGCCGATGCGGCGATAATCCGTTTGCTAGTTATTATATCACACTGTCAGTCTCTGTATTCACACATGCACACCACTCACTACAGCGGATTCGGTCAGGTGCGGAAAGTGAGCGCGCCACGCAGAAAAGAGTATTTGGAAGTAGTATTGCTCACACAAAAGTACGGAAAGAACTAAACGAATAATTTAAATATGCCCCATATTTATAATAATTAATATAAAATCAATATATTAAATAAATCACATTTGCTTTTATTTCGGACGTCGAATGGTGTTTGTGTGTATGTGTATGTGTGTGCATGAATGTAAGTGATTTACGCAAAATTGTGCCTTATTATAATTAGTCGTTAAGATAAGCGCAGACCCAGAGCATGGGATCGAAAATGTGCAAGAAACTGCATCCGACCAAACGATCCGACATCGCTGAATAGATCTGAGACTATCGACTTCATCGGATTGGACGACTATAATTGGGTCAAATTATTTGTATGATAATAAGTGCAAAATGCATTCGGATTTTTTTCTTTGTTTTTGTTGTTTTCTTCGAGGGGGGAAAAATCAAAAAAGAAACGAATCGAAACAAGCGCACACTCGCTCCGTTCGCTCGGCTTACGCAGACGCCCGCAGCGTAACGGAACGGAAAGGAACGGAACCGAATTGGACGCACCGGAGAGCCGCGATAACAGAGATGAGCATTACTACTTTTCTAGAATCCATTCAAATCGGCTAAATTCGAAAATCATCTTGCGCAAAACGACGTCTCCAGGCATATGCCGACCGTCCACTTTCTCCGAGTAAACATGCAGTCAATAAATAAACTGACGTCAAAACTGCAAGACGATCATCTTATCAACATATGTGTGTGTGTGTTACATTAAAATAGCGTCACCGACACGCGGATCTTACAATTTTCAGAAACATATTCAAAATGACGCAATCATTAGTGTGCATTTCCATTACCTATAATAAATTATCAACCTTACGCATTAGCAGATTCCTGGAATAAATAAAATCCGGACTTTCGTACAATTTAAGAACCAATCAATCGACGCTTTCATTCAGACGAATTTATTTATAAATTTTACAAATTCATTGATTAATATTTAGAAAATGTTCTAGATTTGAAATTAATTAATTAAAACGATTAAAAATAGACTTTGTAATAAAAAAATCTTGCTTTTTCACTATATAATAAACGTAGTCGATATGTTAATAATAGTAGTAATATAAGAATATTTCGCATCGCATATGTGTGTAAACATTTCAATTATAACACCGTACGTTTACGTTTAATTGCCGTGCATTTATGAATCGAGTCGCTATTTTTAGTTAATTTTCTTATTTATTCGTTCTCTTCCTCGTACGTCGTATTTTTTTGTATCGCTACGTAATACGAATAATTATTGGCGTGCATTAATTCACAATATAACGGAAAAACTGTTCCTAGTAGAATTATTTATTACTACTTAAGTAATAGACTTTAGATGCAAACATCCATGAAAGAAATGTAACAGTCAAGATTTTGATGATGATGTTTATATTTAATTTTAATTGTTGTTAGTTGATAATTATTTGCTGCAACGGGAAATAACAGTTTATGTAGAAGTATTTATTACTTCTGAATTAATAGATTATAAATAAATAACATCAACTTTTGTGCTATTAAATAGACGTGTTTATTACTAATGAATTAATGGATTTTGATGTTGAAGATGAAACTATGATCATCTTGTAGTTAGTTCTATGTTGACTGTTGTTTGCGAAGGATTGGATTGGATGGCGATTGGTGAGAGCCATTGGACAGGATTGGATCTCGCGGGGAAAGTGAAATTGAACATTATTTATTTAACGATAGCGTCTGGCGTGGAGTGTTGGAGTGAGTTGCGAGGCGCAAATAGAGACATAAATCGGCCGAGAGAACACACATAAGAAATTAAGAATGTTTTAATTGTACGACTTGTAATCCGATCCGTGGAATAGAAATCGTCATATTAAAACGGGTCTTCGGTTCTCTCCTTGCGACGTTTTTTGCGCCCATCGCCATATATACAAGTGCATTATAAATTTCCGAACGCGCGATGAGAGAGCACTAACACACACACACTCACTCGCATAAATACGTATACAAGAAGTACATATACAGGGTACGAGGATGGATGGCTTCATGGATGGGACGAGGTTAGCTTATCCTAACCTGGCGCAAAGCTATAGATGAGATGAGAGGAGAGGTTAGTGTGCATGAGTGTGTGTGTGTGTAGTACGCACCCGGCGAAACTGGAAAAACCGACGGCAGAAACAACTTGTTAAATAGTTGAAGAACTATTTTAATGGCGTTTTTTATTGCCTCCATGGGTTTTATTAGATTATCGAGCTCGCACGGAATTTGCGAACGACCACCGGAAGTGCAGCCACCTAACGAAAACCGCGACGCGTCCGATTTTCAGGCGTTGCTACCACCTCCATCCAACCTTTTACTCCTTCTTTTCTATTTCATATTTTTATCACCCGTTTATAAATTTGTACCAACCAAAACAATGCAAACTAACTTAACAAAATTGTATTATGATTCATGTTAGTATCAATTCATTCAATATTTTGAACAATCATAAACACCTAAAAATAAATTAAATATTTTATAAGTTTAAAATCTTTAGTCTGATCTTTTATCTCTTGCTTATAAATCTGCAACGACGAAAAACCAAATGAATCAAGAAGAATAAGAAAAAAAATCGTATCTGATCTCTTCAATTATTATTTTTTTCCATTCGCCTTCTTCAATTTAGAAAGTTGAAGGTTTAAGGAACCGCGGGAAGGACGACTCATTGCCGCACCGATAATAAAATATCAACAGGAATTGTGATCTTGAAAAATCCAGACATATAAAAATAAATACGCACACTCACACTCACTTGCATACACCCGGTTTCTCTCTTTCTATCCGAGTGCGTGCGTGCATGTGTGTGTGTATAAAAAGTCAATAAACTGACTCGTGATCTCAGCATATGGCCTTGCCATAAAATGCGTTTGTGCACTTCGGAACATAAATTATGAATAAAACTTTATTGCACCTTTAAAATGTTTATAAATACATGGACGCCGGTTATTTATACGCGGAGGAGAAGAAAATTCGTGTGTTTGCGCGCTTTTTTTGTTGTTGTCGTTGTTTTTCGATGTACAACTTCTTCCTCCTTCGTCTTCGCATGGGAATTGCGAGATGAGAGGCCCTTATTGAATCATAAATAAGTGAATCCGCGCTAACGTTCCCCTAATTAGACGCTAACTGTTTATTAACGACGAAAGTATCGGAAGAAATCTAAATGGATATGGTTAACGATCATACATTTGCGACCTTTCCACCTTCTCTCCTCCAATCTGGCATTGCTCATTGCAGAATTCTTTTGATTCATACAACTTCATGCATCCACGAAGAAGTTAATGACCTATAGTATATACCAATTTTATTAGCAACATTTCATAAATTAATACCATGAAAACAATATCTCTTAAATCTCAAATACAATATTCATACTGCAAACTAAATAAAATTGAATAAAACAATTATTTCATAAGCATATTTTTCAGTAATATTTTCGTACATTTGTATATATTTTTAAATATATTTATATATAAATTGACATTAGGTAGTAGGTACTTAATTTAAATTACTAATAAATATGTATAAAAAGATAATTGGTAAGGAGTTTTAGTTGAAATAAAGGAAATTAAATAGAAATAAATGTATTAAATTTAATAAGTTTTCACTTGGTCTCTTATAAGAATTTAGTTTTCTCTCATGAATAATGCAATTTGTCCGAGTATATTGGTACAGTGTAGTATATATTGCTGTATGATTGAAGGTATTATATCGATATTTGATCGAAAGAACAAGAAAAAAAAAGGGGAATTGGTATTTGATCGAAGATTGTAGATTGAGGAGAAGAAAAAAGATCAAGTTTAATAAATGAAGATTATGTATTCGATGCAGATGCCATTAAATCAAGTTCCAACGGAATCAAATTAAGATATATTAATTCCGCGGAAACTGTTTCTGGTTAATAAGTATGGTCGCTAGTTATCCAGAATTCCTTCGATTTTATTCATCAATTTGCTTCGCAGCGAACGAGCATTCGCAACAGTCAATTTACCATTTCTTTTTGCCCGCAGATTTTTGCTCCGGCTGCAAACAAACTAGTGTCATTAGGTTCGCGTTTTCAATAGTTCCGAAGGCGTGCGAGTTCCAAAGGAAAATCACCTAATTGCCTAGGTCGAAGCACAGATAGAGAACTGAGAATAATTAATAAGGATCATTATAGGCTAGAACCTCTGGATGCAAATAGATTAGGTTTTACGTTCAATGGAAATCATATAATAGCCTAAGTTGAAGTTAAGACTGGGAAAGACGATCATTGCATTGTTCCTGGTATTCGGGTGATATTTATTTGATCGAGGTATAAACAAGTGGGTGAACAGAACAATTAGGAAGAGATGGAGATGAGAGCGCGCGCTTTGCAGACGATGGTGCGTCGAAGGGAGACGGAGAGAAGAAGGAGAGCGTCATTTTTCTTTATGTACTGGATGATTAAATTCTATTTTTAAAACGCAGAGCAACATTTTCAAACTTGAGATAGGTTATGGCTCGGCGTACAGTCGGCCTGTTGTGGCGTGCGCGAGAAGAGAACGCGGCCGTCGCCACGCGGACGCCCGACCGCCTGTAGGTGAACAGACTTTGAAAAAGCAAAGTCGTTTTAAAAACAAATAAAAATCGCGCGCGCGAGCACACGAGAAGAAGAAGACAAGAAGAAGAAGAAGGAGGAGGTGGAGGAGGAAGAGGTTGGTGGTGGTAGAGGTTGGTTGAAGGCGGCTCTCTTCAAGGAACGCGGGGAACTCGTAGTGGAAGAAAAGAAACGTAGAGTCGCATGTGGGATGAGGAGAGGAAGAAGTCGATCGGAAGTTGGAGAGAAAGAAAGCCTGGACCAAAGCTCCTAAGGAACATAGGTGGTCCGTTCCAAAAGAGCCGGGTGTTCTTCAACATCCTCTTGCTCTTCTTCAACTCCAGATTTAGAGTTCGCAGCGGAGTGCGTTGCCATTTGCTTTTAGGCGATCGCGCTCAGATATAGCAGTGTAATAACAGGCCTCCGCGCGTTCGAAATAATGACTAGAGAAAGCTTTATTAACAATTTTTTTCTCTCCCCCCTCGCGTCTTCTCGCCCATTCTTCTTGTGCCTCTTATTTTTCCTCTTCTTCTCATTCTTCTCTCGTTCTTCTACTTCTTCATCTTTTTCACGTGCTCTCTTCTAACTCCGTCTCTGTTCTTCCTCCGAGCAGAGAGAACATTTGCGGATAAAGCGGCTGGGCGCGCCGCTACATCGAGGGGGGCCGTGGGCGTTCTCTCGCGTTCGCGACGCGAGGTCAAAACGATACATTCTCACACATAAAATCCGAAAGAATTAAAATTAAGAATCGCACTCTGCAAAATAGAAAGAGAGAGAGACAAAACGACTAACGAGGGAATGGATCTTTGTACCAAACATATACAACCAACATCCACCCTTGCAACCTTCAAGTTGCACTCAGCAAGGGAATCGAAATAATCCATCTCTTAATTGGATACCATTAAAAGAAAAAGTTGTATTCCATGATTCACATCAAGGTTCCAATATTATAAGTAAACGTTTCAGATCAAAATACCAAAAATTCCACCAATATACACCCTTGATTCCTTCGAGTTGAAACATGGAAGGGAAGCGTATTAATCATTATCGCATCCATCTCTTAATTGGATACCATTAAAAGAAAAAGTTGTAGTCCATGATTCGCATCAAGGTTCCCACATTATTGTAGACATTTCCGATCGAAGTAGTAACACAAAAAATAATAGATAAATTGACACTACTTGTAGCTCTTAGTACAGATGTGAGAATAATGATTAATCATTAAAATGTTATATCTCATTCAGGTCTTGTAGAGATATATTTTGCATTATTTTATCTTAAGATTAAATTAAGATAACAAGCATGTACTAGAAAATAACATAATAGAATTGTTGAATTCAGACTATAATTGATGACGAATTGTCTAAGTTAAAACACTTTAATCATAAACAATAATATATATTACTTACATGGATTCAACTAGTAGACATTATTTTAAGATTTATTGGTTATTAAGATAAAAACAACTTCCTTAGTCGATAATCAACTTATTTGTTTGTTGAAAATGAATAATCATAGACCAAAATAACTGAAAAATTAGAAGATATATTGGTCATAAGGATTTCAGAAGAGTCATCTAATTTTATATAAATATTCGATTATGGGAAACAATAGATGGATATAATAAAAAAGAATTCTCAGAATCTTCGTGCTTTGTGTTGTTCCACAGTAAAGTAGATAAGTCGTAATAATAATACTGAAATGAAATGTTAAAAACGGAGGAGGAACGCGCATAACGATAAAAGTTTACTGACCTAGCTCCATTCCTGGTAGAATATGCGCGTAATCTACAATTCAAAACTGCGATGATAAAAGGCCGTGCGGACGAAACGCACGGACGAATGAAAAAAAAAACAAGGAAGGAGAGAACCACGGATCGTTTTGTTTTAAAACAAAAGAAAATAAAAAAGAAGGAACAAAAAAAATCAAGTGAATTAAGGTGAATACACTTGCGCCGAGCATCAAGTTACGGCAGGTCATGGTTGACCCATATGCTTTTCGCGTGGCAAAACTTCAAAAACGAAAGAATGTTTCACTGCAATGATACACCTGGAGTATTATGATGATTACGATGATCACGACGACGATGATTATGATGATGATGATAATAATAACAACAAAAACTGCGAATAATCATAACCATAATAAGGATGATAATTGAACGGTGGTGGCCCCCAAAGGCCAAACGGCCTCGGCCATAAATCCGCATTATTTACGACCGTGCTCGATAAATTTAATAATCCCGACCGATTCCTTCCTCCTTCCTCCATCCACCATCCACCATCCTCCACTTCTTCTTCTCCGGTAAAGAAGGTACACCTACTACTTTAGCAACAAACAAAAGCGACTCAAAATTTACGGGCAAGCAGCCTAAATATTTGATATTCACAACATTGAACCCATTGTCGCATTCATCGCGCGCGGCCTTTAATCGAATTCTTTTGTTATAAAATGCAACAATAATGAATAATAATATCGACGGCGATCGGAGGATGATGCGAAGTCCTTTTTCGAGGACTGAAAATATTGCAGCTCTTTAAAAGATTGAAAATTTAATTTCTTTGCAAACCGTTTCCTTTGCATTACTTTCTTTATTTTTTTTTTGCGATGTCCCTTCGGATTGCGGAGGTGATCGGAATCGAGAGCCTTACTGACACGGTATTTGTCGGATGGGCCGTGAGTTGCGTTCGCGATTGAAAACATCGGACGGCGCGTGTGGTTACAGGCTCTCAACGCTGAAGAGATTTCAGGAAAAAAAAAATAATGCTAGGAATGAAAGAAAACGAAACGACGGCTCCGAGGAGAAAACACGGGAGGAAAAGAATTGCTTGTGCATGTATATATATATGTATATATACATAGAAGCATGAAATAAAAACGAGATAAGCGTTCTGAGATCACTAACCTACCACAAATAACTCGGCAGTCGGGCTCGAGTGTGTGTGTGTGCATGTACGTATACATATAAGCGAGTACGTATGTATGCGTGTGTGAGTGTGTGTATGTACAGTCGCGTGAAAAATGTCGCGAGAGAAGCCCGCCAACGAAACGGAAGACTTTTCTTTCCTTTTCATCTCTTATCCAAGAAACACACACACACAGTACTCATAAAGCAAACAAACCGATCCGAAATTATTCCTTCGGATTGAGGCACCACAGAGGAATTTCCGAAATAAGACATATATTCAAAAAACGTATCCTGTTGGATAAAATTATTCATTGCAATACAGAAATTCAGTAAATATTAAAATAATTGTAGAAATATATAATCATGGGATGCATTTCTTCAAATAATCTCACACCATCATTAAGGAAGTGATAGTTGTAACAATAGAAGACTTTAAATTTGTTTGCTTCTAATAATCTTACCATTGAAAGAATGTTATATTCAAATATTAACTATGAACTTTAGAAAAATCATAGTTTAATTCAATATTACTATCTGCTATTGATATATCATTAGGAATACTAAATTGTTTACTTTTTTTCTTATCATTTATTTCTTGTTAATTTCTTTAATTATGTTAGAATTATCGACAAACAAATATAAGCTTTGCTTAATTATTAAAATTATATAATAATTTTAAGATACAAAATAAAAATAAAATTTTGAATCTACATTATATAATGAAAATTGTTAAATTCAACATTAATTATTTCATTAAAATTAATATAAAATTGTATATATTTATAATCTTTGAAATTTGATGAATGATAAATGATGAGAATGATTAAAAATAAAACAAATATTTTCTACTGTAGAACTTGAAAGAAAATTCTAATGTTTTCTTAACAAAATCTACACAATTTTCAATTTTTATATAAGTCTTTGATCGGATGATAAATATTGTTAATAAAAATAAAATTTTGAATCTACATTGTATAATGAAAATTGTAAAATTCAACATTAATTATTTCATAATCAAAGTGAATTAATTAATTATATTAAAATTAATGTAAAAGGGCGGAAAGACCTCGGTCGATAGCCCTTTGGCCAGCATGTATATATATATTTTTATTTTTTTTTTTTTTGGTTTTCTTAATTTATGTTAGAATTTACTTAATTATTTTGAGAGTTGTTATTTTTATTTTGGTTGTTATTATTATGATTTGTATTATCTATGGAATGTTTTTTTTTTGTTTTGTATGTTGCTGTCTGGCCAATAAATTATATATATTATTATTATTAATGTAAAATTGTATATATTTATAATTTTTTTATTTTTTTTTAACAAAATCTATACAATTTTCAATTTTTATATAAGTCTTTGATCGGATGATGGATATTGTTAATAATCAAGAATATTATTGAAAACACGTATCTGGGTCCAAAACTGAAGCGAAAGAAGGTCGATGATGATAGTGGATCGACCTTTTTCTCATGCGACGAAGCACCGGCTCTTTTTCTCGACGGCGGAGGAGGATGTTGCATGGCGATTTATTAATTGATCTCATTGAGGAATTTGCAAAATCGGGGTCGAAATTTCCGCCGGTCAGATTTTCCGATGGGAATTTTGCAAAAACCGTTCCGAGACACACATGATCGAGGCGCGTTACGCCGCGAACACACAGCTCTCGCAGATGCAATTTATTTATAATAAGGAACAAGAAAAGTCGCCATAACCTGTTGTATGTATGTAGTACAGGTCAACTTTACATACGTATACGCTGCAGTATTCGCACACAACCATACATAAATATATATATATATATATATACACACAAAGCCGCGCGCGCCAACCGAACCGAGCATGCATCAACCATAACACTTTGCTTTCGTAGCACAATATAATTCTCTCCTTTTGATCTGTTCATCTACATTTTTTTTTCAATACTAACCAATTTTGATGAATTATTATCAGAGATTTTTACTTCCCTCGATGGCAAAAGGCGCCAGACGACTCGATAAAACTAGTTTATATAACATGGTAAATACGTTGCCCCCGCTTTTTGTTTGTCCAGATACATTCCCCAGTCGAAACTCGTGATTCATCCAATAACAGAGATCACCATTATTATTATTGTTCAGTGTAAAACTTCCATCATTTTGTTACTACCATTCACTTCAAGATCTTCATTAAACTTAATTCATGTTTAAACTAACAAAAATATCCATTCACCGCAACGATCGACAGATTGTAGATGTATAATTATATATTTAATTTTTATTGCTTTATTGTGTTCCTTTAATGATCAAAACAATTTTTAAATTATAAAACTATAATTTCGATAGTTTCCTTCACGAAATAATCAAATTTACATAATGAAATTACACATAAATTAATGTTAGTTAATTATTTATATAAATTTAAAAAAAAAACCTTTAACTTAATGTAATTTTTGGATTAAAATGAAATATTTTCGAGGTAAACACGAAGCTTTGTAGTATAAATTAATTAATAAAATAAATTAATTAACAATAAAAAAAATTATGGGAATATTCACCTTAAAGTAATAAAATGTGTTTAACTGAAATATATCCAAGGTGAAAATCGATTGTTGTTTGTAGTAAAATAATCATTAATTAAGTTCAAAATAACAATTTTACTATTAACTATAAATATACGAGGCAATTTAGTTTCATTGAAGTTTATAATTCAAGTGTAATATTATCTACAGTTATATTATGTTAGGAAAAAAAAATGTTTACAGTTTGATACGTTTATTTTAGTTGTAGTTACGTCATTATATTGATTAATTTTAAAAAATATTTAAGATAAAATAAAATATTTAATTCAATTTGTTTTGTAACAATAAAAAGTAATTATTTATTATAAATAGTTATTAATAAATTGTTAAAATGTTTTACTTAAAGTTATCGTGACATTTTTTGTAATTGAAAATATCGAAGTAAAAGAATAAATTAGTGATAGTTTTTTAATGAATTTATTTAATTTCTAATTAATATCGTTTAGGTTGTGGTTATTGTTGGTTGGTAAAATTCAATTTATGTTTAAAGTGTAACGGCACGTTGTAAGTAAGTAATCGCATTTTAATTTCAGGAAGCGAGATCGAAAAGTGGATGGTTGTGCGCAGATGATGGAAGAAAAAGAAGAAGAAGATTGCGTTTCTGGGATTGTGCAGATTACGTGCGTGAAATATTTAATGTCCGTTTTTATAATGAGTGTTTAAAAGTGTTGCGAATCGGAAGAGACAGAGGCTTGTGTGCGTTTTATGTGCGACCGGCTCGAAATGCGTTTCAGTAACAAAACACATTAAAGATTCACACATTTCCCATAATCGCAAACACACACGTATATGTATACGCATATATATATATATATATATATATATATATATATATATATATATATATATATATATATATATATATATATATATACATGCAACAACAACAACCCATTCATTCAGTAAAGCCAACTATCATTCATGAGGAGACCAAAGACCGAAGAAGTTGCCGTTCCACCAAAAAAAATAAATAATTTGGAACATTGAAATACTGACCGCATTAGCTTCGGCTTCCATAATTATATAATTGTTGTGTTATCCTAAACTAAGAGATTCTGTTTGGTGGGATGTCGTGGTAATCCTGGACTATCCTCCAGCACTCGAAGGGGAAGTTTCTGTAACCGGACGCGGCGCACAAGAAATCCATCAATGGGTTTTCTTCCCGAAAGATTTCGGCTAACCTAGGGACACGATGGTTGATGGTTCCCTCAACTTTTCAATGGAATTACGCAAAATCGCGCCCGCGGAACGCACATGTTTTCTCTAGATGCACATGCACTTTATGCACTCCATAGTAAATGCATTTGCGGATTGCTGCATTCGCGGCCTTGCTGCACACAACACACACACACAAACGCACGCACACGTACGTACACGTACACATCATACATACACACGTACGGAGGAACCCTGAATAAAGACATTTTTAAAGTGGGGATATAGAAATAAAACTTCAAGGGTACAATAATATCATACGGAGTACGCGTACTCGAACAATTATGTTCGTATAGCCTCATCATCATCATCATCATTGTTCCTACAAGACCAGCAAAAATAACATCAACAACATCCAACAGGTACATCATCTTTTCCTTCTTCCACGCACTCGAAAAACTATATATAATAATAATAAGTAAAGCAAACATTTTAATTGGAGCGACAGAGACGAAAACAAATAGCGGAAAGCGCAAGCGCGTTTTCGATGCGTAATGTGCGTGCATCCAACGCGATTGGAGAGCACGAAAGTCGTTACGTAAGTATCGAATCTAATGGAAAAGGAAAATCCGAAACTGCACAAGAAAAATAGAGTCAGTCGGGGAAGAGAAGAGAAGAAAAGAAATGTTTCGAACGGAACGGGCAAAGGCAACGGAACGTCAAATAATAAATAACGAACGCAGCGCGCACGCAAAAGGCAATTTCTCTGCCTCGGCCGGTGCAAAAGCTTAGGAAATGTGGGTTAATCTAGATATAAAATTCAAATGAGACTCGCGAACAAAACCTAAGGAGTTTATCTTTCTGTTACATTGCATACACACACACACATACACTTAGACATCGCACACAGGATAGAAAGAGAGAGAAAGAGAAGCATATTGCCAAATGTTGAGCGAGAGAAGCGAACGCGAAAAAATAGTCTCTCAGTAACTTTTACTCTTGCCAAGATTTATCCTTTGGCTCGGCCGAAGACAATCTATTAGCTGTATGGAATTGCAGTTCGTCAACACCAGAAACCCATCTGCGGTACAACCGATAAATACTGTTTAACATCGTTACGCGATAAATCCCAACGTTTATTTTGTATAATTTCACTACAAATACGCTATATACATTTTTGCTGCTATGGCCATGTGTCGGAAAGAGTATGACCTTAATGACTAATGCAACGATAATAGTAATAATTATATTTTTTAAATATCCATATAGTATGACCTATATCATGAATTTAATTCTTTCAGTTTTGCTTTATTGACAACCTTCTCTTTAAGTAAACAATTTTTAATATTGATTATTCTTTTTTACCATTTACCTCGTCCCTAATTTTCAACGAAACGCATTGCAGATACTTCAAAAACTTCAAAAATAAGATGAAAACCGAGAATAGATAAAAAAAATGTAGTAATTATAAATTTACAAAACAATCCAATAACTTAAATTTAAGTATTAAAATAACTATTATTTTTATGTATCAAATTAATATTTAGTTTTTAAAATTAAACAATTTTTTTTAATAAATACCAACAACATATTTATAATTAACGATTTTTTTTTAATTCTAACATTATTGTATATAGATTAATATAAATATTATAATTGATGTGTTTATACAAAAAAAAATGTTATTGCTGAAGTTTTAAAAAAATTATCTGTACGCAATATTTAATAATTTCATATTGCGTACCAATAAATTATTATGCGAAATTAACGCACAGGTTTTGCTCGTATTTTATTTTTCGAAATTGTCATAATTACTTGGTATAATTAATTGCATCAGAATAATAACGAAATAACAGTTTTACCTTGAAATTTTACTATTGCAAGATTTATTATTATTCGTAAAATATTAGCTATTTTTTATTTTTGCAGACTTTCCCTAAACGGTTAAATTCATGTAAATTAATTATCCTACGAGTAAATACTTATATTATTTTTGAAGTTAAATATTTTAAATCTTTATACAATTTTAATAATTATTATTGAAAATTTTGTTATTGCTATTTTTTATTGCATTTAATTGTTGTGAAAAGAAAATAGTTAAAATAGAATTTGATTTATGAAAAAAATAGCTATATAAAATAACCTGTTTTAGATAGAAGTAACTGTAAACAGAATTTTCCGCTTATAATTTGTGTCGTTTCGGTGAGCGATTTGCATCACTTAGTATTTTGCATTTTTGCTTTTAAAAGCGATTAATTGAAATTTCAGTGTAATTTTAAACTGAAAATGCGTGAAGACTAAAAACCGAAAATAATAGTCGTTCGGTAATTAATGTTTTATGCCTTCTGAGTTATGGTTTCATTATGTATCTCACATATATTAATGATGCAACAGCAGCGTACGAAGAACCGTCGAGTATTAGGAACGAATGAATGTGTGCGCATGTATTGTGTTTATGACAACTGTTTGCGTCATTATAATTAATTAGCGTGCAAATACCTGATACGTGCGTAAATAAAAAATAATAACCGAACGACATAAAATTGTGAGTGGTTTGCAATGAATCAAGTTGAAAGACAAAATGAATAACTGAAGAAAAAAAATGTTATTATGATGATGATGAAGAAAAAGGGAGTGAAAACATATGGAATTTCTGTATTCGTGTTCGAAATGCATTAAGGGCGTTCGCTAAAAATTGGCCGAATTATAAGTTAAAACCGACGCCGGCGTCGCGCGTAATTTGGTGGCGTATATCGCATGTCAATGGATATTTTGTATTAGGAAATTGGCGGAAAATTGTCGGGCGTAAAATTTCTATTCTGCATTCGTTTTTTTTTTGTTTCGTTCGTTGATTTGGAAGTGGAAATAGTGGTGCGTCCGCAGTTTGCGTGAAATGCGACTGTGACGTTTGTGCAAACTGTGCCAAACAATTTTATCCATTAAGAACTTGTATATCTAATTAGGTCGTAATTAACGTGTAGTGCGTATGGAACATTAGATAGTTTGATAGAAGGGACGTGGAGAAATAAGACGAAATTGCGAGGCGCATGTTTGCTATTGTCGGTCCTAAGTGGTTACATAAAAAGAATTTGAAAGCACTTTGCGGGGAAGGCAAATTCGATTAAGGAGGGCGCGTTCGGTGAGTGGCGAAGCGCCACCTCCACCCGCCGCCCCGTGCGCTCCTCCGAAGAAAAAATGAGCAAATCCAGGAGATTTTTCCTTTGTTCGCGCGGCAATGAAAGGCAGAAAACAAAGTCGAAAAGAAAAGCTGCGGTGGTTGAGAAGGATGACGAGGAGGAGGAGGTTTTGAAACTAGGTCCAAAACAATCGAAAACAAGCGGGGCTGCTTGTTGAGGTGCGGTAGCAGGGGGGGAGGGTCAATTTTGGGGGGTTGCACGAATGCATCATTATAAAATGTTGCCGTGTTCGTGGCCAATTTCTCCGAAAACCAATCGAAAATCTCGCGCCCACCCTAAATCGAAACCGTCAATTGCCAACCAACATCGTACACTCGATTACTTTAATTCCCACGAAACAAATCTTCGGCGCGAGAACAAATGCACGAAAATTGCCGGCCAATTTTCCAGTTTCAAACCTGAAAATAAACCGATTTCGATTTACTTTTCTGGCAACACAAACACATTCTCGAAAATCGAAACGCGAATACAGCAAAACCGAGATTACAATCATCATACGAACACTAGTCATTTACATTTCACACACGGAAAAGTGAAAGTGCGAAATTTTGAAGTTTCATGAACTTCGCTTTCGCAATTAATTATAAAATCCGTAATGCCTGATTATTTAATAATTCCATTGTAAAGATTATTTTGTAATTACTTTTAATAACAATAATTATTATATCACTTGAAAACAATACTTGCAAAAAGTAATACAAATTCAACATTGAGTCAAAAAAACGTAATAATTTTTGAAAACTAAAACTAACGATAAGTGTAAAAATTTAAAGTCCTTTAGTCTTTACAGGTGTTTTTAATACTTCGGTTTTGTCCTTTACTGTTTGATTATTTAATTATTCCATTGTAAAGACTCGATTATTGTGAAATTACTTTTAATAACAATAATTATGTAATAAAAGTTCAACAATATAGTACAATAAATAATAATAATATTTAAATTTGAGTCAAAGAAACGTAATTTTTTTTTTAATCTGAAACTAAAACTAACGATAAAGAAAAGTGTAAGAATTGAAAGTCTTTTGTTCCATAATTACAGCTGTTTTTAATTTAAAGTCAGTTCTAAAAATAAATTTATGTAGAATACAAAGGATAAAATAACAAAGAAATTAAATTTATCTTTATTTAAGGTATTTTAAGATTTACCTAAATTATTTGAAGTTGTTTTAATTAATTATTATTAGTAAATAGTATGAATCTTATTGATTTGGTTTAAATTTGAAATATAATTCGTGAGACTCAAATAGATTTTATTATAGTAAAAGCAAATGCGGTTTTGCAATTTTGGTAGAAAAAAAAATAAAGAAAAACAAAATAAATTAATATATATAAAAAGGTTGAGAATAAATGCAGTATTTTTGCGTAAAAATAATCGCCGAGGTCGCGGGGCGCGTCGCGACGCCGTCGAGTGCGAAATACAAAGACGAAGCGCGCGTATTTTTAAAACCCGGCCATGGGCTTGTTTTGGGTCAAAACGTTATTTATTGAAGTGCATCCCGCCGTTTGTCTCTTCTCTTAACTTTATTTCAACGTTTTATTCCGACACTTTTTCGTTCATATATTTTTTTTTATTTAATCGCCTACTAAATCACCGCTGGCAGATTTAATTTCCACACGGGGATGCTTACTACTTTTTTTTCTTCTCTTCTCGTTCTTCCACCCCAAAATTTTCTTAGATCCCAACGTGTTGATCCGCGTGCGGTTCGCGGGAGGGTGAAATATTACGGGAAACGGAAAAGCTCGCGCCACCCCCGCATTTTTCACCGAACAGCCTTTTCTCGCCGCAACTCTTTCGGAACGCGGAAATTAAAAACGGTAAACAACAAGAATAAGAGAAGGAGGTTGAAGGAAAATTAAGCATTTCGCGAGACGAGGAAATCACGGGAAATCGAATGCGGATTGATAAATATGTTAATAACAGCCGTGAAAGTTTAATGCGCGCGGAGGAGTAAACTCCGGCTGTTGTTGTTTGTTGTTCGTTGTCATTATTCCGGCTGATAAAACCGCAAAGTGCGACAAGTGCCACTTTTTTCGAAGGACGGTGCACACGCACATGCATTAATGAAAAAAAAAATGAAACTGAGTTATGAAGTGGCAAACCGAACAAAGCGAGATATACGTTTAAAATTAAAGATGTTTGGATAATCTCAAAGAAATTTGGATATTAAAGGATTTCTAAGATCCGGTTAAAGGTTGAAAGTAAAAGAAACCGTATAAAGCGTTTATAATCAAAGGATAATTTCGATAAAATTGTTTAAGGAAAGAATAAAAGACTTCGAAAATCCGGAGAAAGGACTGTTAAGAGTAAAAATGCACGGATTGCATCGCTGAACGAAACTAAAAACAAACATAAAAATGTGAAGGAAAAGAAGAAGACGATGGTTGGAAGGATGAGGTTGAGTTTGAGGAGGAGGTGGAGAAGAAAGAGCCGTGCAACGAGGACTGACCCGCACAATGTAAAATAAGTTGCGATCCTCCGCCGTCGCCGTCTTGGTTGTTGTTGTCCGCGGAGGAAGAAGGAGACCTCTCTCATTCCTCTCCAGCCTCTGCTCTTCCCTCCGCGGTCGCGCGTATTAAAAAAACCGGTTAACAAAAGGAAGGAAAAACGAGATGAGCGGAAAAAATAAATGAGTATAGGAGAGTATAAGAGGTGTAACAGCCTCGGCGGGAAAAAAGGACGCACTCTGTTCACCATGGATCCTCGATGCGCGCCAAACGTAAAGCATATACATACACGTGAAATTAAATCCGGGTAGAGAAAAAAAGGGCTCACGCATACGTAATAATGAGATGGGAACGAAGAAAAGACTTTCTTCTTTCTTCGCTTCTTGTTTCAAATCCGTGAACCGTAAACAGATCCTTTTTCTTGCCACATCTTAACATCTATATCATACAGTTTAAAATTAATTAAATTAAAAATGTGATTATTACTAAATTTATTTGTAAAAATATTTATGAAGTAAACAATTCAATAATTATAATTAATGAATAAACTGCGTTCGCAAAATGCCGTCGAAAAAAAAGGGCCGTACAATTTATAATTAATTAAAGCAAAATCCGAGCGAACGAGCTTTCGAGGCGCGCAAATTCAAAAGCTTTTATCCGAACCAAAGAATAGTTGGAAAACTAAAAAAAAATATATATAAAAATAAACAGCAGAATAAAACGAGCGATGTTGATAATCATCTTGCCCTGCAAAATTAGCTGCTGCTCTCATTGTTTTTTATATTATATAACGTATGCACGATTTTTCACACTTTGCAGCTTACAATTTTTATCCAGCAAAAGTTCAAAATTTTAAGCGGATTTGCTTTTTAAATTTAAATCCGTAATTACACGCGTATTATGGAACACAAAATCTGCATTTATTTTCGTTTCATTAAAAATGTTTTATTAAATTTTCCTTCAATCAATTTTTAATTCTTTAATATTTATTAAAACTTTTTCAATAAATTAAACAATATTTTTTTTATTTAATGAAACAAAGTGTATATTTCTTGTTCTTGTTCTTGTTTCGTATTGTTAAAGTAAAACGAGAAAAACGCGTTGCGTATTTCGAAATTCAGGAGAGGACGTCGACCTTCTGGTCGTATGAAAATGCTAGAAAATATGTTAATTTCAATGGAGAGCAGTGGAACAATAAAAGGCAGAGAGCAAACAGTTCAAATGCAGTGAAAGAAGTAACAGAAAAACAGGAGCGAAACGGATTGGATTGAATCGGAAAATATCTGAAGCCGTGGAAGAAGTAGAAGAAGCGCGCCGTAAGAATATGATGTAAATCGCTACGCCTAGTTGAAAGAAATATCAATGTAATTATTTTAATTTTTATCATTACCGGTAATTGTATGCCTTCAGAACTAATTGCATTTTTATTCGAACGCAACTATGCATTTCGGTATTAACATGCTATTACGTTTGAAGTTCGTTTATGCATTCCTTCATTGTCATTTAATACTTGGAATTGGAAAAAAAAATTAAACTACTGTTCAAGAATATTATTACATACCAAGAAGCAAATATGCATTGATTTAATGATTCAGTCAGAAATTTTCAGCAATTTTTTTTCTTGACAATAAATTTAATTAATGAATATAATAATATATAGAATATGATTACTACTACAAATTTATTTCAACAATAATTAAAAACTGTAAAATGTACTAAAATATATTTTTTTAATTGGATTATACAAATGTATTTTTGGAGAGAAAATAACTGTTAATTATTAAAATTTTAAAATTATTATTTGAGACAGAAATGAATGAAATTTTGGAGGTGGTAAAAATTAATAATACATATTTTTTCAATTAAATCATTGTACTTAAAAAAATATTAGAAACTCATTGTCAGGGAGGGAAAAATTACGTATTCAATACTCTCTTCAAAATATTTTTTTGTTGCTCTCCTCCAGTGAATAAACCGAAATGAATATAAATGAATCTCAATGCTTAATCATCGTCATCATCATCAACATCATCGTGCGTGTAGTACATTATTAGAATCGAACGAGGGGGAGCGACCCAGAAACAATACCGAATAGAGAGAAAAAAAAAAGAGTCCAAAATCCATCTCCTCATTCATGCTTCTATTTTTTTTCACATTCGGTTGGTCCGTCCGTTTTGTTTCTTACACCCTCCCGATCATTATATTAAACGCTGCGTGCATTGTGCGTCAGTTATTAGTTTTAGGTTGGGCCTACCATTGGCCGCGATTGGGGGAACCCCTCAGGGGCGAAAAAAATGGCGCAAAAAAAATTATTAAATAAGTACACGCACACATCCGACGTAGCAGCTTCGCGTCTCGAGTGGACCTCCGAATCAAATCGTAATATCAAAAACAAATAGAAATTATTAATGGAAAAGCGCGTAAGGCAAACAGCGATTCGGCACCCTTCGCAATTAGGAACAAAAATAAGAAGAGTGTAAAAAATTTGTATCCAAATAGATGCAGGACGACCGTTGATTGCGCCCTTATTGTACGTGATTTTTTTCGTGGGAGCTTCCGGGTTCCGGTCTTCGAACAAGTTCTCGCCTCTACCTGATTCTCCTTTGCATCCTCACATCCTTTTTTTGTTCCTTCACCTGAAACAATCGCGCCGCAGAAAAGGGGTTGCCTCCCCGTGGTCCCCTTCCTTCGAAACCGTGTGAATGCATATTTTTTTTAATTACAATTTAATTATTGTCATAGCCGTTGATATTCATATAAGCCCAAATTATATTTTTTTTTGGTGCATGCTTTGTCAGCACCTCTTAGATTTTTTTTGGCCAACTTCTTTTCTTCTCGCAGACAATGGAAGCGGAGTTTCGCGTGATGCCTCCTGTTTCCACCCCGTGTTACGTAACCGAAAGGACGAGATTGAAGCGGAAAAAAAAATGGGGCGAAATCGAAAAACGGGGGGTGGCGGTTTACATCAGAAGGGGCAAGAGAGAGAGAGAGAGTGGAAAAAAATGGGGGATATCGTGGAAACGATAAGATGAATGGCGAGATGTGGGGGCGGGGGCGCAAAATCGCGTGTGCTTTGGGTGCGTGCGGGAGACGCGTACCTCACGGTACCATTTTGTATTTAGTGCTCGATTCCTAAAACGAGTTTTTCCCTTTATTCCTCCACATACACAATTCAAACCCCAAAAAAAAATAGTTCCTGCGTTTCATTCAGAGAAATAACAACATCAAGAAAAATGTGTATCATAAGTGTTCGTGTTTCGTGTTACTTAACATAGAAAATTAGATACTCACCAATTAATGATTCTCGCTTTCAAAGTTTTCGCTCAAGTATTTCTCTCGTATTTTCAAAGATTTTTTTTTGTTTTGACATGCTATTTTTTATTTCCAATACCCCAAAAAATATCAATGTCAAAGATGCGACGCTTAAGTAAGAAAGACACACATAGACAAAAAAAGAGTAAAGAAAAAGCGGACACACTGAAAAAAGAATGCATAACAAACGTAAAAATCAATGGAAACCATCGAGAAACAAAAGGAAATATTACCACAGTACAACAACAATAAAAAAAGTAAAAGAAATATTCAACACTCAAAATTCATGCAAATGTTAAGATTAATGCCACCAAAACAATACTATTTCATTTTCTTCATATTTTAACAATAATAAATGATATATTGTAAAATGCATATAATTTTAACTAAAATTGATTAAAAAAAATGATATATAATTATTTTGACAATGATTTTTACATAATTAGAAAACTAAATAGAAAATAATATTCTCTTTAAAATTTAAAAAAATATGCGTAATTTTTTTATTTCTATAGTTTAATTTAATTTAAAAATCGTTATATCACTTAATTTTCTTAATTCTATGTTTTTTTTTTTGTAACTAATAATCAATCATTGGATAAAATAGTATTGCTTTAGATGCATTCACAATAAAAAAAGAAACATATATTCACAGGCAAACATGAATTGAATTGATTCTAACTAGCATGTGCAGGGTTTCTTTCTCAAAAATGATCATCTTTTTCGCTTATGATTTTTTTTTCGATTTTGTTTTGTTTTGTTTTTTTTTGGTTCGTTTTTTGGAAGTATACTCTACACGGTCGAACAGAAGCCAACTCACACGTTGGAGGGTCGTCCAGCATTCCTCGAGCGTCCTTTCAGATATCGCCGAAGAGTTCCGTTGCAGCTGGTTAAAGTCCGGCAGCGTTAGTTGGGACAAAAGACACAAACGTACAAGTTTAGTATACAATTAATAACAGACATCGAATAACAACATTCAGAAAACAAGAGCAAACTGAAACAAAGAAAGAAAAAAACAAAAAGAAACAATAAGAAAAAGACGAAAATATAAGAGTTTTTCGGGTTGGAGGATTTAAAAATGTAATAAAGTAACGAAAAATCGAATAGTAATAAATACATAAAAAATATATAATTGTTTGGTGAGGAAAAGATGGATTTTTGTTATGGGTGTTTATGTTTTAATATTTAACAAATTATTCAATTCGTTTTTACTAACTTAACTTAATTAGAGATGATTAAGATTATTCAAGTATTAATTTGCATTAAATTAATTTCTATTGGGAATTAAAATACATTTAATCAAACCTAATAAATACAGGTTCTTCTAATTTTGTACCATATATTTTTAAATTAAACTGTTAATTTTCCAGTTAATGTTTCATTACTTTTTTCAGGTAAACGTTGAAAACATTTTGGAAACACAAACTGGCGGTGATTAAATTTAAACTTTTTCCCCCTTTCGTCGGAGGGATAGTTTTAATGCGCTTTTTCGCAGTGCTACTTTATTTTTTAACTTTACTTTTATTTTTATTTTTTTGGCGTAAAGCTCTCTTTTTTGGAAACGAAAAATGTCGAGAGGTACAAGAGAACTACAAAAAAAAATAGAAGAGAGAACGATGAAAACTTTTCAATTGTTCCACGCGCGTATGTGTGCGGTCTCTAAATAAAATTTGCGAGCCAATTATTCCGCATTATGTAACTCTACCCTCGGCGCTTTGCAAACTTTCCATTGCTTTATTTCTATTTTGCTAATCACCTCGGCAAGCGCGCTTTTTTTCTCTCTCCGTCGGAGGGTGGCGATGACGGGGATTTTTTTTAGTCCACACAGCATCAACAAGTTGTCGCGTCTCGTGGCGAAGAGAACTCGTCGCGCTTTCGCCACCATCTTAACAGAATTTGCAACAAACTTCTTAATTGAGAGTTAAGAAAATGCTCAATTACATATGCGAATATAATTATGAAAAAAAAAATATTAAAAAATAGCTTTTTTATTTGGTTTGAATGAAAGGGTTGCGAAAAAAAATTGGGCGAATTGCGGCTAGGGGGCGCCACAGGACCATCTCGAAGAAGGCGGGAGCGCCGCGACGTCAAGTCAAGGAACCGGCGCCTATCGAACGATTCGCGCGCTTCCTCTTAAAAATTGAATCATTTAGAAATGTGCAATCAAATCGAACGCAGCAGCAACAACAAACCAAAAAAAAAACTTGTTGGGTAATAACAGTTACGCAAGAGCCGCATAATGTCGGGGAGGGTAGGTAGACAATGCGCTCCTAAAGTGGAATGCATCTGCCTGCCGCCAAGAACATATGTTCGAACAGGAGAAAAAAGAGAGTGTATATACATATACACACTCACACAAAACTGAAACTAGTTCAATCCGTAATTGAATTCTTCATCAAATTGGGGCTACGGCTACTAATTAATTGAGTAGGCAGAGAATAAAACTATCAACTTTATTTAATCCTCTCGTTCGGAGCAGAAATATTGGTCGTGAGAAACGTCGGGGCTTATGATATGCATTAGTAAACAAATCTGGATGTGAGTCACGATATACACTGTTTCTCTCCATCGAAGAGGCCAGTAATTAGCGCGTTGGGCAATAATTTATTAATAATATGCTAAACTCAAGCTTATACTATACATATATATCTATATGAATTTATATATATATGTATATTTCTCCAGCTGTGGGCTTTTCGCATTGATTGCAGATTGAAAGCCACACGATCCAATTATTCCGATTCTGAATTTCAATTTTGCCCAACGGCAACGGTTACAGGAAGAAAAAAATTAGTGCATACAGCCGAAGCGGAGGAAGTGAGCGATTATCTTGTTTCGATTCTAAAATGGATAGTGATAACAACCAAAAAAAAAATCCTGATTTCTTTTCGCCGATCTATATAATTGCTACTATTGACACCCTCGGTCACAAAGTTTGCTTCTTCCGAAGTCATTTCGAGTAGTCCTCGAAGCTTCATTGTTATTTATTCTTCCTGGTCTTTGGGTCTAAAAAATAATCATTAGGTCTGCGAGATTCTCGATGTGTGCGTGTAGGTGTTTTTTTTTGGGGTTGGTTTCGTGGGATGAAATAATATAATTTAAAAGAAAATAAACAACAAATATGGTTAATCATCACGCGATACTTGCCAAGTAATATTAGCATTTTGTTAATTGGTAAGTATTGCGAAGTGATTTAAGAATGTAGTGCTTTGGGAAAATGTGGAGCAACTTACTTGGAGTTCATTGACAAATTTCTCTGTCATCTTGTCGGGGGAGTTTTGGCCGCTGGACAGTTGCGGCTGTTGTTGGGTCATTTGTGCGAGCTGCTGCTGTGCTTGAAGGGCGGCATGAGCATGAGCTTGCTGACTGTGAGGATTCGGACTACCGAGTTGAGGTGTGTTTGGCGGCTGCTGGTTGTTCTGTTGCTGCTGTTGTTGCTGCTGCTGCTGTTGTTGTTGTTGCACATTGTTCATTTGGTTGTTAACTGGCGTCGTTGGTTGGCTGGATTGGCTGTGTGCCTGCTGGTTGTTCTGCTGTATGCTCTGGTTCTGCTGTATGCTCTGGTTTTGCTGTATGCTCTGGTTGTGTTGCTGCTGTTGCTGCTGCTGCTGTTGTTGCTGTTGCTGCTGCTGTTGCAGAGCAAGTGCTCCTTGTGTGATCACATGGTTGTTCTGCTGGCTGCTGTTGCTCTGCTGAGAGGGCGAATGGGCCGGTATCGAGTTTGTGGACCCCGGTACCGGAGAGTTCTGGTTGGAATTCGACAGGTTCTGGGCCATGCTTTGCGGAGGTCCGCGCGCCTGGTTCCAGAAGTCGTTGTTCATCTTGAAGACTGGCCGATTATTCACCTCGGCCATCGGGATTTGGAGGGAGAGTGGTGTCGCTCGGAGATCCAGGGCTGCGTTTTCTTGGATCTTGAACGAGTTCTGGAGCCACTTGGCTACTAGGTTTTCATGTTCGACTTTCAGATTGTTCAGGATCCCCTGGTCCTCCGTGGTTAAAATCTTTGACGATTTACTGAACGAGTTATCTCTCCCGGGCCACTGGAATACAGTGGCTCAGATATCCTGTTGTTATTGCCAACGTATATCGATCTCCGTTATTGCACTTTCTTCTTCTCCTTCTATCACGACAACGGACACTTCGGACAGTTGATCCTTTAGGCCTCGTCGCGAAGTTTCTTAACAGTCAGTCTGAAAGCAGAAAAATGAACAAAACGTTGAAATACACCACCGATCATCAATGATTAGCGAAAGCTACCGAAGCTCCCGGCATTTTTCCTTCGCCCATTAAAAATTTAACTCCAAATCGATAGATTGATTTTTTTAACTACTTTTGCAATCAACAATACTCCGCTTTTTTCTCAACCATTATCTTTATACCCGCAGCCATAGTTCTATCGATTCCACCGCAATTACATAAAACATACATTTCATAACTTCTTATTCACCTCAAATAAATTCAAACCAAATTTCATTCCAACAAAATTATTTAGACATAATACCAATATTTATTTCAGTTTTCTATAACTATTATATTGCAAATTTTTTATAGTCATTTTTTAATTAACTTTAATTTTATACAAAAATATTTGCATGAAAACTACACAGAAATCTCATTTCATTTCAACAAAACTAAATTTTAAATTTTAATCAAATAAATATTTAAAACCTTATTCATTCCTACAAATAATCTAATAAATCCCTTAAACTCAAAACTAAAATTTTCACCTCAATAAAAATATATCAGTTTTCTCACTAAAATCCAAAAAAAAAATCAAATATTTAAAACCTTTTGATTTTAACAAAAATAATGTAATAAAGCACTTAGAGTCTAAGTCTTAGACACTTAAACTAATTTTCACTACAAGAACACGAGTTAAGTGAAAATTTTAATATTAAATAATTCACTTTTTACACTTCTAAAAATCATTTTTTAATCTATTTCCAATACTTTATTTATTTGCGTTGGTGCGAAGAAAAATCTCTCTCTTTAAAACAGCGTTATTTTCTGCGCCGACGAAATCGGGAAAAAATCTTGGCATCGCATCGGGAAAATTATTTTTCCACTCTATTAAAAGAATTTTCAGAAAATTTCTGCTCGCACATCTTTTCTCAAACATCGCAAGTGAGTAATAAAAAAAGAAACGAGAAGAAATTTTTTTTTTTTCAAAATATTACTTAATTTTAACAGACTGTATTAATTTAGTGTTTTCCGACTGAAACTTACTTTAAAATAAAATAATTTATCATATTTAATATAATTAAATTCTCAATAATATTTTTACAGAAAACTAATATTTCAATTATTTTAAGTATTTTCTTTACTTATAAAATTTCAAACGAGTATTTCAGCGAAAACCATCTTCTTATATAAAATTATTTCATTTTAATTATTTTATTCCTAATATTTTTGCATTATGTAATTTTAATATTATATTAATTTTTGCAAAATTAAACTTCACTTTGAAATAACAACACAAGTTATTTTCCCGAAGTAAACAGGAAACCAAGATTGATATTAGGAACTATTTAAATTGATAGACTAAACTTATTTAAAATATATATCAGAGTTGAGTATGGACTAAAATTATTTTAATACATTTTCCGTTCTCGGTCTATAATTTATAATCATTGTAAGAAAATTACATATAATAAACTTGTGCATTAGAAGATTTTACTGGACTGAATATTCGAAATAATCGTTTATTAAATTATTGAAGATTTTCTTGAAACTCGCCGATTTTCTTTACGGAAATAAATTTCAATTTAACTTATTTCATAAAATAAATTTAAGACGATTTTAATTTTAAGATTTTGACTTAGAGCAATTATGAAAAATTTCAGATAATTTTGTTTTCAGAATAAAAGTGATTGTTTTGATTCGTAAAAATTGTGTTTCAATCAATTTTAAGATGATAATTTTAGTTGGTTGAAAATTTTCGTTTTAGTGGTTTTTAATTATTTATTGTTAGGATTTTTCATGTGATTTGGTTGGATTTTGGATGTTTTTGTATGAATTTGTTTGGTCACGTTTCGACGGTAAAAATATGCGGAGCGCACGCGGTTTTTATCCCTGAGTTTTTGAGATGAACCAAAAAAGAAGTACTCACTGCGTGTATGGGGATTATTGCACAAGAAAATTAGTAATCTCTGATAGGAAAGCACTTAACAAACAAAAATTTTCGCCGGCGAAAAAAATGCGTAAATAAACAGGACCCGTCGTCTTTCACTGCACTTAGAAAATTCTCAGTCACGTGGCGAGGAAAACTCCAACAGAATATAATCTCACTAGCGTATGATGATTTCGTTCTACCGGCGGAACGAGGTAGAGAAATAGCACAGATTTTTGGGGGAAAATTCGGCGGAAATTCAAAGAAAATTCGTGTGGAATACGATGCCCGTCTCGGTGCGGCGAAAACAAAAATTTCCCTTTATTGTTGTTTGGTTGTTGCGTTTGGATGTTGGTGGTGGTTGGTGTGTACCGGAGTGTTGCTGCACGTTTTCGGCTGTAAGTTGGAATAACGTCCGGCGTCGCGGCGCGTCTATGCGATAAGAAAGTCGGCAGATAACTAAGAAAAGCGTCGGCGTCTGGAAAAGACGACCAGCGTCTGAAAACGACGCCTTCAAACTAAGAAAACGAGGGTAGAAACGGGCGAACCGAGACGGACATATGCAAGGGCGACGGGTGCGAGCGAGACCGTCGAAAAACAAGCGCAAGGAACGAGCGAGAGGGAGCCATGGGTGGCGTGTGCGCGCGTAAGGGACGGAAAT
Source organism: Nicrophorus investigator (assembly GCA_963457615.1). Classification (NCBI taxonomy): domain Eukaryota; kingdom Metazoa; phylum Arthropoda; class Insecta; order Coleoptera; family Silphidae; genus Nicrophorus; species Nicrophorus investigator. The sequence continues at coordinate 12,501,994 of OY735141.1, read as the reverse complement.
AGTCGCGGAAGGGTTGCCGCGTGAGACGGCAGACGGTAAGGGATGCGAGTGGGAGTGCGACAGCCGAACCTTAGAATTGTATCTTAGTGCCGCGCGTGCGCCCAACTAGGGGAGAATAACGTAAGGAGTGTGTATATGTATGCTCCAGGACCTTCGCACACACACAAACACACATGCACACACACACATGCACGTACACAGCCACACGCACGCATCCCCACCACCGCCGCTCCGAAAAAAGCACTCCTTTGCAGCTTTTTTCACTGCCTTCTTCGACCCCCACCACGGAGGGGAAGAGACCGTCCCACACGTAGAAGCTCTTACCCCAGAACCTACGGAAACCCCCACCCGCCTTCGGATCCCAGCACCCTTGTGCCCTTTCCACGCGGCCAAGTTTTTGTAGTGGCAACAGAACACGACGGAGGGAGGAAAAAAGAAGAGTGGAAAGGAAAGCTCCGAATGTGTGTGCTGTGTGGGGGCCCTTTCATTCATTCATACACATCGGCTCCGTCGCGACGGTCGCAAGCTCACAACCACCACCACTCTCTCTCTAACTCTCTTTTCATCCCTTCTTTGCCATCCCGTTCAAGCGTTATCACTTGACGTTCTGCCATCGCACGCATTGTCTACGGCCGCACACAGCTTTTACCGATCACCAAGAAAATAGAGATGTACAGAAAAACAAACGACGTAAAAATAGCAAAACAAAAATCACAACACACAACGGCGAAATATGAGAGAAAACAAAGATAGTAGTCATAAGGGCGGAATTGTTTTTGCGTTTCCATCAAAAGTGCAATGTTATACAATTCACTTTGCATCGACGGTGAGAACTTTTTTTTCTTTCTGTTTATTCAGTGAATCCCTCAAATCAGACAGTGGTGCTACAATTTTATAGTTCTCAATATACATAATCATAATTTTATTATAGTACATAATTTAAGTGGTCGTTAGTCCAAAACCACTTAACAAATACTGTTGATTTTTTTTATACTGACGCAGCGCTACAGGTACAAAATTTTCACCACAATAATACAAAAATCTTAACCCATACATTATTTCTTTAAAGTTATGATTTGAGACAAAAGCAAATATTTAAACTTGAAGAATTAAGATATTAAACTTCTTAACATGTCCACAAACAATGTTAAAATAAAGCAAAAAATTATCTTAGATGAAACAAATTAAATTAAAATGATTAAGAAACAAAACTTCTTAAAAACATTTTATCCAAACACAAATAAATTGAAATTATTTAGCTTAGAACAACATTATTTCTATTTACTATTCACAATGTTATTGAGCAAGAAAGCATTATCATTGGACTGATATTTCGTAAACACTTATTGAATTGTGGTTGCAAAGAGAAAGTTTCTTAATATGTTCATCATTGATTACAAAAGCAACAACAATCGGAAAATGCAATATTTGATTCTTTAACTCAAGAAATGATTTATGTACTAGTTGAAATTAAATTTTCTCCATATAATTAATTATAATTATATTTAAACAACAAACTTACATTAAAATATATTCATTTTTTTTTTATAAATTATAATTAAATTTATTATTATTACTTGATTTGTAACGATTCATTTATAATTAATATTTTATATATTAAGTTAAAGTCCTTGAACATCTCTACTAGAAATGAATCAATTAGTATTACGTAAATAGTAATTAGTATAAATAGTCACGTTTATTACTTACATGCACTTAAGCTCAAGAAACTATACCAATGATATTATAAGTGTTATACTAAATTTACAAAATTTAATAATTATTTCTTAAAAATTATGGAATAATTCTTTTTTGATATTTTCATTATATTATAAAATTGTTAACAATAGGGCAATGACCAAAAGGGACTTTAAACCCAAATATTATATTTATACACTTTGTGTGAGTTCAAAGTAGATCATAATTATTCCTGGCTGCAATGCAAGAGCCGAGTAACGTATCGATATGATTCTTTTGCTACGTTTTTTGCTTGCAACGGTGAGGTGTCTTCTGGTGTTCTTTACATTGAACCACGGACGATCTGTGCGCAAGAGAAAGAGACGGAGAGGGGAAACACTTGCTGGCATCTTTCCCGGCAATATTTTTAGTCCTCATGCACGGTTCAACTTTTGCCAACTTTATGTAATTTGCAGCAGCAGGAAAAAAATTAAATGGTTGAACACAACAAAAGAGAACACGGAACGGGGGAAAAAAAAGAGGGAGTGAAAGAAAGTTGAAGAACGGCCCTTTGGCACACGGGGGTGGAACCGCTTTCGCACGCCCATTTTTTTTCTCCATCCATCGGGGTGGGATGACCTACTGATAGGCACCATGTCTCTGCTGCGCTCCTTTTCCCATTGGGAATAAAGAAATACAAAATAAGAAAGAAAAATAGAAAAAAATATTAATCTTGATGATCTACTGGAAAATGAACCAGAAATTAAAAAAAAAAAACGAGAAACTGTAGGAAAATGCAAAATACAATTGCACGTTGCGGTTTAATGGATTGCGATTTAATGCCATTTTAAACACACGATGCAGTGTATAGGAAGTGAGCCATTAGGGCGAATTTTAAAACGCGCTGCGCCCTATCGCCGCCGCATATCTAAACGGCATGCGAAAAAGGGAACGAAAAGAAGGACGAAAGAGAAAAAACTGAAACGAGTAGTAGAAGAAAGAGGGAAGGAATGGCCCTTGCACACACGCAATTTAGATTCCCATCGCCCACACAAATGCATCTGGACTGTAAGAAAAAAGGAAAGAAAAATATATACCGGAGCCCTCGACTTTGCGAGCAGCGAAATAACTAATGGATAAATATTTAAAATTCAGATTCCGACTCAACTGTCTTACATGCCCTTAGATGTATGTGTCGCAGGAATTTGCATAACGTTCTTCTTCCTCAAAGAGGGGAACATGAATGCGAGAACAAGTACAGAAAAAAATATATAATAATGTGTATATATGCAATGAAAGAAGCTACGTTGGTCTCTTCTTTCTCTTGTATTTCTTCATCCTTCTGCTGTTGCCTTTCTTGTACTTATGCATATACCGGTACCGAAGGCTCTAAGGTCCATGTGCGTTCCCCCAGACCGTTTAGTGCCGACAGGTACTAATTCCGCATAAAAAATTACTTACAATTCTAATTTATTCATTGCTTTACCTGCGACCATTAACGTTGGCTCAGGCAAAAAACTAAATAGAATTCAGGTTCTCAAGCAGCAAACAACAACAGTTGTCGTTGAAGATGAAGAGGAAGTATCACCAATTCAGAATCAAGACTTTTCTAAAGAATAAGAAGACCAACGAAGTGTATAATAATTTTAAATCAATTTAAAAATTGCGCATTTTGAGAATAATCACATTTGAAGATTGCGTCTTTCTTAAGAAAGTTTATTTATCAACATCTAACATGTTGCTTCTTTTTTTAACTGGAGAAAAGTAAATATTGAGATTTCATCTGCGCGCACGAATATTTTCGGAACGGTGGCCAAGCGCGTCCTTCCGGTCTTTTCGTGTTTCCGCTCCGGCCGCACAGATGGCGCCCGCAGTTCCGAAAAGCTTTCATCGAAGATCCAACGCCTACGCCCCATTATTCAAAGCTTCCATCCACAAATTAACTAATTACTTTCGGCGAAACGGCCGAAAACAATACGCGCCTCTAATTATTTCTTCCTTATGATATTCTCTCCCGTCTGCTTCACTTTTATTCGTCTATTTTTCTATTTTCTTTCTCTATTTCGTCCATCCCGCATTATTTGCTGCGTCTGCAAACAATCGGTTAATTAAACCACTTCAAAGCCACCAGTAAATTGGATACTTGTATTGGATTCGAATTATTCAATAGCTAAACCAATATTGAAATAATTCAATTTTTCATTAACACAATAGAAGCTTTCATAAAATATCATTTTTATATAATAATTTCTTGATATTTGTATATTATTTTTTTACCTACTTTATTTAATCCATCCCGCATTATTTACCGAACCAGCAAACAATCGGTTAATTAAACCCCTTCAAAGCTAATAGTTAATTGCGTATTTGTATTGATTTCGCATTATTCAATTAGTAAACTAATATTAAAAATTTAATTTTTAATTAACACAAAATAAGCTATTATCTGACGATTATTTCAAAACTTGGATTCAAAATTTTCATTCATATTATACAAGATTTTGAAACTATTTTTATTGAATAACAAAAAAATACAATAGATTTTTTTAAATTTAATATTATCTAGATTTATGTTGTGATTTATTTTATCTATAAGTCATTATTTATACTTGGAATAGAATTTGTATTCTAGCTGAAATTATTTTTAATGTTTTTTGTGTAAAAAATTATAGATGCTTATCCATCACTTAAATCTATAAACTAAAAACGAATCTAATTAATTGCAGATTATGTTGTTATGCAAATAATAATTAACCTGATTATTTACACAACCATGCTGAGATTTTATATATAACCTGCAAATATTTATTACAATAGATAAAATAATATTAACGTATTCATTAATAATTGAAAATAAGAAAATATTTGCAAGAAGAAAATAAATAAATTATGTAATCGTTTTTTTTTAAATAAAACTAAGAACAAAGTCCGACAAAAGATAGTTGAAACGCGGCATTCCAATTGTCCAAAGTCGAAATAAATCTCACTTCCTGCAAAAGGTTAGTTAGCTACGGTCCATCAGCCAAGGTTAGTAAATTAGTTCTGTTAAAGAAGTATGGCAGATAGACTTAAGGTCATTAGACCTCTGTACGGTATTTACGGTAAATATTGTTCGTTACAACAAGCTATACAATTCATCATTCACTCCCAAGATTAATTATTTGCGATTTCCACAATTCATATTTATAAATAAATTAATTAAAAAATAAACATAAAAATTGTTTAAATAAATGATCATCATTGTTTATTGTTCATTAATAGCAGTGATTTAAAATAATGATTCTACAAAAATCAGTGCGACATCATCTTATAATAAATTCGATTATTACAGGACTTATCGCATATAAATCCTATAAAATGACATAATCGTAATTAGAAAAATGCGATGCAGATATCGAATTTTCTTTCGTAAAACAATTTATTTTTGCGCAATCATCTATCGAATTTCATGTTAGAGCAAATTGTCTTTACGACGTGGAATTTAGATTAATCCGGAAGGTATGTGCCATATCCCCTTTGAATAGAGAATAGGTAATAAAGATTACTACTATTAGAATTTAGATAGTCGCTTGACTAGGTCAGAGCATCACAATTGTTTAGTCGTAATTTAATAGCAGAAAAACTAAGATTTTTTATAAAAAAAAATATTAAGAAAAATATTTTTGGTTTTATGTACAGATTATATAAAAAAAATGTTTTACATTTTACATTAAAAAAAGTATTGAAAAATAAATTTTATAAAATTTAATAAAATTCTAACTTTTAATTAAAATTTTAATTTATAAATATTTTGTAAGTGGTCAAAGTTAAAAAAAATGTATACTAATTTTTTTTTAATACTAAAAAAATAATATTAAAAATCTATTTTATTTTTTTCATTAAATACTGAAATATTTTAATTGTTTTTTTTATTTAAAAGTTGAGTTATTGCTTTAATTATAATTGTAATGCAATGTTGAAGAAAATTATAAATCGTATTAATTAAATATTTTTATTTAAAATTATAATCAGATACAAATAAAAATTATTAAGTAATTACTAATATTTTTAAACGTTACTCGATTATGATTGATTGATTGATTAATAAGCATGTGTAGTGTGCATGCACTTAATAATAATAAATATAATGATAAACTACTCTTACTTATTGGAATATTTAAAAAAAATCAGATTAATAACAAGAAAACTATTAATTATAGTTATTTTTTAATTAAATTAAAATGTTAAACAAATATTTTAATTATTATTTCAAAATAGTTTTTTTATAATATTAAAAGACAATATTGAATAAATAAATTAATTAATAAAATTTTAACTGAAAACTAAAATAAATTATTATTATTACCAATAAAGTTGAAATGAATAAAGTATATGTGGTGCAATTGTGGATCGTGCGCCAATCGGAAGCATTTAGAAAACGGTAATTGGAGAATCAGAAACTTTTTCATAATCCTCACTCGAAACAAAAGAATGAAAAAAAAAATGGGCGAGACAAGAGCGAATCGCGCAAAGTGCACATCGGCTAAAAACAAACTGCCGATTTTCGAGCTCCATTTTGTTTACTAAAAATCGATTTCGCAAATAATGATTCCATAACAAATAACGCTTTCTCTCTCTTAATTAGAGTGTTTGTCCATTTTTATCTGGGAAAACAATTTCTATATATAGCAAACGTGTTTTTATGTCACGCTCCGTCGGTTGATAACAGATAAATAAAGTGGAGATGGCGGCTGAAAATCTTTGGAAAAAAAAAAAGAGAGAAAACTGAAAACGGAGGAAAGATGAAAAAAATTGGATAAAAATAGCGGTCGACGATTGGTGCAGACGGTTGGGAGTGCGGGAGGGGAGGACGTGACCGCAGTTGGTGAGAGTGGAAAAAACAACACTCCCGAAATATGTGGGAATCGGAGAAAAAAAAAATGGGCGTTCTTTCGATAAAGCTTAGATAAAGTTGGTAATGTTTGTACAAACATTGGCGATGAGTAAGTTGGCGTTGGACCAATAAAAATCGTGCGTTCCAAAATTTCAGCATCCATTTTTATGTATTTTCTTTTTATCTTTAAATTTTTTTCAAGCCATAGTTTGAAGCCAAAGTTGAATTGAACGAACAAAAATTAGAGTTTTCCGAACGATGTTTTGGTACTAGTAATAAGCCAAATATTTGCGTTTCACTTTTATCAATGATTTTCTATCGACATAACAGAAAATCTAAGAGATACATTGCAAACTGAAATTCTTGACCTAACGCACATCGATTCGTGCAACCTAGGCTCGCCTAATGCAGAGAGATAAACTTACTTAACACCGATTGCATTTAATTGAATTTAGGTAACAATACCTTGATAGGATGAGAAGCGACATCTCTGAAACTTCCGTGAACTTCTTTTCTTTTTTTTTTGGTTTCCCCGGTTTATCCTCGATCGAACTTTTTTCTTGAATTCTTGCGAACTCTCGCATCCGAAAAAAGGATTTTTAGGACTTTTTTCAGTCGACCGGCGCTGGAGACTGAATTTTCGCGGTCGCAAAAAATGGTGATGTGGGGGCCCCCGCGGTTATCGCCATTTGGAATAGATAAGAACGAGAGGTGGCTCTCCGTTTTTCGCTGTCTCTCTCACTCACTCTGTCTGCTCCAAAAAGCGTTTCGAGAGAGCGAGACGAGACCAAATAAAAATCTATCCCCTTTTTATTGGATAGATTAGCAGAGCGGAAAGCAGTTTCGATGATAAGGAGCGAGGTTGCGAGGTCCGCTCTGATCGCATTTGCTAAAAACCGTTAATTATCAGAAATTCTACACAGGATTTGCCTGATACAAATTTAACATCGATTGTAATGTTGCAAAATTTGGCACACTCACAAGAATTTACTTATTCAACAATTGATCCTAAATAACTAAAAATATAATCTATTTCAGCAAAAAAGTTTTAAAACACAATAGTTAAGCAAGATTTGCTGTGAACTGCAATTTAATGCATTATATACTTGTAAGCATTATTACAAGCTTGTAATTAAAAGGAGACCTCCTAATTAATACAATTACTATTTTTTTTTAATAATTTGAAAGTTGAATAAATTTAAAAAAAACTGAAGGAATTTGCTGTATGAAAAGCTGCATATTTTTTTGTAATTATATCATAAATTATGCGTTAATTAATGTAATCACATAAATTTAATTAGATATTTCAAGGAATCCATAAAACATATGAAATGTTAGTATGTTAAATATTAGTACATAGTAAATGTTACCATATTTATGAGAATAATGTGTATGTTTTACAACAAGAGCACAAAATATACAATTAAAATTAATTGTTCTTTTATAGCAAGAATCGTATTATACGAGTCATAACACCAGTTTTATTTATTCAAACTTTAGCATAAAAATAGTTATTTTATTGAGTACATAAAATATTTACAATATTTTTGAAAATTTATGTTTTTTTGCAAAATTAATGTACAATAAAATTAATTGTTTATAAGAAATTTAATGTGAAAATACACAATTGGTACTTAATAAGTTGCAATAATTCACTTAAGTTTAATTCCACAGCCCCAATATTTTAATTTCTATTAGAATATTTTGTTAAAAAAATATTAATCTAATTATTACTTCATAAAGTTCAAATAAATTATATAAAATAATAATTAATAAAAATAATTAATATTTATTAATGAATTTTGGATTGAAAATAAATGTCTTAATTAAATATAATTTTCATTAGTATTTTACCTATTTATTTTATAGAAATATAAACTATTATTTTGTTAATTACAAAGAAGATTTAAAATTGATTATAAAAATTAACATATAATTTATATGGAACAAAATATAGCATAATATTCCCAAAGTTAAAAAAAATGTGAATATTTTATAAATATTTTTTGTATATAATATTATCATTAGCATTTTGTAATTTTGCAAATTATAAAATAAATTATCAAAAATAATAGATGTTAATTTATTAATATTTCCTGTAATCTTAAATTCTAATGGCCAAAAACTGAATTTTAACGCAGCATCAAACTGAAAATCGCATAATCCATTAATCTAATTTAATTTTCGAAAAAAAAAACATAAATTTGCAAAAAGTAATTGACTAAAATAAAAAAAATAATATATTAATATTACATAAGCTGGCAGTTTGTTAAAACAAAGAGCGGAATGTGAAAAATATTGAGCGAGATGTGAAGGATGCGAAAAAGGGTTAATGGACAACTTGATATGCAAATGTATCTCAAACAGACGATGATTTATTTCAATTAAAGAAGTTAATAGTGATTTTATACCATTAGCTCTAAATATAGAGAAGCTTCATGAATTTTTCAGTTTTCAGCTTTAGTTTTTTATTTCACACCGAAAATCCATCGAATTAACTTATTATTGCAGCTAACTTTCCCATTTATTCCGGTCCTCCATATTTATCAGATTATATAATCACGCTGTGTTTTTCGCATTTTTTTACGCGCTCCTCTCTCGCTTTCTCCCACAAATTGGACGTTGTAAATTGATCCCGTAGAAATGCAATCAATCCACACCGTAATCTAATCTAAATGATATATTTTATTTACGCATTTCACAATATTTTTCCAGAAATCAATTTTCGATTGTATAACGCAACCGATCATAGATAAAAGAAACACAGTCAGATTTTTATCTCTTTTTAAAAAATAAAATAAAATTTAAACTGTTGTAGGATAAATATTTTTTTTTAAAATATATTATTTTCTTCCATCATTCATGATTCAACAAAAGACGGGCTAAAAATACGCGAAAATCGCGAGATACGTGCCAAGTTTTCGCGCCTTTTTCTCTTTCTACGCAATTTTTCATACGCTATTTATTCTGCGCTTCTTCATTTCTTCTTTTTTATTCTTGCTTTTCAGAAAATCATTCCCGACTGAATCTAATAAACAACAGAAAAATGCGCATTTAGCAAAGTTCGCGTATAAATTTAGACTTGTATGAAAACAAATAGTTCATCTAGGACTTTCGGAGTGACTCAATCCGGCTGTCTGAGAATACTGATCTAAGCAAGCTCTACCTGATAAGATAAAAAGCGAAGTGAAAATACTTGTTTTTCGTACAACCATTTTCTTTATTTCTTGACTCCGTTTCTACAAAAAAAAGTAAAAACAGAAAAATGTGCAAATATTATACACAAAGATTAGTTTTGTGACACGAAAAAAAAACTACAAGTTTAAATCAACATTGCTGCAGTATCTTGTTTCTAATTGCTATAAACAAACGCCTAGAACATTATAGAAATATAAAAAATCTCACAAACTTTCATTTTTTGCATTAATCGAAACATATAATTTGTCTATCATCAAAACAGTTATAAAATACTTGCAATAGTTAAGCAAGATTTTCTGCGGATTGCAATTTAATGGATTATATAATGTAAGCGGTTGAATAACCTCGTAATTAAAATAATTAATAGTTTCCGATACAATTACTATATTTTTTTAATTGTTAAAAAAATATTTTTATAATTTGAAAATGCGCTATTGAAAGTAATTTATTACTAGGTGATAGTGCATTAATTTTTCCTATCACGACTTACAATGAAACTTTATTGCATTATTCCGCAGAAAACCATTAATTTTTTTCGTTTCTTAAAATTTGCCACAGATCATAATCATCTATGATTTTTTTTGGTTTAGAAAAACAAAGCCGAAGAAAGCTAATTACAATATTGGCTACGATTAATTTAATTCCATCTTTCCCCCTCATTCAATCTTAATATATATTAAATATCTATCACGCAATCGAGTAAAGCTGCACCGGAGCAAAAAGGCGCACATACAGAGAGCTGAAAGCTGCAAAAAAAAAATTGTTCCTCGAGATGGAAAAGAAATCATATTGCATATACTGTTATCTCTTAATACGGACGATATATTAAAGTAGTACGAGATGGACAGAGATAGTTGATGATGGTGAGTGTACGAGGAAGAATGAGAAGGAGATGCCTTTTTAAACCTCATAAAATAATAGCAATTTCCTTTTAACCGCGAGATGGAAACACCACGCTCTCAGTTACAGTTACAAGAACGAAGGTAAAATTGCAAAAATACGTCGAGATAAGTAACAGAATTGCTAAAAAATATATAATAGGAATAGAAGCAATGATTACGTCCGAAAAGTTAATTAACTAGGAAATATCTGAGCGATGTATTTACATAATTATTTTTTTCGGCGCGCGGCGCAAAATGGCCACGTGGCAGTGTAAATATTAGAACAACGAAAGCGGTAGATAAAAATAGATTATTTAAACAGCCATTTTGTACAGGCATGGTTCAGTTTTCCCGTCCCAATTTAATTCTATGCACATCTTTTTTTTAATGCATTATTTTTATTTTAATTATTTTTATATAATTTAGAGCTTTCCGTTGGGAAAGTAGGAAAATATTGTTTGCGCAAGAGCGCGTGTAGTCGTGTGTGTGTTTAATTATGCAATTAGCGATTAGTATCTGTGTTTGCGAGAATATATACATATAAGAAGGAAGGAGAAAGAGCGAATGTATTGAAGGAAAAAAAATGGGAATAATAGAAAACCGGGTCTCTAATTGCAACTAATAAATGGCCTCTGGTACAGATATTCGACCGATAAATTACAATTTGTGATTGGGATCTTACTAGGAAGGAGCTGTGGGACAAGACGAAGACGAAGACCCAGTCGAAGAACAAGAAGAGGAATGGCAATTAAGATTGTTTCTTCCTTTTGCGTGAAAAGCAAAGAAGGCAATGGAAGGACAATGGTGAGGATGAAGCGAGCGGCGAGGCAGGAGCGAGATGGAATGATTGGAGAAGACGAAAAGAACAGGAACAACCGTATAGATACAAAAAAATAAAATAAACGAGAATAATCATTTGGTGCCGGTTAATTTGCTAACAACATAATATTGTCCTTTGCCGGCGCTTCGCAATAAAAAATCATGTTTATGTCGTCGCGTTCAACTGATTTGACGATTTGTTAAGTTCGTTAAGTAATTAGGTGTTTATTTGCCGCCATTTGAGAGCCGAGGAAATTGTCCGAGGCCTGTGTGCTTGGAATGCTGAATGGAATTTCAACTCTATAACGTACTAATAAATTTCTATATAAACTTAAATGAATTCGTTATTAGAAACCCGTCACCATTAGCAGAATGCAAATAATTAATTCGTATGATCTGATTCTTCGCTCACATTTATTATGTAATCCTAATACCAAACGAAGATATTTTATATTTACTTAAATATTCGCTCTCCATCTTTCTGTAAAATTCATTTTAAAATACGTTATTTTTTTTATTACGACTAAATTTCACATAATCATATAGTTTTCAATACTTATAAGTAATTTCCAATTTCCAACTATTAAAATACATAAAAAAAACTTTAATAAAAATATTATGTAACAGTACATCAGATTTTTAAAATTTACACAATCCAAAACGTACTTGTACAAATAAATTAGAAAAATTATCTGTTATATTTGATTTTTTTAATATATTTAATAGAATATTTAAAAGGTAATATTGCAATATAAATCAATAATTTAAAAATAAAACTTAAATATAACGTAATTTATTTCCATTATTTTTTAATTAATATTATGTAATTAATATTGCTTTGACCATCGATCACACCATTAAAAATTGCATCAATATAAATGCTATAATACTTGCAAATTTATTTAATCATATCCGTTCTACTTGTGCAAGAGTAGTAATATTATTAATTTTGTTACATTTAAAAATTACAGATGTCGCCTCGTATTTATATGTCATTTTTCTAATTATAATAAATCTTCAAATAATATGAAAGATTTTTTTAATTAATAACATCTATAAATAATTTAATATTAATCATATAATTAACCTAATTGAAACTAACAATTATTATAATTTATTAGAAAAAAATAAGGAAATGTTAAAATAATTTTATTGTGTAACAATTAAACTTTAATTTTATATCTAAACAAAATAGCTCTGGAGCCGCTTGATGCCGACCCAATGTATATATGCTAGTATTATTATTTTTGTTACATTTAAAAATTACAGATGTCGCCTCGTATTTATTTGTCATTTTTCTAATTATAATAAATCTTCAAATATAATGAAAGTTTTTTTTAATTAATAACATCTATAAATAGTTTAATATTAATCATGTAATTACCCTAATTGAAAGTAACAATTATTTTAATTTGTTAAAAGAAAATATGGAAAATGTTAAAATAATTTTATTGTGTAATAATTAAGCTTTAATTTTATATCTATACAAAATAGCTCTGGAGACGCTTGATGCCGACCCAATGTATATATGCTATTATTAATTTTGTTACATTTAAAAATTACAGATGTCGCCTCGTATTTATATGTCATTTTTCTAATTATAATAAATCATCAAATATTATTAAAGGTTTTTTTTTAATTAATAACATCTATAAATAGTTTAATATTAATCATATAATTACCTAACAATTATTTTAATTTAATAGAAGAAAATATATTTTAAAATAATTTTATTGCGTAATAATTAAATTTTAATTTAACAAAGTAGATACATGCTGCTGCAATGTATATATGCTAACAATAATTAAATATGAAATTATATAATATTTTTATAAGAAAATAATATGTTTTTAATTTAGTATATAAAAGTTTGTTCTTTTTGTAACATTATTAATATGCAATTATTTATTGAGAACTTAGAGATAAATAAGAAACGAGTAGAGTATAAAATGAAATTGGTTTCATCTAAATTGCATGCACTAAACAGTAAATATGACATTTACTTTCAATTTGCTGATGAATAAATTGTGTCAATCAGAGTTTTACGACAGTTTAATGCATGCGTTGTGTACGTGTATTAGCAAGAGTTGAAGAGCTTCAAACACAAGCAAGAACCATCGACGATTTTCTATTTTCACAAATTTGGTCATTTCCTCTCGCTCCGTGCTTATAATTAATTAGCAAGTGGACATTTAATTACACTTCCATGGCGATGTGAAGACAACTTCTTCCCGCAATTAACAGCTTAATTAGTAATCCGAATTTGAATTTCATTTACGCGCATCACGTGGAAATTGAATTTTTTTTACGAACGAATCACGAATTTTGCACACGTGCGAAAACACCTTGTACAGCCGATCATTACGTCGTCGATTGTTGCATATTTTTTTTGTTCTTAGAATGATGAGGAGGACGATGAGGAGGAGAAGGTCTCGTTAAGGAAGCCTCGGATTCTTCTGGATTTTATTTTTCGTTTTCCGTGCGCGCTGAAAAACAAGTAGAATGCGTGAAAACTTCATTACATGAAAACATGCAAAAGATTCCTCCACAATATCTTCTTGTTCTTCTGTCCGGGCATTTTCTTAAACGGCAATTTTATGCACGAGATGCAGCCGACTTTTGTTTTATTGTGAATCGAGCGAGATAAAGAACGAAAACAAAACGAAAATAACGTTATTATCTTCCACTTAGTGCATAGTTAAGAAAAGAATCTCCATTCAATTTAATAGGAAGAAAAATCTAATTACGAGCAGGGATAAATGGAGTGGACTGACCTTCGTCCATTTTGCAAATCTTCTACCAACCAATTGCGCATTAACGCCATATTGTTTAACAGTTCTTATTTTATTTTTATTCTTATATAAAGTGTAACACAATTTTCACAAGAAAAACCGCTCGATGTTATACATTTTTCTATTTCGAACAGTGAAGAAGTTGCATCTGGCTCCTGTCCAAAAAATAAGTTTTCGATTCTCTTTCGATCGTAAAAACGAAAACATAAAATACATTTTAGTTTGTGCAAATTGTGCCACAGAAGAAAATATTTGCGAAAATTGAGTTTAGCTACAGCAGAATAGAAAAATAAATAAAGAATTGAGTATTGTGCAAATTAAATCCAAATGTAACAAAGTAATTAAATATAATTTTAAAAAATTAGTTTTTATTAAAATTATAATTTTGTACAAAATATGCTTAGTAAAAAAATAATAAAAATGTTTTTTTGTTTGCAAATTCATTATAAGAAATGAAATTACGTCTTTGAAAACTAAAAATAACCTATTTTAGTTTGTGCAAATTATGTTTAAGAAAATAATGGACATTAACGAAAATCAAAACATTTGCAAAAATGCATTCTAGTTTGTGCAAATGGCGTATGAGAATAACAAAAATAAATAAAATAAATTCTAAATTGTGCAAATTATGCTCGGTGAAACTAATTGAAGATTCCTAATTTGTACAAATTGTTCATGTAACAGAATTGCGTATTGTGCAAATAAAGTAATTAAATATAATTTTAAAAATTGTGTTTTTAATGTTAATAAAAATAATAAAAATGTTTTTTTGTTTGCAAATTTAGTATAAAAAATAAAATTGCGTATTTGAAAAGTAAAGATAACCATTTAAGTTTGTGCAAATTATGTTTAAGAAAATAATTGACACTAACAAAAATCATTTTGCGCAAATGGCGTATGAGAAAAGATACCGATTTGATAAATAACAAGAAATATGATAGTTTGTGCAAATTGTGTTAAAGAAAAATAGCAAGAAACTTATATAAATATGTTTATGTAAATTGCGCTTGAGAACAACAAAAACCATTTGAAAAAGTGATAAAAATCTACCGCAAAACGCATTCCAGTTTGTGCAAATTGCGTTTGAGAAAAGAAATCGGAACAACGATAATTATTTTTTTTATTAAATAAATACATTTCAGTTTGTACAAATTGCGTTGGTAAAAAAGAAAGCAGAACAACGAAAACTATTTGAAAAAAATCTGTGCTCGGATCTGGAATCGAATGCAAACTAGATGCCGAATGCAAATCGTGGACAAGGTTTATACCTTTGCCGATCTCGGGGCATGCAAATCGCAATGCTGTAATTCGAGGCAGAGATTACGTTTCTGTTTTTCCTCCGTATTATTGATCAAACATCCTTGTTGCCTTATTTAATTTAGACACATTGTTTAGTTTTAGTAAAGCAAAGGAATGCGTGAGCCTTGCTTGCACTGCGCCGTGTTCCTTTGTCCTTTTTTTTTTCTCAAAATATTTTTATTTTATATCTTTTTCTTTTATCTTCTCCGCTACATATCTTCAGTCAATAGCCCATTAATCGCCACGCTTGAAACTTGTTATGTAACTTAACAAGTGTTATCAATAAAAGAATTGACATAAGTAGAAATTCGATACGATCGTAGCGTATTCAGTTTCAAAAATTATTCGCAATAAAAATATTATATAGAACGCATATTTCGTTTACGATCCAAAATCCGTTATATTATTATAAATTATACACATTATTTTATAGTCCGAAGCCAGCGTTTTCCTTGTTAACAACTTATAAATAAAGTTTAATATTAACTTCCTCGAAGATAGATATCTACTTTATTTTATAGGCCACAAATCATAGGTCATCAGTTAAACTCAATTATTCTGACTTAATTATTCTTCCTTTATATATTTAATTAGAAATACATAGAAAAACAACAATAATTAAGATAATATCCAGACTTTAAGACTTCGGTCAATGTCCCTTTTGATTCTTTGAAATAGTCTAATATTTCATTACTTATGAAATAGATTAATACTCGAATAAAATAAGACTTTTAACAAGTTTTAACATTTTAATTTATAAGTATTGCATCACCTTAAAATCAACGAAAAATCCTTTACAGAATTTCTCATTATATTTTTGAGTTGCAACTAAATTTAAATTCCATTAAAATTATTATTTTTATTCGATAATTGTGAATTCTATAAAATAATATATATTATATAAAAGAGACTTTATTATATTTATTTCAATAAATAATTAATTTTTAATAAACATATTTAAAAATTATGTAAATTTCATAAAATATTTTTGCAATTTTGCTAATAATAAATGTATTTTTCAAAACATAATAAATAAATATTAATAAATTTCTGTAGTGATTTATTAATTGCATATCAGACATACTCACAATAATTTATATAAAATTTAAATACAATTAAAAAAATAAATTGTTTAAAGTAATTGATTGTTATATAATTTCTACATAAAAATTAGTTATAATTGAAAGATGTTAATGAAAAGCATTAGTAAATTACAATAAGTTTATAAAGATGAGAATAGTATTAATTTGTAGAATTGTGTTTTGTTGTACTTTTTTTACTATAAAAATCAAAGATGGCGGGAGACTGAGCGTCGCGACGCCAGCGAGTGCAAAAATCGCCTTTTTTCCATGCATACAGATATATCTGTTAAAAATAGACTATTCTATGTAACACCGACGCACTAGAAGCCACTCCCGGGGCGAAATTAAGTGAGAGAAAAAATACAACAATGAGTGCAATTGTGGAAGAAATTCTTCTTTTTTTATACTTCGTTATCTGAAGTGTCGATTGGCGTTATAGATAACGTAATAATTAAAATAGATTAATGGGAGTGAGAAGAAATGCATTTCTAAGCTTAGGGTTAGAATGTGTTATGAGAGGTTAAACTGAGAATAAATGAAAATATAAATATTAAATAGTTGAATGTAATTAAAATGTAAATAGAAAAATAAATAAAAATAATAATAAAAGAAAATAACTAACCGCTTTTATGTAATCCAGAAAAAACTCCAAAATAAAATAGGAATGAACAGTGTGCGCTTGTTTCTATCTATCTGGTGGTGCGATTAGAAGAGGTTGATGTGGATAATTAATACCAAATTGTTTCGAAGGATAGTAGAGTAAGTCGAGTTGCGCGCGGGAACAATAAACAACAAAACGGTGCACACTGCCGGTAGAGCTTTCCTCGATGTGTTTTGCTAATATATATATGTATATGTTTGTATGTATATATTATTTTTGTGGGCGTTGTAAGGGTTTTTCGCTTTTGTAGTTTTCTTGCGAAAAATGCTGATTTAGTTTCGGATGAGAGGCGGCAATGGTTCAAGTCTGGTTGCAGTCGGTGGTTAGGGGTCGCGAACTTTTCGGACACATATCGGTCACGTGGTGCTCGTCGTTTGGAGCTTTATCTTCTGGAGCTCTGGTTGTTGTTGTTGCTGTTGCCGCTGCTGATGATGCTGCTGCTGCTGGAGATGTCTTCGTTCTTGGGTGGTGGTGGTGATGGTGATGTTGGGTTCCTTTTCGTGGTCGACGATAGTTTTTATTGATGTGCGAGTGTTAAAAGTCGTTGGAGAGTAGAAAAAAAGGGGGACGGTGGTGCGCGCCGTGCGTTTCGCGAAAATTTTAGGATTTAGAGACACGGCCGAGCATCTTTCGAGTATGAAAGCTGCACTTAGCGCGCGCTCATTCGGGCCATTCGGCTTAGCGCGATTCGGATGGCGGGGAGGACGACGGCCCGAAGAAATTGCATAAGGATAGAAAGAGAGGCCGCCGACGCATCTCGCGAACCGACGGCGACGGGGATTAGAAGAACAACGAGCTAGAGAGCTAGAGCTGCTGCTGCTGCTCCTGCTGCCGCTGCCTCTGCTGCTGCTGCTATTGCCGCCTTTGCTAGAGACGTGGGGGGGCGGCGGGTTCAACTCCGCAAGGCTAGTTTTCCTAGTGTGGCCGGACGGGGTTCGGGGTCCGGGTTGGTTACGCGGGGGGAGTCGAGGGGGGCTCCGTGGGGGGCTGCAGGGGGGGCACCCGCGAGGGCGCGCGCGGCCAATGTGCAACTCTCCTCTTTCTTCTCTTCTTGTTCTATGTATGTATGGTGTATGTGTTTGTATGCATTTCATGGCTAGTACGCCTCGCCATTTTTTGCGAGCGGGTGTAATCCCACCTAGGTGGTATGCTATCCTCCGCATCGCCGTCTCCTCCTTCTACTCGCAAACCAACAGGTCTTTGAGGCACTCTGCAGGAAAGTACCAACAAACGTGGCTGTAGAGACGGTGGCGACGACGACGACGCCGGTTACTGCATTTGGAAATCCAAACGCATTCTGTAACGCAGGCGCTCTGACTTAACCACTTTCGGCGTCCAATTGATTGCGCATCCCATGTGATTCAACCCATAAGCTTCTTCCGTGAAGATGCATTCCATCAAATTAATGGTTGACGATTAAAATCATTTACAATTACAAGAACAACATTGTCGATCACTTCAATTGGAACGATAATATAGTTGTTCAACAGTTGTACAGTGGAACTTCCAATACAATTCGTTTCATAAGACGGCTCTTTAAAATTGTTCAACTTTCAACTTGGAAAATTGGTGCAAATTTGTTATTATAAATATTTATTCCTTGCTCAAATATAAATTAAATAGAAAAAAGGTGATAAAAGTAAATATGTTTTTTCTTTAAGATTCTAAAAGATACATTACTAAGTTATATAAAATTATTTTTTAGAGATATAAATGCTTATAATTCAAATAATTATAAAGTATATTTCAAATAAATAACATTAGCTCATGGTAAAAATTTTATTAAATATGATTTGCATCAAAACTATTATAAGATACATTTTTTTTATGTATTCTTAGATATTGAAATAAAAATGTTTTAGTTAAATTTTAAAATATATAAATATGTGCAATTTTGTAAATTACATCACATTTCGGGATTGCCACTTCAGTTAGCAGTAAACAACATCGGACACTTAAGCGTTTGCCTTCCTATAATATGCAAAGCGCTATTGGGTTATTATTAGCGAACACGAAACTTCTATTACGGAAGAAGAAATAATAATGCAAACGTGTCTGGTCTTGGCCATCGCAACATATGGTGCACTTTATAAGATCATTAAAATAGGCGTTTAACTTTGACCTGATCGTGAGCATCGACCATCCATCCATCCATGATGCATCCGCACCAACAAAAAGAAACACGCACATAATTTGGAATAATTTCTTCTTTATTGAAATATCTTTGCAATGATATACTATCAAAATAATAATACAAATGACACAATCAAATCTACTTTATTGGTTTTACTTTTGGACCCATGACAATTGGAAGCGAATATTTGGACGAAGGAACGTACATTTACGATTATTAAACATAAAAACGGAGAAAATATCAATTTTATCAATTGGCGTGGGTTGAAATGTCCGCGTCCTTTTGACGTAACACCACTTTATTAAAGATCTACAAGAATTATAAAATCAATTTTCTCATATCTATAATTAATAATAGTTAAAGAATAATAAATTAGAAGAAGGTGGAATATATTAATTAACAATTATGAAAT
Source organism: Nicrophorus investigator (assembly GCA_963457615.1). Classification (NCBI taxonomy): domain Eukaryota; kingdom Metazoa; phylum Arthropoda; class Insecta; order Coleoptera; family Silphidae; genus Nicrophorus; species Nicrophorus investigator. Next base: position 12,482,166 of record OY735141.1, on the reverse strand, counting down.
AATTATTTTACTTAATATGAAGGCAGTATACAATTTTTTAATGAAATAACCATAAAATAACTTTAGTAGTTGGAATACGCTCATAATTATAATGTTTAATATAAATCTCAAATGTAATTTATATAAATAGGTATTGTTCCAGATGAACAAGTTATACTTAGGCTTGTATTTATTGATTAGTTATTTAGATATAAATAACATAGTCTTGATAGTTTTAGTAAGTTAGTAGATTAATATTAGTCTCAATTCATTATTCTAATATACCACACATCATATTATTATAGTTAAGCAATGGAAACAATTTGAATGGATCCAAATCCAAAAAATTGATGAACAATGTATTATATTTTATAGATTGATAATTGGAGCGATTTTGAATGCCAATTACAAGATTGATAATTTAAAACTTTTCTTTAAGCTTAGATGTGATCAAGTGATTAGAATCTATTTTTTATACAGATTAATTTGTAACTATAACATTTCCAGGATTGAGAATATGAAAGATTTTTTTCTATATCAATACTCGATATGAATTCCTTGATTAGTCAGATAAATCACGCAAGGAGCACGCTTAATGATGTAAAGCAAACATTTAAGTCTGTTTTTACTAGTGTACAAGCATTAAATATATGCGAGAATGTTCCGTGAAATTATTGTGGCCGCAGTCAAGTGGCCGCTTAATGCCCGATTGCAAACCACCTTCCTCCGATACCTCAGTAATTGGCCGTAATTATGATTTTAGCATATTTTACAGTTTATCGTCATACTTTTTATCCCTCCGCCTGCTCCTGCGGTACTCCTGTTTCACCTCACTTCTTACTCTCTTCCTACCTCCAATCTGGAAACAATCGCAGCTACCGAACGACATCAATAACAACAACAGCAATAACAACAGCAAGAATTGTTCCTGTTTATGGCAGAACATGCATCACGAAGAAGCACACTCATACCCATCCATGTGTGTGCGACTATAATAAATAATGCGGTATTATGGCAATTTATTCGATTAGACAAAGTGCGGAGTAGTAAGTAAGCGGGGCCAGGCAGCTGCAGACCAGCACGCTTCTCTATGTTGTATATAGACCATTCTGGACCCATTCCTGCCTCTGGTCCATCGCATCTCCCATTGACAATGTCTTTGCCGCCATTTTTTGTTTTGTAGTAAAAGCCGCCTCTGCGAAGTGCGGCAAAGGTACTCACTTGCATGTATACTTGTACAAACTAAAACCGAAGCTAAAACGCACGTTGTATCCACACACACAAGTATTTTGTTATAAAATTTAGGTCAAATCTCTGAAAAAGGGGGGAAGGCGCTGCGGAGTGAAGAACGCAGAGTCAAGTAAAAGTTATATTTTATATTTAATACCTCTCCATAAATGCGCGCTCTGCTCGGTCGCGAATTCTTGGAGGGAAAATATTGGCAATGCTAGAAGAAGAAAAAAAAAGTATTGCCATGCAGAGAAAGACACAACAAAGGCAACCAAAGAACGGTGTGTTAGATAAAGAGAGTGAGAAGGAAAGAATAAGAGAGAGCTGGAAAGAGAAAGATCGGTGCGTTTCGAAGACGTCGTCGACGACGATGATTCACATCGTACATACACACACACTCACTCACTCACATACATAGTTCCCAACTTGGGTTACGCAACTCCACCATCCATCGGACACAGCTGAGATCGGCCCAGCACAAAGCTGCCGATTGTGCAATTCCGAAAAGGGGGGACCAATTGTCAATTGACATTTCTCCTCGTCGCTCGTAAACCATCGACGATGGTAATTATTATTACGGTCAACGAATATTTTACAAAAGAAGTTAACATTAAACGTATATGGTTAGCTGCAGACAAACGCACACCTCCAACTTATTATTACTGCACAAGAGGCAATAAATTAAATATAAAAGCTATTATGAACGGCCATTATATAAATACAGCAAAAATTTGCGCTTAACTAATCCTCCTAAACTGTTGTGGTGTGCACAGTGATTACAGGTCTTAACTTATCGCTGAGATCACCAGGAAACGGATAAAAGAATATATGTAATAAAAAAATAAGTACAAGGAAAAACTTATGGTATTTAAGCATTCTTAAACAGGTTTTCAACAAATTGTTATTTTTATTGACGTAATTTATTTAAGAAGGTTATTCATGTACAATTTTACTATAAATTGATACAATATTTTAATCAAAGTATTAATATATAGATTACAGAGGAGAAACTTAAAATTTTTTGACTTTCCGTAAAATATTATTGGAGCGTCCCAAACATAATAAAAAAATAAAATATATTTAAAAGTTGAATTTGGTACACGTTTTCACTTTTAGAATTTTGAGGACTTTTTCAAAATATTTTCATATGTCAAATTTTAGGCAAATTTTTATTTGGAGTAAATTTGAGCCTTAAACTGCAATTCCACCACAGTCTTAATCATTTCTCATTAACTTTATAGAAATAAAGTGATTTTTAAAGAATTCTATAATTAATATTGTTATTTACTAAATTTAATTAACAAATTGTAATTAGTAATATGGTTCATATACATATTTTCCTACAATATGTGCATTAAGCTACAACTGGCAAAATATACTCTATGACTATGTTGTTAATAATCACTAATATGCAAACTATAATTAGTAAACATAATTATAATAATTACTGATATTGATCGATGTAATAATTCTGATAAAGTAATACATTTTTAATAAAGAAAGTCAATCGGTCCGGAAAATATTTCTCACAAGTGTAAAAATGTATTTTAGACATAACGATTTTTAGAATAATTTTGGTCATTTTTGTATTTATTGCCTTGCTTCATAATCAACTAAAGTTAAGTAACGTTAGATGAGGATATTATTTAGACGGGTGATCGGTTAACTTTATCAATTTTGCATATATAGTTATAGTTAATGTTTTGATGAAGTAACAATTATTAATACTGCAAACTAGTTAACATAAAATTCTTGGATTACTTCTAACAATTTTACTATAAAATTTGAAAGGTTATTGAAATGTTTAAAAGCATAAATAATATATTGGAAGCATATATTTCTACAATCCTGAAACTATAAATAGAAGTTATCCTAAGACTGGTTTTTAATCTAGTTATGCATAATTCAGTATTTCATGTTAGAAGCAACACGGGAGGTCTTGAGAACCATACATTTAGATACCACGCAAATATTGCGTGATCGATATTGAAGAAAACTATTAAAAAACTAAAAAAAGCAAAATTTTTTGAAAAAAATTAAGTGGTAGTCAAGAAATGACACATAAGCGGGGATAAGTTATTCTAGATTTAGTAATAATAATAAAGCAATTTATGAATGTATATTAGTTTTATAATAGTAGTAGTTGCTAATTAATATTGTTGGAAAATCCTAATAGTAACTTAATAAATAAAGAAATAAATATTATATAAATTAGATTTAGAGAATATTAGTTTCTTAGATGATTGCATGAGAATAAAGTAATGGTAGATAAATGACCAATAAGTAGTAATGTGTTCTTTGTTAATAGATTTTGTATGAAAATCGAAAAGCATCCATCGAAAATTAGTAATTTAGATCGCAATCTTTCAATGTAAACCGTAAACCGCTCTAACCCATCGGCCCATCGGCCCATCAATTACTTTTTTTTTCTACGTGAGTGCAGTTATGAGGATGATGTACGTCAGGGCAGTAAAGTCGCCTTATCTTTACGACAAATCTCCGGAAAATAGGAGGAATTAGATTGGCGCATTCGCCGTTCGCCGATGCCGGTCAACACGTAGTGGTGGTGCACCATCCGATGATGGGGGAGGTGGAGGAAGAAATCACAAGAGCCTTTTCTGATTTCATAATTGCTGCATGTTGTTGTTGTTTTAGGCGCACCTACGCAAAAGCAAGCAGTTTCTTTCGAGTTTTGCAGAGGAAAGTTTGCTGCAAGTTTTCTTGCTGTTCTTTCTCCATAGCTACATCTCCTTCTACCACGCTCTCCTCTTCCTTCGTCCTCTTCTTCTAACGTCCAGCTTCTTAGGCGTGTGCGAGAGAGTGCAGCAAGCGAGAGAAATGCATTTATAATAAACGGGCTCGCGCTATTAATCTAAGTCAGGTAGAACGCGGAACAAAAACCGACGAATAGGTATATGACTCTTTCGCTGCGCTGGTGTATGTGTGTTTGGCGGAGGAGTCCGAGGGGATTCCCCTCCGAAAGGCGGGTATGCATGCATGCAAACGTATATATGTATATATATACACATGTATGTGTGTGTGTGTATATGAATGCATGCCTTGGTATGAGCCTATGGATGTTTCTGTGTATGTGTGTGTGTATGTGCACGGGTCGCACCGGCGGAATGCTTTACGGTGCGCATTTGAACCCAGGACCTTTTGACTCGTACGTCAAGGCGCTCGGACTACCTGCAGAATGGCAGCAGCAGGAGGAAATTACCTCCTCCTCCACTTACCCGACCGACCTAATATAGCAATATCAATATTAAACCAACTGCCGCCACGGATTGATGGCCAGATGCTCACCTCCAATTCCGACCGTTCGAATGAATCCTGAACTCGAGTCGGGGAGCAGAACCATTCGAATGGAGGAGCCTCGAAGTGCGAGAGATCTGGTCTCGCCTTCGACCGGTTTCCGCTCTCTGTTTGTGTTTATTATTTTCACAATGATAGCAGCCGCAGAGCTCACTGATAGCAGCAATAGCGAAAAAATCGGATAAGATATATATATATGTATTATACCGTTTTATGCAAGGCCCAATGCGCGCCCAATATAAAGTCGCAAATTGCGTAACATTCTCCGTAATATTTTTTATTTATTTTTTTTAGAATATTTTGTTTCGTCTCTCCGTTTCTTTCCAAAGAAAAACCGGGTTTTGTTGCTAACCCAGATGCAGAAAAAAATTCCACGCCACAACATAGCATGCATTTAGTTATTCAGAAAATATTTTTACCACCCAAAATTTAAATTACATAACAATCATTTTCATCAAATTTACTAGAAATTATTAAAATCCTAATTATGTACTGTGAGTTATTTCTTCACTCATTTTCGAAACTCATAAATGCATTTCCTATATGTTACATATATTTATCGATGCAGCAATTTCTGTTTTTCTCATCGTCGCTTCTTTGTTTTCTTCCAGCCTTCTCTTCCCATTTTTTTATTAAATTATTATTATTTGATCCATTCGTAAACACAACACATATAAATCAAGGATAAAAGTCGACTTATTGATAATATGCATCTATTTATAAGACACATAACTGCCTCCATTTTCGTCATTTTCTTCTTTTTATTCTTCTTTTTCATCGTCATTGCTCATTATTTTCAACTAATCACAAAGAGCAAAACAACTTTTATCGACCGCAATTTTGTTCAATTCTTGTTTATATTTTCTATACATAACAATATCATAATTCATTTTGGATTTATTGCACTTTGGATCCGTTTAGGCTACTTTGATTACTTAATCTGTGCACTATTTATCTTATTAATTATATTTATAGAACATTTTACAGAAATTTGTCATCAAATGCTTGGATTTTACAAATTATTTTTTGATATTTATAACACAATTTTTTAACAAGGACCAAAAACAACTTTAATCGACTGGTTTCATAACAAAAATAACTTAATACAATTATTGAGGAACTACTATTTAATTGATTCAGTGTTTATTTTTGTATAAAGCAAACAACACGTTTTTTTTTTAAATTTCTTAAAGTGAAAAATAAATTTAAAAAATGCTTATAATTATACTATAAGTCATAATTAATATTTTCCATCAAAAAAATAATTAATAATCGGTACATAATTCATATTTATATTAAGCCAGACTTGTCTAGTTAGTATTTATACTTTTACAAATAACCATAATTACTTTGAACTTTAAATTATTACTTGACAAGTAACTTTGTTAATATCGCATGCTTTTTGTAGTATAATTACATATATTTCAAGTATTGTAAATTTTTAATAATTTAAGTAGATTTTGTACAAATATTATTGTTAAGTTCATATATAAGATTTTCTTTTATTTCTATTAATTATTTTATTGGAACGATGAGAGTAGTGTGGAAATAAATTTCAATATTAAATATAGTCAACAGATTTTAGTCTAGTTTTGTTGATGCATTTAGGGTAAAGTAAGAATAATTATTATTAGTAAAATAAATATGCGACTTACAATATAAGTTGATAGGCTTCGAAAAGTTTCCTCTGAAATCTCGTGAGGGTAGCAAATGTGAGATCGTAGATGTCATCTAGTCGGTGGGTCAAACACAGTTCGAGAGATTCTGATATTCCTTCAAGGAATACGGTAGTCTTGGTAGGTATGTAGGCTATAAAACAGAAGATCAAAAAGATTAAGAATTATCCTTTCATTATTACATCATGCAATTTATACATATAATCTACTAAAATTTGAATTCCAATACTCACATCAACCTCTAGGTTATTTACGATTTTAACAAATAGTTAAAACTTAATTAATAAATTGAAATACTTACATAACAATTTTTTAATTAAACGAAGATCCATTACATTGCTTTTATAAGTATTCGTAGTTTTTTAACGATCTGTCATGTTTTTTTCTTAATTTGACATCTGCATAGAATATTTGATTTATACGATTTACGACATATTTAATAAAAAAAATAAATTCTCTTTATCTTTTTGTGTCTTAATGCACTTATTATTATTATTCGTATAACTTCAACGCCATTTAAATTAATAATAATATTTATTGGTAATAAATTACCGTTTTTAATTATACGACGACTCTATAATCTCAATAAATTAATATTCTCATGTATCCGTTTATATTAGCTTAACTGGTAATTGCATAAGAACAGGGTTGTAACAAGGTAGTTTATACTTCCAGGTGCGCAGGAAGATGGAGATTTCTAATACCGGTTTTTAAACTTCATTTAAAAATTCAAAATTTCTTAATAGATTCAATTTAAAATATTATTATTTGTTTTATTTCAATTTCTTTTTAGAAAAAGTATACCCAAAAATGTAGTTATCATCTATAAGATTAAGTTAAAATTAAACAAAATATGGTTAAAAAATAGCTTGAATTAATAACAAAATTAATTATAGGTATTTAATGACAAGTTAATTAATAATGTTATTAGTATATTAATAAAGTTATCGAGTTATCAATAAATTTTTCTTTTTAGAAAAAGTATACCCAAAAAGGTAGTTATCATCTACAACAGGGATGAGCAATATGCGGCCCGCGGGCCGCATGCGGCCCTCCAAGCATTTCTAAAATTGAATTTATTTTATCGACTTTCTCCCATCAATATATTGTAAAATCGTTTTTCTGTTCTTTTCTTGTTTGTTTTTATTTTGCATTAAAATTTGTAAATGAAATTTTTACTTTTTTTTTAATTTTTAAATTTTTTTATTCTAATGTTTATTATAAATAAAGTTTTGTAAATTATTAATAAGTGTTACTTTGATTAAAAAGGTTGCTCACCCCTGATCTACAAGATTAAGTTAAAATTTAAAAAAATATGGTAGAAAATTAGCTAAAATTTTACTTGTTTCATGAAGAATTAATAACAAAATTCATTATTGGTATTTGATGATAACTAAATTAATAAAGTTAATTTTAGTTTTATTTCTGTTCAAGTATATTAATAAAGTTATCAAGTTATATATACATAATAAATCATGCACGTTAATATAGAAATTAGTTATGCAATGAAAGCTTAGTCCTTGGATTAAAAGATAATTCTCTAATTAAGAATTCGTATTAAATTATCGAGGCAAAAGCATCGGTTATTTTGTAGTATTAAAAAAAAAGGATTTTATTAAGGTGTGCAAAGACGAGCTATTTATGGAACCAGTTGAGAATGCGGTTCAAAAGGTTCCAGAGGTTAGTAATTTCTTGGATAAGATTCGACCATAACATTAATAAAAAAAATAGATTTATATATAATAATATGAAATAATATTGTATATGAAAATAGTTTGATGTTTTGTAGGTAATATTTAGACATCAATAAATCATTATAGATTTATACCATTGGTTTTATCAAGGCTATTAAAGTAATTTTACTTTCCTATTATCTTTAATTGAAATCTAATTTTGCTATAATCGATTGTGAGTTTTGAGGAACTTGTGTGAATGTAACAAGTTTATAATTTAGTTTTGAGGAATTTGAATTAATGTAATGTTTACTGTAAATTAAGGAAAGATTGTATTTTTTGGACAATGTCATTTTGTTAGTCGGGTCATGTGGATGCGGTTTTGAGAACGTGCGTGAAGTCTTAAAAAATAATATACGAGAGCGAAAAGAATAAAAGTCAGACTTGGAAGAAGAGGTGAAGGTGGCCCCGATGAGAGCGGCGGTGGATAAGAGGAGATGTAGGAGAGGTAAAAAAAGGAAGAGGCAGGACGAAGGAAGAAAGAAAGGAAGGCAAAAAAAGAGTATGTATAAATAAGAAGTAGAACCATAACCTAACCCAAGCTAAGTTATTTCTGTTATTAGTAGGCAGTAAAAGAACGCAATAAGAGAAGAAAGAAAAAAGGAGAGGAGAGGAGAGAAAAAAGAAAAACGCATGCAAATAAAGTGCAGCAGAAAGAAATAGCGGGTCAACGAACTGAGATATATATGTGAGCGCTGTCTCTCTCCCACACACACTGCACACCGAGTGCAAACCCAGTGGCATCGCACATTGGGGGGATGATTTTTTATCCCCCATTCACCATCGAGGGTACACCTAAAAAGTGGTCCAAATAATTACCACCGGAAGATCGGGGAAAAATTTGGATTAAAAAAAAATTGCGATTTTTAAGGAACTATTAGAATTTTAGCTAATTAATCAATTACGTTTCGGTTGTTCCCACGGGTAAAGGTCATAAAAATCGTCCGAGAAAGTTTGCCCACGGTGTGAATTCGAGATGAATCCAGGAGAGTGTACACACCAGTGTATATGCAGGCATAAAGTATAAATGTGTGTGCATGGACTTTTGCTCTTTGGTGATACGCCCATGTTATGTATGTATATAACATGCACAGCCTCCAATGCTTAAAGAGAATCTGTGTAGGGTAGGTCAATGCATTTTATACTTGTTTTATTTTTATAGAGAGAACACTCTTTCAGTGTTTTCTTTTTATACACTTTTTAGTTTAGTTTACACTGGAAAATATACACACACACACGCTCATGTACACAGAGAGAACCGCATACATACACACACTCACACGCACACGAGATCTATCTTTATGTTACTTATTTATATTCTTAAGGAGCCAGTTTATATTAGTTTTTGAGATTTTCCTCACTCGCTCACACTGCGAAGAGTCGTGACCCCTGCAACAGAAACGTAACAATTCCTCGACAACTCAGCAATCAGGATGGAGAAAAGATGCACCTATTTTGTCCACCTGTCTCGCACAAAAATAAGCAGAATCTTTTCCAATAACTACAAAAAGAAAAAAAAATCTCGAGCTAATTTTATTCCTCGACCAAATGCTTTTCTTTACACATGCGTTTCGCAATCGTTTATTTTCCCATATGGGATGCGGTAAATCATTCATTTATCATCGCCCGAATCGAATGTCTGCTATTGAAATTTCTGGAAAAGCCAAAAAAATATCTTTACATTTCCTTACTTAATCTAAGTTGCATGACTCATTTTCCATTCGATCTTATCGAATCGAGTGTTTGTGCATTTTTTTTACGTACAATCAATTAAATAATTGTTGGGAAATCGATGAATACATTTGATAAACTTGAATCGATCTAATCGCAATCTATGGACACGTTTTATTTTTGAATCGATTCTATTTCGCGCTGGGTTCGATAACCTTCTTTTTCACATTGCTCCGATCTGTTATATAATCAATAATCGTTGAATCATTAAGTTACATCTTGAATTGATTATGCAATTAACGAAATTATCGTTACGCCAAAGGTGTTTCTCACAATGATGATTTATTAGTAGTTTCATTCCTATTCAAAATCAATTTTACAACTTAACAGTTATAATCGTTTATTAATAGTAAAAATATAATTATTTAAATAATTAATAATCATCAAATATTTATTTCAATTTATCATCATTAATTTCTATTCAATGAATCTAAATATTTGCATTCTTATCATATAAAATTATTTGTTTTATAAATTAGTAATTATCTGTCTGTGCCCGAAATAATTAGAATTTATGTTATAAAAATTCAAAATCAATTAAATAGGAATAATGATAAATTTATTATCGTTATTATCGCATTTTTAAACAAAATACTATAACAAAATACAAAAATATAAATATGATAGAAATAGATTAATTAATAGAATTTATTTAATATATATTTTTTTTAATGATAATTTATTATATAATTTATTAGCGATAATCTTTTATTCATAATGAAAATATAAAGAAAATTTTTGAATACAAAAAAAGTTTAATAATGTTATTTTTAACACTATTTTTTTATAGAATTATATAATTTAATTAGTAATTATTATAATTTATTTTATAAATTTAATATAGAAACGGAACTAAAAGAAAATTATTTTTCATAATATGTAGAAAACTTTAATTTAAGTCGTAAATAAATTTTAGTAAATAATAAATTATGTAATATTTTGAATACAAAAAAGGTTTAGTAATGTAATTTATAACACTATTTTTTATAGAATTATATAATTTAATTAGTATTTATTAGAATTTATTTTATAAATCTAATTTAGAAACGAAAGTCAATGAAAATTACTTTTCTACATATTATAAAAACTTTAAATCAAGACGAAAATAAATCCTACTACATAATAAATTATATAATATTTTGAATACAAAAAAGATTTAATAATGTAATTTATAAGACTATTTTTTATAAAATTATATAATTTAATTAGTAATTATTTTTATAAATCTAATTTAGACTATTTACATATTATAAAAACTTTAATTAAAGTCGAAAATAAATCATAATAAGTACATATAAACCTTTTGCATATGTTATAGGTTTATACTCTAATAAATTTTCTTTATACGTTGTAAGAAACTTGCATTTGATGATGATATTTCAATTGATATAACTATTTTAGTATCAGATATTTATATAATTATTGCATTACATTATAAGAAACGTTCAATCATTTTGATATATGGTTCACACATGTTACTTCTATCAAGAAGTAAGATTCTAAATTCTAATACAAAAACATCTATTTTTTTTTAAGAAATTAGCATATTAAATTAGTTTTGATGATTATGTGCAAGACTTCCGGTTGTAATAATTATAATTGAATAATTCTTTGATGTTAATATTTTATAGTCACATATTTATGCAATTATGTAATAGTTTTTGGGATTTTTTTTTTAATAGCTCAAAATAATCTCTTTATATTCTATTAATACTTCACACATCCGTTGTACTATTAAGAATAAAGATGAAGTCTTAACGAATATTCATAGATTTAATATGTAACCTTTCGAATATTATAGGAAAAATAATTGAAACCTATTTTGGTCTTTCATTAAATATTGAATTAATTTAAATATAAATTATTTAATAATACCAGAAAAAAAGGTTAAAATATTTCAAAAGTTAATCAAAAATGTATTATTTAGTTCATTGTAAATATACATATTAAACAAATATAAAAATATATTGAAGAATAATTATATAATGAATGAAAATATTTATTTATTATAGAATTAACTTATGTAAAAAGTAAAGTATGGAAGCTATTAATATTATTATGAATTCGAATTATTGTGTAAACGAAGAATAAGGAGAAGTGTTTTATTTCGTCGGCTTTGTAACAAGAATAAACATAACGTACACTTCCTGTTTAAAAGTCTGAAATGAATGGTTGTAGGTACTTAAGAATGTATCTTCATAACAAAACCGTCTTGCGCGAATCACGTTTAGCTTTGCAGCTGGACACTTCACATTGTTTACATGCAAAAAGTTATTCACCATTTTCTTTAAAAAAAAAACTTTATTTGTTATAAAATGTTGTATTTTTTAAATTTATTTTTAATGGAATTAAATAATTAATTTGGTTATGCAATAAATAAGACATTTGTTATTGTTTCAGATTAATTTAGTTAAGTAAAAATTTGTTTACTTATTGAAGCATATTTTTTAATGTTATTAAAGTTTGTTTTAAATTATCTAATCTATTAGAAAATATCGGAAAACATGATTATTATTCAGTATTTGTTTAGAATTAAATCAAATAAACAAAGTAATTAAAAGAAAAAAAAAATATATGGAGTAATGTTTTTCGTGTATTTTTGAATTACGTAAAATTTAGATAAAAATTGATAATTAAATAAATATTAAATTAAGTGATGATAAATAGAAATTATGTAGTTCAAGTTACATAAGACTTATATCAATTTGAAGTCGGCTAAATGTAAATAATTTAGGCTTTTAATCGAAATGGTGAAGAATTAATAAGATAAAAAAAACTTCAAATATTGGGTTTGTTCTCTTCTTTTCTTGATCTATACTTTTAACTATTCTTGAACTAAAGATCTTTTTAGTTTACGTGAAAATTAAGTGATTAACGTGAATATTTAGAATTTTTACTTATTAAAAAAGATTTTGTATTTGTGATGCAAATGAAGATATTTTTTTGAATTATGTAATTCACACAAACATGAAGTTACATATTTTATTAGGATTTTTAATTATAAAAAGATTTTGTACTCTTTATAGAGAATATTTGTGATTTTTATTCGATTCTCTTTATATTGAAATTTAAACAAAGAAAAAACAATACAATTTTTATGATTTCTTTATCTAAAAGAAAACTTAGTTATTTTGTGATCTTCATTGTATCATATTTTCGAATAAATCTAGAATTAAATTTCAAATATATTAGAAGTAAATGAAGATTATTTTGAGCTATGTAAAATATGCAAACATGACTTGTGAATAGAAAGATTAATGATCAAAGTCCAAAAAGAAAACTGGAATCAACAAAAAAAACGTATAATTTCTGAAATCTAAGTGAGGTTTACAGAAATCACATTTTTTTATTAGAAAATTTACTTATGAAAAAAGGTGTACCCTTTATTAAAGCACGTTTGTGAATCTCACTTGACTTTCCTGTTTTTGAAATTTATACAAAGAATAAATTAAGTTATGTGATTTAGTTTTCTAAAAATAATAGTAAAGTCAAATTCTAAAAGTTGTTTTGTCATCTTCATTGTATCATACTTTTGTATAAATTTGTCAAAGTTTAAATAAACATATTTTCAAATATATTTGAATTATATTAAAATTTCTTTGAGCTGTAATTTGTAGAAAAGAAAGTTGTAAATTGAAAGGTCAATGATCAAAGTTAAAGATGAAAACAGGAATTAAGAAAAGAAAGACACATATTTTATTTAAAATTTTAGATACTAAAAATGATTTTGTACTCTTTATTGAAGCACAGTTTTAAGTTTTATTAGATTTTCCCTTTTTTGTTTTAGTTAATAATAATAAAATAAATTATGGTTACTTTGTGATCTTCATTATATCATATTTTCGAAAATATTTGCCAAAACTTAAAAGAAGCATATTTTCAAATATATCTGAAGTAAATGAAGATTTTTTAAGTTTTGTAACTTATGCAAGTATGATATGTGAAGTGAAAACTGAAAATTAAGTAAAAAAATTGATTTAGTTATTAAGAATTACATTAAAATTGAATAATTAAATATATGCAGTGTGAAAGACAAAAAAAGTTGTGATGATCAAAATTTAAAGTTTAGATACAAAAAAGGAAAATATAGTTTATGTCCTTTATGTTGTACCATATTTTTCATATATGTGAAGTAAATGAAGATTTTTGAGTTTTGTAACTTATGTAAAAATGACATGTCAAGTAAAAACAGAAAATCAAGTAAAAAAATGTAATTTAGTTGTTAAGAATTACATTAAAATTGAATACATTTGGAGTGTGAAAGACAAAAAAATTGTAATGATGAAAATTTATGGTTTAGATAGAAAAAAGGAAAAATATAGTTGATGTCCTTTGTGTCGTATCATATTTTTCATATATGTGAAGTGAATGAAGATTGTTTGAGTTTTGTAACTTATGCAAACATGATATGTGAAATGAATACTGAAAATCAAGTAAAAAATGTGATTTAGAATTATTGAAAACATTTGGAGTGTGAAAGACAAAAAAAGTTGTGATGATGAAAATTTCAGGTTTAGATAGAAAAAAGGAAAAAAATGGTTTACGTCCTTTATGTCGTATCATATTTTTCAAGGGTTATTGAAGAGGAATGCAATTTGCAATAATGATTGCGTATTGTGCGATTGACTGGGTAATGAATGTTTTTTAATTACGAATCCCAGCTATTAATCAATTGTCTATGGGTCTGTGTCAGAGCGAATTCGAGGTGTGGGTACATATATATATGTTGTATTTTTTTTTTCGAAAATTATATGTATATAGATATATGCGCGTTCCGACAGTGGCGCCCTCTATTTATGTGCGAGCACACATATATTGGGAAAATGCCATAAATAAAAGCCGAAATGACAAGGGTGTGGCTGCATCCTCTGTACATACACATGAAATATACTGCACACGAGTGTCCATGTATTGTGCACACGAGTGTGTGTGAGTGTGTGAGAGAGAGAGGAGTGTGAGTGTGCATGTATTTGCTGAATGTGATATGTGTGTGTGTGTGTGTGTTTGAATGTGTATGTGTGGGATAAATTTGCAATTATTTGCAACAAAAAAAGAATATTAGTGAAGTGAGGCGCGCGCTTTCGGTCAAAATGCAGCCATTCGATTGGTCAGCAGTGGGGTTTTGATTGCCACGTCACCAATACATAAGCCGCCATTTTGTGTCGCCCCCCATGGCATGATCACGATCATCATCCCCCCCGAAACACACCATGGCCTGGCGATCGCAGAGCGGCCCCCCTGTGCCTCCGATGCCGCCGCCCCCGCCGTTCCCCTCGGCCGTCCGACGCCGTTGCCGCCGCCGCCGCCACACAACGCCATTCGGACCACACCGGACCATTTCAATAATTAACCGGACGAATAATGCATTTCGTGTGTGATCACTCAAGATTTATGCAACTTTTAAAATGCACCCTACATCCTCGTCCCTTCCTGCACAATCACACCAAAAAACAAACCGAGAATGCATTTCCCACTTGAATGCATGCTTACTTATCAAATCCTAGTTCCAATTCACCCAAAACGGCGCCAAATGATTTTCAAACAAGAAAACCACTCGATTCTCAATTGACTTACTGATAACACACATGTTTTTACTACTCGATGGGCCGGCAAAATACTAATTTAAAACGTATTGAAGCCACAACTTTTACAATCATTATCTATTCATTAATGCATGTGCTATCTGTCAAAAAAAAAACTCTTGAACAAGATTCTACTTTGCATTATTTACAAAACGCAAATTTTTTAATAGATAAAATACAGTTGCAAGTGCTTTTTAATCGTTTTAATATTATCATAGTTTTCAGGAATTCAACATTATTTATATAACAAATTTATTCTAAATATAATATACGAAACTATAATTAACTGATCATTTAGTAACAAATCTTTAAATCATCATAGGTTTCAAATGATCTCTCATAATATTTCTTTTTGATGTATGAAAAAGTGTATACTAATGGTAAAACAGGCAGAAATACTTTGACCCTTAATACATTCATCGAAAGGTAAATATTTAATTATAACTATATTTCCTAAATCTTCAAATCATCATGGGCTTCGAATGATCTCTCAGAATTTGGAGAAAAGTAAATCTATATATAATTTCCTTTTTCATGTAAAACAGTTAGAAATAATTTGACCCTTAGTCCATTGATCGAAAGGTATTTTCCATCTAAGTTGAAAGTTTTATAATACTATTTGTATTTGGTTTTATATAAAGTTCATATACTTATAGTATGTTCAGAAAACTTAGTTAAACTTGTTATAATTAATTATGTAATAATTTTGTTGTATTACCACAAATATAAATTTTCATTATCACATTATCAAATAAATAATATAAAATGATGAGATTGTTTTATATAAAGTTAATAACCTTTAGTTTCAAATTTAGAATATTCAGAAAACTTAGTTAAACTTGTTACAATTAATTATGAAATATTTTTATTAAAGTATGTTAACACAAACATAAATTTTCATTATAACAAATGTTCAAATAAATTATATAAAATGATGATTTTTTGAAGGTATTGAAATGATGATACTACGGTATTTTTTCACAAAAAGATAGGTTGGAAGTTTTATATTACTATTTGTATTTGATTGTAAAATCTAGTATATTCAGAAAACTTAGTTAAACTTGTTACACTCAAATTATGTAATAATTTTGTTGAAGTATATTAAAAAAGCTCAAAAAATATAATATAAAATGATCGAAATTATGATGTTGCCAGTAAGTTAGTATTATCAGATGCAAAGGTAAGCTTCCTCTAATTAAAGTACTAATTATTGATTGGGAATTGGGCGATGTTTGACAAGGCACTGTTAATTGGGACCTGTTAGACAATTACTTATTACATTTGAAACCAAACATTCCTTTTTCATAATTTGAACAATCATCAACTTGAAAAAGTATAGTAAATCATCATAGTTGCAGATTTTGTAAATAAACTGTTTATAGTACTTTAAATTACATTAATAATTTTACACAATATTTATTTCTAATTATTTATTTGTATTTCAATTTTATTTTTTGAAATTTTTAATTAATTAAAGAATTAACACATGTGAGAATATAAGCAACAATTACTTTTACAAATATATTTTATGATTGGATAAAATTATAAATTAATAATATTGACGAGTTATAACATATAAACTCTTATTTTCTTCTTTAACTCTTGAAAAACTTCACGAAAACGCAATTAACATTTTAGTATCTTGAAGCGTTTGAAACCAAAGTTGTTAAAGATTTAAAGAATATGAAAATGTTATTCTTACTTCACAAAATTTTTCATTCTTAATTAAGAAAGAAATTGTTTATTTATACCAGAGCTTCGAAGTTATTATATAAAATGAAGACATGCAAAAATAACATAACCAAAACTCACCTGATAATTAAATTGTCAGTCTGTATGGTAGAGTTGATATTGGCAGAAGATTTCTTGGGAAAAATTCTGCTTTCGTGGGTCGTTTTGGTTCGTTAAAACAGTTCGTTAATATAAAGTCACTGTATTTTAGGGTATTATTATGTGTATTTATTTCGTTATCGTCGTGGTCGTATTATTATGTTCTTCTTCTTATATTATGTCACTTGGTTTTAAAACTTTTCGTCGTCTTAATTTTAAGTTAAATATTATTAAGTATTATTTTTTTCTTTACAAATTTAGAATCAACAATTTTATCTTCTTCTCAACAATGGAAATTTTGTACTCTTTTTGTCTTCTGCGTCTCCTCTTCAATACCAAATATAAGCCACGTAATTTGTTTTTTTTTTATTTTATTTTATATTTTTTTTTTAATAATTTTTTTTGTCGTTTTCTTTTTTATTAATAATATTATACAAATTTGTTGTGTTTTTTTTTTCTAATAGGAAGAGATATTAAGGCCGACCGTAAGGCACTATAGTCGAAATTTATTTTTCTTATTTTGTTTTCTGGAAAAATATTTCTTGTTTTTTTTTTTGTTAATTTAGTTTAAAATTTATTGCGCTTAAAAATCACTCGTTTATTTTGGATAAGGTAAAAATCAGTTGCTCCTAAAGAATAAATCTTGCGCGCTCAATTATATAACTTAAGTAATATATTTTTTTTTTGTTAAATCTATCACACCAAAACTTGTTAAATTTCTTCTTTAATTATTATCACACGAAAATTTAAAATAAACTTGTTTCTTCTTTTTTTTTGTTATTAAATTTAGATCACAGTTTTTTGTTGTTGTTTTTTAATTTTTGTTGTTTAATTAAATATTTTTTTCTTCGTTAATTTGCGCGAGTCGAAATAAAACTAACGTATTTTGTGAATCTGTATTTTGAGTTGAAATGAAAAAATCTCTGTTGGGTTCGGTTATTTTTTTCTTTTGGGGGGATTTTTTTTTGGGATTGTTATGAGGACAACGTTGAAAATTTGAAAAAACAACAATGCGATTGCACGCTCACAATATTATTATTTTTTCCTTCTGCTCCTTTTCTTCTTTTAACTATTAAAATACGTTACTTCTGTTTTAATATTATTATTTATTCTTAATTTATAAGAGTCTGTGTAGAAATGAAAATTGTAGCCCGTTTAGCCCTTTGTTAATATATATTTTGTTAAATTAATATTTTTTTTCTTTATATATAGGAAAATGTTTTTATATCACTTTTGTTATTAATTTTTTTTTGTTAAATTATTTTTTTCTTATATTTTGGATGGAATTTTGTTAAGCCCTTTTTCTTCTTTATTTTCTTTCTTCTTTTTGTTTCTTCTTGTTTTTGAGATCGAAAATTCTTGAAGCTGAACGATCGGAGGTTTTCGCAAATATTTCAAAAAATCTTGGTCGAAAGTTTCGGTTTTTGTTGTTCTTTTGAGTTGATTAGCCGAATTGTCGTTGATTTTGTTTACTTAGTTTTTGGTGCCCGATGCGAGAGTTCCGATGCGTTCAACCTTGTCTGTTGAATGAGTTGTGTCCAACATAAGTTTTTCGAGTTGTATAGCCCTTATAATCAAAAACGAGATTGCGTTTGTTTAAATTTCTTCGTTTTCTTATTATTTGTTTGTTGTTTAACCAAAGATTTAACACAATTATTTTATAAAACGAAATGGGGGGTCGTGGTGGTTTTTAAATTATTATTTTATTTATTTTCTCCAAGATATTTTCAATCCTGGATTATTACTGATCAGCTCCTCAAACTGATTAGCTCAACTTTTTCTTCTTTTGCGCGATTAGCTTCCCTGCGTTAAAATTTTGGTGCTTATTATAAAATAGGAACGTATGTAGCCAAGAGTTTCAATTTTTGTTATTAATTTTTATATTATTAAATAATTTTTATCACGATAGTTAATTTTGTACTGTGTTTTCGAACGTTTAAATTTTGCCTGAAAAAGAAAAAAACACAAATGTAATTTCTATAAGACGAACTAATTTAATGGAATTACCTACAAAGCAAAGGAATTGGGTAATAAAAATGAGGTAATAAAGAGGAGATCTCTACTTCATCATATTATGATACAATAAGGTTATGGTTTTCGTTTTATTACGAATAAATGACTTGAATGTAATTCACTAAACTCTTAAAGTCAACTATAATATGTAAATAATTACTATATGACCTTTATTGAATGAAAACAATTTTATTTTTATCGACATATTGTTAGGAAATTATTAAACACAAGTTTTTAAATCATAATAATTAATTTCCCCATCCAAAATTTCAAAAATAAAATTGCTTAACTTTCTTAAAATTAAATGTAAATCATATGAAATATTATAAAATAATTAAGTAATTAAAATCCAAATTATAAAAAAAAATAATTTGAAAATGAAAAAAAAAAAATCTTACTTAACTTTTGTAAATTGAATGTTATCAGAAAAGTGGAAATTTTCCTGAAATCATCTCAAATATAAATATTTACTTTGGAAAAATATCTAATCAGTTAAATTCACATGATTTAAATGTGTAATTATCAATTAAAAGCTAATAATTAAGTACTTAAAATTGTTTGATCAACAACATCAATAACGTTTTACTTATACTGTTTTTTTTTTCGATTTGCTGTTTATCGATAAAATTTAGATTAATTACGCGATCGAAACTTTCTATTTTATACGTGGACTTATTCAAGCAAAGAAAATTCGCACAAACTGTGCACATGATAAATGCACTGTTGATCGCGAATAAAGTGGATTGTTGCGTAATTTATTAATAAACGTGCCTTTAAAAAACAGGAATAAAATATTTGGATTATGATAAATTAAAGAAATCTTTAGTTTTATTTAAATAGAAAAATTGACAAATAAATTCTACTTCTTGATACAAAGAAGTTACAAACTTTTTAATTACATTTACTTGATATTGAGGATTATGAAAAACTTCAATGAAATTTGAATTACGAAAATTTATAATGAAAATTCAATTTTATTAAGGAATTAGGTAATGCTTTAGGTAATTAATGATATAATTTAGAGAATTTCCTTAATATTGAGTAAAATAATTTGTAACTACATGATATTTTGCGAAATGATTACAAAGTTGATGAACTTTAATAATACCTCGCATAGTGCGGATTCAGTTGGACTTTTTGATACCAGATTAATAGAGTACTTTAAAACTGCACAACAAGTTATTAGACTTACATAATGAAGAAAAATAATAAAAATCATTTTGAGAACTAATTTTCAAGAATTTATTTCGAAATTTTAAACTGTGAATCCGGTATGATGGAAGCAAGAATATGCGGGATAATGTTGTATTATGAAATATTATTGTAGGAACAAAGGTATTGTAATTTGATTTTGATGAAACACTAGGCAATGTGAATAGTTAGAATAGTATTAATGCAATAATAGGTTATGATGTAACGGAAATTAATTGAAGTTGATATAATTTTGATATTGATATCTTATTATTGTGAGAATTTGGAGTTTTAAATTATGTAAAGTTCATTGAGTTCAAAGGTAAGATAATTATTTTTAGAAGATCTACTAACAAGCATTAATAAATGGTCTTATAATCAATTCTCATAAAATTCTATTTATATTGAGAAATTGTACAGCGAATTTCGTAACTATTATAAATTATAAATATATATTTAGAATGAGCTCAAATGTAATTTTTCTTAAAATAATAATTATAACTGAATTGTTAGTACTTAATAAATTTAAACTAATATTAATTAAATTTTGATTAAATAGTGAAAAACTTGAGCGAATGGAATTAGTATTAAATGAAATAGTGTTGAAATTACACTAGGAAATGATATATTGAAATATTTTACGTTTCTAACGCTTGAAAAATATTCTATCTAAATTATATAATGATATCAAAGTTTCTAAATTTTGATGATAAAATAGGAAATATGATGAAATATTTTTGAAATTTTGTGATCTAATACTAAAATTATTTTAAAATAATAAAAGAGATATTTAATTTTTGGAAATAAATTGTTTTTAGTGATTCGCTTGTACTAACTTTAGTGGATTATAAATATTACTAAATCTAAATAGTATTTATGTGTAATAAAAAATGAAGTTACTAAAGTAAACTATTATAAGTTGATAAGTTGGACTTAAAATGAAATAATATGAGTTATATTTAAAATATTGATAATTTAAAAAATGTAATTTATTTAATCCTCTATTTTATGTATAATTGTTTCAAAATACTATCAAATCTTGTCCTAAATTATTAAATAAATTGTTGCTAATAATAATATAAATATTATATAATATATGGGAATATATGGAACAAAAGATGTTATTTAAGTTGATTTAGTATAAATAAATAATTTGTAATGATGATGAAATAAGGATAATTGAAATTGGTAAGGGCGTTGGTTGCGTGCTTTAAATTGGGGATTGAGTTAAATGCGAAGAAATATAAATAGAATTTGGTAGAGAATCAATTGGTGGTGGTAGAAAGGTATTTGGTTTTGGTATGAAATTCTGTCTAATGTATTAAGGGGTAGTCGGAGGAGCTAGGTAAGGCGGGAGAGGATGTCAAAAAGGAAGAGCGAGAAGCCCATTGCGCAATGCGTGGAAGATGGACCTAACAAAATAAAATAACTCGAAGGAAGCTTTGCGCGCCTTCAGCCCGAGGAGCCCTTTCAGTACGCTCCAGAAGCTGGCGAACAAAATTCCCTACAGAAATTACAATCGAGTGCGTCCTTACAGTTAAGTTCAGCAGAGGTTTTGCATAGAACTACGGTTACGTGCAAAACGAGGAGAAAAAAAATATACAATAGCGAATAAAAATTGGGGCGAGAGACTTACTTATTTTTCCAAACGTGTAAATGAAATTTTCGTTTTTGGTAATTTCGGGGGTTGATTTTTGTGTTTTTTTTTCGTCGTCAAAAAACTGTTTCCTTGAACTGTAAAAACTGTTTTGTTTTAAATTTTTTAAATATTATTACTTTTTTTATGGTAACTGTAGGTATAGACAGGTTTAAGGGAGTTTGTGTGTGTTTGAGTATGAGGGTTAATATTAACGCAGTTGGCTATCAACTGAAATTTTCCAGGGCTGAAAGTGTGTGTACCAGATAGTACATAGCGCTGGTATATAGATTGCACACACACAGGGACGCCCGCATCCAACACACACGCACACGGACGAGGCAGGGGGGGCGACCGGAAATGCATATATCCGTGTGTGTGTGTGGATGTGCGATGGTGTTGGTGTACATAAGGCTAACGTGCAGCGGTTCTGCAAATGGGATGGTGCCAAAAGCTCCGCTGAGCTTTCCAGGAGCCATGCGTCGCTCGCCCCCACACACACACACAACCGCACACACACACACATGCAAACGGCATTGCATTCGGAAACGTCAGTGCATGGGACTATCGCTGATGAATTATTGAAAACAGCGAAATAACGAAAAACAAAGCAAAAAATATCATCCCCCACCCTCAGTCTCTCTCTGTCTTTCACACTCATACTCGTCCACCTACAAACACACGCTCGCATATGTACAGTTTTATGTATTCGCTGAAAAATGTCGATGGGGGGAAAAATTTCGCGAATCCCATCCACCCCTCGACCTGCATATGCACCCCATGTATTTCCCGTTTTTTTCTGCCGTTGCATCGACGTCGAATCGAAGCCTCCCCTGACCACCACCACCCTTCAGAAAATCTCTATGTGCTCCTCTCCTCAAAGTCGAAATTTCCTTTGGCCGTCCTACCATCATCGGCGCCGCCGCCGAAATTTGCAATTTCCAATCGCCGCCGTTGCATAATCACCTAATTATCTTTATTCATGCAATCATTTACATGATTTTCAATTCACGCCGCAATTACCGACCTAATTACCTGTGTGTGTGCGCTCGTACGTTTGTGTATGCGCGCGTATTTTTCAAGGGGAAACCGGAAATCGGCGGCCCTGAAAAATGCCCGCAAATGCTTTCGATTTATCGAGAATCGAAAGTGATGTTTTTGTGCACGGTTTGAGGTGATTTAAGTTTGTTTATTTTGAGGTAGGTTTTACACTTTCAGGTAGTTGTCGCTACCAAAATAAGTTTTGATTCTACTTTGGAAATTTATCAGATGATTAAGTAGGGAAGCAAAAATCTACATAAACTACACTACTATGCGGATTATCAAACTAAATAAATAGAAATTAGTTCAAGTAACTAACATAATAACATTGGTATCAAAATATAGCACTAATAGTGTTTTGCAATGTATTTATTATTTTTAGTTACAGGTAATATTTTCTAACAAATTAAAAACTTCTTAGCAGTTCCAGAATTCAATCAATGTTTTCTAAACTAAATTACATATCGGTTTACCTTTTATTAAGGTTTATCATAGGCATAAATGTAGTCCTAATTACATATTTATTTTAAATTAAAAATATATTTCAGATTATCAAAACGTTGTTGGCTTGCAAAAAATTTAAATTTAATTTAATATTGATTGTATTTGGAAAAATAATTAATTAATTTAAAATTACAGTTTACCTTCCTTTGAGGTAACACTAAAATTTTGTTCAATATTTGTTTTGCAAAAAAAAAACTATTGTTTTGTAGAGAACATTAAATTATGGTTTAACTTAGTATGAGGTATTCCATATATAAAATATAATTCAAATATGAAATTTAATTTAGATTTTAGATGAAATCATTATTTATAAAAATTATTATAGTAATGTTGGTTTAGATTAAGTTTTGGAAGAAGTTCTGAATACCAAATTTAATCTTGATTTTGGATGAAATTATTACTTGCAAAAAGATTTACTTTTGAGGTATGCCCTTACAAGTAGTTCTTTTAACAACATATAATTTAGATTTTAGTTGTAAAAATTACTTAAAGCACTGCTATTTTACATTAAAGTATACCATACTTCGAGGTAGGTCGGATCATTAAAAATGGTACATATTTCTTATTTTATTTGGTATACTTACTTATAAGTTGAACAGATTAATTTTTGATGTATGT
This sequence comes from Nicrophorus investigator, assembly GCA_963457615.1. Lineage (NCBI taxonomy): Eukaryota > Metazoa > Arthropoda > Insecta > Coleoptera > Silphidae > Nicrophorus > Nicrophorus investigator. The sequence continues at coordinate 12,458,087 of OY735141.1, read as the reverse complement.
ATTATCAAAAGTTTCATTAATTATCATTTATCTTTTTTGAAGGTAGGTTATTTTTATGAATTTGATCCTCACTGTCACATTATTCTCAATTTAAAGTATTAGTTTTAATAAATTAATTTAATATAGATGATGAAAAACATTGTTGTTCTTCTAAATAAAATAAATTTTAGTTTACCATCTTTACCACATTTTTTCGAAGAATACTTGGTATTAGTTAATTGTAGATAGTGTAACTTATTTTAATAGTTCATAAGAGGAATAATTTGAACACATTAACACAATACTAGTAATTTTTGATTAAGTTATCAAATTCTAAAAAAAATATTTTGAAGTATACCATTTATTTAATGCAGAACCTTAAACTTTCCTATAAAGTATGCTACACTTTATATTCTTACTAGAATTCTTAATTCGCTTTTATAAAGTAACAGGTAACATTTTCTTTATTTAAGTCATATGTTTAAGTCAAAACTCTACAATTTGAATTTATCCTTTACAAAATTCTTATTCCAAATACACTTAACATTAAAAAAATAATACAGATGTAAAAATCTAGTAATGTTTAACTTCGTTTACAAATTTTGATTTTGTTTGAAATATTAACTTACAAAGTAAAATATATTATAGGTAAAAATAAAATATTTCAAGGTAAGTTATATAATATTTTCTAGAACCAATTTAATTTTTTTTTTCAGCAAATGGGCGTAGATAGTAATTTGAGATAAGTCCAATTAAAATATTAATTTGTATTTGTTTATAGTTGCAGTATACTTTAATGAGCCATTACAAATCATCATAAAATTAGTTATATCATTGAGTGATTTATACTTGTATCAATTTTTTTTTGCAGAAAACTAGTTTAACCAAAAAGTATTTTATTGCTTCATTTAAGAAAATATAAATTCCTCATTCGAGTTTACCTTCAAAACGAATAAATCTTTCGTCTTTTATTACAAATTTTCAAGTTAACTTTAACAGTTACATAAGTTTAAATAAGTAAACCATAAAATAATTGTTACAGCTGATGAATGAAATACAACAAAATATGTTTTTAAGTAAAGTAAGTTGTTTAGCGATGTGTTCTTAGTCGATAATGAATGAATGAAGCCATGATATTTTTTGTGTTAATCGAGTAATAATATATCTGCATTAATATAAATTTATAATTATAAAAGGTGTTTTAATTGATTTGTAATTGTGATTGGAATATAAATAAATAAATTTACACTTGTATCGTGTTTAATTCTTGCATTTTATTAAAGTTACAAACGTTGTAAAAAACGTAATTCTCAATGAAATTCATAAATATAACTTTGTGAATGAATTTAATGTTAGTTTTGTAATTTTGTATTTGAATAATTTGTAATACTTTTATTTGATATTGGATGAGCGAATTGGTAAAATATATTGTGCTGGATGTTATGCAACCTGCGCGACTTTAATTCTAAAATCATCACGACTTAAGGCAGGAATCACGGTCGAAATGGAACTGTAATGTTCGTATGAATTTGTATGCATGTGCGCAGTAAATGCGTTCATTTCGGCGTATTCGAATTGGTGTTCCATGTGATAAAATGGAAACACTTCCTCTCCAACGGTCTAAAGAGATTGGCCTATGCAACGAACCAAAAAATTGGCCACCCATTATATGCAACCCAATCCTCGTCCAGTATAAGTAATTGATGCGCACCGGAACGTGACGGGAATCCAAGCCGTTTTCTTACACAATCGCACGCATCCGCGGAATAAATTACTACAAAGATTCCATATTCTTATTTTTTTTTTATAATGAAGACTCATTTGCAAAATGGTTTTTCTCACAGGAGAGAGCAATTTAAATGCACATTAAAATAATTACATTGTTAACCGATAATGGCGGCTGAAACGGATGAAAACACAGGGAAACGGAATACTAAATTATCGTGCTGCAACGGACATCTCTGTTTATGTCCATCCGTGGATTATGCTTTATTTAATTGAGGCTTTGATTTTAACGAACTGTTATTATAACAATTATAATTAATATGCAAATTTTCTGAATATTTAGTACTCACAATTAGTTTACTGAACAAAGAAAATTTTATAATATTAGAATTATTTTATGTAATTTACAGAATTCTAAATTTTAGTGGATGCGCCTGGTAATTAAATATAGAAAATTTTATTAAGAAAAATATTATAACACATTTTTTATAAATATACCTACTAATTATTATCAAAAAATAAAAACAATAATACAAAATATACATCATTATTACCAAAAAATACTTTTAAATCATAAAATATGGAAAACTTTACTTAAGTCAAGTTAACTTAATTTGTTATATAGCTAACTGCTTATAAATAGTAATAGTTTTATTAAAGAAAACAAAAATACCCGGCGAATCCACATTTCTATAAAATACTTTAAAACTTTAGTAATTACTTTTACAAAGTTTAATATTTAGAAGACAAAAATGTTTTCTAGAAGAATATTTAAATTTTCTTGAATATTTCTTTAAAGAATTATCAAAATTTATTAAATCAAGTTTTTTAAAATTTATTTAATTTAAAAAAATAATATTTATAAATAGAAAATCATATACAAATATGAAATTAAATATTTATTTAATAATATAAAAAAATATTAAAATATGTTTGGAAAAGATATTGTAAAGTTTTGACTATTTAGTTACACAGTTTTCTTAAATAATTGAAATATTTACAAGAACGTTGACTAAATTTTGTTACAAAATAATATTTCATTTAAATAATCGATAATATTATTTATGTAATATTTGTCCTATAAATATTAAGAAAATTGTTACATAAAATTTTAACGTCTTTTAGGAAGGAAGAGAATGAAAAAAAAATAGATATTTTTATAAATAAAATTGAGTACAGATTTTTTTAATTGGATAAAAGTTTGATTATTTATTTATACTATATTGTTTTACTGAGAATATTTCACTGATATTATATGAAACAGATTTAGTAATAAATGAAAATATTTACAAGAACATTGACTAAATTTAAAAAATCGATAATATTATTTATGAAATATAAATATTTGTTATATAAATTGTTACATAAATATTTAACTTTTCTTAGGAAGGAATGATATTAGATTTGTTGTTTACAAGAGAATGAAAAAAAATAATAGATATTTTACAAAAATTTTATAGATGGATAAAATTAAATATGTTTTTTTACATAATATGTCAAGATGTTGTTGATTATTAAACTAGTTTGTTTGCACAATATTATTGTTTTTTAGATTTGATATGTTTTTTTTACATTTGATTTGTATTGTAACTAATAATGAAATTATTTACAAATAATGAGAATTAATTGATATTTAGATTTAAATAGTTTCTATAAATAAAAGATTTGCATAATATATTTTTTACTTGATAGATTCAATGAATTGTGATTAGCAGATGTAATATTTTTACTATTGGCAATGGAGAAATATTAAAAAAATGCATAAATATTTTAGACAGTTGTGAAGTGAATTTGTGAGTTCGTGTTAATACAGTTGGTTGTTGCATGATGTGCTGCACTTGGACTCGATAACAGCCATTTGATTATCGGTGACCTATTTCTGTCTGCAATTTAGTTTTATTTCCGCAGTTTTCCGTTCCTTTCGGCCGTTGTTGTTGTTGTTGACTGTAAATTGTCCTGAAAGTAGTTTCATGTAATGTGCATGGAAGTGTGTCCTGAACAGATGGTATTTGGCGTATGATATATTGGTATAGGTAAGTGGCGGCGTTATACACACATACACACACACGTAGAGAGCAACTTTTGCCACATCGGCCGTCAACGTTGGAGAGTTCAAAGGGATCGAAATGCATCCGAGAGGGATGCAAATGCGTTCGATCCGTCCGCACGTTGCGTGAGTGTAACTGGGAGAGCAACATTGCGAGCGCCGACCTACCCCTATACGTGTGTGTATGTGTTCAGGAGGGTTGGCGGACCGTGCGGGGGAAGGTGCGATGCAAGGGCGAGCGGGATGTGGGAGCGGGACGAGAGGGGATCGCAGCTCGTTGCTGGCGTTCTAGGGGGGAAATACGCGCACCCCGGCTGCAGCGAGAGGGGGGAATATGTGCACACACATATATATGCATACATCGAAATAAATAGAAACGCATCACACCAGCACATGTATTGTACTATACAGGGTGATCAACTTTTGCCAAAAGACGATCTACAAAAGTCTTTGATTATTTTTTACCATAACTTATAAAAAGACTTCATTTTACATCTTCATACGTTTAAATTATTTTTGAATGATATTATTTGAACAATTATCAAAATGTACAAATCTTCTCTAATCATTGTATGTTTGAATATATACTCTTTCTATAATCTACTCTATTTTGTGAGTCATGAACTTAAAAAATAATAAATTATTTATTTGGATCATTATCATCAATTATTGTCCATTTTGAACTAATATTTTACTAGATTTTTGCTTCTTTCCCTTTACTTTATATGCAATAATCCCGAAAATATAATTCGGGAACACTATCTTGGTATTAATAAAAATATGGACAATTTCTGAAAAAGCTTGCTACCACTGACATTCAACTTACAGGTAGTTTTATAGAAAGTTTATTTTGAAATATTGACTCGTATTCTAAAGTAGATTTTGTTGCTTTACACACAATAGTTTCGAAAATGCTTTTCGGAAGCACCAGAAAAGCTAACAAAAATAGGGATAAATCACTAAAAAAATGGGATATATGATCACCTAATAATTTGATGTTCAACTTGTATATAATTTTATTATAATGTTAATTTTAGTATTGACACGTATTCTATAATAAATTTTGATTGTCTACCCTAGTAGTACCATAATAATTTATAGTATAAAATCTGACTTTTAACTCAAATATAGAATGATTACAATGTTTTTTTAAGTATTGATTTGCATTCTTCACTTTGAAAACAATTTTCGGACAGTTGTGATATTTTGGAGTCACCGGGACATCTCACACAACGGAAAAATCTCGAAAACATATTATAATGTTTATTATTTGGTTGACAATTTTACTTAATGGTGCATTTTTCAGTGTGGATTTGCTTTTATTATTTAGAATTTATGTGACATTTATTAAGTTTATACTTTTAGATTGATGTTAAATTTCAGAAACTTTATGCTTATATTTTCAATATTGTCCTTAATAAAGTTACTAGGTGTTCGAATTTTAAGTGCTAAGTCCAGTTGCTCAAGCTCGATCTTTCAGGATATTCATGAGATTATTTATGTAATTTTTGGGGAACGAATGTATTCCTTTTACAAATACTTATTATAATAATTATTAAATTTTTGTAGTTTTAAGATTGTTTTGTTCTATAAATAAATGTGCTAGTTTTTCAAGAAAATAATTGGTATGCTTTGCAGCAAATGTAGTAGTTATAAGTATCTGCTTAATATTCAAAATTGTCGTACTTAATTTATAAAAATCAATAACTACCTAATAACTATAATAAAACATTATATGCGTAATAATTATTAATTTTGTTGATTCATAATAAAAAAAAAATACTAGTACTAATATATTTTTTTTATCTTAATTCATTTGAAATATATTCTTTAAAATATGTAGCAAATCAGTTTGTTGTTGTCATTATGAACTTGCTGATTTATTGGAGTTTATACATCTCTTTAATTAAATCTAAATTGAAGATCTTATGGCTTGAAATGCTTTAATCGTCTTGTTGTCTCGCTGTTGTCCAGAAGGTTGACCGCCAATACTTTCTTAGGTGAGTAAAGCCTATCCATATAATTGTTTTAGAAGTATTTTGCAACTTCCTTCCACTTTTATCATTTCATAGACTTGGTACAATCTTCTATTGATGAAGTACCAAAGAATTTAGATTGGATTAATTATATTTTGTTAATTATTTCATGAGCTTGTAGTTTCCCATAATTGAATACCGTATGTCTAAACTGGTTCTCCATAGTCAATTGCGAATTTGCCCGAAGCAACCAATACTACTTTCTAAATTTGATTTCCAATTGTTCGCGTTTTGCCTGAATATGATCTTTCCAAATCAGTTTTGTATCCTGGTGCATACCCAGGTATCTCACCTTTGAAGATGATGTAACTAATTTGTTGTTGAGTCTGACTAGAAGACATAAATCTAATTTTAAAGTGATGTTAACATGTACTGTTTTTGATAGATTTATACCAATTCGCCATATTTCAAACAAATTAAGCTCTTCTTGAAGATGTTGAGATGCAATTGTGGAGTATTCATCTCATGCCATGATTGCGGTGTCATCTGCAAATTTTGTTTGTTGGAAAATCAGCTGTAGATAAAAGATATAAAATTGAACCCAGGTCATTCCCCTGTGGAACTCCTGATTTGATGGGGCTCAACTTAGTTTGTACTTCCTCCAATTTTATAAAAAAACTTTCTGTCGTTTAGATAGGATTTCAATACCTATTGTAGTATTACATAATATTCACAAACTATAAGTTAAAATTCAAGATCTGTAATTGCGCAGTCGTTGGTACGTCTAATAAACCTAAACTTCTAATAAGGAATAAGAAGTGTGTACGAATGTTTTAAAAGTTGTATTGACTAATAAGTTTCGAATAAGTGGTAGATATTGGATATTATTTCAAATATTTGTTAATAATATTAAATTTGTAATGTTAATCGAAATACACAATGAATCTACGTTTTTTTTATTTAAAACTTGTTAATAATATTGAATTTGTAATGTTAATAGAAAGACTCAATGAATCTACGTACTTCGTCACGTACCTAATGTTCTATCAAGTATGCATTGTATGAGTTGTATAATAATATGTTTTTGTACGTGATTATATGATCATTTGAAGCACACTTCGTGCTTCTATTTGTGCCATTAGGAAGTATGCTATTTAACATTCTCAAGATTTTCATATCTAATGTATATGGTGAATGGCTTATTGCGTCCTTAAATCAATCTTTACGCATTGTCACGTTCTAAATATCACTTCTCGTTATGCAATGCATGTATTTTAATATACTTAAATTATTGCGATTTAGTAACATAAATCTTTTTATTATTTGATTTATATCAGTATGTTATGATATAATATCTCTTTTAATTATTTTCTAAAATAATGAATTTATTTTAAAAACAAATTTATTATATTTATTTATGTAACAATTTTTATTAGATCATTTAGTATATATTGAGATATTAGTGTTTTGAATTAACATAGATTGTGACATAAGAAGACAAGTTTTGGACAATAGTAAAAAAATACAAGTAATTAGTCAATGATATTGATGCCTCTACAATAAATATCATCTGGTCTTCATTCAAAGAATTATTACAACTTTGTTCGCAACTCAATGTCATTATTGAAAAAAACTATGTATATTCTTTCTTAGAATCTTCACCGTTTTTACTACGTAAATATTGAGAGCAGATTTATTTATTCCTTGACTGAGGGCAAACACAAAATAAGGCATCAAAAAGCTACTTAACATTTTAAAGCTTTGTAATTAATAAAATAATAAATGTAAAGTAAAAGCAGACAGTATCTTGTATAGCAGAAATTTTCTTTTGAATGACGTTTTACTTTTGGCGCGCATTTTTAAATTTGTTAAAAATGTTAACACTTAATATATAATATTATAAAAATATCAATATTTTCAATTGATTACAACATTTAACATATTTATTATTGTTTCGTACTTATTGTTTTATGAAATTGTTAAGATTATTCCATAATATTTATAATTTAGAAGTACTAGTTTAAATGAAAAACAATAAATATAATAATATTATTAAAATAATAATGAATAACATTTATTGGCCAAATCATGAAACATTAATAATATAAAGCAATATAAATTCCGTAAATAACAAAAAAAAACTCTAAATATATATAATAATAATTTAATTAATTAATTAATTAATGGAAATAAATAAAGTTCTAATAAAATTAAAAATAAACTAACTAAAAATAATTTAATTCAAAATATCATTTAAGTTTAAAATAGGTCAGTTGTACTATTTAATAATATAATTAACTAATCTATTTCATAGTGATTGAAATAGCTAGACTTAATTAATCTATGTACATTTAAATCCACATAGGTCTAATTAAATACTAAATTATTTCTTACATAATTTATCTCATTGGAATTAGTTCAAGTTCAAAAATAATTCATACTATTGAACTAAATAGTGGACTATAAAAAAATTAAATCATTTTTGAATGTAGAATTGAAAAAATATATATGAATTAAAATACATAGACAAATAAGAAAAAATATTAACATTAACCGGTTTATAAAATATAAAAAAACTAAAAGTTTTTTTATGCACTTTTAGAACTGATGCATTTAAGGAAATTTCTTTCTGGGTTCAATGAAATAAAAGTACTCTATTTGATATAACTTTAGATAAATTTCAGAAATGTTCTGTAAAAGTGAAATCAAGGGAAATAGCAAATATAATTAATTTTATTTAGGATAAAAATCATTCCAAAATAAATGCAACCAGTAAATCTCAACAAGATCTCGTTTCTGGTTAATATTTTTGATAATTTATATAATTATGTTAATAGTTTAAAAAGTTTATTTCCTAAAGCTTAAATTTAAATTTCTTTAAAAGTTTGGAACTAAATTAATCTTATTTCGATTCTAAAAAAGGTCACAAAAAAGGAAAGGACTTTTGATGAAGTTTATCAAAATAAGGTAGACGTAAATTCATGTAGTTAATGTGAAGATGCCTTCAAATATTTTTTTTTCTGATTTTTGACAAAGATTTGTGACTATATTTTTAAAATTGTTTAAAAAGATGATGTATAAATTAGATCCGCATTGCTATAAAATATATAGAAATAATTTATAATTTTGCAGAATTGAAAACGAGAAAAAATGATTTTATCATTAATTCAATTATGACTATTTTTTTTTCGGAAAATAATATTTTGGGCCCCAAAATAAGTTAATTTACGAAAATTTAAAAAATGTTGTTATATGATTCTAACGAATATTATCTAACTTAACTAAATTATACATAATCATATAAATGCAGTGGAAGGAAAAATTGAAAAATATTAATAATAATTCTTGAAATGATTATTTTTTTATATATAAAAATAAAAATTAAATATAATATGATATATTTTTGTCATTTTGTCAATTGCAATAAATTACAATATTATATAATTAAAAAAATCTATTTAATATAACATTTAATTTGGAATAAATAGTAATAGTAATATAAGTATATAATAAAATAAAATAATTTTAGTTTTGTTAAGAAACTAAGCATATTATAAGTTCTAAAAAAAAATAAAGTAAATTCTTTAGGATAATTTTAGCATTTAATAACCTATTGTTTATTGGTGATTCCAACCAATATATTTACAGATGGATTTATTGTATTTTTTTACCATTAGATTTTATGTTAATAATAAATAAAAATGTAATAATAATAATAGTACAAAAATGGCTTGTATAAAGTTAAAGTTACCATCAAAATACTGAGTTTGCGTGCATTTATTATAAATAATCGAATCACACTGTATAATAATAATATTATATGTGCAGCAACGAGGCCCCGGGATTTCGTAAAAATATTTATTGCGTTCCATGCACGGACCACAAAATCAATACCATTTGAAAACATTTCCATGCAGCGCAATTGTTTCAGTTTAATTTAAATAATATTAATAGTATTAAATTTGAGGGAAACACAATGCGATACAAATGAAACCGCCCTGTTTTCATATGAATATCATCTCACTCTTTCACCCTCGTTCCATCTACATACAAATAAATATTTCGTTCTTTCTCTGTTTTTCTTTGAATCGTGCACGAAAAGTGCATGTTCGTGTATAAATGCAACCGGAATTCATAAAATGTTGGCTTAGCAAGTTCAACAAATAAAATATTTATATTTTCATTAAATCTATGACTTTCTCGTATATATGCATGGGGCGATGTGGACTGGTGCGTCACGCACGCACCGCTGCAGCTCATTTAGATTTACGTAACTTTTCCCAGACGAATGGTCTACTTTTTGTATCACACTTTTACATAATTTAGTACAGGTTATTAAAATAACAACAATAAATTTAGCAAATGTGAATTACATATTAATATAAATATGTATATATTTGGTGCATGCGCCGAGAAAATAATTTAAATTAAAAAAAATATAGTCCGTTATATAAATGTATATAACGGATATTAATAATATTTGCAATAATATGTTCATAGCTTAAATAATAATAAATTAAATTTTTAGAGATAATTGTTTTGTTGTAATAAATGTTGTTAATTTTTATTAATAGATTATTTTAGAAATAATTCAAATTGTGGATCGTTTATAAATCATCAATAAAAGTTTTGACAAAATATATATTTAAAGTTTTCTGTAAACGCCGCGTAACATTTATAGCACGTAACTTTACTCAAAAGATTTTGAAACATAATTTTAACATTTTTTAAACATTTAAACATTTTTTTTTAAATAATCAAAATTTTTGAATGTTAGTAAATCATCAATAAAAGTATGAGAAAATGAAATAATGTATTTCAATATCAAAAATTTGGTGTATTCGCCGGGTAAATATGCTGTATAATATTAGATTACACTTGTTTTCACTTTACATTAAAATAAGAGTACAAAAACTTTAAGAATAGCTAAAAATATAAATTTATCTCAATATCAATTATTGATTTTTTAGTGGAATTTTTAAATGCAAATTATTTAAATTAATTATATGTAACATTATATTATTTATAAGTAATTTAATTTTAGAAGTTATAAAAAATGTTCTATTTTTTTAAATAAAGGAAATATCGGACAACGTTAAAAACTTGTTAGATCACATATTTATATAATGTACATAACCTGTAGGTAATATAAATTTTGTAGTGAATACAGGTATATTCTGTTTCATACGATGTATAGCTTTTACAAAGTCATGATGGTAATTGATCGGACAATGGCATTTATACCCGTAGGCTATTGTACCTAGAGGTAGTTCTGGTATTGTGCACAAGGTTGCTAACTATATGTTTATAGTCTTATTTGGTTTACAGTTTTATTAATATAAATAGTTTCTACCTGGAAATAATAATTATAATATTTTTTTTCATAAAAGACACGACTAAATCTTCATTTAAATCTTTAATTATTATTAATTTTGAGATGTTCTATAAAAATATAAAATAAATGTTACAAACTCGTGCAATTATATTAATTGAAAAAAAAACAAAATAATATTTTAGTGCATTGTGCAAGTAAAAAATATATTATTTTAAGTTTGTTATTTTGTTACTCATATATTGGCTTAAACTAAATATGATATAATATTAGCATCAATATATTTTTTTAAATAAATTGTAATAAATAAAATATAATTTTAATAGAAACTAAACTAAATTCGCTTTATTAGACTAAAAACTATAGACATTTTATATGATACAGCAACATCGCATAATGTGGGAAATCAGTTTCACTATCTGAAATCGGACTAATCTAGCAATTTCTAAAGCTCTTGCCTTTTTAGAAATAAAACAAAACAATCATTTGTGTATAAAAAATAATTTTGTATAAAAAATGTATTTTTTTATCTTCAGAAACATTATGTTTCATAAGAGACTCGACTAAATCTTCATTTAATTCTTTATTTTATGAAATTTAATATTTAGTAGTTATTATCAGTTGTGTTATATAAATTAATTTAATGTTATACATTGGAGCAATTGAATTTATTAACAGAAAATGAAATTTTTATTGCAATATTTTTTTTTATAAAAAATAAACAATAATAAATTATTATTTGTTTGTTATTTTGGCTTTAACTAAATCTAATATAATATTAGATCAAGATATTTTTTAACGAATTCTAATTAAATAAAATATAATTCTAATAGAAATTAATCGATTTACAATATATACACATTTTTTACATAATATTGCAACACTTCGCTTAGATGTTTTCTCGAACAGTTTGAAACTGGATTAATCTAAATCGTTAAAACCACATAAAAATATGCATATAAAAAATATTAAAAAAAATAATATAATATAGAATTTGACGACACACTTCAAAATACAATTTTAAGATGTTCGTTTATAATTATGTTGTTACATATGTATTTTTTTGTGTTTAAAAATTTTGTAATTATGTTATAGTATATCCACACTAATCAAAGCTGTACTATGCGAGCTATTGCTGAACTTATAATAAAAATATTTGTTTAAAAATTTCAAGTACAGAAGTTTCCGATTTAAGTTTAATTATTTTTTATTGTATAATTTTGTAATAATGCCAGTGATATCAAGGATTTAGCAGTTGGTAAACTTAAAATATTATAATAAATAGTATGATGTAGTCGTAATCATATAGTAACTATAGTTTTACAAAAATACAAATTACATATATTTCTTCAACTATAAGAAATTCCAACTTATAAAACAAACTTAATACAATATATTAATATTAATGAAGATTTACAACGAAAGACAAAATTTAATGATGATTTTAACTGCAAACAACTAACAACAACTAATACTTAAATTTGCTATTGTTCTACCTAAAAAATTTGGATTATCAAGAATGATTTGCTGTGGACGAGTTTAACTATAATAAAATTATAAAATTGTTTGAAAAGTTTTGAAAATAAAATCGCAAAATTTAATTTTCTGATTAATTTTCAATATTTTGCATTCCAAAAAACTAATGCCGTAATGTTATGTCAATATTTCCCTCTTAGATGATTTACTAGTTGACAAATCTCTTCAAGATGATGAAATAATAAAGGTTATCTGTGCCACTTTTGATCTGCTGGAAGAAAATCATACTTAAATAGTCGTTCACTACAAATTTAATTAAAAAAAAGGCATCAACCAGAGATTTAGAAATAATAATTCTCTTTAACAGAGACTCTGATTATATCAACATCATTAACCCAAGTTTTCTTAGATAACCAAATAATGATTGCAATTATTTTCTCCAGTTTTTCATCTACAATTCTGTTTTATTTTCTTATAAAATAATAATAAAAATCTTAAAACAAATTGAGAATTGGAGAACCATTTTTTTATACATTATACAAGAGAAATTAATAAAATATTGAATTATTTTATTTTCGTATAAAATAATAATAAAAATCTTAAACCAAATAGAGAATTGTAGAACTATAAGAGGATAATGTATATCCTCTTATATGAATTAATAAAATTTAGAATCATTTTAATTTCTTATAAAATAATAATAAAAATCTTAATCCAAACCGAGAATTGGAAAACCATTTTTTAAACATTATTCTCTTTACGAATCTTAATAAAATTGAGTATTGGACTACCATTTTTTATACATTATCTTCGTGTACGAATTAATAACATTTTAAATCATTTTATTTGCATATAAAATAATAATAAAAATCTTAAACTAAACCGAGAATTGGAGAACCATTTCTTTTATGAATTTAGAATCATTTTATTTTGTTATAAAATAATAATAAAAATCTTAAACCAAATTGAGAATGAAATTGGAGAACCATTTTTTTATACATTATACTCTTGTACAAATTAATAAAATTTTGAATTATTTTATTTTTGTATAAAATAATAATAAAAATCTTAAAACAAATCGAGAATTGAAGAACCATTTTTTTTAAATAAATTATCTTATTGTACTAATTATTTTTTTTATTTTCTTATAAAATAATAATAAAAATTTTAAACCAAATAGAGAATTGTAGAACTATTTTTTTTATACATTATCCTCTTATATAAATTAATAAAATTTAGAATCATTTTAATTTCTTATAAAATAATAATAAAAACCTTAAACCAATTTTTTTTATAAATTATTCTTTTCTATGAATTAATATTTTTTTTACACATTATCCACTTGTACGAATTAATAAAATTTTGAATAATTTTATTTTCTTATAAAATAATAAGAAAAATCTTAAACCTAATCGAGAATTGGAGAAACATTTTTTACACATTATCCTCTTGTACGAATTAATATAAATGGTCCATAACAATTTTTTAATGAATTGTAGTTTTTAGATGTCAAGAACCAAATTGATTTTTTTAATATAAATATATTTAAACTATTTTTTTTATACTAATTCTACAACAAATAACCTGAATAACCATTATTATAACCATATCTTTTTAAAAACACGCTCTTTTCCAACAATGATAACACCAACATATCTTTAATCCAAAATTTTACAATACTACATATATATGGAAATGCAATCGCTCAGCATATTTCCAGACTGAATAATCCCAATAGCAATCAGGGGTTTGAAATATTGTTCGTTTCCCCTTCAAACAAACAAAAAAAAAACACCAATGCGAATACAGTGTACATTTTTTTTTATCAACCCTGCAGACTGCATTTTTTTTGCGTCCTCGATACAATTCGAGTTTGTGAATACGCCTATGTGTTTGCGTGTGTGTATTTAGATTTTTTTTGCCAATGCAACTGCGTGTGCGAACATTTTTTTTTCTGCATAGTCCACCCTGCAATGCATATCGAAATTGAAATAGCGGGAATATTTTTTAGGGGGATTTACCGATATGCACGGAGCGCCGGGGAATCCGCACATGCAGTTCAGGGGGTTGGTTTACTCCACCCTTAGAACTCCCCCCAAATATATATATATATATAAATTATATATATATATATATATGTTTATATATATATATTTTGGCGCACATACACATACGCACTCAGGGTGCGCACAAACTGACATGCATGCGTTTTATCTCTTTCCATTGTAACTTCCGTCCCGCTCGGACGAGCTAAATTGCAATTTGGACACTGCTGCGTGACTGCATTTGCGAATGGTATTGATTTTGATATAACACCGGAGGAATTTAGTATTGTGCACTGTTCGATTGATTTTTCTCGAACGCAAAAAGTGTATGCAAATTCACACACATACACACGCGCGCCAAATACGGGCGCGCGAATATTATATATATACCTATTCTGGTACATATATATATATATATAGAAAGAGATGCTGCTATTGCCGGAATTGAGAGATAGAGAGAGTTCAACTAATATGCAGAAACAGAAACATTTATTATATTGGTGGAGGGTTGCGCGGGGGTAGCCGCATCTGCATCCCACCTTCTCTCTCTCTCAATATATATATATTTATAGATTGGAGAGGGGGTTGCGCACGTATATATATATTTTATATAAATAAACTCGTTTCGATAAATTTAATTACGTTTCGAACGGGTAATAATTTAATTAATGGGGCGTCGAATTTTTGCGACTCGCTTTTCCACCACCCCACACCGAAAACGTCCTGCGTCCTGCGTATTTATCATTTGCTTTGCGTTTCGCACATCCTTTTTGCACACCCAAAAATAGAGCGCGAATCTCTGTTTACTTTAAATTACAGCAGATGCAACAACGCGTAATCCGCGATTTATAAATTTACGAAATTAATATATTTTGTCGGAAAGCAATCGCGCGCCGCATAATCAATTTGCAAAGATTTATCGGGATTATCCCATCGCTTCGGAGCTGCTAATTGGCGTTTGTCCATACACTTCCAACAATTTTCAAAAAAATATTTTTTGTATGACAAATATTCGTTAATTAAATGGATTCAATATTTACTTTTGCATTCCGATTTTTTAATATACATATGGGTAGATTTATTTCGATGCCCTTATTTATTGTTAGTAAATTTTGTACTGTCCGTATTTGCTTTTTCTCTTAAATTATGGACTTTCCGGTGTCATCCTACGCTTTTTAAATACATAATCCAATTAAAAGTTACATAACATATTTATTTAATTTTAATAATGTACGAAATAAATAGCGTTGTTGTGTAAATTAATAAATATGTCACGTATTTAATAATTGCAATTATTTAAAAAAAATATCTATTTTCATCCTTTAAAACAATAAATAATATTGTTTACGATGAAGTTTTTAAAAATGTATTATAGATTTTGTATTTTTTCTTTCTTTAAAAAATAATATTTTCTTACCATGTGATTTATATAATTACAAAATATTTAGTTTGAATAATAAATAAAATACATAATTATTAATAAAATGATACGAATAATGTGTTTTTAACATTTTTTTATATCCTTATATAAATACGAATATAATAATTTAAACAAGATGAAAAGATCTGTGTGTAAAGAGTAGGTTTTTAAAATAACGATTTCATAGACGATTTTTTCAAGTTATATAATTTGAAATTGCTGTGATTAATAAAATGATAATTATAGCAATATTTCTGCTTAAGAAATATTTTATTTCAATAATATAAGAAATCCTTATTTTTCATTTGTATGCCCATAAATGAATTTGTCGTGCATACTTTTTGAGATATAAGCAAAAATGTGAAGATTTTTTTGTAGTTTATAAAAAGATTTCTTCAATTACGAGAAAATGACAAAGGATATTATAATTCCAATGGACTCGTTTTGTAGAGTGAACATTTATTTTTAATTTTCGAGCTCAAAAATGATTTTTTTGTGCATATTTTTCAGATATAAGCAAACATGTGGAAGCACTGCTTTTTCGAAACTTAGAAAAACATTTATTCAAATTTCAAAATTAATTATGGGAAAATGACAAAAGATATAATAATTGTAAATGTACTTGTTTTAAAGAGTGAACATTTATCTTTAATTTGCGCACTCAAAAATGAATTTGTAGTGCAAACTTTTTCAGATATAAGCAAACATGTGAAGGCACTGCTTTTTCGAAGCGTAAAAAAACATTTATTCAAGTTTCAAAATTAATTACGGGAAAATGACAAATGATATAATAATATCAATATACTCGTTTTAAAGAATGAATATTTATCTTTAATTTTCGTCCTCAAAAATTCATTTCTCATGCATACTTTTTGAATTATAAGAAAAAAATATGATGTCGTTACAAAAGTACGAATATAATAAATTTAAACAGGATAAAAATATTCTATTTATAAGCAGCCTATTTTAAAAATGGAATATTTTCTTTAATAGAAGATTTTTTAATGTTTTGTGTTTTGCTGCATTTACAAACTAAGAATTAGACAAAATATCTGTTTTTAGTTTAAATAATATTTAAATTAAATAATTGATAATAAAGTGATACGATTAAACGTGTTTTCAATATATTTTTTCTATTTACTTATGTCTTTTTAAAAATACAAGTCAGTACGTTTTTCTAATATGTTTTCTTTAATAAACAATATTTTCACGTCATCTTATTTGAAATTTGCTGCAATTATATAATATAGAAAAAAATAAAATGATGTGAATAAATGTGTTTTCGACATTTTTTAATTTTTTTTTGTAGTTATTTTTTTTTTAAATACGAATATAATAATTTAAACATTATGAAAAGATCTGTATGTAATTAGATGTTTTTTTTAATTGATTTATGTTTTTTTTTATTTTAATTAATTATTTTTTGGAATAAAACATTAAAAAAATCATATTCAAGCAACATAAATATTCTAATAATATAAATAAGTAAAAATACTGGTTTTTCAATTTTATATTTAGTTAAAATATAGGAAATCAAAAGTATTCTAAAATTATTCAATAATATAAATAATATCAACTTTAATCAGAATTTGAATTTAATTAAATAAGTTTGATAATATTTCAAGTTATATTACAAATTGAATAAATAAAATGAATTACTATGAAAAAAACTATAAAAATATATTTTGTTGCAATATTTTCAATTATTAAATATTCTCAAATTAAGTTTATATTTTAGAAATTGTATTTTTTAAAATTATTTTTACATAATATTTATAGCATAGTGTAAGTAAAAATAAAAACAAAAATACTTGGATTACTCAATATTAAAAAATTAGTAAAAAACAAATATATCGGATAGAAATATATAACAAAAAACTTTCAATTAAATTAATTAATGGCAAAACAACAAAAAAAAAAGTTTTATAATAAAAAAAATGTATTAAAGAAAATATTATATAAAAAATATCAGTTGAAATATTTTTTTAAAAATTAAATTAGACAAAAATAATTTGGTTAAGTTTCATCGAATTTGGCGTTCCTTGCAGCAACATTTTTATCCAATTATACGAAATATACGGCATATGTATCTGTTTTTTAATGAAAAAAAAATATAATAAACTAAATTGTATTTTGAATTTACATTGTTTGTTACGTAATAATGATTGGTAGTAATGCGTTCAATGTTGTGCACGTAAAGACTTAAACAAAAATACGTGGATTAAGCAGTTTTATATTGGGAATTAGGGGGAACAAACGGTCGGTTCGTCAACCCCTGTCCTCGGGCGAATCCATCCAATAAATGCATTGCAGAACTAGCGGAGGGTCGGTAATCACTAAATTTTTCATTTTAAGTAACAGCCGGTTCCAATGAAGCTTTACTCATTATTAAAGCTCAAACATACATCCTACACCAAATATTAATTACTTATCTGATGCATGTTAATACATATAAATAAATTTAAGATCAATTAAATTGTTTATATTAATAACATCATCAACTTAAAGATTTATTAATGTTTCTTTAATTATTTTCTGTAGCAACAAATATATTCTTTGGAATGATATTTTTATAAATAAAAAATATGTCCTCTATTTAAGCAAACTTTGAATTAATAATTTTATTTACATTTTTCTTTATAAATTCAGAAGCTTTACCGGCGCATCCACCAAAATTACAAAATTTTTAATTATTTTATATAATATCAAAAAAAATTATTTATCCAAAAAATAATTAGAATAAATATAACGAATGAAGTGATTTAAAGAATAATATATTTGCAAATATTATTATTGTAATGATAATAGAGCAAATCAATAAGCATATAGAATAATTGCGAAAAGTTTAATTTTAAATATGTTATGGTAATGCTCATGTTTTGTTCAATTCCTATAAAAGCTCCACGTCCTGTCTACTCTGCAAATATAACATATTTTTGACGCAAATAGCAATCCCAATATATTCCGGCCATTGAATTGAAAATTACAATTCTATTTTGCTGCGCAAACATTTGAATAATTTGCATTGCAAATGTCCTCATTTTTCTCATGCTACCGATAAAAGGGACCAAATAAATAAATATATAAATATTTTAAAAAAATGTGTAAGCTCAATTAAAAAATAATAATAGATGAGATAATCGACGACAATTATTTTAAAAATCAAATTTTTTATACGCTTGTTGCTCACGATTGTTTACTATGCAAATTGCATTTTTATATTTGGTATACTTGAAGATTTTATAGTTATTTTTATAATTACATTAAGAAATGTTTATTATTTAATCAGGACGAAATGATCTAAGTTTGAAATAATATTTTGAGTTATAATTTATTAACAAAATTTCCCAAAACTATTTGCATAACCTTTCCTGCTTATAGATCATTTTCAAAACTTTTCAGACTACCCTCGTTTTTTTAACTTTTTTATTTGTTTATATAAGATTGTTATGATTGAAAAAAAACTTCAAATGTGGTGAGACAGTGATTTCCAAAATAATATGAAAGGAGAAACAATATTTCAAATACTTTTTTTTAATAGATGCATCAATATTTATTTTTTCTTAATTATCTCGTGTTTGGCAGTTTGGAAATCGCAGCATTAGATAGAAAAAAAATTGTATTTAGACCAAACTGAAAAGAAAATTTTACGTTAAAGTAAAAAATATTTTATAATATAATATATTCATATTAGCATATAGAGTTAATACATAATTGGATCAACGTTATTTTTCTTAAGTCAGTTGGACACAGCTTAGTTTGTTCTTTTAGTTTTAATAAATTAATTAATTTGTGTTGATTTTAATTAATTAACAAATAAGTGGAAGAAAAAATTGGCAATTACAAAAAAAATACAGAAAATATTCAAAACGGAAATAATTATAAGTAATTATTTTTCTAATGATAATAACATTTATTAATCACATAAATCTTTCCTTATTTTAAATCACATAAATCTAATATTATTTAGAAATTTAACATACTTGGAAAATAGTATCAAAATTATACATTTTCACTAAAACTGAAAGAAATAATATTTAAGCTGAATTCAATTGAATTAGATTTAATTTTATACAACTCTTCTAAATAGTTAATAGCTAATGAAAGCTTTTTTCAATTTTAGAGTAATGTTTTAAAAATGATCAAATCAAATAAATTACAAAGCTTTGGAATATTTCATCATTTCCAGTGCGCATACCTAAGAACATATTATTATAATAATATTTATAATAATCATAATTTATTATCCAGAGTACAAACAATTTTAAATTGTAAAGACAAAGATGAATAATATATAATATACATTAAAATTTCGATTTTGAAAACAAGAATTATTTTATAAATAAAAAATAAACTAGTCAAAGGGTTATTGAATTGTAGTTTTCAGCTCGTGTAATTTCAATAAATAATTTAAACTAAATATATATAAAAAATATTATAAGAAAATTAGGAATTGAAATAGGGTATATGTGAGATACAAAATTTTAAGATGGAAGAGATGTAGGAATCTTTTTTTTAAATTTAATTTAAGGGAAAGCGAGAAGAATAATTTTAGTTTTAGGTTAAAAAAGATCACTAAAAGGGTTATGATATTTTGGTAAGGATGTGAAGGGCAAAATGTTCGGACATGGAAAGGTTTCTTTAAGACTGGGTTACGGGATTAAGAAATAAATCATAAACAAATATTGAGGGACATGTGGATTTAAAGATGTAAGTTTTATATTTTATATATATTTTGGAACTACGGAAGTTCAGGGAATGGAAATAACGAAATCTGGATTTTATTTTAGACTTGAGGAATTTGGAATGGGAATTGAGATAAGAATTTTTTATGAAGAATTATTTTACGAAGGACGATATATGGGATAGTTTCCAAGGGTAAAATGTGAAAAAGAAGGATGGGGATGAAGTTTTGCCAAATGTTGATAATATGATTTACTCAATGTATGACAGATTATGATTGGATTAAATGCAAAAGTCACGTAAATCGTAACAATAGTTTAGAAATAATTATTGGTATCAAATTATAATTATCAGTTCAAAAAATGTTAACAGAAATACGTAGAAACCAGTCTCAACATGGATGTATTCTATTTCACTGTATAAAATAATACTGGGAAACATTCAATCGATTCTCGAACAATTCGGTTCCCGAACAGTTTTTATATAACAATTTATATACATTTAATACAACGGTAACAAAATAATGTATCTTAAATTATTCCATATATTATTTTGAAAGAAAGACCTGTCAAAAGTTGTTTTGAAATTTAATTAATTATTTACTTTTATTTAAAAAAATATCCAAATTTATTTAAATATTTTCAAGGTATATTTGTTGTTCTCAATCCTTTCATATCAATAAAATTTCACCTACTTAATGGAAATTTAAAATATAGTTTTCATGTCCTGAGATAGATTATCTGTAGACACGTGGAATTTTTTGTCGTTTATGGTAAATACTAGATTAAAAGTCGGTGTTTAAAATAGTTATATATTTAAAAGTTCAATAATAACAAAAATAATTAAGCTAGGAACATAAAAAAAGCAGTGCAAAAAACATATATTCTAAAGAAGGAAGGAATAATATTTAAAAAATAATAAAAATTGTAATAGAAAATAATTTGTCTTAGACTATATATTATTTTGAAAGAAAGACTTGTCAAAAGTCGTTTGGTAAAAAGGAACAATAAATTTTGAAATTTAAATTAATTATACTTTTAGATAAAGAAAATGTATGAATTATCAACTAACTATTAATATCCAAATTTATTTAAATATTTTCAAGGAATATTAGTTGTTCTCAATCCTTTGATACCAAAAAAGGTTCACCAATTTACTAAAAATTTAAAATATAGTTTAGATTTAATTATCAATTAAGATAAGATAGCTTTAAGTCCTTATCTGTAAACACCGTGTAGTTTATTGTAAATACTAGATTAAAAGTAGGTGTATAAAATAATTATATATTTAACACTTAGATGTAGGAATTCTTAATCTAGCTTTTAGTTGCTATAAGCAAAGGTTGTTTCTTCAAAGAGTAAGACTTGGACTACTTCAAAGTAATTAACTAACTTTAAAAGATCAAAATGTCGAAAAAAAAGGGACTGCAAACGGAAACTTATTTGAGGGAAGGAAATGCGTACTTAATTCTTTGTAATAATCACATTCCTGAAAATATATCACAAACTATTCAAAATAATCACGTACAAATAACCGTTTAAAATATATACGATGGATATGTAACATATGGGTTTCAGCAATTAAGTGAAAAGTCTTAGGCCAATCTCTACACAATAGATTAAAAAATATTGAGATAAAAAAAGTAAAGTTTTGAAAATATTTTAATTTTTTATGAAAAAAAAAGCCAAATTGGGAAATGTTTTAAATAATATAAATGTAACAATAATACTTGATGCATGGGTGCATTTCTATGTTTGTGACCATGTTTGAGAGCGAATGGAATTGGAATTGCGAGAGTTCATGTGGGTGTGTGTGGGTGTATGTGCATATGCGAGAGTGTGTGTATAATATATATTATAAATTACACAAAATCAAATTTGCCCGAACCGGTTGCCATGGCAACCGCACAGGCTTTCAATCAAAATTTTTATTTTTGGTCCCCGCTCACACCAATGCAGCGTCCGTCCCCCTCCGACCCGATGAGGGGCGCGACGTGCGCGCTCTCTCCCACATTCGATAAAACATTGTGTTTATATTGAGTTCGAGTTTTGTTTCAAATGAATAATAGTTTTGTCGCATGTACGTATACGTACGCACATACAGAAATTCATTTATTTCTCGTACATATATATATTTACATATTCATACTTTATGTACTCTCGCACATAAAACTGTGTGCGAGTACATAGGGCGCCAAATACATGGACAAAAAAAAACCAAAAAAATAAATAAATAAACAAAACATGCAAAGCAAAAATCTACGGTGCGACTGCATTTATCACAGAGCGACAGAGAAAGATAGAATGAGCTTTCGGGTGGAAAACAATTGGAAATATTAAAATTCATGCATGCATGTACAGGGATGAGTGCGTTGGGCGTATATGAAAAAGGGATAAACTGCAAAAAAATACAAAACAAAAACTAAAAACGAACGCAACTTTCAGAAAAAAAAAAAAATAAAAATAAACGAAAATGGAAATAAATGGAAAATATTTCGAACATCGAAATAGCTGGCCGTTATTGATCTCTGGCAATTCGGAAAAGCAGAAAATTTAAAAATTATTATTTGATAAAATGGATTCGGTTCAATACTGGTCCGAATGGCGCAACGTACGCATTTATGAGCAAGTATAGAAAGATCACATTATTATGCATTGATAATAATAATTATGTACATTCATAAACATGTTATGTTTAATTAATATAACAGATTTTTATTCAAATTGTTTCTAGGTCGTAGAAGTTTATTAAAATAAACTGACATCATTTGCAGTTTATATTTTTGATTCTGTCCTATCACTTTCAAATACACGAAAATGTAATATTTTCCCTTTTTTAATTATTATTATGAAATATGAACACTTTTGTAAGCACTGTAATATATTTAAAATTCCAATAGATGGCGCTTACAAAAATAAGTTTATTTTTTCTTCATTTTATTATAATTATGAAATAGATAAATATTTTGATCGTAAAATAATGAATTTTATAATTTTGATATATTACTTATTTATTAAGTGCGGAAATTGCGTAATTGTAAAGGTACAAAATAAATATAAAAAATAAAATGCAATACGGATAGAAAACTTTTGATCAATAGCCTTTTGTAATAGTTACATTTTTAAAGTTATTTTTGTTGTTACATGTTTTAGTTATTATATGATTGTATAACTATTACAATAAATATAATATTTTTTTATTAAAATGCAATATAAATATTAAAAAAGTAATAAAATATATAAATAGTATAATAATAACAGTAATAAAAAAGCTATGAACATAAAAAAGCAGTGAAAAATTATATATTCTAAAGGAAAAGTGGGAGGAAGCAATAATATTAAATAAAAATAGTAATGAGGAATGTAAATTAATTTTCAGGATAAGAATATAAAATATTGAAATTTATATATAAATAAATTATATAATTTTGGTACTAATTTAATAAGTCATAAAAATAATTGTTTTATTATTTTTGTCTTGATGTTAAAAAAATGTCGTATTTTCTGGCACTAAGTTCTATATTATTTTTATGATAACATTTTTGTATTTATTTGATATATAAAAGTAATGAATAAATTGATTATTAAACTTTATTGATTTTTTTTTGTATTTCATTATTTAAATACTTATTACTTTTATAGGGTTTCAAAATCTTTTTATAATACAATTATAATCAAATATTACTTACTTTATATCAAACTATAGTAATTAATTGTATTTACAAAGTATTTCAATAAAAACATAAATAAACTTTATTAATTCATATTTTTTTATGTTTAATATCGATTTTAAGTTTATTTGTATATTGAATATAATATGAAATTACATCAACGGTATAGTATCCGGTGAACCACAGTCAAGGGCTCTTATTGTACCTGATCTTCATAGCGAACTTATTAAAAACACAGCAAGTTGTACCTTTGCAAATGACACTGCAATTCTTATATTCGTCATTGCATGCTTTAAACCTGCTACTAGAAATCTTGGATAATATGCATAATCACCTTTACAAACATGTCCATCGGTTTTCTTAAACAAATCCTTTATCATAAGTTGAAATACTTGGGAATTTATCTATATTGTCGTTTGAATTAAAAAAATTACGTAAAGGCCAAGAGAAAGCAATTTGTGCTGCAATTTATAAAGATGTACTGATTACTGAGTTGAAAATCAGAGATATCTCTAGATAATAAGTTACTAACATATCTTAAGACTAATATGAGTGTATGGTATACAGCTATACATGAAGATGACGACCAGGACTGACAGACTGATGATGCGGATTGGTGGAAACTCTAGGAAGGAACAATATGAGACGATCGGACCAACATAGAGGAAATCCTTAGCGATAGAGACCCACCAACAAAATATTAAGTTATTATAAAATGTATATTTTTATAATTAGTAAAGAATATAAGGAGGTATATTGCTTTGAAGGTCTTCCTGTAACTCTACAATAGATATAATGATATAAGATTCGAATCGAAGACATTGAAGCTGATCATAAATGCGCCATGGTATTCAGGAAATTCATTTGTTTACCAAAATCAACTTACTAAAAGAATAGTTCAGAAAATGTAACACATATTACGATCAACTACATCTAAACCACGTAGTAGCAGGATTGACCGTTGTGTTGGTGATGAAACGTTTGAAGCCACAAGATTTGCCAAACCATTTCTAACAAATGATTACATAGTGACTACTTGTGGATGGTTTAAGTGAAAGATTAGCTCTCTCTAAACTAATATAATACTACAACTTATTATCCTTGTGGATAAATTCTTGATTTTGGAAAAAAAATCTGTTAAAACACAATATATTATTTTCTTAAAATACTCATGATATTTGTTTACATTTTTTTTATTATTATTTGCATCAGATGTTATTGCTATAATATGTGATAAATTACATATATAATATTAATTATGAATAATTGAAAATATGTTTACGTTTGCCCGGCGCATCCGCCGTTTATTTATTCAGCAATTACCGAATAAATATTAGGTAGAATTATTAAATACGTCTGTTTCTTTCAAAATATTAATCAATAATATTTATTTATAAAATACAGTTAAACGTTTATTAAGTTTTTTTTTTATAAGTAAACAAAAATAATATTTTGATAACTTTGCACAAAACAAATTTGATTTTAAATTAAAATTTATTAATTATTTCGAATTATTTATAAATTAATTTGATAAAATTATTCATAATTGCATTAGTTTTTTAAAGAAATGAATTAAATATAGTTGTATTTCTATTATTTGTCCAATAAGTTGTTAACCTACATTTGCTAGCCTTGATAATAAAACAGATATATTATGATATTATGCAAATTTGTTGTATATAAATTATTAAAAAAATAATTCAATATTCAGAAGACAATACGTGAGATTATCGAATTTGAATTAGTCTCAGAAGTTGTATTTAGATATAATAGCAAATATGCTATGGCATTGTATCAATGGGAAAGTTTATAAATCATTAGAAATAAGAGAATCCGCAAGATTATCCAATTTGGTATTGAGTAAAAATAATAGCAAATATAATATAAAATTATACCAATGAGATTCCAAAATATGATTAGAAATCAGACTAAATTAATTTCATTTAGTGTTATAAACTGTAGTTAGATAATAAACATAAGATAATACATGTGATTTATTATTTAAACCTAATAATTCAATTTCAATTGATGTAAGAAGTTGCTGTTAACAATTTATAACTATGTAGTTAACATTTTATATCTAGGAGATATGATATTACATCATATCACATTAATGTGTAGTATATAACAAATCAATGCATAAGACAGTACGTTATGTGCTTATACCAATGAGAAACCTAAAAATAATCAGATATTATAAACCTAAAATTGAGAAAAAATGAGTCAATATTCGGAATTATCTAATATGAATAAGTTTAAGACGATGTAGTTAGTTATAATTTCATATTTGTAATGATATACAAGAGATAATCCAATATCAATTAATGTAAAAAAATGTAGTTAGATATTAATGCATATATTGAATGAAATTATGCAAATGATTAATGATGATTTAATGAGAAATTATTAGAAATAGTAAGAAAAAAATAAGACACTAGGCGAGATTATCCAATTTGGATTAGTGTGAAAGAAGATGTTAGATCAAATTGCAAATATGCTAACACATAATACGAATGAGAAATCTAAAATAGATTAGAAATAAAACTATACTAATTGGCAATAGAGAAATGATCAAAAAATATGAAAATACCCGAGTATTACATTAGATTCAGAATTAGTATCAGAAGATATAATTAAACCTATTAGCAAATATGCTATGACATTATACCAAATTATGCAAATGATTAATGATGATTTAATGAGAAATTATTAGAAATAGTAGGAAAATAAATAAAACAATAAGCGAGATTATACAATTTGAATTAGTCTGAAAGAAGATGTTAGATATAATTGCAAAAATGCTATCACATAATACGAATGAGAAATCTAAATTAAATTAGAAATAAAACTGTACTAATTGGCAATAGAGAAATGATCAAAAATGTAAATTAGTATCAGAAGATATAATTAAACCTATTAGCAAATATGCTATGACATTATACCAAATTATGTAAATGATTAATGATAATTTAATGAGAAATTATTAGAAATAGTAGAAAAATAAATAAAACAATAGGCGAGATTATCCCATTTGAATTAGTCTGAAAGAAGATGTTAGATATAATTGCAAAAATGCTATCACATAATACGAATGAGAAATCTAAAATAGATTAGAAATAAAACTATACTAATTTCATTATACTAATTGGCAATAGAGAAATGATCAAAAAATAAGAAAATACAGGAGTATTCAATGTAAATTAGTGTCAGAAGATATAATTAAACCTATTAGCAAATATGCTATGACATTATACCAAATTATGCAAATGATTAATGATAATCTAATGAGAAATTATTAGAAATAGTAGAAAAAGAAATAAGACAATAGGCAAGATTATCCAATTTGAATTAGTGTGAAAGAAGAAGTTAGATATAATTGCAAAAATGTTATCACATAATACGAATACTAAACTACTAAAATAGATTAGAAATAAAACTATACTAATTGGCAATAGAGAAATGATCAAAAAATATGAAAATACCCGAGTATCCAATGTAAATTAGTGTCAGAAGATATAATTAAACCTATTAGCAAATATGCTATGACATTATACCAAATTATGCAAATGATTAATGATAATTTAATGAGAAATTATTAGAAATAGTAGAAAAATAAATAAAACAATAGGCGAGATTATCCAATTTGAATTAGTATGAAAGAAGATGTTAGACATAATTGCAAATATGCTATCACATAATACGAATGAAAAATCTAAAATAAATTAGAAATAAAACTATACTAATTGGCAATAGAGAAATGATCAAAAAATAAGAAAATACTCGAGTATCCAATGTAAATTAGTGTCAGAAGATATAATTAAACCTATTAGCAAATATGCTATTACATTATACCAAATTATGCAAATGATTGACTTAATGAGAAATTATTAGAAATAGTAGAAAAATAAATAAAACAATAGGCGAGATTATCCAATTTGAATTAGTGTGAAAGAAGATGTTAGATATAATTGCAAAAATGCTATCACATAATACGAATGAAAAATCTAAAATAAATTAGAAATAAAACTATACTAATTGGCAATAGAGAAATGATCAAAAAATAAGAAAATACTCGAGTATCCAATGTAAATTAGTGTCAGAAGATATAATTAAACCTATTAGCAAATATATGACATTATACCAAATTATGTAAATGATTAATGATAATCTAATGAGAAATTATTAGAAATAGTAGAAAAATAAATAGAACAATAGGCAAGATTATCCAATTTGAATTAGTATGAAAGAAGATGTTAGACATAATTGCAAATATGCTATCACATAATACGAATGAGAAATCTAAAATAGATTAGAAATAAAACTATACTAATTTCATTATACTAATTGGCAATAGAGAAATGATCAAAAAATAAGAAAATACCCGAGTATCCAATGTAAAGTAGTGTCAGAAGATATAATTAGCAAATATGCTATGACATTATACTAAATTATGCAAATGATTAATGATAATCTAATGAGAAATTATTAGAAATAGTAGGAAAATAAATAAAACAATAGGAGAATTATCCAAGATGTTAGACATAATTGCAAATATTCTATCGCGTAATGCGAATGAGAAATCTAAAAAAGATTAGAAATAAAAATATGTTAATTTCAATTAGTGTTAGCATATGCAATTAAATTGTAAAAAACAAATAATCAAAAAATAAGACAATAGGCGATATTATTCAATTTGAATTACTGTCAGAAGATGATGTAAGATATAATTGCAAATACGCAATGAGATATTTAAAAAAGATTAGAAATAAGACTATATTAATTTCAATTAGTGTTAGCAGATGTAGTTAAACAATAAAATAGATATGTTATGGTATGACATAATACAATAAACAATAGACGAGATTATCCAATTTGAATTAGTATTAGTATCATGTTGTTAAACGTAATAGCAAATATGCTATGGTTAGAAGATAATACCAATTAGAAATCTAAAAAAGATTAGAAATAAAACTATATTAATTTCAATTAGTGTTAGCAGATCTAGTTAAACATTTATGTTATAACATTATAATAATAAATAGTATAGAAATGATAAAAAAAATAAGAAAATTCGCGAGATTATCCAAATAATATTATTGTTAAAAGATGTAATTAGATATATAGACATAGTAAATATGCTATGACATAATACCAATGAGGATTCTAAAAATAATTATAAATAAGACCATACTAATTTCAATGAGTTTTAGCAGATGTAGTTAAATAATAAAATAAAATATATGTTATGACAATATACCAATTAGTATATTAGTAGTATAGAAATGATTAATAATAAGAAAATACGCGAGATTATCCAATTTAAAATACCCTCAAAAAATGTAATTAGACAGAATAGCAAATTTGCTATGACATAATCCGAATGATAAATGTTAAAATGATAAAAATAATAAGACTATACGTGATATAATTCGATTCCAATTAATATAAGTAGATGTAGTTAAACATAATAGCAGAAATGCTTGAATACATTTGAACAAAAGTAGAATGTATTATAAAAATGTTGTCTTATTTGAAATATTAATAAAATTAATCAATTATAAATAAAAGCAAATTATTTAAAGAGTATATACAAATTCACCATATGTTATAAATATAAGATGGATATGGAAGGTTGTATTTTATCATAGATTATTTACTGTTATATAAATATATTGGATTCGTTTTCCATCATAATAGAAGAGTCGAACGGTAAAATAGCATTATCAGTGTAAATAAAAGATGAGTTGGAGCGAGTGTCACACACGGGGCCGAACGTGCAATAGGCGCGCAAAAACAGCCTCGCCGCCCCCGTTGGAAATGCAGTGCAGCCGCCACCGCCGCCAACGAATCTATACATCGCATATCAAAATTGATGACAATTTCGAATGCATTAAGTGTCGAACGGGATACTTTATAAATAATAGATAAAGCTGCCCGCTCGCCGGACACCTAACCAAAAACAGCCTAGGATTAGTTACGTAAACCTTTAGACAGCGAAACCGAATGCAAAGAGTACCGGACACACGTCAATATTAAATTTTCAAAAAAATGTAACGAAATATTAACGAAAAAAAAAAGATACCTGTGCGTTTTTCTTTTTTTGAAATGGTCACAGCACAAAACATATTTCTCTCATGCATTGGGAATTTATGCGTTGAATATCGCGTGAATTTATTTTAATTCGGACCACGATCGATTCGATAATTGAATAAAATTATTCCCGTGTCGCTTCTATTATTTCATTTTGCTGCGTTCGAACGGAAAGCAAAAATATTTATATATATATTTTTTTGAACAATTTCAATTGGAATATGTATTTTTCATTTTCGAATGGATTCGAGCGTCTAATTCGTCCGAATATGAATAAAATATTCGCAAATGGGCGCTGGTAATTAACGTGAGGCGGGCGATGATAGCGACAAAAGAATAATAATAATAAAGGCGTTTTCGTTATCGATTTGAAATTAGGTCCATTGAGAAAACAAAAGCGGAAGCGAAAGAGAGCGCAATGGGCGAGGAGCAAAAAGGAGCAGAAGAGGCAGAAGGAAGGACGATAATAATAATAAAAAAAAAAAGAGAGAACGCAGCGGAAAGAGTCTTACATAATAATGGCCGGAGAAACAATGGGGCGCGGAGCGAAACGGGAGAAAGGTCCTGCCTTTTGTCACACCTCATCAATTCATAAGGAAACAAACTCGCTTTGTTCCCTCGCTCCTAAAATAAATAATTATTTTCTTTTCTGATGGGCAAAACTTGGAGCTGCTCCGGTCCCAAGCTGCGACCGAAGTACCGCAAAACTTCCATTTCTTATATAATGTTTTATAATCTTTTTCAATTAATAACAAAAAAAGTAAATCTATTAGTGAATTAATTAATTATTTGTGTTCATTATAAAGAACAAAATCCAATTGCTTTGTACATTTTTTCAATATTTTCAATTTATTAGTATTTTACCAATATGTTTATGCCAAGAAAATACTTTTATTTCAAATGCAATTTACAATATATAATTATATTATATGTATATACATTCTTGTTGAAAACTTTGAATTATTTTAATTTTAAATAATATACAGTATTTCTCGGACTATAAGATGTACCAGACGATAAGGCCAACTTCGAAAGTATTATATTTTCAATTTTTTACTTAATTATTATTTTTAGTTAAAATAATTCGTACTAATATTGTTAAATAAACCGAACATTTTAATTTCGTCTAAACTATTATTATCTTTAACTCTCCAAAAACTGCGTCATCTTTGGTAATAGCTTGTCGTGTCTCGGGATTGATTAATCTTTGGACACCGTGGATTATCTCGTAATTACGTAGTTGTGATATCTTAGAGGGGTTTAAGAATATTAAAAACAATATTATAAAAGAGCTTTATTGTTTAAAGTAGTATTTTTATTGAGTCAACTACTCTTGTCTAGTTGATCTCATTTTATTTTCTTCATCCTCCAACTAACACTTGTTTTATGAGTATAACTAGGGACTATCTAGAGTCTTGGAGCGACTTCTTTGACAAGGTGGAGAAGACTCCTTTTGTGGAAGACTCCGTGTGAGACTCTTATTTGGAGACTCTCTTGTATTTAATAAAGTTCCCATTTTATAGTACATAATTAACATAGTGGGAGTACCTTAATTATTATGTGTTTAGACGAATGTAGTCATTATCGAATTAGTTGGAATGAACTTTCTAGTTTGTATATAAGAATAGTCATTAGCTAGTGATAATAATCCAAAGTGATTAGAATACAAATATTAAAAGGTTCATGCAACAATATGGG
The DNA here is from genome assembly GCA_963457615.1 of Nicrophorus investigator. Lineage (NCBI taxonomy): Eukaryota > Metazoa > Arthropoda > Insecta > Coleoptera > Silphidae > Nicrophorus > Nicrophorus investigator. The sequence goes on along the minus strand of OY735141.1, from coordinate 12,425,946 downwards.
ATAATAATGGTTGGGCACAACAAGCTAATACAGAATAAAGATTCATATTTTAATGGTACATTTGGACCATAAGATACTCTCCAATTTTAAATCGATTTTTATATGGAAAAGCTACTTCTTATGGTCCAAAAAATAAGTAATTCATATTATCCTAATACTTTTATTTTTTTAAATTATTTTGTTTCCAAACTAAACTATTATTTAGTGAAAGGAGTTCAAAAATTGTAACTTGTGCAATTTTAAGCCAATAAATACGTAATTTATACTATATTCATACTATAAGATTCAAACAATAATGAAGTATTGTTAGTTAGTGTGGCACTAGCGTATACTTACTATTTATTTTTTTTAATTATTTTGTCTCCAAACTAATTTGTGATTCAAGTGATAGGAATTCAAAAATTGTAACTTGTATACATTTTCAAATAAAAAAACTATAGTATGCTTAATATAATGTGTATAAAAATTTAGAGAAAAATTAATATATGTTGACTTATGTATAATTTCATTGATTTTAAAAAGTCGTACTATCTATTTTGTGTAAATTTGTATCATCTTTTTTCATTTACATTCAAAATATAAAATATGTTACTGATATTTAAATTGATTGGGTTTAAGTAAGAACGTACTTGTATACAGTAATGTTTCGATTTTCGCGGTTTTTCATCTTCAGTGTTTGTCTTATTAGACGCATTTCACGTTATCTCTACATACATTTTATATACAACATTAATAAGAGTTACATTATATCCTACACAATCCGGGTAATCGGTTTTGCCAATATTCAGGATTGTTTGAAACTAATCAAGGAAATAAATATACACAAAAACGCACAAAAAGAGACGATTGATCATTTATGTATATAAAAAATAATTATAACTACTAATGTTTTATAATTTATTTTTATTTATATCAGATTTTCCTTAAATAAATCTTACTGGTCTGTGGGAATAGATAGAAACTAGACTGTGCGAGGTAATGCTGTATAATTATTTATTGTAATAATTATAATAATAAGGATGTATTTAATACATAATTATTATTATTATAATCGTAATTATTTATCAATAAAATATTATATAAAAACTTCTAAATATTATTTAAAAATTTCAATAATTTAAATTTTTTGTTTGAGGGCCCTCAATTATCACTATTTCAGGGCCCTCGATAAACACAGTTTCAAGGCCCCCCACTAATACTATTTGGGGATATAACTAATACTAATTGGTACATTTGACTACATTTTAGTGCAACTTGATTAATACTCTTTTGGGGTCCTAAATATACAGTATTTGCCTTGAGGTTTACACAACTAAATATTATTTAAAAATTTCAATCAATCAAATTTTTTGTTTGAGGGCCCTCGACTATCACAATTACGGGGCCCTCGTTAAATACAGTTTCAGGGCTCTCCACTAATACTATTTTGGGCTATAACTAATACTAGTTGGTGCCTTTCACTACATTTTTTAGTTCACCTTGATTAACACTCTTTTAGGGTCCTAAATATACAGTATTTACCTTGGGGTTTACACAACTAAATAGTTTTTAAAAATTTCAATCAATCAAATTTCAAACTTGGAGGCTTTCGACTAACACTGTTTGAGGCCCCTCGACTATCAATATTTCGGGGCCCTCGATAAACACACTTTACTATTTGGGGATATAACTAATACTAATTGGTGCATTTGACTAATATTTTTTAGGGCCACTTGATTAACACTCTTTTGGGGTCCTAAATATACAGTATTTGCCTACCCCAACACAACTAAATTTTATTTTATAAATTTCAATCAATCAAATTTTAAACTTGAGGGTTTTGGACTAACACTGTTTGAAGCCCCTCGGCTAACACTATTTCGGGGCCTTCAATAAATATTGTTGCGGTACCTTTAACTAACACTATTTCAGGGACCTTACCTAATTCTATTGAGCGACATAACTAATATTTTTTGGGGCACTTTAATTGACACTCTTTCGGGGCCCTGGATTTTAGTTTTTATCCAATTAGCCCAAGTTAAAAAATCATGCCTAAATTAACTTCCGTATAAAGAAAGATGAAACTAGGAAATAAATAAATAGAAAAATATTATTGTTATCGTTGTATATTGTTCTTTAAGTCGTTACAAAATTGTTAGAATGCATGAATTTACGTATGAAATTATGTAAATTAATTTTATATTTATTTCAGATATTAGTTATGTTTACTCAGGAAGAGAAAAATCATTAATTGAAAGGCTGTTTCCACAAAAAGAAAATTGAAAAAGGATTGGGTCCGGCCCACCCCAAATCAGTGCTCGCATCAGATCGATTTAATTAAAAGAATATGCAAATGCACGTTCCTTTTCCACCCTATCTTTCCGCAGCAGAGATTTTTTTTCGGGCAACCGATCGAGCAGGAGAAGTGAAATACGAATAAAAAAAGGATGATGAATGGGGAGGCGGCGGTGGTGGATGCGAAGCGACGAGGGGTGTCGGCGGAAGAAGAAGAAGAAAAAGAGGAGGCTACCCCCGCAAGAAAGAAACCCAGAGCGTCGTTTAAAAACACTTTATTGTGTCAGCCTCCCCCTCCAACCTCTTCTTTTTTATTCCTCTCGGAGACCACCATTTCGAGGCGTCGGAGGCGGCGGCCGGAAGTGCGAGGGGAAACGTATCTTTAAGAGAGCTTCCTACCATCGCTCTGTCTATATATATATTTTTTTATTATTATTTCTTCTTCATCTTCTCAACCCCAACCGTTGTCTCTTCCATCCCCCACACTTCATTATTTGCAAACGAATTAATGGCGAAAATTGCTTTCAATCTTCCGATTTCTTTTTTTGCAGACAAAATTCACTTATCATTAGTATTATATTATTTAATGAAGCAGAATTTAAAAAAAAAATTATACATTACTGTGTAATTTATATCTGCATTTAATTTACTTGTAATAAAACAAACTAAAATTTTTAAATAAATTTATTTTTCAAAATATCTAATATTAATTCCTTTTATTAGTTAAAAACCAAACAATTAACTGATTCCAATATATAATAACTATTTACATACTTTATTATTTGTAAAAATTTAATAAAAATATAAAAATGTAAACTGTGTATAAAATCGTAAAATATAATTCAAAAAACAAATCGCTTTGGAAAGAAACAAATACAAGGTTGTAAGTGCAAACAGTCGTAAGATGAACCTTAGTAAATCAAGGACTAGATGTATCGTCAAACTTTTTTCTAAAAAATATAATATTTTGCATTTAATAAAATACCGTTAAAGCTCATAATTACATAAAATAGCTAGTTATTTCATAAGTAAATAGGTAACGATAGTTAATTATAGAATAGTTATCTGATTTAATATTTTAACTAATAGTTTATATATTAACTAGTTATTTTATAAAATAACTTAGTTTTACAAAAATAAAGAGAAGGGACAAAAATTATTTAAAAAAGTAAATGATGGGAAATCAACATATAATAAAATATAAAAATCAAATATTTTAGTACAAATTTTTTACATCAAAATATCAGTTTTAGTGGATGGTTAGAAAATTTGTAAACTAAATGTGCAAATTATATTCTAAGGAGATAAATACATAAATAAATTAAAAAAAAGCTAATTTATAAAAAATCTTATTTTTTTCCGTCCTGGAAATTAATATATAAAGATGTTACAAATTAATAGAGAAATGAACTTAATAACAATTACATAATTAGATCGGAAAGTACAAAAAAAAATCATAAACACGCAAAAATTAAATTAAAATAATTATATTTAAATATTTTAAAATATTTATATTTAAATTAAAAATTAAATAAGAAAAATAAAGAAATTCAGTTGATATTAGTATTTTTTAATGCACCAAATAATTCGGGGAATATCTAATACATTGGATTAAATAATTAACTCAGTTTGTAAAAAAAATATATAACCGATTTTGATATATCGGAAATATATTTTTTTTGTTATATAAAATACATAGAAGTTTTGTTGAGAATAACAAATTTCATACTTACTGATATTTGGAGTGAATGATATTATTTTCTTTGGCAGCGAAATATTTTTTTGGAAAAAAAAGAGATCTTTAAAGAAAGAGCTTTATTATTATATTAAATATTTTTTCTTTTACTTTATTTATTAAGATTTTTATATAATAAGTGGATAACAAATAATATGCTTTAAAATAATGAAATACTATTAATTAAGTTTATAATAATGTTGATGTTTCGTAATTACTTGAGTTTTCACAATAACAACAAATTGTTTGTATCTATTAAATATTTTTTCTTTAACTTTATTTATTAAGATTCTTATATAATAAGTGTATAACAAATAATATGTTTTAAAAGAATGAAATACTATTCATTCTTTTTATAATAATATTGCTGTTTCGTAATCACGTTTCCACAATAACAACAAGTGTGATAAGTGTGCAAAAATAAAATGAAACAATGTGATAAAGCTTTTACCAGCTTTTTTTTGCTGAATACTAATGCGTGATGCAAATGTGAAAAATACGTAGAGAGTGTAGCAAAAGCACATCACTATCATTACGTTATTTGTGTTTGGGTTAAATAGCGCGTTAGCGTGTGTGTGCATGCAGGGATATGCGGACGCTTCGAGTGTGAATATGTGTGCGAGCGTATATGTATACATACATGTGTGTATATACGTATGCGACGGTATGTTTGTGTGCGTTCTGCATATATAAATATTTTGTGGGTATATGTTTAGGTCCATTAAGCTCGTGTACAATTTTGGAAATAGTAATTGCACCGCACACCGTCCCTGCCCGTTTGATGTATTTATTTTGTCCCAATATTAGACACCGGCTATTTTATATGTGACGCAAACATAGAAACGTAATAATTGTAAATTATTGGGCTACGTTGCATAGCAGTTACAGTCGCAGTCGCAAAAGCACTGCAACTAACGAACACAATACAATATTTTCGCGTGCACACGCACCCATCAACAGCAAACTGCAAAAAGTCTCGCACTCATATTTATATATCGAAATATAAATGTGTGTGTGCAAACGCAATAATAAATTATGTAATAAATGCAGGCAACTGGCGCCCTCTTATCACAGCTCCAATGATTCTGTGATTCATTGCACGCAAAGACTAATTTATATACAGTTACAATATGGATTTTTTTATATAATTTATATTTTCTACAATGCAATTAGTATTTTATATAATACAATTAATTTAAAACAATTTACTTCCAAACGAGTTAAGCACGAAAGAAAAAAGAATTATTTAGAATGTAATAGTTCATGTAATAGTTTTCTTTTGTAATTTAACTTTATTAAACATAATAATAATTTTTATCAATTTTGGTAGATCAGTACTTGCTGTTACGGAGTGAACGATAATATTATGATGATAAGATATTTGTATGATCGTATATCCATCTTGTTCTTTAAATTTTGAGACTAAGATTCTAACCGCGATTCGTTAAACATTATTTGTAATTCCAGAGTTGAGAATCGCGTTTTCAGCTTTAACTATTTTCAAATATCTCCAATTCCCATAATGAATGCTTGTCTTTATTTTATTGTTCTCTTTCTATATTATCTTTATTTTCAATTATTATATAATATTATTGTTAGGAACTGAAAGACCTATAGTCCCTATATTTTGTGGCATTGAGTATGTTTTTATAAAATATTTTTTGTAAGTTATTTCTGCAATAAATATTAGTATTATTATTGTTAATTTATATAGGCAAAAATAATGAGGCTAATGGCCCTTGTATGTAAATGTATTTAGATTTATTTTTTAAATTAATTCAATAATTATATTATGTAATAAAATAACAATGTGTTTATATGACTGCATCTAATGATCATCTGCATCAAATAAGATTTTCGATTTTTTCGTTCTTAAACTGAAATCATTCTCGCCTTAAGAAGTAATGTAAAGTTTTATAATCCATTCTTGAAACCCATGTGTTTGCAAATTTATATCATTTTAATAGTAATATATAGACAGAAAACGTAAACGTATTGTAAACGTATGTAGAGATAAAATAAATTTTGTCTACTACTACTAATTATATAATTTAAAAGTGTAGATCAAAATTATTATTTATTCTTATAACATTAATTATATTACATAGTAAAATAATTTGTTTATATAATGTAGCATATACACTATAAATGATATCAGAGATTTGTAGTAAATACCTCGGTTTTCGAACAACCAAATTTTCCGTTTTTTTCGTGTTGTTCTAAAACTGAAATCATTCTCATCTTAAGAAGTAATGTAAATTTATATAATCTTTTCTTGAAACCCATGTGATGGTATATTTATACCATTTTAATAGTAATAGTTATGTATAGACAGAAATACTACGAGCAATAGCCGTAAACGTATGTAGACATAAAATAAATTTTGTCTACTACTACTAATTATATAATTTAAAAGTGTAGATCAAAATTATTATTTATTCTTATAACATTAATTATATTACATAGTAAAATAATGTGTTTATATAATGTAGCATATACACTATAAATGATATCAGACATTTGTAGCAAATACCACGGTTTTCGAACAACCAAATTTTCCGTTTTTTCGTGTTGTTCTAAAACTGAAATCATTCTCATCTTAAGAAGTAATGTAAATTTATATAATCTTTTCTTGAAACCCATGTGATTGCATATTTATATCATTTTAATAGTGATAGTAATATATAGACAAAAATACTGCAAGCAAATGCCGTAAATTTTGTCTACTACTACTAATTATATAATTTAAAAGTGTGGATCAAAATTATTATTTATTCTTATAACATTAATTATATTACATAGTAAAATAATTTGTTTATATAATGTAGCATATACACTATAAATGATATCAGAGATTTGTAGTAAATACTTCGGTTTTCGAACAACCAAATTTTATATTTTTTTCGTGTTGTTCTAAAACTGAAATCATTCTCATCTTAAAAAGTAATGTAAATTTATATAATCTCTTCTTGAAACCCATGTGATTGCATATTTATACCATTTTAATAGTGATAGTAATATATAGACAAAAATACTGCAAACAATAGCCGTAAACGTATGTAGACATAAAATAAATTTTGTCTACTACTACTAATTACTTATTTTAAAAACTTAGTATTAAAATTGTTATTTATACTTATAACATAACATTAATCATATTATATAATAAAATAATAACGTGTTTCTATAATGTAACATCATGCATGATATGAGACATTCATAGTAGATACCTCGGTTTTCGAACAAATAAAGTTTTCTGTTTTTTCGTGTTTTTCTAAAACTGAAATTATTCTCCTCTTAAGAAGTAATGTAAAGTTTTATAATCCATTTTTGAAGCCCGTGTGATTGCATATTTATACCATTTTTATAGTGACAGAATGTCAGATATACAATACATTTTGTCTACTACTATTAATTATTTATATTAAAAAGTGTATATTAAAATTATTATGTATTCTTATATAATATATAATAAAATAATGTGTTTCTGTAATGTAGCATCCACACCACGCATGATATGAGATATTTGTAGAAGAAACCTCGCTTTTCGAACAAACTAAATTTTCATTTTTTCGTACTAAACCGAAATCATTTTCCTCTTAAGAAGTAAAAGAAGAAGTCCTCTTAATTATGTAAAAACGATATATTTATTGTAATAACTGTAACGTTATATATAATATAGACAATTTTTGAAAAACTATATTTTTATATTTTCTTAGATAAAAATTGGTTATTTGTTTATATTTTATAAATAATTCTTTAGAATTCGATATAAATTTTCAAATTAATAATTAATGCAATCAATGAAAACTCATATTAATAATAGAAAAAAACATAATTTTTTATAACAAAAAAAAATATTTTTTTTAATAATTTAATAAATAAAAATCGTTTTATGGTATTTGTACTTGATTGTTGATTACATACATTTATATTTTAAATTTTTATATTATCAGTGAAATTACCAAATGACCAATTAAACTAGATATTAAGTTTTGTTCATTACAGTGAATTACGATCATCAATTTAAGAAACGTCTAACGACTCGCAGCTTCTAACTTTAAATTTAACTGGATGATAAGGTGTTCGTTATCCGAATATAAAAATATTGAGCGAAAGTGTTCGATTTGATCGTAATCTGAATGAATCAGTGACTATACGTATTCAATCTACTTAACTTAAGTTCAAGATTCTTTTTGTCGTGTAGATGTAAATAGGTTGTTATAAATATAATAGTTTGTATTTTTTTTTTAAGATTTGTAAATATTGTCTTCTATATAAAAAATAAAGTTTGTTTAATTTAAGTGAAATTAACAAAATATTATGTCAACTAGTAGAAAATTTAATGAATGTTTTTTGATTTTAGTAATGTTTTCATTAATCTTATAATATTATAAACTATACAAAAAGAAAATATCTAGTGGATAAACAATGAAATGTTGGTTTATTCAAACATTGAGAACGCTTATCTCCAGGATTTAACAAACGCATTGAACTCGATTTTTACACCCACAATCAATATTTTACACTCATCCCGACTAGATGCGAATGCGAGAGAGATTAAATATGATAATTTGCGGGCCATGATCCTCGACAATTATTCATAAAATATAAAATATTTATTTTAAAAGCATTAACTGCTCAATACCGTTCCTGCCCAAAAATGTTTCGCAATTGCAGCTGTCACCAGGGGCGGACGATTTATGTGCATCGAGCTTTTGCGATCAAATCAAAACACAACGTTCAATACATACACAAAACCAAATAAATAATAATACAGAGTTGTTGGAAATATGTGCACACCAAAAAAAAAAATTGAGCGAGAGAGAAAAAATAACGTGCACAAAATGTTGGATATAAAACGAGCGAGATAAAAGTTGTAAAAATCGCTTGACAATAAATTGAAATTTGTCGAATTCAAACACATTTATTCATCTCTCTCTCTCGCGTTATTTTTTTTTTGTAAATCCACCCTTTATTTCATATTTTTTTCCTACTGTGATTTTTTTTGTGAGTCGCGTTGCAGCCATTATTTGTTTCCGCTTTTTTTTTTCAGAGTCTGGCAAACAATGCAGATATGTTTCAATTGGTCCTGATTGTTCATTCCATAAATTCACAAATGACAACATTTCAATAGAAAAATTTCGCTCTAATTGCTATACAGCGAATGCAGATTTTGACTTGAAACTCACCATTTTTTCAGCGTCTAGTCGAATCCTCCAAATATAATCCATTCTCCAAACAAAATATCCTCTGAAAAAAATAATAAATTCGCATTGTTAATTTACAAATAAATCAATATTTTTATAATGTAATTACAATATTAAAAATATTTTCTTTTCTAAATGTTTGAAAAACAACTAAGTTTTGCATTGAATTTTTTAAAAGTGTAATATTTTATTGTATTTACTAGTAATTTTATAGAATTTATCCATTTCCTAGATTAAACGAAATTATGAAAAAAAAAACATTTATTTCATAATAATTAATATACAAAAAACGTGAATTATTTCAAAAAATTTACAGAAAATACTTGGAAAATATTGTTCTGCATAAAACAAGGTTTTATTTTTTTTATATTTTAAGGAATACAATAAAACTATGTAATTAAGAAAAAAAAATAAGAATAAAATAAAAAGAATTGTAAAAGAAAAGGGTTGAAACGATTGAATTTAGGGTGAAATTTCGTGTTGTTCGGCGTTGCGTAGGTAATTAAAAATGATCTAAAAATAACAAACGACTACAGTAACTTAATTGGCAAAGAAAAACAGTCCGCTTTTACTTCATTACTTGCATTTAAAAAGCGAGAGCGTGTAGCCCGGCGCCTCCGCCCGAAAAACGTCCTCCACCCTCCTTCAATTTCTCGACCTGTCCTTCTCTCGCACACGACGATTCGCTTTCCACGTCCTCTTCCACCCTCGCCCATCCTCCCAACACTTTTTTTTTGTAGCCCATCCACCCGAGAATGGATAATTGAATTTGCCGCGGAAAGTACTAATTTAAAAACAATATCGAACAGATCCTTAGAAGGCGACGGCAAAAATTGAAACGTAATTAATTATTATAGAACAGCCACAGTTTTCACTGTATTTTCTTCAGCGTTTTTTCTTTTACATATTATCATTCAGTTGGGTGTGTGTTTGTGCGTCCCTTCGGTTCGCCCTTGGAGCGGAACCCCATAAATCAGCCTTAAACTTTTTTGGTGCAAAGTTTCTTAAAGATTAAAAACAGGCCGCTGGCTTGTAGAAAACAAATGAACGTAACTGTAAAGAAGTGGTGGAAGAAGAATAAGAATAGATAAATCTTCCGTTCGGTGATGAGGCTTGTGAGGGGCGGCGCGCGAGGGGGGCGGCAAACCGTGAGAAAACTCTTGCATTTTACACCGCACCGACCGCAAAAAAAATATATGAAAAGTTTGTTTTAAAGCACAGTAAAAGAATGAAAACGAAAGTTTGTTACTTTTCTCTTAAGAAATGCAGTTATTCTTTTAAGCGATTTTATAAAATAGTTTAAATTAATAAAATTAAGTGTATTATTTTTAATTCTATATAACTAAAAAGTATGCATATTACCTATGATAATTTGCATTCATAATATTTTTTTCTAATAAAATTATCTAAATATTATTTATGGAAATTTAATAAAATAAAAGCGCATTTATTTTACATAAATTATTCAATTTTATAACTAATTGTAAATACATTTTAGCAATGAAAAAATAGCATTTGTAAAGATTAGTGTTATTATATAACAACTTGTTATATTAATTTTTATTTTTAAATACTAGTTTTTTAATTATTTGATTAAGTTCACTATAAGGATTTATATACATATTTTTTTCCTATTCACACAAATTTTCATTAGTGAATTTATTTACAAATATTACTAATATAAATACATAATTAAAATATATAAACTAATTATTTTATTAATTGTTGTATACTTCGGAATAAGTTATGTAATTAATTTTCTACACAAATTTGAATCATACATCGTTTTCTTTATATAGAAAGTTTGCTTTAAACAACAGTAAAAGAATGAAATCAAAAGTTTGTTACTTTTTTCTTAAGAAAAGCAGTTATTCTTTTAGGCGATTTTTGAAAGTAATTTATAATTGAATATAATAGGAAAATGTTTACATTTGCATTCATAATATTTTTACCTAATTATAGAAATTTTCATTAATATAATTATATAATTATTATTTATAGAAATTTAGTCAAGATTAATATTATTATTTTTATTTTAAAATACTAGTTTTTTAATTATTTGATTAAGTTCACTATAAGGATTTATATACATATTTTTTTTTTCCACACAAATTTTTATAAGTGAATTTATTTATAAATATTGCTAACAATAAAGTAAATATTATTTTTAAAAATTTACTAATATAATTGCATATTTAAACTATCTAAACTAATTAATTTTATTATTAACACATTATTGTTATATATTTCATAATAAGTTATATAATTAATTTTCTACATGAATTTGAATGATACAATTTTTTTCAATATATAGAAAACAATAAAAGAATTATAGCAAAAGCAGTTATTCTTTTTTTGCGTTTTTATGAAAAATTTTAAATTAATAAAATAAATTATATTATTTTTTATTCTATTTAACTCTATTAAAATATATGAATATTACCTATGAAATGAGCTTCATAAATTTATGGATATAATAGGAAACTCTTTACATTTGCATTCATAATATTCTTCCCTCATTATAGCAATATTCATTAATTAATTGTTTTATGAATTTAATTATCTAAATATTATTTATAGAAATTTTAGACATATTTATTTTATATAAACTAATTAATTTCATTACTATTTGTAAATACATTTTAGCGATTCAAAAAATTAGTATTAGTATATAACAACTTGCTATAATTAACACAAATTTATATACTTTTTTTTTAGCGAATTTATTTAATATTCTTTATAAAAAAAAAATGATAAATACAAATTTAAATTAACTAAACTAATTAATTTCATAACATTATTGTTACATATTTACTTGTTACATCTTTCAAAACACTAGTTAAGTAATTAATCACCCTATACGAATTTATTTTTTTTTTCTTATCACATAAATTATCATTAATTTATTAATTTATCAGAATTGTTCATAATAAAACAAATATTATTTATAGAAATAGGCTGAAATAAATATCTATTTTTTATAACTTATTTAATTCCAACAATTATTCAAATCATTCCAAATCATTAAATTAAATTAATGAAAACAAATTCCTATTTCTTCTATAATTTATTTGCAGCAGTTGAATTTTATATTCTTTTTATTGTGGTATTGTATTAAGTTTTTTTTAAATTATTTTTGTAATTTATTGCTGCAAGAAATATTATTATTATTTTATTATAATCTACAGTTAAAAAAAACTTCACAGATTCATTGGCAATACAACGCGAATTTTAACTTTGAAATAATTTAGTTTGGTTCATCTCTAGCATTAATTCGGCTAACGTTGTTGATATTAATAAGGGCCAGACTTGGCCCGCGGGCCATTTAACTACTTTTTACTACTTGAAATTATACTAGTCTTTATTGTTACATAACAAATTATTATGCTGCGTAATAGTAGAGATGTGATTGATTATTACAATGACTATTTCCATCAACGCATCATGAACATTGAAACAATCTATCGGAAAATGTAGAACCCAGCCATGTAGCAGAACATTGTCATGAAGATAAGGAACAATGGTCAATAACTTGATTCTATTATTGATTAATAAATAATTAGTAATAGTAAATATATTGAATAAAATGTTTATTGTTGAAAGGAACTTAACTAGTAAAACCATATTTTTTTAAGAAACTTATAAATATAATAAATATCTCACAAAAAAAAATTTTGTTATAAATTGGAACATATTTATTTGTTTTATATAAAATAATATTAATAATATTTACGTAAAATAGAAAAATGTATTTTGTTAGAAAATTAATTTAATATATAAAAATATGAAGCAAATTTGTAAATTTTATTTTGAAATGTAATTTAATCTATATGTTTAAATAAATCTATATTTACTAATAAATTTTTGGGTATGATAGTAGTTTTCCTTGGTACGTTTAATTAAAGTTTGTAATTACATTTTTAACTGTTTTCATTTGTAAGTCACTATGTAAAATACTACTTGTTGTAGTATTTTGATGTTTGAAATACTTGCTGAATTATATAACTGTATTACGTATTTTATTTGGTTTTGGCAGATCCGATTTAGAAATAAGATAAATAATAGGCCCGAGTACACTTCCTTGCGGTATCCCAGATCCAATTGAATATAATATAGGTTGGAGCTTTCTTCTTACAACTTTATTTATATAGAAAATTTGAAATTTAAACACATATTTTATAATATAAGTTAAGGTCATTAAATTATAAAAAAAAGTTAGAAATTAATTTCTGTTTTTTTGTATTTTGTGTACAGTTTTAATATAGTTTTGATAGAAAACACAAGGTTAAAGCTCTTAGTAGTTAAAATTCTTAACTAATACAAATACTATGTTTCAAAATTAAAGTTAAATGGAATATAACGAGCTTTTTTCTTGCAACTTTATCCAAAAATTTGAAATATGAATAAATATTTTATAAAAAAAAGTTAGTTTTTAATTATAAAAAAGAAATTAATTTATGCTTTTTTATAGAATTGTGTACAGTTTTGACAGAAAATACAAGGTTAAAGCTCTTAGTAGTTAAAATTTTTAACTACTGCAAATACTATGTTTTAGAATTAAAGTTAAATGGAAAATAAGAGCGTTAATCGCGAGCGATTTAAATTCCGGTTATAATCCATTAAATTAATGAATTTTTAAATTCGAAAGGTTTAAGGCGAATATTTAAACTGGAGAAGGCAACTCGGAAGAGTTTCATTTTTTTTCCCCAGAGGAAAAATGGATATCTCCTGAAAAATTTAATTATGAAATTAAATTAATTTTCTGCCTTTTAATTACGACTTCGCCCCCCAAGAAATGGCCAGCGCCTTCGTTCGCATCTCGCGCAGAAAAAGGGGGATGGCGTCGAGGCGTCGCGGCGTCGTAGGAGGCAGCAGCAGCAGCAAATTAAGAAATGACTCCAATTAATTCTCGATTGTGGAGAATCCGAAGAAAAATTTGTGTGTTATTAAAATTTAGATTGCAGTTGACGAAAGAGTGAGAGAGGACTGAATGGGACAGAAAATGGGGTGGAGATGAAGTGAGATGGGATTCTCTGAGAGGGAGAGAGGATGATGAAGAGAGCGAAGGGAACGGACCCCTCTGGACGTCCGTTCTCTCCCTTCGAACTTTTGACCGTTATTTTCGAATGTGTATATCTATATATATAAAATGGCCCCCGAAAGAGATTTTCAATTAAAACTGACCTCCCCTTTGGATAAATACAGTGTCATACGATGCCCGTGGTATTTCAGGAAACAAAAGGGTCTACCGCTAGGTGTAGGGCAGCAGCGCTGGGCATCAGACGACCACGGACAAAAAAATGTGCTTCATCGCATAATGGGGAAAGGGTGTTGTTCCGGGATGCAGGTATACACGGTGAAAATGGCGACAAAAAAAATGATTACAATTACGCTCCTCGGAAACCCTTCGTAAGGCGATGTGTGAAGTTCTCAAGACATTTTTTATCAGCGACGAACGCAGCGACCCTTCAAAAGGGAGCGGATTCACACCAAAAAAATAATATAAGAATGCCTCGCGGTGTTAGCCCATTTCCTGTCAAATTTCGGTTTCATTGTTTCACTTGTCAAGTCGGATTCACTCGAGGAGTTTTCACCCTTTGTCCAATTTTATACTCATTCTTTTTTAATTTCATTTGTTGTTTACTCAAGGCGGATTCTTCTCCGGATTAACCGTTCCACCAAAGCAGACAGCTTATTATATAACACGCATTAAAGTATCAAATCTAAATTAATAAAATTAAACCATAAATATTTCTATTATTATATGAATTTATTATACAATACAAAATTATATAACATGTATTAAAGTACCTAATTACATCTGAAAGCAAATATTTTCGTAACAAAAAATTTATTTCATTTATAATTGTTTACTGAGGAATTCTTATGGATTAATTGTTCCACCAACACTGTACGTGTTTTATGCGTTATATCTAAAAGAAACTAAAAATATATATTTTTTCAAACTGAAAATAAAAAATATATTAATTATTAATAATATAGTTGTAATATAGATTATTTTAATAATTCTTCAGTTCGGTTCTACCCAATTATGAAAGCAAGTTTTATAACTCACATTGGAGTAACTGAATTTCGGAAAAAACTGGAAATACAAAATATTTTAATGATGCAATAAAATTCAAATATATTTTGCGTGTTTTTCTTTCCAGATTTTTTCAGTTAAAACTACAAATATAAAAGCAAGTTATATAATTTGCATTGATGTATCTGAATTTCGCGCAATTTTATTTTAAGTAAAAAAATATACATATAAAACTGGAAATACTAAATATTTTAAAGAAATTCAAATATGTTTTTAATTTTTTTTTCTTTTCAGAATATAACTAGCATTGATGTAGCTAAATTACGTACATTTTTATTTTAAGTAAAAATATGTACATATAAAACTAGAAATACAACATATTTTAATGATGTAATGTAATTCAAATATATTTTAATTATTTTTATATCCAGATTTTCTTAGTTAAAACTATAATTATGAAAGCAATTTATATAACTAGCATTGATGTATATAAACTTCGTGCATTTTTATTTTAAGTAAAAAAATATATCTAAAACTGTAAATACGATTTTTTTTATAAATTTAATGAAATTCAAGTATGTTTTACTCATTTTTATTTTGTAAATAAGGAAATTAAATTTTATTCATTATATTTCGAAATAAATATATTCACTTAAAAATAGGAAATATTTTAAAGCTCGTGTGAAATCAAATATATTTTATTAGCTTTCTTGTGTGGAATATTATTCCACAAAAAATGTAAAATGTAATATAAAAAGCGTTGAAGTAGCTCAATTTCATTCATAAAACTAAAAATAGAAAATATGTTGTTATAGAGAAAAGTGCTAATGGTTTCGATCAAATATAAATATTTTATTACATTTTCAAACATAGATTCAATTTTGCTAATAAATGGAAATATCGCATTTCGATATTGCTTTTTGTAATATAAAAAGTATCAGCTTGCATTATTTTTTTTGTATATTTATTATTATTTTAGTTTTTATTACCAAATATTTTTGAATGTTTCTATTAAATAATTGAATCCATCAAATATTTTTAATATTGATAATAAAACATCAACAATTTTATATATAAATATATTTTTTTGTATTCTTTCTATATTTTAATAAATATGTTATACTTTTTTTAACATGATTATTAATTCATAATAAATTTAGTTTTAATTGATAATTTTTATTTTTATTCAAACTTTTCTTGTTAATTATTATGTAATTATATATAATTTATTTATTTAATTATATTTATTAATAGGAAGATTGGAAAGAAATCTTTTATTTTTTATACTTAACTTTGGGTTTTCTTTTCTTAATGTAATAACTTTATTTTTTAGGATATAACTGTATTTTTTTATTAAACCCCAAAATGTTGAAATTTATGTTAATTTCTTTTGATCGGGGTATAAATGTTACAAAAAAAACAAAGTCAATTATTGATCTTAAACATTGAATTTCGATGCTAAAATAGTCAAAAATTAGTTGACTATTGACGAAATATCGGGAAAGCTCAATAACGCAAGAACATTTAAAACGCATTAGCAAAACAGAAGAATGTGAATTTAGACACCGCCTGAATTGTCAGCTGATAATAAGGAGTAGAGGAAAATAATTTGCTTACAACATACAAAAATGAACTGTTTTTACACTGCATTATAACAAGGAATGAGAAATGGATTATCTACGATTATATAAAGTAATAATAATTGTGGCATAAAAAAAATTTAGCCGAAGTGCCAAATCACTAAAAAAAACATTACTTCAAAGCTATAATTTTCTTTAAAGTGCACTTAAATAATGCTTCATTAGATGGGAAACTGTCTTAAAAGAAGAAGGGAATTATATTTTGAAAAAATATTTAATTGTTTATATGAAATAATAAATTTAATAATAATTTTTTTGATAATTTTATTTTCTTTGAACTTTTGATGTTTTATGAGTTTTCTAAAATTAGATGTATATTGAATATTAATATTTAATTTATTAATAATTTTATTTAATCATAATGTAGTTTATAAGGAAACTTTTACAAAATCTTGTGAATACAAAAAATAAATTTTCTATTTATTTTTATTTAGATTTCGGATTTATGATGTGATGATTTCATTTAATTACTTTCAATTTTGTTATGTGTTCTTGCAATAAATTAGAATGCTTTAAATATCCTTTTGTATATCTCCATTTTAGAATGAATACGTGTAGTATAATATTTCCAAAGGAATAATAGAATGCATCTGCGTATCGAATGAGATTCTTTCCAATCGAACAGTTGGTTTGTTCCCCCTTCGGATAAAAATAAAATATTTTTTCCCTTCGGGATTTCTGAGCGGATGAAAGATTTTCATTCGTAAAGAGTAGAACCTCCTCTTACATCTCGCTCACGCACACCTCGAACGCTCTCTCATTTTCTCGCTCTGCTTACGTTCACCTCCCTCGATTCTTTTGTGCGGATTTTTTCCCTCCCTCGGGTTGCGTGTGGCCGGTACATGGGGGTGTCCCGTTGGGGCCACCCGTCGCGCCACCTCCTCCGCCCCCTCCGGAATTAAACGAGAGAGGAAAAAAATGTTTGCGCGCCATTGCAAAATCGATGTCGGGACGAGGATGAAATCATCCGAAGTGGTCTTTCTTATAGATGGTTGAGGATCGGGTCGCGCTGTCGCCGCCTGAATGATTGAAACAGATCCGCAACTGTCCGACCGAAGAGCGAAGAGCTCTCTGAACATGTCACGGTTTGTCAATCAAACTCTCGCCGGTCCGGGGATTAACAACGACCCATTAGCCATACTCTATTAGAGATACACACACACACACCCTATTTTAACTACTAGTTTTTTTTTTGTATTTCCATTTCGTGTAATCACCAAAATTGGATTCGATCCACCAGTTTTCGCATTGCG
The DNA here is from genome assembly GCA_963457615.1 of Nicrophorus investigator. Taxonomy (NCBI): domain Eukaryota; kingdom Metazoa; phylum Arthropoda; class Insecta; order Coleoptera; family Silphidae; genus Nicrophorus; species Nicrophorus investigator. The sequence continues at coordinate 12,407,791 of OY735141.1, read as the reverse complement.
AAACACGAATTTTAACACATAAACATATTGCCAACATTAAAAATAACAGGAATGTCAAAATTACATAATATAACATTTAATTATATTTACAATCTTTTTTAAATAAAATAACAAAAGTTTATTTTTTTCATATAATTCATAAATTTAGGATATAAAAAACATATATAGTAAAAATACATATTTTTTTTAACTAATTGTAATAAGCCAAAAATATATTATGAAAAACAATAAAAAATCTAATATTATTATTTAACTAATTACATTTTTGCAATAACTTTAGAGAATATTTAAATTTTATTATAAAAAAAATGGTTACTGCAACATATACCATAATAAGATACAAACAAATATAAATTGTTTCTTGAAAAATGTAATAATTTTTTCTTCAGTAAAATATTTTATCTTGAAATATTATTTTTGCAGGTTTAAGAAAGAAAAAATGTAGATGTAGTAATTAGTAAATTGCATCAATAATTATGTAATAATAAATTGCAAAAAAACACATTTTTCCTCAAAAATTGGAAATGTCCGAAGACCGCAGACTGAAGTATATTGAAAATATTTTTAAAAATTTATAAATCATGAATATTTCCACTGAATTACTTAGTGGTTTTTTATTTAATTATTGAATTAGAAAATTAACAATATGATATAATTAATTATCTATTACATCGATTATAAGACGTACCCTTATTTTATTTCTTACGCGCAACTTCCCATTACCCTGGGTGATATAAAAATATAATTACACCATCACAATACTAACATGCATTTTATAATCGATGAAATTAGATAATTTATACTTAAATATTAATTTTACTTTGGTCATTTTTGTTGTGCTTTTACACTGATTTCTCTTATAATAATATTTATTAAAACATTTTAACATATTACAAAGTATTTTGTAACAAAATGTATTTACAAACATATTTATAAATTTTACAAAACTGTTACAAAAAGTTTGTGTCATTTTTTTAAGAAATTAAAATGTTTTTGAAATTGTTGAAACTTTCACAATTCTCGACTAGAAAGGAAGATATATATTTTTTTTAATATGAAACTTTAATTTTCCATTCAATATTTGTTAGATATTAGATATAAGCAGTTTTTTCATTAAACGATTTTTGTAACGAACAAAATAAATAAAAATCCGATTGAACCAAATCAGGTAAATATGGTGTATGAATTAGAAAATTATTATTTTACATTTTCTTAATATTTGTTGTATAATTTATTATTAATTAAAGTAATTATTTCATCGTTATTATCAGAAATCTTGTTTGCACCAAAATACACTTTCTCATTGTTAATCTTCAAATCCAAATAAATACTAGAAAATTTTACTAAAAACAAGTTTACAAATATATTGTTTTCAAAATTGTTCAACGTTGTTTTTATTAATTTATATACAAAGTTGAATGTTATATATGAATTATCAAAAAAATAATATTATGTAATAGAATTAATGAATTAAATTTACTCATAATTAAGGACAAATAATAATTAAATATTTAAATTAATCAGCGTTGGAAATTACATTTTATGAATGGTATTTTGTGCATGAATTATTAAAAATAATCTTTTCTAATAATATAATTGAAACATTATCATAATTGACAAGGAATAAATAAATTATTATTAAATTAAATAAATTATTAGTAAGAGAACGACTCTAATAAAATTGATAAATTGAAGTACACAAACTTCAATTTACCAATTTTATTAGAGTTGTAAATTATTACAAATAATCTTTTCTAATATTTTTATTTAATAAAATTGATAAATTGAAGTACACAAACTTCAATTTACCAATTTTATTTAATAAATTTTATTATAATTGGTGAGGAACAGCAAGGAACAGTTTGAGTATGAATTACTAAAGTAATCTTTTTTAATAATATGATTGAATCAATTTTATCATAATTGACGAGGAATTATAATAAATTATTAAATTTATAAATGGATGAGCAATTCTTATAAAATTGGTAAAAATTGAAGTTTGTGTAAGAATTATTAAAAATAATCTTCTCTAATATTTTTATTACTAAATTTTATTATAATTAGTGAAGAACAGCAAATAAATAATTTTATAAATGATAAAAAAAATATAAAATTGATAAAAATAGAAGTTTATGTATGAATTATTAAAAATAATCTTCTGCAATATTTTTATTTAATAAATTATTATTATTAATAGTAAGTAAATAAATTTATAAATGAATGAGCGAATATAAAAATTGAAGTTTGTGTACGAATTATTAAAAATAATCTTTTCTAATAATAGAATTGATGAGGAATAGCAAATAAATATATTTATAAATGAATAAATGAATGAGCGATTCATATCAAATTGCTAAAAATTGAAGTCTGTGCATGAATTATTAAAAATAATCTTTTCTAATAATATAATTGATGAGGAACAGCAAATAAATTATTTTTTATCAAATTGGTAAAAATTGAAGTTTGTGTATGAATTAAAAAAAATAATCTATTAATATAATTGATTTTAACATAATTCGTGAGGATCAGCAAATAATTAAATCTAAAAATGGATGAGCGATTCTTAAAATGCAAGTTTGTGTATGAATTATTAAAAATAATCTTTTCTAATAATAAAATTGAATAAATGTTATCATATTTGGTGAGGAATAGCAAATTAATAAATTTAAAAATGAATGAGCGATTCCTATAAAATTAGTAAATTGAAGTTTGTGTATGAATTATTAAAAATATTTTTTTCTAATGATATTCTTGTATAAATTTTGTGATAATTGCTGAGATATATAAATAAATTAATAAATAAATGTGCGACTCAAATAAAATTTGTAAATTGTAGTTTGTATATGAAATACTGAAAGCACATTTGAATTCGTAACATATGAATGAACTGACACAGGTGTCTGCCTCGTCAAACTGTATTCCGCGTCTATGTTATTGTAGTGCGTGACCCGAATTAGGGTTAGAAGAATAGTTGCTGCAGATGGTTTGACCCTTGACCCACCGGAAAAAGGGTCCAGCGGCAGACGTCGGTACGTTTACCATCCATTTAATGGGGGTAAAAATGCCAGACTGAAAGTGAAGGGGCAAGCGGAGGAGCGGAGCGGATGGACCAGCGAAGAGCAAAAAAAAAAGGAAACCGTGAAACGAAGCGAGCGAGTGAGACAGAGATAGAAAACAAAAACATAATAATAATAAGCGAAACAAAAGGGAGTCGCGCGTACCAGCTGCTCGTCTGGCCACTGTCCCTTTTGACCCTTCCGATGACCCCTTTTTCGTTTGTTGTGTTGCGCGTTCAATTTTTTTTTCCTTCCTGCACTCGGTCATCATTTCCTTATTCAAATTCCTCGATGCCCCGTACCTGGGTCACCATTGTGCGCCCCGAATTAATATCAAGGGGTGAAGCGAAAGGGGTTGCTACTGCCTCGCCGAACTGTACGATCTTCAAACCTTTTTTTTTTGCTACATGCACACTATATAATCTCTCGCATTAAACTATCAAATGTAATTAAAATCGTCCAGGTAGACGTGGCTGCATTTACTAGTTTTTTTTTTCATCCACGCCCGTCGACGGTCCACTTAATCCCGTGGTTTACAAACATAGCAATCAGACCTTCCTTTATTCCACAAAGTAAATTCAGTTACAAACAACGTGCACGTTTTATAAACCCAAATAAAAAACAATATTTAATTAATTAATTACGTAAAACTATCATCTCAATTTTTATTTATTATAAAAGACCTGTTAATTCACAAACATTACAAAATAAAAATTATTATTGCTATTGAAAATTATCGATTTTTATAAAACTGTCTAATAATCATTTTATTTCTACTATTTTGTTTGATCCAGTTATAATTACTTGAAATTTAAATTTCATTATTAATTTTTTATTCAATTTCATTCATTTTCTCTAAGAAAAATGGATAAAATTAAATAAAGATATATTTTATAAATTCTAAAAGTTGAAGTTTTTTGGTAAAAACTGAGGTTTTTTTTTAAATTAATTAATTGTTTAAACTAAAGTTATGATTAATTAATCATTAAAGGAATATTACATGCGATTTTGATAATGATATAATATTTTTTTTTGTGAAAATTAAAAAAAAAACTTTTATCTAATTTTCTTTAGTGACAAGTTTATATAATTTAATAATTAATATTAATTTAATAAATATTCATATTCTCTTTATTGATAAGTTTATATAATTAATTTTATAAATATTTAGTTGCTAAATAATATATCTATTGAATATATTAAAAAACCTACAAAAAAGTGTTTTTAGTGCATTGATTTATCAATATTTATAAAAACTAATAAACAGTATTTTTTACATTTTCTCATTTTATTTAGTGATAAGTTTATGTAATTAATTTTTTTTTCAATAGTGATTTATCAATATTTATAAAAATTAATGGATTAAATTGTAGACAGTAATTTTCTCATTTTATTTACTGGTAAGTTTACGTAATTAATTTAATAAATATATTGGTTGGTAAATAATATATCTATTGAATATATAAAGAATTGTATACAAAAATGTCTTTTTCGCGATAATTTCTCAATATTTATAATAATTAATGGATAAAATTATAGATAGTTATCTTTACATTTTCTTTACTGATAAGTTTATGTAATTAATTTAATAAATACTTTTGTTGGTAAATAATATATCTATTAAGTATATAAAAAAAACCTACACAAATGTCTTTTCTGCAGTGATTTATCAATATTTATAAAAACTAATGGATAAATTGCAGACAGTAATTTCTACATTTTCTCATTCTCTTTACTGATAAATTTATGTAATTAATGCAATAAATGTATTGAAAAATAATATTTTTATTGAATATATATAAAAAAACCTACACAAAAGTGTCTTTACTGCAGTGATTATAATAACTTTTGCATCAAATTACAGACAATAATCTTTACATTTTCTTATTATCTTTACTAATAAGTTTATGTAATTTTATAAATATATTGATCGTTAAATAATATACCTATTGAATATATAAAAAAAAATATACAAAAGTTAGACATTAATATTTATTTTATCTTATTCTTTTTACTAATAAGTTAATATAATTAATTTAATAAATTTATTGGTTGATAAATAATAAATCTTTTAAATATATTAAAAAAATGATAACAAAAGTGTTTTTTACTGCAATAATAATAATGGATAAAATTATAAACAGTAATAATATCTGACGAATAAGTAAAAGTAATGTTATGTCTATTAAACACAAAAGCATCAAAATGTGTATTTATTGCCTGCAGGAAAGAACGACGAAGAGATGCGTATAAAATAAAACAGCGGACGTTAAAAGTGTCTGAATGTTAGTTTTCAAAATGAAATACGGCCGAGCGTTTGAAAATTATGGCGCAATTCGCTGCATCCACTTTCTCCCACCCTCATTACAATTATTATTATGTATTAACGAAGACCAGGAAAAGTATATTCCAAAACTAATGCAATTAAGGGTTCGCAAAGCACGGGGCAATTACACAAATTACTTACGCGAAATTTTCCTTCCTTCCCCTGCGTTATGTCAACGGGAAAAGGAAGACACCGAAAAAGGACAAGAAGGATAACGACGAGATGAAGACGGCAGCAGCTCTCTTCCGAAACTTTATTACATAACGCATTTCTTGTATATCCCAACAATAAATATTAGTTTATTTTTCAGGAATTGTTAGAATTTAATTTTAATTTTATTATAGCTATTTAATTGATTACTAATTTAATTAACTTAATTTTAATTTAATAAAATGTTGCTTAATTTTGAATTATTATTAATTAAGAATAAATTATTAATTGAATTAATTTTACAACTAAGAAATAATTTTTTATAAAAATAGCCAAATTATATAATTTTTAATTTACTAATTTTTAGTGTTTCTATAAAAATGTAAATATTAATTATAATAAAAAATGTATAAATACCTTCAGAGATTGAGAGAGATGTTGAATCCGACAGTAAATAAGATAGGTGTGGATGGTTTAAGAAAGGAAATGTGGATAAAATTCTTATATTATGTAATAAAAACGTAACAGTAACGATTGTCGCGTTTAAAAGAATTGCTTAATAGAGAAACGATTGTAACTTAATTAAATAAAACAACACAAAACTTAATTAAAAAAATAAGTTTGGTGATTAATTAAAAGATTATTGATTAACTAATTATTTAAAAACTAAAATTAACAACTTAAAATAATTATATTAAGCCCGGTTGCACTAGATTTAAGCCCTGAGTTGGTTCCATCGGGATCATAGAAGATCACGAAGTCATATTAATAATTATATTTCTGCTTTAAATAAAAGACTTTTGTTGCCGAGAAAATGTTAAGTACAAAATAAAAATTGCCCGATTTAATTTTTGTATATGATTTAATTTTTGTTATCAAAAAGATTTTTGGTTAGAATGTATTGGATCCTATAGGATATTGTGGAGTCCTTTGGAGTAAAGCCCGCTTCTGTGCGCCATTGCGGCATCACAGAATTTAATCCAAAGCGTCGAGAAGCACCGGCAAAACTTCAGCCTGACCGAATTCATTTTATTTAACATCGAACCACTTGAATTTTCACTATGTATTAAAATTGAATTTCGCGGATTTTTTTTTTGTTTGTAAATTCGGTTAGGTTTATTTTGGGTTGTAAAACGGTGTTTCGTTTATGCTGACGGACTCAAGACTGATGATCACGGGATTTGCGAAATCTGAGGTGGTTGCAAAACGTGTATGGGGTGTGCGTTTGTGTCTGTAAAAATCCTCGCGAGGATGAATGGAAGGTGGAGCTCTGCACAAAAGGTGTTGCAATTGTGTTGTATTCAATTTGGCAAAACAGGTATACGATGCTTGAGAAGGGGAGAGAAAAGGAGCGAATTGAGAAAAGTTGGGGTGAACAAAAAAATGGTGAAGAAGAAAATTTCACTACCGCGATGTTTCTTCCTACTCTCTTTTTTATGCGTTTCGTGCAATCTCTTGTCTGGCGTTTTCCCCTTTTTTATCATCATCATCATCATCATCGTCGGTGGTGTATCGTGCAAAGGATGAGGGAAAACTTTTTTGAAATATGATTCAGTAACCACCGTTTATGTAATATAAAAATAAAAGTTTCGTCGGTTCCATTATACAAAATGAGATATATTTCAATTTAAAATAATTTACATAGTCGTCTGGCATACAATTTACGAACATAAAAAGGTTTTAAAATTATATACAGATAGTTATATAATATAACAATATTTATTATTAGAATTTAAGTTAATGCCAAACCTTATTAAATAAATATAATTAATCGAATAGTCAGCAATATCGCGGACTGTTTGAAAACGGTCTTTAAAATATGTAGCACAAATTTAGGGTTCTAGTCTTCTAGAAGATTATTGAAGATACGTGATATTGCTGTACATTATTTTCTGATTTTGAAATATAATAGTAATATTACATTCATAAATTACAAAAATAAATCTTAAAAAAACATAAATAAATAATAAACAATATATTGAAAATTTCTAATAATTTAGCTATAATTAAATAATAATTAATTGTATAATCTCTTATATATTACAAAAATATTTAGAATCATAAAAAATGTAAAATTTTGGGAGTTTAACAAAGAATTAAGTTATTATTTTCTTTATAAATTCATATCAGAAAAAATCTATTTTGTTTTAAAAAAATATTCATGAATCCAAGAAATTTGTAATTATAATCATTTATAATATATTTATTACAATAATTACAAAATTTGTTAACAAAATTTATGCGAGTTTTCCAAATTTTTTATATTATATTTTTCTAAATTCACAACAAATAAAATCAATAATTTTAGTTTGTTTAAGAGAAAAGAAAATAAAGATTAAATTGATTAGCAGTTCTAAAAAATTTGGAATTATTATAAAATATTTTTAAAATAATATAAATTTGTTAACTGATTTTTGAAGAGTTTATCAAAATTTTGATATATTTTTCTTTGTAAACTTGTATGAAATGACAAAAATAAAAAAAATACAATTACAATTTTTGTTTTATTTAAGAGAAATTAAAACAAAAATGAAATTGAACAAGATATATTTAATTATAATAAAAAAATTTTTTTTAGAAATTATGCTTAGATTTTTTATTTTGAAATTATTATAATAACAATAAAATCAAAATAATTTAATAATTATACTAAATTTTATATAAAATTTATGAGAATTTAGTAAAGGAAAATTGGAACTTTTGGTAATAATAACAGTATTTTTTTTATTTTGTGTAAGAGAAAATATAATACGGATGAAATTGATAAAATGCTATTTACATGTGCAAAAAATACGTAATTACAATAAAATATATTTACTTTAAATTATTGTTATTAATAGTAATTTATGATTATTTTGCAAAGAAAATATTTAGTTTGAAATCTAGGTTCGAATAAAAATAATACGAGAAGTATTGTGTTTTGCGTGAATAAAAATTTAATATGGAAGTGCTTTTTGTGAGTACAAAAAATGATTAATTACATTAAAATGTAATCCTAAATTATTTTTATAATCATGCTAAATTTTGCATAAAATTTATGACAATTTTGCAATAATTATAGTAACTATATTATTGTAAAACCAAGAGGAAATTAGCAAATATTTTTTTTTATATCATATTTAAAACAATATAAATATAGAAAATGTATAAAGTAATCTGATTGTGATAGTAAGAATAATACTGTATTTTATTTTGTAATAATAGAAAATAATGAGAAAATTGATGAAATACTATTTGCAAGTGCAAGAGATACGTAATTAGCAAAGTAAGAGAGCGAATAAAGTGAAAATCGCTAGTGAACCAAGCCCCGTGCCTTAAAGGCTTCCAGCGTTAAACTATATATTCCTTACATACGCCACTTGTTGCACAGAACATACAAGAAAGTCGTTGAGATGTTTAGAATATAAGAGGATTTTACACCATCAAAATCTCTACAGAAATAAAATTATTAATATTAATTAAATATTCTACACTTTGTACAATTATTCTACTTAAAAATAGTTATTTAAATAAAAATATATCATTTTTATGATATAAATTTTATAATATAATTGAATCTTTGCATTGGTGTGACTTCAGATTATTAAAATGATTTTATTTTTTTTTGCAGATTGATTTCTAAAATATTGAAAAATTTTATGAAATTATTTATTCAAATATATTAATTAAAGTGTATTTAAGTTAAAAAATGAAATTATTTCAATATACAGCAATATCTCACATAGTGCGGCTAAGATGTATTATAGTCCGGTAAGAAAATATCAAATAAGTCAGCAAAATAAAAATATATTCCAGTCTATATAGTCAAGCCCCTTTTAGTGTTTTGTATTTTGTATACTGTTTTAAAGTCCTCGAATAGTCCGGTTTCAAACATTATGTGAGGTATTTCTCTACGTAACTGGAATTTATAATTGTTTCGTAAAATTTCTTCATTAAGGATTTTTATAATATCGAAGATGGATATATTTCAATAAATATTGAAAAATAATATATTAGTAATTTATTATAGTAATAAAATAAATTTTATAGTATACATAATAAAATGTATACAGAAAGGACTATTGACCGCAGTCTTTCCACTCAGTGTTTTAATATATAATTTATTTTAAATAATTATATTTTATACAAATACATAGAAATCAAATTAGTTTGTGAATAAATGTATATTTATTTCGGAATAAATGAAAACTGTATGTTTTATTGTCGAATTTCATTAAAATCCGTTAAATATAATACATAGGTTATATAAATAAGAGATTATTGGGTTGAAAAAGTCAATAACTATCATTTTTATGTAATGTTATTATTGCTGGAATACATGTTTTATTATTAAGAGACTAATATATTTAATTATATCAAGTTATGTTACTTTAAATATTTGTTATTTTTTACTAAAGATAAAGTTGCATCAAGCATTTTAAATTACAGCTTTCAGTACGGATTTATTGAATTCGAAGACGAATTTGACTATTTTTTTATATAAAATTCAGCTCTCCGTCCACGTGGCAAATTGTTGGAAAATTCATATAATTTTTTTAACAGTAATGTTAAAGGTTGTTTTCTCCAAATAGGTTGGCGACCTCTAAATTGGATCTTAATAATGTTATTTTTGATACGAAGGAATAGAATTTTATGTATTTATTTTTTGTTACTCATTACATTTTTATTAATTTTTTTATTAGATTGAGCAATTAGTAATGTCGTAATTTTTGATGAGAAATGGATTTGATCTTACATATTGATTATTTTGCATCAAAATGTATTATATTTTTCTACAAAAAATGCAAAAATATGCATTTATATGCAATTTCGTTATATTTTCCAGAACGTTTTTATCCGTAAAACCAAAATCTCCATCACATTAAACATCTTTTTTATTATTTTCTTATTGTTCATCTTCAAATTCAAATAAATATTACAAAATTTAACTGAAAACAAAATTTTATAAATTGCACCTAACAATCTCAATTTTCTGACAATTTCTTAAGAAAAAAACCGACATAACTCATTGTCCAATTATTGCAATAAATATTATTGATTTATAAAATTAAATAAATTTCAACCGCCATACTTAATGTTCAATAAAAAATATATAGTAAATAAAAAAATATGACAAAATAAATAATATTGTTTCGTAAACTATTTTATTTTATATTTTTCGCATTAACTAATTAACATCACTCATTGTATGCTTTCATATAAAATGGTTAATTAAAATGTCAGCTCTGGTCATTTTATTACGTAGACTGTTATTATAATAATATAAAACCTAATTACATTTACTAAATTAAACTAAAAAAATTATTACCGTATTGTAATGATAATTCAGTAAAATTTATCTTTATCAATGGATAATGAATTCTGACTGAAATTTCCGAAAAAATATTGAAATTTCAGCTTTACAAAACATTCATGATAAATTACTATTAAGTTTTCTTTTCACGACTAAATATTCTTTAAATCATTGTATAACAATATTTATTACAAAATAAATATTTGCAAACATATTTCAATAATTAGAATTAAAATAATATAATTAATTATATAATTGTCAAAAATCGATTTCATCTGATTTTCTTGTTTCATTGCTTTCCTGTAATTTGCTTTTAAAATTTTAAATATTGATATTTTAAACACTGATTTTGTTTAGAAAAATAAATTTTCAAATAATTACAAAAAAAAAAATATTTTGAATTTTATTAGCATAAAATAAAGTAAATATACTATTAAAGTTCACATTTATAAATTATGTAAAATTCCAATTAAAATTAAACCAAAATTATTTAAATATCTTACCTTTAATTTACACCTCTTCTGGGTAGAGGATGAAGAGAGTAGAATTAATATTGCCATAATAATTTTTAATTTTAACCTGAAAATAATATTTTAATTAATTTAAATAATAATTTTATAAAGATATTCGTTACTACGAATTTAAATAATTTGTATTTTTACATATTTTTAGTGTTATTGTAACAAATTATAGAAGTTATATTTAAATGATAAATGTTATAATTTGTTAAGACTTTAAAGCTAATTTTAATAACGTAAATTTCAGGAAATTATACAATTTTAGAGATAATTCCTTGTCATATTCAATACAAAAATTAATCGAAATACATAATATTATTGTTAGTAACATTTACTGTAATTATTATTTAATTATAAAATATATTTTGTAATTACACAAAACTTACATTTGAAAATGTGAGATTTTACTGTTAAGATTTCAATCTTGAATGTAAAAACTGTGAAATTAAATTGGATAGAGTTGTCCCGGCACCGGAGGAATTTCAAATGTACGACCAGTTTAAAAGACCCGCACTTATGGACTGAAATATGCATGCACGAATCGTATTTACCTGCGAAACAATTAGGAAGTGTGCGTTTTTTTCGGGGGTCACGTAAAAAAAAATATATAAAAGGAGAGTTAACAACAGGCGACTCGGCGTTCGGAAAGAGGACGAGGGGGACTTTTTTTATGGTAGCTTCAACCTCATTTAAATTATTCGTTATTAAATTGATACCGCATACACTGTTCATGTTACTTCTTGAGAAACCGGTAATAACTTCAAATTTAATTGATGATTTCCTTTGATTATTCTATAATATAAATTTGTAAAGTATAATTTATTATATAATGCTAATTTAGATTACGAGTAGCTTCGTTTTGCGAGTATTTTTTTTACTTAATAATCGAGTTCTTATATTACCTTATCAATTACCAATTATTCTACATTACAAACTTTCTCATGATAATTGATATATTCGCTATGATATATGAGTGATTTGTATTATGAGCACTGTTTTAGAATATTTACATTTTTTTTTATAGAAATTGTTAGATAAATCGCAGTCAGTATTAAACAATTTTGCTTATGCAATTTTATCTTTATAAAAATAAAATATTATAAAAATATAAATATAGTCAAATATTCTTTACAAATAATCGTAATGTTTAATGATAGTTTAAGATGTGATGTTTCGAATTTGTTACTATTAATAGACAACATTTATTGAATGTTTACATTTACTATTGACCCCAGTCTTTCTGCTTTTAATTTTTTTTTTTAAGACTTTACAATTATTTTGAAAATTGTACAAAATAGTAAAAAATTTGTTAAAATATGATAATAAATATAACAAAGTAATAGAATAAGTTTATTTTAATAATTAATGAATATTGCAGAAAAATTTTTTTTTTTTGGAAAATTTATAAATTTTTCTCTACTATAATTTCATATTATTTTTAGAAAGTTTAGTATACAATTCTGAATTCTTTTGCAAATAGTATTTAGTTAATTTATTATAATAATACTGTATTTCATCACATATTACATTTATAACTTAGATTCATAAAAATGAAGTATATAATATTTATATTTGTTATTACATCATAATAATACAAATTAAATAATAATGTGGAAAGAATCTAAAAACAAATTTAATGTACATTATTGAATACAAAAATGATGTAAAAAATATTGTCATTAGCTTTAAAATGGATTTAAGTAATTTTGACAATAAAATCTGCTTATCCGTTTAAATTATGTGATGTCAAAATTCAAAACGCAAATTCATTTTTGTCATATTTGTTCAAGAAATAATTTGAATTTATTTTGAGTATATTTAATATTTAAAAAAAAAATCAATGAAATTACTTCGTTTTTAACTGACTTACCTCTTATTGTCGTCAAAATAATTATAACATATACAATATATTACTATTTTAGTTTTGAAAATAAATAAATTACAATTTGAGATTTGTGTCTAAAGTTATTTTTTTGTGATTTTTTTCCTTCATTTTACTAATATGAAGTTAATGATAATATTTAAGACCTTTTTTCAATATTTGTTCGTATACTATTTTTTAATTTAGATAGCATAGTTACAGTCATATTTCGATTAACGAATAGGAAAATAAAAGAAATTAATTCATTTTTAAGAGTAAATATACAGTTGCCAAAATTAAGATACGTAAGGAAAATGAAAAGCTTTTTTAGATTTTTTTTTTAATAAATAATTTATAATTTGAAATTTCAGTCTAAAGATGCACAATCAAATTTTTGTCTTTCATTTTGCTTCTAGTTATAAAGTACTCATAACGTTTTCAATAATATTTTAGACATATTTCAATATTAGTTCAAGAAATTTTTAAATTTATTTTTGATATATTTAATTAGTAGATTTATATACAAATTTCTACTTAACAAATTTAAAAAAAATGTATGTACCACGAACAGGAAATTCAACAAAATTACTTTATTTTTAGAGGTAAATATACTGTTTTTTTGAGAAATAAAATTTTTAAAAATAAATAAATTGTAATTTGAGTCTAAAGTTGATTGTTTGTACTTTATTATTTCGTAGTTTTCACTAATATTTAGGCCATTTTTCAACATTTGTTCCAGAACTATTTTAGATGTTAGTTTTAGTTTATGTAATTAGCAGATTTATATACAATTTTCTATTTAAGAAATTACAAATTTTAATATACCACAATTTTAATCAATATTGAGTCGTAACGTTTTTAACAATATTTTAAGCCTTTTTTAATATTTGTTCGATAACTATTTTAGAAGTTAGTGTTTTTATATTTAATTAGCAGATTTATTACAAATTGTTATTTAATTATTATTACTTAAATTTTAGAGTTAAATACAGAGGTGATACATTCCTTCCAATGGAAAGTCGAACAAAGAAAAGTTTTAGGAAATAAATTAATTGTTAATTTTTTTCTTCCTTTTATTTAATCATCCTCATTTTAATATTTTTGTTGTAATTTTTACCTTGAAAATTCGTTATCAGAGGTAACATTAACTTAATTATTATTTTATTAACAAATAACAACAAAAAAACGTAATTTAAATGTATTTTAATTAACTCAGAAATAATAATATTTACATTGATACATTTTTTTCTTCATTACTTTACTTCATTCATTTCAATGAACAATTTAATGATAATTAAATAAATTCCCGGAACGCCACAAAAAAACCTACAACGAATATTTTTTATCAAACAATTATTGCAAATATCCCCAACAGTTACAGAGTATACAGATTTTTTTTTTTATAAATAAACACTCGTGAAAAACAAACAGAATTTTTACGAAAATACAAAAAAAAATATAACCGAAAACTGTGGAACAAATATTATGGATAGCCGTATTCAATTTATAATTAAATATTTTGTGTATTTACATCACCGACGCGTGTGTATTATTTTTGTTATATTTAAATAGCGAACCGAATATGTATATATATTTTATTTTATTTTTACACTTTTTGTTCTGTTTTTGTTGCTGCAGCCGCTGCTGTTTCGTTGTTGTGTGCAACGCAGCCCATTCAAAATTAATTCGATATTGTTTTATTCGAGCGACTATTTCGCTTTTATTTGTATATAAAATTCACCATTATTGAATTACCGAATTCGCGTACATCGAAATTGGAAGCTAGAATTATTGAGAGATGTCTAAAAAATAAATTTAAATATTACGCATTGAAATCATCGATTATTAAATTACTTTATGTAATTTTTCTTTAAAAAATTGTGTAAATAATTTCAATATAAATAAAAAAAAATATTTAACTTTATTTTTAAATTAGCTTATGAACTGTTGCGTCCTCTATAACAAGGCGCGGTAGCTTCGGAACTTACGTAATCTCCCTCTGTGGGATGGAGGCCGAACTATAAAGGAACTGCATTATCGGCAGGCTTTTATAGAAAAAAATGCTTAGAGGTCGATTAGGGGTGGTGTACAAAAAAAAACTCACGCACGCTTCGCATGGGGTGGAAGCCGCAACCCTAATTGTTTTTTAATGGACACGTGACGGGCGTTCTGTTGTTTTTTTTTCAATTCCCTACCTACCCCAAACCCCTACGATTTTTTGTCGACTACCTGGCTTTTTACACTGTATTTAGGGGTTACATGGACTTGTCAGCACAATAACGGGGTGGGATTTTTTTATGTACTTCGTGTTAATACACACTCTTTTTTTAATGCGGCTCGCTTACAGGAGGTAGTTTTTTTTCCGGTCTGCTACGTACCCTACCGTGTTTTTTTTTGTACAAAGGGCATTACGTGATAATTGGGATATATAAATATTATGACTTTTTTATTGGTTGTAAGGCTGCTGCTGTGACGGTGTTATATAATATTTTTTTCATTTCTATTCTTTTGAATTGCTTTAATAAAAAAGGTAGATAAAAAATTATTCCTGTTAATAATGGATATGTTATGAAACCTGTAGTTAAGGTAATTATTACTTATTTCTTTTTCAAATATTTTTAGTACTGAATCCACACCAAATTATTTCATCTACTTAATATATAATATTTATTTTGTAGAACAACAAATTTTCTTCATTAAAGATTAATAAATATGTACGAAAACAATAAATTTTTTTTTGAATTAATTTATTTAAATTATTTATTTTCAAAAAATTTAGTTTGCAAATAAATAAATTTACGGTTAAAAAAAAAACTATTGGTAAGCGACTTATTACAAATATTAATAATTGAGTGAATTGTTTAATTATATAATACAGATTATTTATTAAAGATATTAAAAAATAAATTTAAAAAAAATAATAGTTGAATTTTTTTTTAATATTTCAAATTTGCAATCATTCTTCTGGATTTCATTTCATACAACTATACTTTGCGTAATACGGGTAAAGGTACTGTGTGAAACTGCAATAATCAAGGATTTTAAAAGTTATAATATGCATATTTTTGTCTGCAAATGATTTAAGAGAAATATTAGTGCAAGACGCAGAGTGGACTAACTATGCATAAAAGTCTCTAGTCGATGCACCTCTTGTTGTAAATAAACAGATGTATAAGTATAAAGTTATGAAACATTTAGAACTAGGTGTACTCCAAATTCAAGTACTTTCATAAACATATATGGAACTTCTACAAAAACTTCTAATAAATACCCTTTTTTTACTTAAACATCAATTAAAAATAAAGTTCTATTCTCAATCATAAAGTTATAATAATAATCATAATTTACTTTATAAGTAGAAACGACTTTCAGAATTATTTTCTGCGAGCATCACAATGGATGAACCTAGTCTTAGTAAGAATATTGAAGTATAATTATATAGTCTGTAATCAAACACTGGACACAACAAGTCTAAAATAAATCATTAAGAACATAATCATAATAAAGACACCAAATTTAAAACATAGTTTAACAGAAAGAATTATATTCATTAATGAAGTTATTTACAAAAAAATGTTTTGATTACTTAACATTCCGAACCCTCGAGATTCCACATCGATAATAGCAAACAACATTCCATAGTGTCTATATTTCATCACTGGGACATGAAAATATTTTATATAAAAATATCAAAAATTACGTAATTTTTATAAATCAATACAAATACTTTAAATGTTTTCAATTGATACTTGTAACTTATTATAAATATTAATAATTGAGTGAATTGTTTAATTATATAATACAGATTATTTATTAAAGATATTAAAAAATAAATTAAAAAAAAATCATAGTTGCAATTTTTTTTTAATATTTCAAATTTGCAATAATTCTTCTGGATTTCATTTCATACAACTATACTTTGCGCAATACGGGTAAAGGTACTGTGTGAAACTGCAATAATCAAGGATTTTAAAACCTTATAAAAATAAACAATCAATCAATCAAATTTGCAATAATTTTAAAAATAAGTAATTACAGCAATAATTTGCATAATACGGGTAATGGGTTTCTCACTGTTACTAACCGCATTAATAGAAGATTTTAAAACCTCATAAAAATAAACTATTTCAAACAACATCTTTGTAAATCCGTTAATAAAATTTAAATTTGGAATAATTTTTCAGGATCTCATTTCATTAAGAAGTAATAATTTGCTTAATGCGGGTAATGGGTTCCTCACTGTTACTAACCGCACTAATTGAGGATTTTGAAACCTCATAAATAAATAAATAAATAAACTATTTCAAACCACATTTTTGTGAATCCGTAAAGAAATATTCTTGTTATTAATTATTACTAAAACCAGTAATAACTGGTAATAATAAAAACGCATGTGGATAGGCGCCAAAAAATATATAATTAAAAGAAACCATTATTATTTATATTTAATAATAAATAAATAATTAATTTTAGTTCAAAGCAAAATCTCACGATTTCGTAATTACACGTTTTTTTTTAAATACGATTTGCACGGTAATTTATTAACATGATTTTGGTTTAATATATCAAAACCTGCGGTTTCGATTTACACTATTCACTAAGAAATTTATCTTTGGTGTAAATCGGAGGATAATTATTTACTTATTGTAAATTTGTAATAAAAAAGTAGTGTAATTTAAAAATTCATAAGAAAATTCTAAAATATCCTTTTATTTTCTTACTATTAATTTCTTTAGAACCAGTTTAAAATATATAAATTTGATATTATATAATATCAAATATATTTCAAAGAGATTTAAAATCTTAAATTGTTAGAAACTAGAATATTCTATGCGTCTGTGAATATTAAAAATTCTAATTAATTTTAACTTGATTAACGAGCGATGTCTTGTAATATAAGTATTATTAATACTCATTGTCTAACGAGCGTCTTGTGATCACTTTGTAGGTGATGTTTGCTTTGATATACAAGGCACTACTTTCAACTTATTGAATTTTTAGTGCAACCGTAGTGCATGAAAATTTTAGTAGGTGAAACAACTACTCTAACAAATCTGAAGGCACTGAAACATCTAATTTATAGATATATAACTGGTATACCTAATAGATATTTATGTTCCATATTACACAGTCTGGATAAAACATTATTTTTTTAGTATTTTTTTAACTATAAGTATGTATGTTTGCATTTATGAATAAATATCGTACATTGTTAGTTTACTAAATAAATTACTCTGAAAGATAAATAAATAAGTTATTTAAAGAAAATTCTATACAAATGAAAATGGCTATCGACCAAGGTTTTTCTGTTAATAACAATTATCATATCGAAAGAAACCAAAAAAATATGTAACCAGAGAGAAGGAAAGAACATAATTATAAGGACATTCAAAATTGGAAAATGGTACATGAATTTGGGAGTTTATTTAAAAATATACTATATATAATATTCTTGTGCATTGTTACTTAATTTTATAAATGTAAGCTGTAGTAATCCAAGATGTTCTTAGTCTTTTTCTTGCGTTAATTCGCAAAGCTGAGGCCAAAAAAAAACTTAACAAGTATTAGGAGTGGTAGTTCGGAGGAAATGGCAATGGCATTCCTTATCTAGTATGATATCCCTTTATGACTTGAACGGAGCAAACAAAGCGACGAGGGCTCTTCTATTTTACAGTTGTTTCGCCACCAGAGAGCATTGTGTGTGTGTGTGTGTTGGGTGTGCACTTATAAGTGTGTGTGTGTGCATCTGTGGGTTAGTGTGTGCGGGTGTCTCTTTTAATAATTTCTGGGGCCGGCGAGGAAACAAAGATGGCCGCCTTAAAACTAACCTCAATTTATCAATGTCTTCAAGATAAGGAAACAATGGCGCGTGTAAAACATCCATTGTTTCTCTTCTCGTTTCGTAACGGGCAAAACAACCCATCTTTGTGTTTGTATGCATATACACACACAAACAGACGCACACACATAGAGCAAGAGCAAGAGAGAGACGGATAGAGGAGAGAAAGACCTAGAGTGGAGAGACACCGTTGTGTTAAATGTATGGAACGCTGTTGAAACAAAACACTGCACAATGACCAAGGACTCGAATTTAATTCGCCGGCTGGGGAGAGAAAAGCTCCTGCAGGATGAATAAAGAGCCGAGAGGAGAACCTCTATTCGTTTTACTAAATACTTCTGCAACTACCCGCTGCTCTTACTTAACTATATTCTCTCAATCTTATTATTTTTATTTCTAATGTATTCCGTTACATTATAAACTTAATAACAATAATTACTCGAAATCCAATTTCTTTGGTAATTAGGGCCGAATACGGCAGAGATGCCTGGAATAATTATATCGGAGAAGAAAATCTTTGTTTGTTCCATTTATTTACATCAACGTCTCTCGAGCTCGGTCACGTCCACGCGAAACATACTCTCTACCCTCCTTCATTCCTTCTTACATCCTTCCCACTTTGGATTGGACGGAGCAGCGCCCGTCTTAAGCACCTATGGAATAAGTAAATAATTATGTTGAGTTTCGAGACTCAATTACATTACCATTTTTATTATTTCCTATTTCTCAATTAAGCAACTTTCTAATTAACGCGACGTTTTAACTTTCATTAATTAAAGTCTTTCTCGAGTTTAACTCATTTCTATTTGTCAGCAGTTTTACATTCTGATCATATTATTTAATTGTGAGAATATTAATAGTTCTACTTTTTAAACATTCTATAGAGATATGTGATCAACTTTAAAGTACAGTTTACTTAACAATAATGAAATTAATGAATTTATTTATTTTTTTGTACATAAATACCTCGGATAGTCCGGGAAATAGTTTTTGCTGTTGAATTAAAATTTAGTTTGTTTTTAAATTTTTAAACCGGACTATAATGAATCCAGACTGATCCAAGTCAGACTATTCGAGGTATTATTATATACTGGTAATTATAAACCAAATTTAGGGCTAATATGAATTATTAAATAATTAATTCATTTTCATATTTTTAAAGTATCTTTCTTTATATACGTGGCTTATATTATTTTCTGATCATAATTATCATTAAATTGTAAGATTTGTAACAATATTAGTAGTTTTACTTTTTAAACATTGAAATTAGTAACTAATAATTTAATTTTCATATTTTTAAAGCATTTTTTATATTACTTTCTTTAATTATTATCCTTAAATTCTAAGATTTGTAAGAATATTAGCAGTTCTACGTTTGAAACATACTATACAAATATGTGATCAACTTTAAAGTACACTTTAACAATAATAAAATTAATACTTCACATAATCCGAGAAATCATTTTGGCTGCTTAATTAAAGTTTAGTTTGTTTTTAAATTTTTAAACCGGACTATAATGAATCAAAATTGGACTATTCGAGGTATTGCTATATATTCGTAATTATAAACCAAACTTAGAGCTAATAGAAATTATTAAATAATAATTTAATTTTCATATTTTTTATGTAGCTTATATTTTTTTTTAGTTTTGTGTAAATTGTGTTTGGATACAGTTTATATAACAGATAAATTTTAAAGAATCTGACGTAACTTCAACCTGTATAAATAGTGTACGAATACAGTAACGACTGGAGACTTTATATAAATGCTTGTGAATATATTGTGTTTAGAGAAGTTTTATCAAAAGGAAATGTTAATTAGAAGAATAGTTTAGATATTTAATGATTTTGTTATTTCTAATTTTAAGAATAATAATAAGAAAATAAATAAATCTAATTAAAAATGATATATTTATTGATTAGATAAATTATTCTGAAGAAAATGACATGGATAGATGCAAAATGATAGTCTTGTAAGTTGAGCTTTTCCTGCCTTGCGGATGGTGCGTCCACCCTCCCGCTCCTGCGCTTCCTTCCTTAACCCACCTTCCCATACGGTGGAATTGTATGCATGATGCGAGAGACCCAAACCCAAGTGGGTTTCAGCGTCGCGCCTCCGTCTATCCCCGCGTGTACATGAAATCTAATACAGAAAACCTGGAACAAAAGAAAATCATCTGACGGACATTTCCCCAGGAAAAGAGGGGGCTAAAAACTCCTTGGTCGACCAATGAAAACTCGACTGTGTGTTCAGTTGTTTTATTGATCGGTATTTCAGACGGTGTGCTTGCTCTCTTCAGACGTTCAGGGAGGGAAGGACGACGTACACTTACTCTTTTACGTAATGCACACGTACAAGTGGAACGAAACGAAACGAACGAACGAACGAAAAGCTCAGGACGAGGGGAAGCGAAGGGAGGACGGTCGGTGCTCGCCGCGGCGGAGGATGGGGGATGAACGGGAGAGCGTCGACGCTGCCGCCGCCTCCTCCTTTCGCTCTCCCCGACACCCCTCGCGCTCTCTTTTACAAAAGGCCTCCCCCGGTTCCTTTTTCGCTGCCTTCTGCAAAAACCTCCCTCCCTTGATCATCAAGGATCCGTGCGTCTCGTGGAAATTGGAAAAAGAGGGGCAACAGCGCTCCTCCACTCATTACTTCTTTTTTTTTGTTCAAACGGGATTAGAATTTAATGAGTATACCCGGCGTATCCACCATAAACAACACGGCTTTTATCTTCAAGCAATATATTTAAATAGTTTTCAAAGACTTTCCTGCATGTTAAGTAACTTGTCAAGTATACACGCGTTGTCATCTATTTATTTTTCTCAAGAACAAGTAGTTTGCCAAGTAGTAAGCACTATTACAAGCAACGCAATAATACATGTATTACAACGTATTCATATACAAAATTATAAATACTAATCAAATATTTTTTTACATGCCAAGTCACTTCAAGTATATGAAATTGACAACTTATATACTTCATAAAACACATTTATATTGTTGTCAAAGGCTTTACTGTTACGTAACTTGTCAAGTATACACTCGTTGCAATCTATCTATTTTTTAAAAGTACAAGTGGTTTGTCAAGTAGTAAGCACTAGAATAAGCAATGCAATAATTAAAACATGTATTAAATCAAATACTTATCAAATCTCTTTATTATACTGCAGTTACTTCAAGTATACACCCGTTTCCATCTATTTATTTTTCACAAGTACAAGTAGTTTACCAAGTAGCAAGCACTAGCACAAGTAACGCAATAATTGAAATATATTATGTAACTACATCAACGTGTTCAAATACAAAATTATAAATACCTACCAAATCTTTTTATTACACTGTAGCAAGTTTTTACATGCCAAGTTACTGCAAGTATATGTAATTGACAACTTGTATACTTTATAAAAAAATATTTAAATATTTAAAGGATGCAGCAAAACCTACATGTTGTGTAACTTGTCAAGTATACACTCGTTGCCATTTTTCACAAGTACAAGTAGTGTGCCAAGTAGTAAGCATTAGCACAAGCAATGCAATAATCAAAACATATTATGTATAAAATATTAAACGATTAAGATTTTTTTTTTAATTTTACAGAAATTCTTATATGCAATACATGCTTTTACGAATTTTTTGTTTGTCTGTATATAATTACTACATAATTATATACTTGTCACCTAGATCATAAAATATAGATAAAACTATGCACAATAATATTAGATACTTTACAGAAAAACTATTGCATATGAAATGATCTATTACGATCAGATATTTGAAAAATAACTTAACACTTCTTGTTTAATTTATCTAGTATTTATGTACCATTTAAACTAAAATTGATTTAAATATATATTTTATAAAGTAATAAAAATAAATGTAATGTTGAGAAAACGTGAGAAATATAAACTGATCATAATAACAGGCTGTCCTCATAAACATGTTATTCTGTTACAGTATAAATCCTTGAATATCTTATTCAGCTTCTATTTTCTCTGGATCTAATAATCAATATTATTATATAAATACATTTATACCAGCGACATTGACTTAAATGAAAATATGTTTGCAGATGACACCTATTTATTACGTAGTATCATAAAAAAAACAGCTTTCATGCAACAACAAAAAAAAAACATGAACATGTACTTTATAATATTATATAATAAAATATAATTATATAATAATTGCAATTATCTACAATTTTTTTAGAAAATTACATAGTGAAAAATATATATTTTTTTATTAATAAATTTATTATTTAGTAGCTGCCACATACTGGAAATAAGTAAATAGTTTTAAAATAACAAGAAATAATAAAAAATAATAGGGGAATAAGTTTTCATTGGAAATATTTCAAGTAACAAAATTATAATAACATTAATTTTAACAAAAATGATAAAAAAACTAAAATATTATTATATTTGAAACCTACAGCGGAAGTTAAGGGTTTAATACCTTTTTAGTCTATGTTTTTTTTTTCTTAATGTCAACTAAGTTTTTGGCCAAAATATTAAAATTATTTTCTAATCTCTTTTGGTATCGCGCACTAAACACAGAGATTTTTCTTTATTCTTTTGGCGATCTTTTAGAACCTCAATGTTTGTATTCCGTAGATCCACACAGATTTAAATATTACTTTATATTTGTTTCCTAATGATAACAGTATTTTTTTTTCCAAATAATTTAGAAAATCTGTTACTTAATTTCCATATCAGTGAACAATCTACAATTATATCTAATTATTTAGTCATGAGCTTCTGAAATAATTTTTTTGTTTAAAATTTCTTTTTTCACAGTGAATGTGAATGTGAATTCTTTTCATTAGGATTTATACATATTTAAATATTTTTCAAATTGTATCTTCAATGTTATATAATATTATTAAATCAGACGGACAGAACAAATATAGTATAGATATTTTCAATTGGATTTAATTAAATGGAAATGGTAATTTGATTCGAGCTGAGCTACGGCTACGGCCATTTCTTCGGCGAATGTAATTAGATATTCTTGTATGGGGAGACGTGAAATTTGGTGAAAAGAAAATTTAAATATTTAACTTGATGGCAAAGGTCAATAAGAAAATATTAGATTACTCGACCACCAACTGCTGGACGTTGCGGCTCGACGGACGGCGCCGTAACGGCACACTGAACCGAATTTAAATTACGCCTCGAACACAAAAGCCGACCATCGTTTTTCACCGCATCCATTTAAGAACCCAACAAACCCAGCACAAATACAGTTTGCTTTCAATTATCCTTACTAACTTAACTTATAGCTATTGAAAAACTAGATTTTAGACAATATTATAATATTTTATTAAAAATATATACTCATTTTTTATACTTACAAAAAATGTATTATAAAAATAAATATATATTAGTAAATTAAGCAAATGTATATTTTTTTAAGATTTTGTTGTATTAATTTATGTTTATTCTTGATAAATCAACTTCATATAGACCAATAAATTTTGTTATTAGTGATATAAAAATTAGTAGAAATGATGTTGTTTTAAAAGATAGACCAATCTTGTCCAAAAACTTAATCCCAAATCATCAATTTAGTTTCCGTAAAAATCATGTAACAATAGAGTAACAAGTAAGATCAGGAAATCTCTAGAAAAAAAAAATACATTACACTACAGCCTTTTTAGATATTACTCAGACATTCATTACAGTGTGATATAGAGAATTAATATATAAGATAAAAATAATCATAACCTTTTAAAATCATCTTTATCAGAGCGATTATACTAAATTGAAAATGTGGTAATTTCTCTATTGTATTAGGCGTTCCACAGGGAAGTATATTGGGATCAATTATGTAAACGTCTGACATAGGGATGATACTTATAAATATAGACCAGGTAATGAAAACTGCAGAAATTAGAAAATGACTAAAAAAGGGGAATAAAATCTAATTAAATAAAGTCCAGCCATATTCATCATAAATAAATGAACTTGTCCTTCAGTCACCTTAAACATCAAAATTACTCCAGAAGCTGATGACGATCAATACTGAAGTATTATTTTAGATAATCGATTTACATGGAAAAAAAATACATTTCGAACAAAAAATATCAAATTTTTAAAATTATATTGGTTGCTTCCAAAAACATCTTTGGAAAATAATTTAATCACTATATAAATTAGTATTGAAACTTGAGTGGACCTATCCAACTTTAGGGAACAGCTAGTAAACAGTGAGGTTTTTCAGCGATTACAGCCGAAGTGTCCGTGTGGCTTGGTGGAAGCTGCTTGGAATGGAAAATCATCCCAATATTTTGGGGCTTACTTAACAATAGTGAAACCCCTTTTATACTGAAAAGGTATAATATCATTCATCATACATTTTAAATAAAATAAAATTTTAGTTTGTTAAAATTCATATTTATTTACATTATAATTTTGTTATTTGAAAGATTTCCAATAGAAAATTGTTCATCTGACTGTTATTTTTCTTTTTTTTTACGTCAAAACTATGTATTTATTGGTAGTAAGTGGCAGACAGCAATTGATAAATTTATTAATAAAAATCTTTTTCTAAATATTTTTTTTAATAAAATTTATAACGTTTAATTCAACATAAAAAGTTAAAAAAAAGTAAATAAATATTTATAATACTGATAAGAAAAGAAAAATAAATTGAAATAACTTTTTCAATATCAAAAATTATATTCGAATTTTATTTATATAACTTACTTAATTGGTGACAAAAATTTAAAATTCAATTAGAAATAGATGAAACATATTGCAAATATCATTTTGAGAAAATATAGAAAATCATTACTAATTAAACACTCAATATATAGTTTTAAAAAATATTCATTATAATATGCATAGTTTTTAAAAATATAGAAAAATTATTCAAATTTAAACACTTTTAAAATATAAAATATATTTAATAATTAAACATTCGTTTTTAAAAATATGGAAAATCATAAGGAAAAAAAGTCTAAGAGTCGCATACGTAACATACTTTACCTATATTATGTGTAGCGAGAGCCGTAATTTCTCAAATAAAGAGCTGTATGCTTCCCTGGTTGTCGACCCTTATTTTTTTATCAGTGATTTTCAACTTTTTCAGCTCGTCGTGTCAAAATTCTACAAAACCCTATCTTTACTCGTGTGCCTTGTCACAATCATTAATTTTGTGCCAAAAATGTTTGGCGGCTTAAAAAAAGAAATCATTTTAATATTAGGTGATTTCCAAAATTTGTCATAAGTGATTTCTAAATATTTTTTTATATTATGATCACAAAGCGTGTCGCCACAAATATGCGTATCATAGATTCGACATCATTGACTAAAGTTGATAGCTTTTATGATAAAGCAATTTAGGAAAATATATTTCCTTCTGGTAGAAATTAATTAACTTTACTGTTAGTTCTTAAACTATTCTAAATAATGAAGCAAATATGCAATTATATCGTTTGCACTTATTTAGCTACAATTTTCAGAAACAATTTTAATTTAATTCTAAATTAGATTCCGGTAAATTAATTTCAATTTATCAAATGAATTATTTTCAATGAGTCAAAGTTACATAGCTTTAAACCACAAACATTTACCTAACATTAAAAATAATTTTAAATGCTATTATATTTTGTTTCCTCTACTTGATGTTTTTTTCAATGCTATTACAAAATAAAAAATAGTTTCAATAATTATTATTAAAAACCAATTTTGTAAACTTTTTATAAAGTTCTGAATGATTACTAATGTGTTAATTATTTTATTGTACACGATATGTGTAATATGGTTTTTTAGTTTACTTTAGTTAAGAAAGTTTGAAAAAATATTTATTGTTATTTTTAATATTTATTTTATTAATTAGGTGGTATGTATGAGCAAAGTCGGTGGATATCATATATTAATCCAATAACCACTATGCACTATGGGTCATGATTGCGCCACAAACTCGCCTAACTTGAAGGCCCTTCGCCGTGTCTCCAGTTGTAGTCTCCGCAGCGGACCAGACTACATACTATATAGTATGCACACGAGTGTGTGTATATGTGTGTTTTGTGAAAGGGACTGGCGGCGCTGCCGTTCCCGTAATGTAATTATTAAAGTGGCCGCAAATTGCCATCAATATCAACTAATTAATGCCCGGAACTTGCGGACTATTAGCAGTGCGTTGCTTCCATCCATACCATCCCAAAACGATCCTATGCCACCCCTTCATCCCGCAACACAATTTTAACCCGCTTTCCAAATGCGCGTAATAACGTTATGCAAACACGTGCTTTCCATCTTTTCCTCTCTGTCTCTATATATATATTATTTTTTT
The DNA here is from genome assembly GCA_963457615.1 of Nicrophorus investigator. Taxonomy (NCBI): domain Eukaryota; kingdom Metazoa; phylum Arthropoda; class Insecta; order Coleoptera; family Silphidae; genus Nicrophorus; species Nicrophorus investigator. The sequence goes on along the minus strand of OY735141.1, from coordinate 12,380,449 downwards.
CTGTATGCTTATGGAATCCAATATGCGAGGATAAATGTCGCGGAAGATGGGGAGCTAAAAATGGCAGATATAATACAGACACGTATGTGTGTGTTGTGAGTATACGGTGTGATTCAAATGCAAATGCGATGGCCTGTGTTTATCAAGTGTGTATGTGCACGAGCCTCGTTCCGGATAGAATGCCGCTGCTGCCGCCTCCGCCTCAGCCATCCCCGCAGCCGCCACCGCCGCCCCCCGTCTATCCTGCGGGCCCTTTTGTTCCGACTCATTTACCGCTTCTTCTTCTTCTTCCTCTTCATTTGTTCGCGAGCCACCCGCGATCTCCCACCGGGGATGAAGATAGAGAAAGACAGAGAAAACCTTCCTCCCCTCAACCTCGTTATATATTTATAAACCCACAAGAACAAAAACCGAACAAAAGTGGTATATTTAATGCATAAATGTATTATTTATTATAAATATTACAAAAATAGTACTTTCAACTCTAATATTCTATTATACTCGAAGTGTACTATGCATATAGATTGTTTCATTCCATAATAGAGAATACAACTTTTTCTGAGAATCATCATTTCCTAATTATGCTATGAATTGTTTCAATGTTTGTTTAATTACTATAAAAACTCACTAAAAAAATGTTTATTTTAATCAAAATATAATTTAAACAATAAAAGGGAAAAAAAATCATATATAATTATATTAGATTATATTATTCTATAGAAATTAATTCTAATGTCTCAAATAATAAATTTAATATTGTGTCATTTAGTTGCTGTTTTTAAATAGTGAATAATGAAAATAATTATTTTTTAACTTCATGTCTTTTTTTTTGGTGGTTTAATATTTTATGTTTGAATATATTTGTTGAGCCCAACCATTATTTTTCAATATTTATATTTTTTTATAAGTTTTCCACATTCGAAATATTCTACAACTAATTAATTTGTCAATGGCTCCCAAGCCAACAACTTATGAAAAGTTTTGTAAATAAATCATCCGCTCATCACATATGAACATGTTTGACAATTACTTCCCAACTCATCACTGAATAGTTTTGAAAATCACTCCCTAACTAATCACTGAACATTTTTGGAAATCACTTCCTAACTCATCACTCAACATTTTTGAATATCACTTTCCCATAATGAACATTTTTGAAAATTATTCCTTCGCTCATCACTAATGAACATTTTTTTAAATTATTCCCAATCTCTTTACTTATTGAACATTTTTGAAAATCTAATGAACATTTTTGGAAATCACTTAGCCACTAATCAAATATATACATTTTTAGAAATCACGCTCATTACATATGAACATTTTTGGAAATCAGTTCCCAGCTCATCACATATAAACATTTTTTTAAATCATTCTCCCCATCATAAATGAAGATTTTTGGAAGTTACTCCCAAACTCTTTTTATGAACTGTTTCGTAAATAACACTCCTGCACATATGAAGATTCTTGGAAAACACGTCCCAGCTCATCATAAATGAACATTTTTGGAAATTACTCCCAATCTCTTTACTTATGAACTATTTTGTAAATAACACCCCCGCTCAACAAAAATGAATATTTTTAGAAATAGCTCCCAATCTCTTTACTTATGAACAGTTTTGTACATTACACCCCAGAAAATTGTTGGAAATTACTCGCAATCTCCTTACTTATTAACTATTTTATTAATAACATACACGCTCATTATAAAACAACAATTTTGGATATTATTTCTAATCTCTTTACTAATGAAGTGCTTTGAAAATAACACAAATAACCATTTTTAGAAATCACTCTTAATCTCTTTACTTATTAATAGTTTTGTAAATAAGTTCTCCTCATCACTTATGAATATTTTTGATAATTTATTCCAAACTCTTCATTTATGAACAGTTTTGTAAATAACTACTCCGCTCATCAAAAATGAACATTTTTGGATAATATTCCTAATCTCTTTACTAGTGAAGTGCATTGAAAATAACACACCCGCTCATTACAAATGACCATTTTTGGAAATCACTCTAAATCTCTTTACTTATTAATAGTTTTGTAAATAAGTCCTCCGCTCATCACATTTTTAGAAATCAACACCAGCTCAACACATATGAATATTTGTGAAAATCATTTCCAAGTTTAGGAAGTATGAACATTTTTGTAAATCATCTCTCGCTCATAACTTATAAAAAATTTCATGATATAACATATATAAACTAAAATAAGTTAACAAGAAAAAGATATTGCGCAGTATCAAAAAGATATGAAGACATGTGAAGATTGGGGAAAGTTATCTTCCCTTTTCAAATATTATGCTTGCACTATGCTAATTTCCTACAATAAAATAAAATGTTTAATACAAAGAAGTCATAGAATAAAGTTAGACTCACAAAAGTCTTAGTCGGTGGGTCAAAGGGAAAAACACAAATTCCTAATAATTAATTTAATATTTATATTGATTGATTTGTCTTTAAATTAATAATGTTACTTAACAATATTTGTAATCAATATTCCACAGTGTTCCTTTGTTTTTAATCTGTTATTTTTTTGTACTTTCTTAGCAAATAAGTACATTTTTTAAATTTAATTTTCATTAAAAATTCCATATTAAATAAATAAACGTCAAAATATAAAACATAAATTCCAGTTATTATTTTATAAAGATTTACTCCTATTTTTCACATAATGTACAGATTCTATTTATATTTTTTAGTTTTTACAACATTTTATATTACAATTACTATAAGTATTAAGCAAAATTTTACCATTTTAAATTAATTATTATAAAAAGTCATTTTCTTTGTAATAATTTTAGGTTTTAGAATTATTTTTCAAAACCGAGGTTGCAGATCAAAAAATCTGAACAATTAAAGAAAGATACACATTCATCTATATTTTATGTATTTTCAGTGATTATGTATAGGAATTGAATGAATTAATAACGATTATTATTCTCAAATATCCATAGTGAACAATTTTTATACCACCTCAAAAACTTCAAATTACTTATAATAAAGAATCATTTCTTCATATTAATTTCAGTTTTGAACAGATTTTAGTAACAAATTATGTTAAAAAAACGAGGTTCTATTAAATTTAATTTAGAGAAATTGATTGGTTGATTGACTGAATATAATACGCATATTAACAAGAACAAAATTAAAACATAATTCATAAAAAATATTTTTTTATACAAAATTTTTCATAAATTTCTTGTAATAATAGTTAAAAGACACCTTTATAAATATTAACTGTGTTTTTATGGAGAAGTTAACTAAATAAGTGTTAATCTCATGGATTATTAACAATTTTCTCTTAAATTAATAAAATATTATACAAAAGTTGATTTTTTTTCTAATGAATATACATTAATTATATAAACGATGATTATAGAATATTGGCCACAACAGTTTGAAAAGGTTTGAAAGTCCTGGCATCAGTTTTTTTTTGTGATGCAAAGCTTATTCATTGGTTATGTGATTACATAATATTTGTTATTATTGATTTTTTATGTAGTTTATTATAATTATTTTTAATAATGCGAATAAATATAGTGAAAATATTTAAAGAAATTAACTATTTTTAAAGTAATTGTGCTGAAATATTTAGGTGGATAAACTTTTGACCTAAATTAAAATAATATTAAATTGAGGATGGAGAAGTGGATGGTCTTGAATGTATTTTGATATTAAAATATCAGTATGGAATGATGTTATTTCAGGGGTGGTGGGTTGTAAAAATACGTGACGTGAATGCGGGGCGCAATCAAGATATGTTGGATAGGACGGAGGCCGCCGTCACCGTTGATTCCTGTTCGTGTTGCATAATTGTTTTTATGGAAGGACGGACGTGGAGGGACGCGGAGGGATATTAGCGCGTGTCCAGACCAGAGGCATATGTTCAGGCGTCCCGCATTTTCGGATGGTCATTGTGTGGACGAAATACTACATCCACAACGAAACAAAACAAAAAAGAACGGAAGAGAACTTTAGTGCAGGGGAGACGCGCGTCTCTCCTCTTGGACACGCGTTCCCATTCAACATATCCACCGGCCAGTCTTCCCCTGGACTGGTCAAACCCGTTTCCATTATTGCAGCAACAATATGGAAATACAAGCGAAACAGAAAAAATAAGGGGAAACAGAGAGATGATGCACCTTTTGGGACAGCGCAACGAAGGGTCAGTTGCGAAAAAAAAGAGGAAGGGAAACGAATCGGGCCCTCTGACCCTTCACTCGAAATTTGTCATTGACCACTTTGCGAGTTCCCGGTGTCTGCATGCCATCACCAACAACCAGATGCGACCTCTAAATACACGCTTTTATTTAAAAAGAAACATTTGCTAAAGACTATTTGGGTTAATAATCGACTTAAGTCAAAATACCATTATTTTCATTCGCTTAATGCCACTTCATTAAATAAAAATTACACGCCATTATTTCGAATTTCGGCCAAAAATTCAGGTCCGAATTAAATTTCTCTTTTGCACTCATGCACTTAATTCCTATATTTTTAATAATACTTCTCCGATGAAAATAACAGTATCCAAATGATTGTCTTAATTTTTCACTTTTCTAAAATATTTATTTATTAATATTTTTGTAACAAATCCTTGCAAATCTCTTCCTTCTATTAGATAACTTTTCCAATAATATGAATAGAATTGGATCTCAAAAATTTTAAATTATTATTTTTATTATATATAAGCAAATATTATTAAAACTCAATTTCTAAGTACATTTCACTTTTCCCCAAACCAAAATCATTTTGTAACAAATCCTTGCAAATCTCTTCTTTCTATTAGATAAACTTCCTAATAATATTAAGAGAAAATTGGATGTTATAAATGTTAAATTATTATTATTTTTATTATTATAAACATGAAAAACTGTAAATAAATAATAAATGCAAATATTATTAAAACTCAATTTCTAAGTACATTTCACTTTTCCCCAAACCAAAATCTTTATAATATTTTGTAACAAATACTTGAAAATCTCTTCCTCCTATTAGATAAACTTCCTAATAATATGAAGAAATTCTCTCTTGTTTATAAATTTTAAATTATTATTAATTTTATTTATAATCAGGAAATACTGTAAATAAATAATAAATGCAAATATTATTAAAATTCAATTTCTAAGTACATTTCACTTTTCCCCAAACTAAAATCATTGCAACATTTGTTAATATTTTGTAAGAAATCCTAGCAAATCCCTTCCTTCTATTAGATAAGTTTTCTAATAATATAAAGAGAGAATTGGATCTCAAAAATGTAAAATTATTATTATTTTTATTTATAAACAAGAAATACTGTAAATATATAATAAATACAAATATTATAATAACAACAATATTTATTGATCACACATTAAATGTAACCAAAGGACTATCGACCTAAGTCTTTCCGCCTACAAATATTATTAAAACTCAGATTTCATTTTTCCCCAAACCAAAATCATTGCAATATTTGTTAATATTTTGTAACAAATCCAAACAAATCTTTTCCTTCTATTAGATAACGTTTCTAATAATTTGCAGAGAGAAATGTATCTCAAAAATGTTAAATTATCATCAAAATGGAAATATTCAAATTTCGGCAATAATAGCTGTTTATCACAAATTAAAACCATTAAAAAGTTGTAAATAAATTCATAATTTAACCATATTTTTAATATAATTTAATTAATAGGACATAAATTATCAACATGAAATAATTGTTTAAATAAAAAAATATAATTCTTGTAATTTGATTTTCAAAAAAAAAATCTTATATAAAAATGATAAAAATAATTTCAATCATTATTAAGACATAAATAAATTATTTATATTAAAGATGAAGAAAATTTACATTACAAAATCCTAAATATTAACTTTCATTTAACTTTTTGAAGTATACAATTTAATTTTAATTACATTCATTATTATATCTAAATCATATAACTAATTCTTTCTATTTATTCTTGGAGGGAAATATGAAATTAAATAATTAACATAAAGATAAAAAAATATTCAATTTATAACGATGGAAAGATAATAACCGCAGTTTTTACATGTAAAAAGTATATACTTTAAGTTCTTTATACAAATACATTTAGACCTATAATAACGAAGCTTTGATATAACAAAATGTGCAATTTCATAAAAAATATTTAAATTTAAGGCCTAAAAATGGTTTGATAATATTCGGACAAAATATGGAAGAATAAAAATAATGTGTATGAAGAAGATGTTGGAAATTATTTATTGAATGCTGAAGATGACGATTTTTCAGTAATATTTAGAAAAATGTTGCTAACAACAAATACAAAGAATAAAGTGACAAAATTAAATAACTTCCTACCAAAGAAATGTTAAAATTAATGATTTATAAAGATGCTTAAATGTAAATGGATTATTTTTTTACAGAAAATAAATATAACTTAAGAAGTGATACAGTTAAGCGATTTGAGTTAAAAAAATAACTTCTATATGTAATTCTCAAAGGAAAGAGAACATCAAAAATAATATTAAATTTAAACTTTAAAAATTCGCTTTTATGTAGATTTTTATATAAGAATTTATTTTCATTTTGCTTAGATTATTTACCTCTTATAACAAAGTTTCGCTTAACGAAGAAATCTCGTGTTATGACTGTAATTCGTAAAATTCTGAATGTTCTGAGTTTGCAATTCAAAATGGTAACGCCAATGTTGGTGGTCTCGAAATAAATGTGTGTATGCTGCTTACATTATTAGGGGTAGCTATTTTCTGTAGTAAACAGGATCACTAGTGCGCACCAATGATTTTAGTAATGAATATCAAGGCTATTGTTAATCATGAAAACACTTCCAGCAAATTTGACTTTTATATATATGCTAAAAATGATTTCACAAATTAATATAATTTACACAATTTTTTAGTCTAAAAGACTTTCTTGCTTAAAAACTTAATATTTGTACTAACAAAATCTATTGCAAATACAAAAAATAAAACATCTTTTTAGTTACATAAACCATAGATATAATTATTAAAGAATATATATTTTTCTCGAAAATTTCAATTTTCAGCGTTACTTTATATAATATTAGTTTAAATATTTGTATTATTATATAAAAATAGTGTATAATTATTTTACTTTACTGCTATAAAAGTCTTTATTAATATATAAAAATACTCGTAAGCGAAAATTTGTTTTAAATGAAAAATATTATATAATTCAGCTCTTTTACTTTTATTGATTAATTTTTTTCTGCTGTAATTTTGTTGTTCTTATTATTATTACTTCATGTTTATATAAAATGAACAAAAATCTTACATTGGTACAAATTACATTATTTTACATAAATTGAAAACATAGAAGGGAAAATAACTTTTACTTTTCAATTAATTTTTTTACGAATTCCTTTTGATGGGAATTATTATTTTAACAGTAGTAAATATTTCGTAATAATTTATATTGATTTTATGTGGTGCTTCATAAAGTGAAGAAAATAAAATATTTCTATAAAGTTATCCATGTTTGACCGTAAACTAAAATAATAAATTTTATCGGCAGTTAGACAACATTTTCGTTTTATGATCGCAACATTTTATCGGGCGGCGTTAAGAGAAGAAGACCATCATCATATTCATCTTGAAGAAGATAATCAACGAGAAAACAATGTTTGAATATTCGAAGAAAATAAACGGCTGGAGCTTATTAAATGTAATTATTTAACAGTACGGAACGGCTAATTAAAACTTTCGCGAGCAGTTTTAAAACGTAATAAATGTTTTCTATTAAAACGGAACGCGAAGGGAAAGGCTGTGCGAGTTGGGGGTAGGGAGGCGGCGACTGAAGCCGGGCGGAGGCGGCCGATAAAAAGCGGCGGCGAAGATGAAGGCAGCGGCGGCGGCGGTGGCGGCGGCGGCGGTGGCGGCGGCGTTGCGCGAACTTTTTGCTACCACGACATTCTCTCATATTAACGGCCTTCAGGCAAGATGGCCGAGGCCGACGTCACGCACACTTCCGGTGGCGTCGGCGGCGGGGGTGGACACCATCTCCTTGCCTTTACAGACACCCTCTGCATGAATATTTATGGAAGCAATTTATGCAACACAAGCTTTTTCACTTAGAATCCATTTGGTCGGGGTAAAAATCTCCGCATCGATTTTCCGAGCGTCGGAGGTTGGAGGATGTTGGATAGCTTAAGAAATCTCGTTGCTGGGGGATGGAGGCGGCAATCGGCGGGGGTTAGCGAAGACGGATGAGGACAGATAACCCACATTTAAAGAAGAAGTTTAGAGGTAAAACCGGGGACGTCCTGAAACGGGGCTCAGACGATTTATCTGCACGCGGAAAATCCCACCGCCATCCAGGACGATTTGTTACGTTCCCTAAGACTTTGCCGAAATGGAAATTTCTTCCTTCAAGGCTTCTTGCCGATTCGACGGTCGGTCATGTTCTTTGTTTCCTCTTTTTTTTACGTGGATGATTTTTCCTTGCTCCTTCCGATGCTCTAAGGCCAGAAAGGGTTTACTGTGATTGTACTTCGTATGGTCCGGCACCCTAAATCGCCGGACAGCACTGGTCAAACTGGTATTTTATGTAAATTTCCTGCTGCTACCTTTTTTTTTGTTCCTTCCGAATCCGTTCGACGTAACGGTCAAATATTAATGCGACTGGAAGGGCCCCGGTTCTCTCCTTTAAACTTTAAGCCCTTCACTCTACTTTAATGTCACACTCCGCTCGTCTCGTATCGTCTTTCTTATATATTCATCAAGGGACTTTATTAGTATCGTTCTCACTCTGGATGGCACCGCTTTTGGCGACACGTCGCACACGTCGTGACGCCCTTTGTCTAACATAAACGTCTAAACGTCTCCTTGTTCCTCGCCCAGGACGACGCATAGCTCAAAAGTTAAATCTCCTCTGCTGCTATTTCGACAATCTTACTACGCGCCCATTCACTTCACAAGAATGTATCAACACTAATCATCTCATTAACAGGTTTAATTTAACGAGATTTAACCAATTATAGTAATCATAATTAAAAATTATAATAAAGTCATAAAAAATATAATCAAAAATGTGTTCTTCCCATCTCGTACAAAAAGTAAAATATTAAAAAAGTAAATTATAGAAATTATACAAAATTTAAAGATAAAATGTATAAAATTAACAAATTAGTTATTGTAACAAATATTAATTACTAGCTTTAATTTAAGTTGCAATAAATGATAATATATTAATTAATATATAGAAATAAAGACATATTTCTTTTTTCATAATTTTATTATATTTAAAAATAAATCAAACGTATTTTTCCAATTAGATTTAGTCTAATTTTTCATTTATTGAAATCTTTATTTAAAGACATTGTGAATAGTTAAAATGTTTTAAGTTATTTGACAAAATATGTTCCAAAGTTATGATGAATGCAATTTAAATTGGATAAAAAATAATAAAATAAAATAAAAATGAATTATGGTAAAAACGTGATCGGTTTATTATAAAACAATCTATTATAATAGAAATTAAAATAATAATAAGCGGTGTGACTATAATGTAAGAGAAAATAAACTATTCCTAATTGGAACTAAACATATTTTTTGCGGTTCCTCAGCTCAAGATATAAGTACGAAATATTCTTACAAGCAAAGTTAATGCTCTAAAAAATGGACTGAATATGCTTATCAACCCTTATTTTGGTTACACAACAAAGTCTCAAACAGTAATATTAATTACCGTAGTTAAAAAATTTTAAAATAAATTAAATTTTAATTTAATAAAATAAATTCTGAAAAATTAGTACACAAAATTATACAAATATGCTTGTATTTTTCTCTTCATATTGTTTTGTGCGGTTTTAAAGTTATGTGATAAATATTTCCTCAATTAATCCAGTTTATATCCGGGATACAATAATTTAAAAAATGCATCTTTTTCTGTGTTTTTTTTTTACTTATTACAACGATAATCAGTGACAATTATAAATTTCAATAATTTTAAAGTAGATTTTGAACACTTTTTAAATAGTCAATATCACATACATGTTGGCTACTTCTAATACAAAGAATTAATGACATTTCACTTTATTTTTGTTGATGATTCTAAAATGAATAATATTAATATTCTATTCTTGATGAATATAATATTAAAATACAGTTAATTGTACTAGTTTGGATGGTAGACATTAATTTAATTTTTATAAAATTTATTTGATTGATGTTAATCAAAGTCTAAGAATTGAATGTTGGAAATGTGTTCCTATATTTTAGTTTAAGATTATTTTGAGAAAAAAAATGTGTATTTGAAATTAATTGATTTATGGGGTTGGTTTCATTTTCGGCCTATAATGTGGTAATGGTATCAATTTCATTCATCCGGCCCAGGGTAATGGTTCGAAATTAGTTATGTAACAGGTGCGACTCGTGCCGAGATTCCGGAGGATGGGAGTGTATGGTGTGCGGTAGGTGCGAGTGTAAGTGTGCGAGAGAGCGTGTACTACTCACACGAAGGGACGGGGATTGAAAGGGATGCTGCGAAGCGCACGAAGATCATGTCTCTTTCTCTCTCTCTTTAAGGTGTTGAAACTGCTTCAAGGAAGAAGCAACTATCCCACGGTCAGGGACACCTCTCTGCACCTTTCTGGTCTGCGCTGCATGTGTGTATATGAAACGTTCCCCTAAATTAATGAGGAAAGTCCGGTGGCCGTTGAATAGGGGTGACAAAAACCGGATAGGGTTTTAAAAAAAGACCGCGCGGTGATAAAAATTGACCATTCCTTCCTTCCTTCTGTCCTAAGCCCTTTTTGATGTAGAACTAGAAACGGGACCAGCAACAACCATTACCAACAAAAAAAATAGTAGTTTGACCAGTTAGTGACCCCTTCCGCGTTACCTGCCCCATATCACCCTCCTTGTTGCGCTCACAGGAAAGGTCAATGCTGGATGCATGCGGGTCATCGGAAGTGCTGACCCTTTCTTAGAGGTAAATCCGGAACGGCATGTATGACAGATGGTCCGGTTTCACACTGTACGTATGTATGAGTGCGTGTGTGTGCGTGCATACGTGAGTATGAGAATCGAGGAAATATTAAATCAGTGCCGGCTAAACGATCCGGTCATGCAGACCACAAGTGTAGACCAGTTACAAATGTAAACGTAACGCCAATAATGCCGCCACGCATATCAATCCATAAATCATCGTTGCAAACGTTCGATATAAATCAATTCCGAATTCATCAATCAACCCGAACCGTTGACTAATTATAGGTAAGTTCTTTTCGTTACGTAACCAATGCGATTTATCGATTGCCGTTCACACGCGCACCTCCAAAGACCACAGTTCCATGACTTGATCACATATTTGTCAAAACTAGACAAGATTCAAACTGCGATGATAGATATGTCACTTTCCGTTTGACAGTTATACAACTGTTGATTCATAACTATAAATTTAACATCACCAATTAATTATCTTATAAGTTTAGTTAAAGAAAGAAGTATAAATAACTGCAGAGATAATAGGATTGTAAATCTAAGATCAAATAAATGTAATAATACTTTAACTCCACGTGAATTTATAAATTATTTGCAAATGTTTGACACTGAACATAACCTAGACTTATAAAATGAAAAAAAAGTTTAGGTTAAGATCTTGAAATATTATAGAAATACTTAATTAATTAGATTTAGTATTAGCACATAATGGTACCAAATAATTTTGTGATTGATGTGAATGTAAAATTTTATTGACATAAAGAATCAATTGTTTAGGTTAGGTTCATGGTTATAGAAATATATTTGAAATCAATATTACAATCTCATCAAAACTTATTACACAACCTTTATATTACACTAAACCTAACTTACATTGTTTGTTCATATGTTCATTCATATGACACTAAACCTAACCTATAATATATATTTTATACTAGTTATTATTCAAACATATTATTAATAAAGTTATTACTTTCAATCTGTATCTTTAATGACATGTTATGTAAGTCTGTAAGGTTAGTAAATATAATATTATTAATGTTAAGACATCACAGTAATTAATATTTATTGATTATTAAATTATTACATACATTTATAAAATGCTGCCAAAATATATTATTTAAAATATACTTTTTTCATAATTGCTACTAGAATATATAATTTAATATGTAGAATATTACAACAATATTAAAATATATTTATTATTTATAATAATAGATTCATTTCAAAATGAAAATTATAAAATTTATATTATTTATATTTAAAGTATAAGTTTTAATGTATCTCATTTGACAAATTCAAATTTGTACAAAGTTAATTTTTCAGCGCGCAGACAGGAAAAAGTAATTGATGGCACTGAAAATGGCATTACTTTCAGAACTTTAGCCGTTTGATTTATTCGGTGCAGTTGGCATTAAATCTTGGCGAATGTCAAAATCGTTGGGGGAGCGTGCGGATATTAATGACTTAATGAAATGCCATGTTTGTCGCATTATAAATGCGCAACTCATTTCGAAACTTGTCAGATATTTCAATGTCAAACACACAAAAAATATAAGATATTTTAATTTAATATAATTGTTGAATTATCTAATTAAATTAATTTAACAATTTGTTATGTAATTTTTGTATTTCACATATATTTTTTACTTCAATATTGCAATTATCAATCATTTTTTTTTTAAATTTACTAAAATTATTTTACTAATATATTCACTTTGTTCAATAACGAAAGCTGTTTATTACTTAAATATATTCAAAATAAATTAGTAAAATATTGTTTGAATGATACAATTATAAAAATAAATTCTTAAGTAATTCACATATATTTTTAATTAAATTACAATAATCATTTTTTTTACTAATTTACAAAAAATAATTTATTAAGAGTTTCACTTTGTCGAATAAAGAAAGAAAGATGTTTATTACTTTTTGATACTTTCACTTAAATATATTCAAATTAAATTAGTTAAAATTGCTTCAGTGATATAATTATAAAAATATGTTAATATAAAAACATGCAAATAAAATATAAAATTTAAACCTTTTGTATTTTACTAAATTAATTTAAATAATTTGAATTATGAAACCTTAACATTTCATCTTTTTTTAAGAAAATGGACATAGCTTTTTCAATACACACTTTATTAAGATCGAGAATAATTTGAAATCATTACATACAAAAATATTATTAAATTGAGATGACGTTTTTTAGTGATTTTTACATTTCTTAACAATAATAGTAACATTTATTGTAACAATTATATAAATAATAATAAACAAAAAAAATAAACACTTAATTTCAATGTAAATATTTTTGTATTTATTTCTTAAATAATTATAATATTATTATTTTCAAAACCCGGCGAATCCACCAAATATTCTATTGTTCTATAATTAATATCCAATAATATTTAATTAAAAATTATTTTATAATTATATATAAATTTAAAAAAAAAATAGAAATTAAGTTGTTATTAAATTTGTAAATTTTTCAGTTAAACTTTCAATATGTTATGTTATATTACATTTATTCAATTTTTAAATATTTGTAAAAAATATTTACCTACAAATTGAAGAGTCATTAATTAAAATCGTAGAGATTACTATCATCTAATGCAGACTTAGCACATGTATCATATCATCTGCAAAAAAAAATTTTGACCTAATACAGAAATGGCTACAAAAATTGAGAATGAAGGTGATTGAATCAAAATCTATGCATGTCATCTTCATCATAAGAAAGGTAAATCTCAATGGAAAAATAATAACATGGGCTAACAAAGTTAAATATTTGACTGTTCATCTAGATAGAAGATTGACCTTGAAAACCATATTCTAGCCAAAAGAGAACAACTAAAAATTAAGTTCAGTAAACTGTTGGCTATTACGGGTTATTTTGAAACCAGTGTGAACTTACGGAATTCAGTTTTAGCTATTTTACAAAGAATCTAGTTGAAATATCTGAAAAGTGTCATGATTTATTTCGAACAGAAGAATTCACGAGGATTTCCAAATGGAAACATTGGTCGAATCTATTGATATCAGAAAAGAATTTAAACGTAATAGCTGTATAATATAAGTTTATCCACTCGATTGAAATTCTACAATTTACAATTAAAGTAAAATTACGAATGAGCTATGTCCATTATTTTTTTAAGGGTTAAATAATTTACTGAATGTTTTTTTTATAAAATAGATTATATATATAAAATAAATATTAAAAAATAATCGTATGATTTATATAAATATAATGAATCTGTTCTTAAAGAAAATAGATTTGAAATATAAATTGGTTGTTCAAAAATTGGAAATAATATTACAGTTAATTTTAACATAATTTCATAAAGTCTAATTAAAAAATGTTTATTTGATTAATTAAATTAAATAAGTTTTTTTTTTAAATAAAGTATTGATAATTTAGCTTGTGATTAAGTGATACGTTAAATATTTTTTTGTAATTTACTGTTATTATAAATTAAAAATATATTGTAAATTGGAGATGAGAATAAAATTTCAAATAAAGTTGTAAGACACGTTTTGAAAAGAAAAATAAATTTTCTGTATTTGTAATGAAAAGTGGGTGTCTTGGAATAGAATAATTAGAATATCGGGCGAACGTTGCAATCCGAGTTTGAATAATTAATGTCGCCAACGAAGAGAATGGAATTGCCAAAGCGATGCAATTCATCTCGTCTTTTCGGTGGGGTGGCGACGGGGGTTGCGCTCGGTTGGGTGGCGGTGGAAGGGCGGACGCGAGTTAAGGGAGGTGGTGGAAGAAGAAGAAGAAGAAGTAGATGAAGACGAAGAAGAAGTAGAAGACGAAGAAGAAAACTAAGAAGTATTTCCATAAAATCCCCCAGAGATCTGTTCGAATAAATAGGAGTCTTTGTTGGGATACCTTAAGGGTCATGTTAGGGCCGGGGCGCGCACAAAAGTAGACCTTACGACGACTTATAAAGAAATTTATGGAGAGTACAAGAATGAGTATGAGGGAGAAGGAAAATTAGAAAGAGAGACGGGCTGAGAGAATAGCGGGCCGTGGGGGGTGGTCCCCCGACTCTTCTTTCTGTGCACATTATGTGTATATATACATCTATATCTATATATAGAATATAAGATTTTCCAGCGAAATTAATGAGTACACTCGCGCGGAAATTTTATTTGAATTTATTTTAATTACGAGAGCAGCTCTTGGGGCGGCGGAAGGCGCGCGTCCCCCGTTTCCATAGTAGGAAAAGCACCCCCAATACATACATACATATACATATTTAAAGGCGTCCTTTGCGCGTTTCTTTTTTTTTGTTGTCTTTATCTTCCGTTACAAATCCACCCGACCATATGGAATTCAATTACATTCTATCCTCGACGATAAAAAAGGATAAAAAGGGAACAAAGTATACGATCCAAACTGGGAATATAATAAAATTTTATGTGCATTTCATAAAATAAAACAGATTCCTACGCACGCT
This sequence comes from Nicrophorus investigator, assembly GCA_963457615.1. Lineage (NCBI taxonomy): Eukaryota > Metazoa > Arthropoda > Insecta > Coleoptera > Silphidae > Nicrophorus > Nicrophorus investigator. Next base: position 12,365,022 of record OY735141.1, on the reverse strand, counting down.
GACGAGTTTATTTCATCTACATTATAACACTCACTTGGATGAACAGAAAAAAATACACGTTTTTCGTACACATTAAATTAAATGAAAACAATTTTTATTCTAACAATTTTTTCTATTATTTATCTTAAAATCTTCATTACTCATTTTGGACTAATTGGTCTTTCCAATTATGTTTTTTATTAAATTAAAATTATTATTAATGTAATGTTATTATTTTATTATTATTTTATATTATTATAATGTAGTTAAATTTGAAAGTTAAAATATTTTTTTTTTATTAAATAAATAAACTGATAATAAATAAAGTAATTATAATATTGTGGAAGTCTTTACTTATTTTAAATTATTTATAAAGTGAACATTATAAATTTTAATTATTTATTGCAAATAATTCGTAATTAATTGCTATCAGGCGGAAATACAGCGGTTCATATATAAATTATAATAAATTTTGTCTATTATTATTAATTGTTATAATTGTTTTTATTAAGTTTAAATTCAATTAACGATAATGTTCTGCGATACAAAATAAATTATGAGATAGTTAACAATAACATTATATATTCGGCAAATACAACAAGAGTTCTAAATACATTAATTTCTTTATACTAATTAAAAACGAGGGTATTTGAAAATAACGGCAATAACAAATTAATTAGCTGTTAAATCGTTAAGTAAAAAATGTATTTTATAACGTATTATATAAATTTTTATAATTAAATTTATATTTCAGTTATTTTAAAATTATTTAAAACTTATATTAGCAATTTTAATTGTTAGTTAATTACATAATTTTATTAAGATACATATAAAAAATCGCTTTTAATAATTCATTTAAGTAATTTATAACTTCTTCATTATATTTTTTTCGTATTTAAAGATGTTATCGGTTCGCTATTCGATTTAAGAAGCGGCTTAAGATTCATATTACCACTAGCGTTACATCCTAAAAGTAACTTTAATTGGTCAATATATGTTTATTGTTTGAAAATACAGAAAAAATACAGTTTTTTTTAATTAAATTAATAAGTAGTTACGTCATATTAAAATTGTTATTTTATTTTATTTTTTCAAATTTATTATTAATCCATGTGTTTGAAACGAGAAAACTTATAGATAAAAACAATTTTTACTATTGCCGTTATATAATTATAGTAATAGTATAGTATTTTTTTCTGTATTGAACGCATCTTTAAGCAATAATTACTTGTTCCTTTATAAAAATAAGAATGAGCATAAATGTATGATGTAATCATGAAATATCTTACTAAACGTGTTTATATTATTCCAAGGATCTCCTAACGACACGCGTCTTTTGAGCCGCATGCGGCTCTTTGATTATAAAGTTTGGCTCTCAACTCTACTTTACGTAAGCTAGTGCAATTATATTAGAAAGATCTTTGGTCAATAGACATTTGTAACAGTTTTTGTTTATTTGCGAAATTGTTATAATAAATACAATTATTATTATTAGCGATCAGGAACTATATTATATAAAAGTTGTTGACCTCCGATTTTACTGTATTTTTGTGTGTTAAATAATTTAAGAGCGTAAAATGTAAAATTATGCTGACTAAAAACTGTGAAATAAAGTAATTAGATGTCTTCTTTTAAAATTAATGGGCATCGTCGTCGGCGTCGTATTGATCGTCAAGAAAATATTATCGGAGCGTTTTCGTGAAATAAAACGCGAGTAATTTAAATTTGCTCGTTCGCCGGGGGCGGCGAGAAGAAGGCGGCGAGCGTTCGTGGGGAGGTTTGTTTGGGGATGGGCGCGGGCGAACGGGCGGTTTTTTGGGGAGGCAGGAGGAAAGGAAATGGGTGGTTGGGTTGAGTGTGTATCTGCCGGGCCCCGGAAACACCTAAGCAAGAAGTTGTGCAAAACAGTTGACAGGCGGCCATCTTAGCTTCCCCCTTTTTCCCGACATTAATTTCGTTCCCTTTGTCTTTAATTTCTGTTTTAATTCTATGGCCGCCGCCGCCGCCGAAGAGAGTTTTTCCCCTCTTATTTCAACCCTCCCGCGAGCAGCGAGCGTCTCCTGCTGCCTCACCCTGCCACCGACGGTCCCTGCCGAACCTCCCCTCCTCCTTCTCCACCGTCGCCCACCTTCTAACCATTCTTCTCCTCTGAAAACCCCCCTCAACCACCCCGGGACAGCGACGACTTGAGTTACCCTCTCTCGTTCTCACTCACCCTACTTCGTACTCTGCATCTACTCGCTCACTCGCATCCTTCCCCACCCCAATACCCAATCTCCCTTCAGCCCGCTTCGTCCCTTTGCAAGCTTCGCGGACGCACCCCTTTTATAATACGTTTTATACTTCTAATTTTCTAATTTTATTACGCAACTATACACCGAGCCCTTGAAAGATGGAGAGAGGGAAAAAAGCAATGTAAATGAAATGAAATGCAAACGCGCACACACACACACCCTTCTCACAAGAACAATATGTACCCGATGGGGGAGAATCGGCCATTTCGGCCCATAACAGTTTCACCATTTATTCCGTCTCACAGCAATTAAAGAAAGAAACTTTCAAATTTTAGTTTCCTTTTTTTAAATTTACGATCTACCGTCTCACATAAATACAAATTAAATTACAATAACACTTTTTTCATCGACATATATTCAAACATGTTACAAATATTTTTACATAATATTATATATAAATTATTATATATAGAAAGAGAGAAATAAAAAAAATAAGAAACATTATTAAAGATTTGTTACAAATATGAAAATATTGAAACAATTTAGAAAGATATGAGTACTCTTGTAGCAAAAGTATTTTAAAGTTATTACAAAAATAATGTAACACATTTTAAAAGATTTGATTCTATAATTTATTCTTAAGATATGAAATTATTTAACACATTACATTAAATATACAATATTATAACTAATTACTAATTATTGATTAATAAAACTTGTAAAATCTATAGTTTTATGTTTGAAGATTAATATATTTTTTATGTAATTTAAACATTAGAAGTTTTATACGTGGGTTAAAAATATACAAGTTGTTATATAAAAACATGTAAAAAATAAAAATCTTTTCATAATTCATGAAAAAAATAAAATAATGTATGAATTTAATTTTAAATTATTTTTTTCTATTAAATTTATTGATTGACAATTATAATATTCTACTTTCTACACTAAATTAAAAAAATATTTAGTAAATAGAATTTACGGAGTTATAACCAATGAGAATTGTCAATCAAAACGTTTTTCATCTATTATATATTTTTTTAATAGTCAGTTAGTAGAAATACTACTTATCTATTCAAATACTTGCTTAAATTTGGTAAAAACATGATCTTAACTCACTTATTTTGTTTATTTATTATAAAAATATACATTTCATTCTAACCATAGCTCCGAATGGTAGATAATAAATACAGTCTTGCCCTAACTTACGTAATATCTAAAACTAGTATAAATTAACTTAATATGTAAACCATCTATTTTCGTGGTGAGTCCATGGTCTAAACTATAAGTGTACGTCTATACAAATAATGATTATAGCAACAAGTGCAAGTAAGTTATAGCATAATTTAAATACTTGTCGCCTAATAGTACAAATTGACAATATTTAAGTAGAAATTATAACAAACTACTTTATAAACACACTAATATTACATCCATTTTAGAATGTATTTGCATCCATACCTTCCAGTCTCGACGTAGCTTACCGGTGTTGCATTTTAAGAGTCGCAAATTGGTCTGAGTTCGGATGAGAAAGATTGTTATAATTTTGGTATTTTATTATGATTTTATATATTATATTGTTATTTCCCGGAAAAAAAAGACCTATGGTCCTTGAAGCAATTGATTTTTTTTAATGTACTATTGCTGCAATAAATATTATTATTTTGTAATTCCAGTCTCGACGCAGCTTACCGGTGTTGCATTTTAAGAGTCGCAAATTGGTCTGAGCTCGGATGAGAAAGATCGTTATAATTTTAGTATTTTTTAATGATTTTTGTATGTTATATTGTTATTTTTCGGAAAAGAAGACCTGTGGACCTTGAAGCAATTGATTTTTTTATTGTACTATTGCTGCAATAAATATTATTATTTTGTAAAAGTACAAATATGTTTTTTAACGCTGCCACCACAATTAGAGTTGAGACAAGACCAGATAATTCTAATATGTTAATAGTACAAAGTTACATATTTATCATGCTTGTGCTCATCTTTAATATTAATATGTATAACTAGGTTTGGTATTTTCTGGCAAGTGAGGAAGTTATTAGGAAGCAATAAACATTTGTTGAATAGGTTGGTAATTCCATTCGGAATATTTAAGTTTGTTGGCGCGTGATTTGCGAGCGTGTGATTGTATGTGGGAGTGTGTGTGTATGTTTGTATGTATGTGGGCATTTTGGGCGTTCACGGCGTCGCCATAAATCCAAGACGTTAGCGTCGAAACAAAAACCGGAAGTCGTTCTTCCATTGTTCCGGACGTGCGGTTCTGGAGCGGACCGCAATTGTGGCGACGCCACCGCATATAACGAATCGTATGAGAGAGAGTTTATATACCGCTGCACGAGCACACGTGGGTGGAAGAGGAAGGGAAAGGATGAAAAGTCACCGGACGAAGAAATACATTTGCGCAAACAAACACGATGGTATTTCCTCCGAAGAGGAAGTCGAGTCGAGGCGGAAAATTTAAAGCGCAGGAAGATAGAGATAGAGAGAGAAAGAAAAATTGATGACTCGTCGTCGAGGACGACTACGTCGTCGCACCCTTCTTTGTTTTCCCCGCTTTTTAGGGACGACGGGGGGGGGGGGGTGGAATTCCTAAGTGAAAGTGATGTAAAGAGAAGGAAAGAGTGGGTGAGTTTCGTCGTCAGGGGTTTGGGTGGTTGTAGGTGGAATGAGATGGCAGACAGACTCGGAAAATCCATCAAGGCCTGGCCTGGCAATTAAGTCGAATTCAAATTTTATTCATTATAAATTACCAACGTACAAAACGCGCGAGAGAGAAAGGACGAGGCCGTAGGTTCTTTGAGCGCGCCAGGAAGAAACGCCAATTTAAACTTTCCTCCTCCAACCATACTTTGTGAGATGCTCTCGTTTGTATAACGAAATTTTCCTCCTTTAATAAATAATATGCGAGATAGGCAAGACGCGAAAAAGGACTCCGAACAAAAAAAAAAAAGTAACAACAACAAAAGTATGTATATTCTAGCTTCTGAGAAGAAGCTTATTAGCACATCAGACTTAATTAGGCTTCGTGAAGAATGTCGATGAGATGAAGAGTTTTCGTAATATTCTTGGATAGGTGGTGCAAGGCAGCTCTTCTGAATATCTCCGGCGAAATAATTTCTCTACTTCTGTGTGTTTTATCAGAGATAGGGCCAATTGGATAAGTTCGCCGCCGCGGGCGAATTTTAAATTGCCAGCCTCAACTTTATATTACTTTACTTATCTAAATTGAGCCAATATTACGTTCCGAATGTTTTACGGGCGCTCGAGAGGAGAGCCCGGCCAACTTCGTTAGCGTTATTATTGCTGGTGCTGCCGCCACCGCCGCCTCCGCAGCCGCCCCCACAGAAGTAACCACCCTCACCCCCTTCATCTTTACTGTTACGAACTCTTTCCAAACCCAATACCAGTAATAACAATCAAATACTCGCATTCCTGCTAAAATTACAAGCAAATCTAATTAGATCATAGTATTTCTATCATAGTCTGATTTACAAAATACTGTGATAGTTTTATTTAACGAATAATGAAAATAATGGCAATAAATATTATTAAGATGATCATTTTTTACATTTAAAAGGAGGACGAAAATATTAAGAAAAAAGTACAACGTAAATAAATTAATCATTTTATTAATTTCAAGAAAAATACACTAATTATGCTTACATTTATTTTTATTATATTTAAACATTATTTTGAAAGAATATTTTTTACCAATTGATGCGTAACAGTTTGCCGCGGCATCTCTGACTATAGAGATTTGCATGAAATTGTTAAATTTTATAATATAATATTTACAAGTAAATATTTTTTTAGTAAACTGAACTAAACATTAATATTTTCAATTTAATGATAATATTTTTAGAATAAATCAAATTTCAGTTGTATATATTACAAGATTGATGAAATTATTAGAAAATTTGTTCTAATTTTTACCTAAATCAACTAGAAAAATAAAATAAAAGACATTTTCGAAAAATTTGTATATTACGACATAATTTATATAGATAACATACAGCATTAGCAAAATATAGTCAAAAAAACTATAAGTATGATACACTTTTTTGGAACAATGAATAATCGAAAACTACAATTTTAATGAATAAAATTTAGTACACAATTACATAAAAGTAATAAAAAACGTTAGAAGATTCCTATTAGATAGAAATATATGTCACAGTTTTTTAACTACAAACACAGGATTATTCTATGTTTTTTAAACTATTTTTGTCTCTTTTTACACAAAAATCATTCTTTACATTTCAATTTAAATAATCGTTTATTAAAATGGTTACAGTAATTTTCATTACTAGTCCTTTTTTTTCACAAAATTTACAATTTCAACAGGTTTATACAATAATCTGAGTTAATTCTTTTACATTTTTCAAGATAATCCATTAAAAAAATTTCATTTGCATCCAAAAAAACTAATGCTTGTGTCACTTTCATAACTTTACAAACTTCTCTCGTAAATTTTATATTTTAACCAATTTTCAAGTAATTTTAATTTCTTATAAACATACATGGAACTTAGTACATTATTGATTAATATAAATGATAAAAATAAATGTTTATTAATATATATTAAAATAATACCACAAAATGCTTCAAGAATTATAAAATGATTAATATTTTAAAATTGATAAAAATTGTCAAATTTTCAATTTCAGTACATTTTTATACATCTTTTCAGATAATTAAATTAAAATCTATTAAACATATAAAAACAAAAATATATATTGCATTCATTCCCTTAGTTTTCTTTAAAATTAATTCATTAATATTATTAATTTTACTACAGATTTATTATGATTAAGAATGTTACCTTTTAAATATTATGTATAAATGTGATAAGTAAAAATATAGTAAATATAACATAATTTTATAAAATTTAAGTGAAAATTTCTTTTATTTCGAGATGAAACGTTATAATATTTATCTAAGTTAATATTGATTAAACTATTAGTTATAATGCAAATATATATTATATTAGAATTATATATAAAATATTTTTATTTTTTCTTTTTTTTTTTAAATATTTTTTTTTTCGATTAATTATTGTGTATTTTTATACATTTTTGTCAATGTTATGGGATTGTGTATTTGCGGTGTTCGTGGTGCTATAGTTTTGGGAGAGGTACACAAAAGGGTTCTTGGATGGATGGAGTGGTAGAAGGGGGTCTGGTGTGAGGAGCGTCGCGACGACCCCACGACCCTGTGCAACTCGTACACCCTTCACCTAGTTACACACATACTCCCCAAATGTAACGCATCGCATCCACACACACACTAACACTAACACATCCGTACTCGGTCATGTATCAACATAGATATATAGATGCATACAATACACATACGCGCACCCTTGCGTTATTATACTCACCCCCTCGTTGGGAGGCTGCATTCACGCTGGAAAAAGAAATGGCGATTGCTTCATAATCTAATCTACCATTTGCATTTTCATCAGTTGCATTCATCTTTCACTTCTAATTCTCGTTAGAAACAGCATGCGTTCAAATTATTTTATTTTCATTTATTTCTTATTGGAATTTATATATTATTTAATATAATCAAAACTAGTACAAACATTTCTTATAAACAGAACAAAAATATAGTTAATAAAAACAAATATGAATGACACTTAGGAATATAAAATATTAAAACATAATAATCTGCACATAAATATATAAAATATTTATTTAAAAAAAAATATTATACTATTCTATAATTTACACCAAAAAATATACAAATATTATAAATATACCTTTTTTTTACGTAAACAAAAAAGTTTAGTAATTATAATATTATTTCAACACAAATTGTTGTAAAAGTTTACTTACCATAAGACTTTTGGGAATAAAAATAAAATTTAATTTTAATGAAAATCAAAAGTTATGATAAATTTATTTCGGTTAATTTCGTATTTATTTTAAATATAAGAAATATTACATAATTTACACTAAAAATATATAGAAATTTTATATATATATAAGATTTTTTATGTACACAAAATAAAATTAGATAATTATAATATTATTTCAAGATAAATATCTGTAAAAATCTACTGATCATAAGTCTTTTGGCACATAAATACAGTTTAATACTAATGAAAATCAAAAGTTATGATAATTTTATTTTAGGTAATTTCGTATTTAGTTAAAAAAAATAGCTAATTTATACTAAAAATTTGAGGAATTTAAGATTTAATTCCTTTTTATGAATCCAAAAAAAAGACAAAATTATAATATTATTTCAAAAATTATTTAAACAAATATGACTTGAAACGAAAAGTGCATGAATTGTTGCAAAAACATGAAGAAAATAAAGTTTAATTCTAATGAATATCAAAAGTTATGATAATTTAATTAGTCGAATTAAATATGTTTTTCAATCATATTGAGCGAGAAATGTTTAATAAATACTTCAATTTATTATTAAATCTTATTTTTACATGTGGTAACTAAAATACATACAATTCTGTTTATAAATATTTATAATCAGAGACTATTATTATTAATTATTGATAAATTGATGCTATTAAATTATTATTAAATTATTATTATATAAAATGGATAATAATAGTAATTTTTAAAGAAGTTAATTTAAAAATATTATTTTTTATATGAGATTGTAATATATTGTAAGTGCATAGATGATTATTGAAGAGAAAACATGAAGTTGTGCTATTACCAAACAATAATATTATTCAGGAGACTAGCGTGTATCGACTCGAGTTCACTAAGGGATTCGCTTGTTTACATGTGTTGATGTTTAGAGTGCGACACGTAGCTGAGGTTTCCTAACTTTCCATGTACCCAATCGGAAAATCAATAAAAAAAAGAGTATATAAGCACGTGTAAAGAGCTTAATGAAAACAACGTAATTAAGTGACAAATAAAAACATAAAAAAATGATTGTTAATATTTAGTTTTGGCACTTATTTTTTTATAAACAATAGTACAGTAACAATATTACAAAAATACGTTATTATTTATTTTTTCAAAAATCTATTCTTTAATAATAAAAAAAACACATTACAATTCTTATCTGAACTATTTATTTTGTAATAGATTTGTTCATTTTTCATAAACTATAATTAATTTATTAATTATTGCCTAATTCTTGATTAATTTTCAATAACTTTTATTCTTTTCAAATCATTTAAAAATATATTTTTTGTAGATATTTATTAAATCAAAATAAAATAAAAATTTTCTAAAAATTAAGGAAAATCAATAGAAAATAGAAATCAGTTTAATTTGATAAAGAAAAAGTTAATTGAAAATGATAAATCGTATTAATTAATTGAACTAAACGTTTCTTTGTAAAAAAAAATGAAACAATCATCACTAATTAACTATTGTTTTTTGTAATAGATTTTTATTATTTTTATAAACTGTAATTTTGCAATAGAAAAACAAACAATTTTTTTTGTAAACTGAAATTTTGTAACTGAAAAACAAAAATTGGTTACTTTTGAATAACAATTATTATAAAATTTATATATTACAAATTTATTACTTTAGAATGATTTTTGTATTTTATATTTTTATTTTTCTAAGCTGTAATTATGTAACAGAAAATAGAAGATTGACAGATTTTTGAATGAATTTACATTATGTAAATTTTGTTGGTTTTTCATAAATTGTAATTCTGTAACAGAAAGAGGAATGATCAAATGACTTTTAATTTACTTTTTGTTGTAATAGATTTGATTTTTCGTAAATTGTAATTATGAATCAATACTCATAAATTATTATTTTAGAAAATTTACACAATTTTCATAAACCGTCATTCTTTAGTAGAAAAAAAAAATCGTTGCTTTTAAATGACATTTTTTTTTTAAATTTACTTAATATAGATTACAAACTATAATTCTATAACAAGAAATAAAATATTCGTCAATTATGAATGACATTTTTTTGTAATAGTTTGATAGATTTGTTGCTTTTTTATAAACTATAATTAGAAGAAATGAAATAATCTTCAATTATGAGCGAAATTTGTTTGTAATAGATTTGATTATTTGTAAACTACAATTCTGTAGCAGATAAATAAAGAATCATAACATTTTTTGTAACATTTCAATTTTTTTATATATATTTTATAATAATAACAAAATTTATTGATCACACATTAAATGTAACCAAAGGGCTATCGACCTAAGTCTTTCCGCCCTATATTTTATATTTTTTTAGAATTTTTTCAATATAGATTTGTTGCTTTTCTACAAACTTTAATTATATAACAAGAAATGAAATAATCGTGAATTATTAACGATTTTTTTGTAAACTACAATTCTGTAGAAGAAAAATAAAGAATCATAGTTTCAGAAAGACATTATCTTATAGAAGTTAATTATATATATATATATATATATATTTGTTAGTTCTGAGTAACTACAATTTTGTAAAAGAAAAAGAAACATTCATTAGTTTTGAATAATATATTTTTTTTGTAATACATTTGATTTATCGTAAACTGACATAATGTAACAAGAAAAGAAAGAATCATTACTTGCGTAAATATATTTGCTGCTTCATAAAAAAAAATTATTTAAATTTTTTCAAAAACTATCATTATGTAACAAAAAATGAAACAAGTTTCTGATAGATTTGTTGATTTTTCATAAACTCAGTAAGGAAAAAAGCAACACTCGTTACTTATAAAGGATTGATTTGTTTGTTTTTTTTTTTTTCATAAACTGTAATTCCGTGAGTGAGACGTAATTGAGAGCCGTGAAATTTAATTAAAATTCTCGACGATTAAAGTTGTTCGGTAGCCTCGTGTCAGGGCATTAAAATTTTATTATTTCTCCGACGCCTTTTATATTCCCGATTCCAGCTACTTTTTTTTCTACTCTCTCTTGCTCTCCTCATTCTCTTTAGTCTCCCGTTCGCGTAATCATAATCCAGTCGATGCTGCGGCCATAAAAAAGGAACCCTTAAAACAATGGAATTCGCAATAGTGGAAAATATTTTATAACTTCCCTTAGCAAATGCAATTAGAAGGATGTGAGCGACGGAAATTTAGGGAGGATTTTAACTAATAACGAAAGAACGGACCAAAAAGAAATAAAAAATCGAGAGAAAATAAAAGGAGAAACGAAAGTCGAGGACCGACGAATGCGAGCGACATAATGGCATTAGAGTTTAAAATCGTGAAAACGACGAAACCGGAAAGCTTTGTGTATATATGTACGAGTGTGAGAGTATATGTGTGTGTGTTATATAGAGCCGTCATAATGAAGAAAGCTGCTAATTAAAACACTTGCGAATCTGTCAACCAGCCGACCCCGTTTTGCCGCCTCCGTCGACTCCGTCACCGTTACCACCTCCACCGCTGCTGCCGACTCCCTTTTTTCCTCTACAAAAAAAAGACATATTTCCCATCTCTTTCTCGCTTTGCGTATGCACCGAAACGCGAAACCCTTTTTGTCTGTTAGAGCTCCAGCAAAATCCCCATTGTCGGGTGAAATGTGTGTGTGTGTGTATGAGAGAGAATGAGAGAAGGAGACGATGGAAAGGGATATGATTATGAGAAAAACAAAGGAGAGGACAGATATAAAACGCGAAAAATATGCTTCAGAAAGGGTTGAGAGAGTTTGTCACGAAAAACCCTTTTTTTCTCTCTAACCCCTCTCCCCCAATTTGCTGAGACAATTGAAACGGAAAGCTGCCAACGTTAATTGTCCTAATTTAAAAAAAAGTACATATATATATGAATGTGTGTCTAATGCTTTCTGCACAAAAATATAACGATTTTGTTGAATTACTTATATATTTTTATGTAACAATTTACAATTTCTATATTAAAATAAGGAGATTTTATTTTGTGTTTATGTACTGAAATATTCATTATTACTTTTTAAACTAAGTTTTCAGCGTATAAACTTTAATTGATTAAAATTTTATAGGGTAGAAAGACGTTTGGTCAAAATCCCATTCTAACAGTTATATCTTTTTTTTGTTTCTATTATTGTTATTACATGAATTTTTGTTGTCTATAAAAGTAGAGGTACTAGAACACTTCCCTGAGGCACCCCTGATTCTATTAGATGTAAATTGGTGTATTCATCTTGTAGATTAGATACTTTGTCCCCTTTAACTCTTAAAATGCGTTCTTGGACGATAAACTTTTACATTTAAGAAACAATTAAATTTAGAGCTTTTTTCGAACGATTACAACAAGAGTATTTTAATAATATAATTTAAAGTCTTATTGATTTATTTACGCTCAAATCTAATAATTTAATTGACATCGTTGCATTTTTAATAGCAAAAATAGTTTAATTAATAATTTAATCTGATTATTTTATTAAGCTTAAAATGATTAATTATATAAAATATATTAAAGAGATAACATCAGTAATTTTAAATATTAATAAATAAGAAACTTAACTCATAAATTTACTTGTTTAACTTTTGAATATATATTAAAAAAAATAGTAGAATATCAATTTAGCAATTTGCAGACAAGCGGCGGATATATCCGCCATGTCACATAAAACATTATATTTACACATATAAACAATAATTATGTAAAATATGTAATAATTTTTGTTCAAATAACTAAATAAAAATATAATATATTATAATTGTATTATCGAATTAACTATATTTAATTACTATAAATATGTTTAATTCACTCTATACATAATTGGAGAAATAAAAGTGCGTTAAATAAACCAACTATTTTTATAAATTTTGTTATTTGATGACTGTATTACTAATTGATATATTTTTTACAGTTTCTACCATTAATTGAAGTTTGTTATAATATTAATGAATAATAAACCGAATTCTAACATTTACTAGAATAACTTTTTAATATAAATTAAATGAAATCAGTCGAATATTAATTGAACCATTTTTAGACAATCGGCGGATATATCCGCCATATCACAAAAACCTTATTTTTCTTATTTTTTAAGAATAATTATGTAAAATATTACTACAGTTTTTTTCAAATAATTAAATAAAAATATAATATGATGCACTGCAATATCCCAAATTATTTTATCGAATTAATTTATTTTTAATTACAATAAAATGTTTTATTTACTCTGTAAATAATTTGTGATATAACATTTAATTAATTATGTTATTTGACTACTATATTACTAATCGATATAATTTGTAGACTTTCTACTATTGATTAATTGAAGTTTGTTTATTCTAATATTAATGTATAATAAAGCAAACTCTTATATTAACTAGAATAACTTTTTTAATAAAAAATAAATGGAATCAATAGAATATCGATTTAACCATTTTCAGAGGAGCGGCGGATATATCCGACATGTCAAAAAACCTTTTTTTTTAAGAATAATTATGTAAAATATTACTACAGTTTGTTCAAATAACTAAATAAAAATATAATATATTAAATATAACCAACTATTATTAATTATGTTATTTGATGACTATTACTAATTGGTATCATTTTTTACACTTTCTCACCATTGATTAATTGAATTTGAATCGACTTATACAAACCTACATAAGCAACTTGACGTTATCTAGTTGTTCCTTAATTATGTTTTTCTCATTCGAATTATTTTTCAAAGAAATTAGATTTTAATTTAAAATTTTATAAATTGACATTTATTTGTCAAACATTTAATACATTATTTTCAAGATCTTGATATTTACTTCCTAATTATCTTAGATTTAATCCAATAGCATTAATTTAATGCGTATATTTTTTTCAAAGTTAGGAGTAATTGTACAGATTTTTAAAATAATTTTAATTTCACATCTTTTTAACAAAAATTTCATAAATTAGAATATTATTTGCAACGTATTGACAATTATATAATGAATTTCTGTCATTGCAGGTAATACTTATATAATTGATAGAAATGACGAAAGATTTAGGAAATATGGAATGATATAGTCTGATATAAAAATACGATTTGCTAAAAAATTGTCAATGTCAGCCGAAAATTCTGTAAGCTATTTGAATAAATTATTATTAAAGTATTTTTGGTATGTTTATTATATTTATTGTTTATTAATAATTTGCTTAACATTAAAATTAAAAATCTGATTTTTTTTATTTAAAAAATTATTATTTTTATTAAAAAGCTGCATATAAAATGTTTGTTATGTAATATGGAATTAATGTTTAAATTTATGTTACGCTACTTCATAACAAGATTTAAATCCGCTCCTTTCATTAATGCTAAAATGAGAGGAAAATGAAAATTATGAATGAACAAAAAAAAAAGGAACAAATGCATGAAAAAAACTGAAACTGTAACATGCAAAGTGAGCAGATTAAAATGCCCGTCCGTTTTAATGTTTCATCCAGCGCTTTTGTAATAGTTTTCCTCAATTTTAATCCTATTTATATTTAGTTTTTTTAATGCTTCTGCCGCTGCTGCTGCTGCAGATGATGATGATGTTGGTGTGTCCATCCGAACTGGATGGCATCCTGTGGCCATTGTCGGGCAGTTCGCACTGTGCACGGGCTTTTCGCAAATGATAATTTTATTTTCGTCGGTGAAATAAAATGTTGGCCCGCTCTCGCTGCGAATGAAACCGAAAACTAATTATTGCGGCGCGCAGTCCGCCGCGCTTGATTAAATTTTAATTAGAACTAACGGTTATTTTGCCAAACGAACCCGAAATCCAACATCGCACGCATCAATCTCAAAGAAAACAAGAAAACACAAACAGAGCGTAATTACCAGAAGCCAAGTCCAAGAAAAAGCGTAACAAACAACGTTGGAAAGCTATATGAAATTACGTAACCAAGTACAAATTGGAAACAATTTTCTAATTTAATCAGTTTTAGTTTTTTTTTACTGGTTTTCGAACAGCAATTAGCAACAAATTGTTTCGACAACCAAATTTCGACATTTGATGAATTCAAGAAAGTGTTTATCACATATTTTGTTCGAAAACCGAAGTTCAACATTTAAAGTATCAAAAAGTGTTTATCACCGATGAATCTCCATTGATTATCGAACAATTTGCATTTAGAACCGAAATTACCTTAAACTATGTTCGTCTACCAAAATTCGATATATGATCTAATGTTATTGTTTATTACCCATGAATTTGATTTTCGAACAACATTACATAAAAAAATTATGTTTGACAACGATATTTGATGTATCTTAAGGGAGAATACTTTGTCTTGACCTTTAAATATAGAAAATATTCAAATCACCAATGAATCCACTTCGATATTCCAAGGTTCCATGTTTGATGTATTAATGAAGTGTATTTTTCTGGGTATTTAATACAAATATATTCATAATGATTTTTTAACAATTCGGTTTTTGAACTGCCTTTAACAACAAATTTAACAAGTTGGTGTATTTCAAAAAAGTTTTTAATTAACAATCTGTAATTATTCTTAACATACTTTTATTAATTATATTCAAAAAGTAAATATTTAATATAATATACAGTCATACTTCGATTAACGTAATATCTGATAATGAATTTTCTATATAACGCAATTGTCCAAAAATCAAATATGAGCCTAAAACATTTTAAAATTTGATTTCATTTTGTTCAAAATAATTTTTTTTTTTTTTAGAAAAAAACTAATGACTATTTTGGCTATATAATTTTTACCCTTATTAAATGAAGTTTCTTAACTTAAGTAAATTATAATTTATATAAATTATTTAATTAAATTAATTTAATGGCCACAGGTTGGGACAAAGATTATTTAAATATTAACCAAAATATGTTTTTTTTTAATTTAGTTTTGTTGAATGACGTTATTCTTTTGATGACATTCATATCATAATTAACGTCGATTATTATTTTTTTAATATAATATATATTAAGTTTTAAGAAAAAAAAATAATTATAAAAAAATATTAGCCACAATATTAATTATTAAACAAATATTCCAAAATATACATAAAAATATGTATTTCTTTAATAATTTTAGATTTGTTGCATAAAGTATGCATCTTCTTACTTTAATTAGTAAAATGGTATTAAAACAGTTAAATTTACTTTTTCTACCCCTAAAAACAAAGTTTCTTAACTTAACTAAATCTTATTTATTAATTGAGGTATGACAGTATACATTTGCTGACATTGATATCATAATTAACGTTGATTATTATAATTTTTTATATAAAATATATTTTTTTTAAATATATTTATTTATTAAACAAATATTCAAAAATATACATAAAAATATATATTTCTTTAATAATTTTAGATTTGTTGCATAAAGTATGCATCTTCTTACTTTAGTTAGTAAAATGGTATTAAAACAGTTAAATTTACTTTTTCTACCCCTAAAAATAAAGTTTCTTAACTTAACTAAATCTTATTTATTAATTGAGGTATGACAGTATACATTTGCTAACATTGATATTATAATTAACGTTGATTATTATGATTTTTTATATAAAATATATTTTTTTTAATAAATTATTTAATTAAAGAGAGTTATTGTCCACGAATTGGGCCAAAAATTAGTTATTTATTAAATAAATATTACTATTTATACACAAAAATATATATTTAATAGTTTTGTTATATGATCATCCATACTATTTTTACCTCTAAAATCGAAGTTTCTTAATTTAACTAAGTCCAATTCGTTAATTGAGGTATGACTGTTTGATAACATTGATGTCATAATTAACGTCGATTATTACTATTATTTTTACATAAACTGTATTTTAAGTTTTTATATAAATTATTTAATTAAAGATTTTTTTTGGCCACAACTTGGACCAAAAATTATTTATTTTTTGAACAAATATTCCAAAATATAAATAAAAATATGTAGTTTTGTTGCATGAAGTAAGAAGATGCAATTAGTAAAATTGTATTAAAATAGTTAATGAATCTATGCTCATTTTGGTCACACTATTTCTACCTCTAAAAACGAAGTTTCTTAACTTAAGTAAATCATATTTCTTAATTATTAATAAGCATTTGCTGACATATCATAATTAACATTAATTATTATTTTTTTTACATAAAATATATTTTAAGTTATTATATAAATTATTTGATTAAAAAAAATATTGGTCACAAATTGAGTTAAAAATTATTTATTTATTAATAAAATATTTCAAAATATACATAAAAATATTGTATTTATTTAATTTAATGTAGTTTCGTTGCATAAAGTAAGAAGATGCAATTAGTAAAATGGTATTAAAACAGTTAATGTAATTGGGAAAACAGGCTCGAAGGTAAAACGTCAATATTGGAGTTTTGTAATGCGCCTGGTAATTGGATTATTGGTCTTCGAGGATTCGGTTTCAATGCGATCGGTTTGTGGACAAAAGGTTGGCAAAAGGGACAAGGAAAAAAGAGTGTCGGTGAATGAATGGGCCCAGCGGCTGTCGAGTGGGTTTACCACACTACTCGGTTAACCGCAATTACCCTGTGAAAACCGAATGAATGCACGGGGAAAAAAAGCGACGAAAAAATGCAACCACCGGGAACTGTGGAAAAAATACAGGAGCGGAGAAGCCAACTGGCATCATTCCAGCATTCAACGCAAGTGACTTTATGAAAAAATAAATGAATACTTGTTACGCTATGTAATTAACAGCGAAAAAAAAAAAGTAATTGAATACGTCGGTATACTAGATGAAATAGACACGAGGATGAAATTAATAGTTATAATTTTACTACCACAAAAGTATACAATATTTATTCATTAATTCTTTATAAAAAAAAGGTTTGTTATTATCTATACTTTTAAGACATTAAATATCACGTCAAAAGAACGCACGAAAATTATACGATTGCGACAAGAAATACAATGATGAATTTAATAGTAATAATTTTACTACAACAAATGTTATTTAATATGTGGTATTTTTTTTTAATAAATAGAATGGATTGAAGCTCTTAAAAATTTTAAATTATTATTAAAAAATAATAGCTAAATATTATTAAAATAAATTTATTTAATGAACAATTTTTTTTGATGAAATATAAACATTAATTTAATAATAATATTTTTTTACTACAAATGTATATAATTAGTTTTATTTTTTATTTCAAGAATTCATTATTTCTTAGCTTGCAAAATATAGTTCGAAGCTTTTAAAAATAATAAAAAATATTATTAAAAAAAAATTACATAAATAACATAAAATTTCATATATATAAAAATTAATATTAATATATGAAAATAATATTTTTTATTTCAAAAATAATAGCTATATATTTAAGATATAATAATTATAAAAAAAATCATTTTATTGATATTACAGTGTGAAAACTATATATTGTAGATATATAGAAACAGGGACTTTTATTAGGGGTGGAGCTGCATGAGCTGTAGCCCTGGGGCTTACAATTTTAGGGGTCTAAACTTAGCAATATTATGCGCTTCAACTTCGTGATTTTTTAAATATATAAATACATATTTTGTTGCACTGAACTTCCTTCTCATAAAGAAAAATGTTGAAGTCTTTTTAAAATATTAGTTGATCCGGGCCTCTCATTTTCACCGAAATGCCCTATTTAGAAACATTAATATTTGCATATACCAATAGATAAATTAGAATGATTTTTCGAGAAATTTTAAGATTAATAAATTACTAAATAAGCAATCAAAATTCTTAAGTACAAAATGTTAATAAGTCTATCATGTGCAAAATTGTAAGAAAAAAAAATTAAATTGTTTTCAACAATAATATCGATGTGAATTTTGTTTTTTTTTAAATTTATTTTCAACATTTATAATTATTTTATTGTATACATTTTATTTGAAATTTCCCGTTTTCCGGGAATAAAAATAATGCGAGAAAAGTTACTCTGTAGTATTAATTAAATATTTATTATTCAATAATATTCATTATATTACATTATTATATATTTATATTACATTGATTTTTAATTATAAATTATTTTTTCTTCTAATTTCAGATAATTCTTATTTCAAAGATGGTATTTTTCAAGGCAGGACTTTCTAGTGGGTAAAGGTGAATAATTTTAATATTATTTTTTTTGTTAAAATAAATATTATATGTTTATAATAAAAATAATATTTAGTGAAATAGTAATACATAAAGATATAAAACATAATGAACTATAGGTTGCATTTAACGCTCCGATAAATCAACAACAATAAATTTTTTGCACGGTAGAATGAAGGATCGACTGAAATATTGACTGATATTTCTTTTAACAACGTCGACTCTGAATTGGCACTACAAATTTGTAGGTTCGGGCTTCAAGAAATCATCTGATTATAATTTAAACTAACGGATATCGGTACTAATGCAGCGGTTTTCCTCTCGCTCATCACATAAGATCGTTTGATATTTTTGGAAATCAATCCTACAAATAAAAATGTTTTTTGAAAGGGAGGTGTAGTAACAAAATGTAGAAACTTCGGCAGTAGAGTGTCAATATTCACTGTACAAATTTCTGCAATTTATATGTATTTAACAAAATGTAATTAAACCAATGCTTGAAGAACCTAATTCACTAGAGTAAATATTGAAGTACATAATTTTTCAAAAAAAATTATTTATTAAGTATTTCTTAATCGGGTACTTCAACCTATTTTCAACATAAATTGAAATTAGTTTATTTAAATCAGCTGATTCATTTTAATGTGCCAATTCAGATATAGAAATGTCAGTCAATTACCATTTTACCTTACAATATTTGTTTTTGTGATAAAAAAAAATTTATACTGCAAATATTCTATTTTGTGTGCTATTAACTATTATAAAAAGCCATAAGTAGTTTTGCCTAATATAATAATTAAATATAAATATTGTCATTTGATTTTTAATAATTTTGGTGGCATAATCAATAAATAACCAAAATACGTGTAATTATAATAGTATATAGATTTTCATCAATAGAAATTTATACTTTGTGTTGTGATTAGTTTTCTTGTAGGATTGCGTACATACTACTAAAACCTAATAATGGTAGAAAATGCTATAATTGTTGAGGAAACGAAAGAAAAATCTTGTTTGCATGTTATTTGGTATAAGTATCGAATGTAAAATAAACGGCCTGGTTCTAATTTCCCGTTTCAATATTTATACGAAATAACCAAATATGAATAATATAAGTATGTATGTGTATATATTGATGGGGGGGCGGGGTGGTGTTGAGAGAAGGAAAGGATGAAATGAACGTGTTGCGGAGAGACGGATGAATAATTGAGGATGGCTCGGGTTATTAAAGAAAACGATGTGAACCGCGCCACGTGGCCGAATACTCTGAATAAAACAGAACCCAGACCCAGAAGAAACTCGCGTTCTTCTTTCGCTTTTTGGTTTCATCCAACTTTCGGATCAATTTTACAAAAGACGAGATGAATCCGAACCCCCAAAGCTAACGAGAAGCCGGGTTCCTGTCGGTACGCGGGAGGTGTAGGGGGTGGCTCGAAGAAGAATGAAATTAATGGCAGCCCAAGGGGAAGAGGAAAGTACAGAATTAGACGGTGCCCCATCTTTTCTTTTCAACTGCAATCTCACTCTCTCTCTCTCTCTCTCTCTGTCGTTCACCCTTACTGAGGCGCGATGGCTGGGGGAAGGAAGGAAAAAGGAAAGGAAAAAAGGGCGGCGAGATGGAAGGGAAATTTTAAGAGCGGCTGCGAAACTTTAAATAAAGTTAAATAACGAAATAAGTCGGGCACGAAATAATTTAAAGTATATACAGTGCTCGTAGCGCTGAGGTTGCGAGCCAGAAATAGAGTGAGAGCTAAAGGGGTAAAATGAAAGAGAGAAAGAGAGAGAGAGAAGGAGAAAGGGCGAAGTTTCGAGGGATGAAAAACGGGCGAGTGATTAATCTTAATTTTAAATGACTTTTGCGCGAGTGCCGAGCTCGGCGTTGAGAAAATTCGTCGAGGGGTGGCGGAGGGACTCCGGGGAGGAGGTTGGGAAGAAAAAGAGGGCTGGATTTTAGCCGCCTCCGCCGTCCGTCTCGCGGGGGCGGCGAGGAAAACGGATTTGTTTTCTTCGCGCGCTGCTCTCTCTCTCTCTCCTTCTTCATCTCGCTCTTCACCATCCACTCGTATCTCTCTTTCACTCTTTCTCGCGCGCCACCACTTCTTCAAGCTTTCTCTACCCAAAACCACCCCCTCGACATTTCCTTATTGATTTATATCCAACCAATATATTTTCTAAAAGTGTGTGCACACGCAATTTGCAAAATAAATACTTCAATTACACGAACCACCAAACGCATAACACTATAGGGGAATGTTGCATTCATCTCTTCACTTACACTCAGCAATTGAATCATCTTAACTATACAAACACCTGCTGAATATTTAGATTTTTATAAATTCAATTAATTTAACACAAAACCTTCATTATTTAATTAATAATATTAGTTTCTTTAACTTTTGAAACAATGATCAGTGTCACACTAAGGTTGTCGAGGCCCCTAGGCTAGTTGTTTCCAAACAGGGAGGTGCGGACTAGTTCTATGAAAAAAAAAATGGTTATTACCCGCCCAAATGAACATTTTTTTAAATCACTCCACTCATATGTATATGTATACATATTCCGCTCATCGCATATGAACATTTTTGTTTGTAAATCACATAAAATAACATCTATAAAATAAAACTAGCGGAGGCTCCAAGATTCTATTTTTTTTACAGTAAAAGTTGAGTAAAACTAGTAAAAAGTTTTGAAACCACTGCCCTATGCGTAAGTTAAATAAATGACAAAGGGACAGCAGGGGTCGAGTATTATCACTTTAGGAACAAATTATATATTCTGGAATTTTAATTAAATTATTTTTTATAAACCCAAAAAAAATCTTATGAGCCTTAGGAAGTATAAAAATAATTAAAATCGACTTTATATATCTATTGCAATTTTATTAATTACTTTTAAAGTAAAGTTAACTCAAATGTAAAATATTTGTAAATGTTAACTTAGTCAAGTCTGTAGTTATTTTTTACTTGTCAAAATTTATGTTTTGGATAGTACATATTTTTATTTATTTATTGAAAGAATGTTATGTTTCCAAAAGTTTAGTATAAAATAATAAAATGCGTTAAAAAATAAAAATGTGGATATTGTTAAAACATAAGATTATATTGTTGTTTTAAGTTACCTTTTTAAAAATTGATACTATTATAACTTCATATAGATAATAAATAATAAATAATAAATTATATTTCAAGTTGATCTAATTTCAATCTATACGAAATTATTAAAAAATATATGAATCATTTTTAATCAAAATTTATGAATAATTAATAATTAGTAATTTATTACAGTTCATATAAAAGGTTAATTTATTAACTATAAAGTATCAACTTTGTTAAGAAGTAGCAAAAATGATGAATAATTTTACCAGTAATTTTAAATTTTGACCTATTACTTAATAAAAAAAAATAACAAACATGTAAAATATTTTCATTATTGATTAAACATTAGTGGTCATTCCTGTACATTACAGTAACTTATCGATCACAAAATACTTCTTAGAACTTAATTGAGACTTACAAAAAACATGAGTTATTGATTTTTTTTTTCATAAAATTTTCCTGAAAAACATTTTTGTCTATTTTCCTAAATGTATCACAATTATTTTTCTATTATTACAATAATAAGGCGAAAAGTGTTATAATTTTAAATTAATTATAGAGAATTTGATTTTTTATTTAATTCTCAAAAATAATTTGTATTTATTTTCAATACAAAAATAAAATTATCTAAATTAACTGTGATTTTTTAGAATCTTCAATTTTCTTAACATTTATAATTATGAATTTGGATTTTTTTCAATTATTAATTGATGAATGTTATAATTAGTTAATTATGGAAGGACAAATAACAAATATGTTGAATAATTTGATTACTAATTATGTGGTCATTTCTATATAGTATTTTTTTCTTATTTTACTATTTATAAGTTACAATAATAATGTTTTTTCTATGCATTTTAATGAATATTAGAAAGTTTATGAACATTTTTAAAGTGAGTGAAAAATATATATTAATTTGTCAATTATTATTCCATAAGAAACATTTTTTATTTGATTAATATAGTTGGAAAAAACCATTTTATTCATCTCAGATTATGGTAATCTTATGAAACTATATAATTCTATTGATATAAAGTTTTTCAAATGCAGAAAAAAAATATTTTGTAATAAAAAATAGTTGCATTGCAATAGACAAGGGGTTGTCAACTCGCAGATCATAAATTGGGGCTCACAGCTGGAAAATTATTTTTACTAGCAAAAATAGCAATCATTAATGCTTACACTTTTTAACAGGCAATATGTTTTGCAGATCTCTAAAAATAGACCATTTTAGCATGTTTTTTCATAATTATTCTTTATATTCATTTACAGTATTGTTGATTTACTTTGTATACAATACATGGTTTAATCTTTATGCGTTTAGCCTGAGAAGTGTTTAACTATGCATGTTTGAAAATCCTGTCCAACGATATATCTGGTTGATAAGATAAGAAGATCGTAAGACTTAAAGAGCCCGAGTTTTAATGCTTTTCTATTTTGCAAACCCCTATCGTCCCATCGAGGGAGTTCTGTAAAGGGGACGAACGGATAATTAAGGATGACGAAAAAAAAAGTATATATAGAAAGGAGTAATAAGGAGCGGCGCAAACGCCCAGAGGGACACCCCCTTTATTACCCGATAAAAAATTAAGACTTATAATTTATTTAAGAACAGCTGGGGCGTCGTCCCCCGCTTTCAAATCGAACGGGACGACGGCGGTAGCATGAAAGAAGCAAAAAAGGGGCTTCCAAAAAAGGAAGGAAGGACACGAACAAGGAAAAAAAAGGATGAGGGAGAGTCCAGCCCCTTGTTCTTAGATCGTCGAAAAAGGGGGATGGCGGAGAGCGCGCGGCTGGCCGAGGTGGGGGTAATAAAAAGTGTACGGCCCGTTTCGTCGTGTTGGCAGCCGGCAGCATAAGAACGAATAAGAATTCCGGACGCAGGCAACCGGAACCCGTAACCACCCCCCTTTTTCCATATCTCGTGCGCGCCACATTTTCCATTTCTCTCTTCGCCGCCGACCCCGCACCGCACCCCCTCAACAACCCTTTTCCACCTTCATCTTCTTCACTGTTCCGTCCCGTTCGGCTCGATTTTTTTTCCCTCAACCCCGCGTTTTCAATTTCCCCCAGATGCCGACTCACAAAAGAAAACCCTCCCTCTAAAACGCTCCAACTTATCGATCACAAAACACTTCTTAGAACCACCCCTCATTTAACTGGAGCCTGTAAAAAAGCTGAAATATTGATTTTTTTTTCCTCAGATTTTACTGATAAACATGTTTTTATCCCCATTTGTAACAGCAATAATACTTTTATTTATAAAAAAAAAACATAACATACATCATTTTTAAAATCAAAACAATAACCAAAAACTAAATTATAATTTTTTCAAAGAAAATTAATTAAATTTTCAGAACTTTCAGTAAAATAATGGAGTCAGTTTTTTTATTTTCAAAATATTCTTTCAGCATTTTAGTTAACGCTTCTATGGGATTTTTTTCTTAAATACTTGAAAAATTTAAAAACAAAGTGGAAATTGGAAGACAAAGAAAATATACTATAACTACGAGTATATAAGCAATTAATTGAGTTATCACATTTTTATAGTAATAAATATTAAGACATAAAAAAACAATAATCATTTGTAAATTAGGAATACATATTTATACAAAGGGAATACATTATTAAATAAAAATTACGTAATCCTTAGATAAAAAATATTTTAAATGCTTGATATAATATTTGGATTAAAGTAAAAAAAAATGTTACAAAGTATTACGAGTTGATGAAAATTGTGTTAATATATAAGTAAGGACGTTATTACTAATTATTAATAGATATTGTCTATTGTCTAAGAACTATTTGAAAAAAAAATGTAATAAAAAATCTTGAGAAGTATGACATATTGCAACATAATAGTTTAACATTTAACCCAGTTATGAACTAAATAGAACTTCTCGTCAGGACATCTAAAGCTTTTGTAATGTGATTCCTCCTCTGCGCGACGTAATTGTGTAGATGTGAAATTGCTGTTCGATGCTTTCAATACTTCAATAGAATTCAGCTATTAGATTCCTCAAAGGTTCATTCACCTTAGCATCATCAGCAGACTCACATTTTTCATCCCCACAACCCTTCTTCAGCAAGCTTTTTCTTAATTTTATTTTTAACGATTCGCGATGGCAATTGAGCACGTGGGAAGGGTTCTGTTATTACGGAGGACATGTTTCTGGCGCAATCCAAAACCTACCCAACACCCTCTCGCCCTCAGCGACCCTTTCTTTTCGACTA
This sequence comes from Nicrophorus investigator, assembly GCA_963457615.1. NCBI lineage: Eukaryota > Metazoa > Arthropoda > Insecta > Coleoptera > Silphidae > Nicrophorus > Nicrophorus investigator. Next base: position 12,339,547 of record OY735141.1, on the reverse strand, counting down.
CACACCCACACTTATACATATATAAGTATTTGTATAGAAAGGAAGTGTACTTGTACGTGTGTGTGTGTGAGAGAGATGACATTAAGAAAGTTGAAGCGAGGAGCGCATGATTTAGCGCGACGATAAAAAGAGAGTCCCGACGCTTAATATTCTCATTATGCAAACGAGATACTTCCCCGAGACGCTTTTTATGTGTTTTTCTTCATTTACATAAGATAATAAGTTGATGCAAATGGCGGGCTGAGGGGGTGGTTTCGGGTGGTTCTGGCGGGGCGACGGAGGCGATTACTTGCTACACTCTCTCACTCTTCTCTGTACATTTTGCCACTGTGTGTGCATGGACACGTAAGTGTGCGTGTGTATGTGTGTCGTTGCTGACGACGCACGGAATCACTTCGCTATTAAGGCTGTAAAAGATATAAAACGAAGCTGGAACGGAGATTGATTAATTTTAAATTATATTATATACGTATTTACACTTAAAACTCATTTAGTTTTTTCATTCGTATTTATTTCTCGAAAGCCGATCTGAAAACTTAGTTAATTTGATTTCTTAATTAGCTTATAATTAAATATGTGTAGTTTATTTTGATGATGAATTATATCAACATGACAAAAAAAAGATTTAAAAAGGACCTTCGAATAGAAATAAAGAAGAAATATATTGTAAAAAACAGTAATCGAAACGACTTCCATGAAATAATTTACTAAATATTGTATTATTCTTACAAAATAAATTTAAAATACAAATGAACATTAAATATTTCCAAATGAATATTTGCTTTCTTAATTAACTTATAATATATCTGTCATCAAAACATCAATAATCGGTGCTCCAAAATACATGACAAAAAGAAGATATCAAGGACCTTCGAATGGAAATAAAGAAGAAATGAAAAACTATGAACTATGAAAAACTTGTATTATAATATAAAATTGTATTATAATAATAACATCATTTATTGGCCAATATACAAAAAATATAAAAATACAGGGAAAATAATGTAACTCTGAATAAACACAAACAATTAAAAAAATTCTAAATATAAAACAACCAAAAATTAATTCAATACAATAAATATACCTGGCCAAAGGGTTATCGACCAAGGTTTTTCTGCCCATATTGTATTATTTTTAAAAAATAAATTTAAAATACAAATGAACATTAAATAAATTAATAATTGCTTTCTTAATTAACTTATTATTAAATATCTGTCATCAAAACATATCAAGCATCGGTGCTCCAAAGGACATTCGAATGGAAATAAAGAAGAAATCTATTGTGAAAAAATTACAAATAAACATTAAATATGCGCAAATTAATATTAATTTATATTTAATTAATATCAATTCATATACATTTATATTGTGAATACCGTAAATAATCAAAGATGTGCTGGGAGCTATAATATTAATTATTAAAGGATGTTTCACTTAAAATTCAATTATATTTTTTATCTTATTTCTTCCTGGATGTTTTTCAAAACTTAGATAGTTTTGTTTATTAAATGTTAAATTAATAACTAAGTACTTACAGTTTACTTTGGTGATTAATCGTACAGAAGCTTTATATAAGAAATACAAAAGGAAAAATTTATAAACTTAAGTCAAATGTAACAATTTTCTGAAATTAATATTCATTGATGTTTTTTTATACATTTATTTTTATATGTTTTAATATTTTGTTTATTACTAGATTTTGCCATGCAAATCAATTTTAGACTAAATATAATTTCACTTCGTATAAAAATTTACAGTTTATTTAATTTTAAAAAATCTACAAAAATATTTTCATTTTCTTTATAAAGGAAAGAAACCCATTCTGACCATAGCATTTTTCACGTCTGGAAGCGAAGATTCGCTTAACAAACTTTAACAATTTTCTCATACATTTTTTTTAATATTTTTCTTTTTACTAGATTTAGCCATGTTTTAACTACACTTTTCTGTAAATCTGGCTATAGGTAAATAAAACATAAGTGATAACAACACGTTGATATAATAAAGTCAGTAATTGTTAGAAAACGTTGACAAGAAGGAAATTAGTAATAAAGTTTTGAAAATATTGATGATGAAGATGAAGAATATTTAAATATCATTAACTTTATAATTTTTATGTATCCGATCGTAATAAGTATTAAAAAAACATAAACAAATCAACTTTAGACAAAATGTGATTTCATTACGTATAAAAAAAATTACAATAAATTTTTTTATAAAGGAAAGTGTATCCATTTTGACCATAGTATTTTTACCTCTGAACACGAAGATTTGCTTAATGATTTGCTGATGCTTGCTGATTGATGTTTTTTTTTATATAATGATTTAGTCATACAATCTTTTTAATATTTTACTATATTTATCTATGAATATGGCTATAAGTAAATAAAATATGCCGGGTAACAACACTTTGATATAATAAAGTCAGCAATTGCTAGAAAACATTGACAAGAAGTCAAAAATGACATGATCAGAAGATGAAAATAAAATCCAGGAAATTAGTAATAAATTTAACGAGATATTTGAAGTTTTTAATAAATTTTTATAATATTGATTTTGAAGATGTTAGAAATCAAATAGATTTTTCAGCGGAAGATTTAGAAATACATGAAAAAATTAAGACAGAGAAAATAAATATAAAATTATAAAGTTAACCGAAACAATTGTTAACAAGCTTAAATATCATAAAATACTTAAATACCAATAAAAACGTAATATTTTTTTTATTAAAACGATGCTAATTATGTAAGCTATAAGTATTATAAAGCACAAAAAATGAACTTTAGACTAAATGTGATAAGTTAACTGTTGAAAATCTACAAAAATATATTTATTTTTATTATCAAGAAAAGTGTACCCATTCTGACCGTAGTATTTTTCACCTCTGAAAACGAAGATTCGATTAACAAAATCGATAAATCAAAATTATTATTTTCATTAAAATTTATAGATCATTAAATAAAATATGTGAAATTTTATGGTTATATATTTATTCTATTATACAAAAAAAATAAAACTAGTTAATATAGTGCAGAGGCTATGCAAAGCAATACATTTCTAAATTAAAATTTTTTAAATCGAAATTTACAAATTAAATCTTCTTAAAATCGTGTTGATCTTAATACAAAATATTATATAATCAATTTAATTTAATTACAATACTTAATATTATGAGTAACTCATAATTATAGCAATTTCATTGATTAAAAAGAGACTTTCAGTTATGTGACTTTAATGTATATAAACCTTTTATTTAATTAAAATATACGACATTAATTAAAAAAATATATTAAATTTTATTTTAAATAATATATAGAAATTTAGTAAAATTAATACTTTTACTCTGACGATACAAAATAATAATAATTCCGATTGGTCGAAACTCTAATGATTTTTACCTATTATTGAATATATTAATTCGTTGAATTTGTCGATAAAGTGGTGGTCACATGTAAATTATATTATCTTAAATAATTAATGTCATATAAATGAAATACTTCGTCCAATTAATATTAAATACTATTTATTTATTGATTGTGCATATTATATTATTAACCATACAATTCCGTTTTATTTACCATGCATTTTAAAAGCTCATGAATTAATCATTAACCAACATTTTTTTTTATTTATAAAAGCTTAAACAAATACATTACATAAATCTAATTAAATATATAAAATATACATAGATATTAAATATATGATAAAAAACATTTATAACTTTGTAAAAATTAGTTTTGTGCATCATTTTTGTTTTTTCAAAGAAATAGAATTTGTAACTATAAAAAACATTTTTATGAAGCCAAAAATTTAATAATTAACAAAAATAATTTAATTTTTTAATTATTTTATTCTAGGCTTGTTATAAAACAAACACAAAAAAATAGTAGAGTAGAGAATAGAACTAAGTAGAGCTAATAAACATGAACAAATAAATTAGAAAATGTAAAAAAAAAACAATTTTTCAAAAACACAAAAATTTAATTATTGACGTTTTTAGATAATTATCTTTAATTGTATAAATTAAAGAATTGAAGGATTATCCACATAAATTTAGTTTTAAAGTCATTAAGTAATATTTAATTAAATAAAACTTGAAATTGTATTAATGTTAGTTTTTTTTTTTGTACTGCAAAACTGAACTTCTTTTAATTAATTTATTCACAGTATATTTATTAATAGTTTATATCTAAAAATAGATACGTAATTTAAAAAAAAATAAACTATTGTAAAAAGTTATTCACCCTTACATTAACATGAATTATGACATATTGCGGTGAAGATTTTTATAATGAATTTGTCATTTTTGAGGGTATACTCGAGTGTCATTTATCATGTCTGCATGCAACAGTTTGTGCCTCGACAATGAATTCCTCCAACGCATACGTGTATAAAACGCGATCATTTTTCATCCAGTTTTATGTGCTCGCTACTGCTTAGCCCCAGATTATGTAACGCAGTTTTTTTCAGTAGAGCTTCGAATGCACCCTTCTGTACTCATAATCCGAAAGCCATTCATATTTCAGCATTTTAATTTAATTGTGTACAAAAAAACAAAGCTTCTAAAGTTGATTCAATTATATCGTCACATTATGGAATGGTTACATCACATTTCTTTCTTACATAATTATTTTTTTTCTTAATGAAAAGTTTAGTATGATCGAGACAAGTTGTTTAGTGACTATTATTTATTATTTGAATACATTTTGTATTATTTTCGATGTTTTCATTTAGTTTTCAAGCATAAAATCACTTCAATCGTTTCAATAAAGAAAAAAATCTGTGGATTATAACATATTCTTTTTAATTTATAAATTATTGCACATATTTGCAATTTTCGTAAGATAAGTATTTTTGTATAATTAATTACTACACAAATAATATCAGAAATTATATATGTAAGATATAGATTAACTGATAGTTAATCTATAGATTCTTTCGTTTTGTAAATGTTTCTGGTGTTAATCGAAATTATTTATCATTGTAATAACTAACAATTATTTTAAAAGGGCTATTGACTATTGATATTTCTGACCAGATATTTATTATAAATATTCCAAATTATCCATAGTCACACTTATATAAATGGAAGCTTTCACCTAATGTTAAAGTATAAAATAAATCTTATAAATTATTGGGTTGCAGTACAACTTCAAACAAAAATGATATGATTAGTTATGAAAGTTATATGAACATTTTTAATACAATTAAATAGTCATATAATTATTTGATACATTAGTTTTTTGAGAAATTTTGTGTCTTTTTGTCAGGAAAATGTTGTTGTGTCCGATTGATGTAATTCTGAACACAGCAATTATTTAAATTTAAACAAAATCTTACAAATTACAATTAAAAAATGTTAAGATTAGACGTTGAGAAACGCTGTTATAATGAATTAAGTACATATTTCATGTAATTTCTACGAAAGTATTGAAAGTTACATTTTTAATAAAATGAAATAGTAATATAATTATTTGATACATTGGTTTGTCTTGAAAATTTGTGTCTTTTTGTCAAGAAAATTTTGTTGTGTCCCGTGATGGAATTCTGGATACTGTGGAATATTTATTATATGATGATGTCATTATTGAGTCTTAGTGGTTGGGAAATTTATTCAATTTAAACAAAATCTTACAAATTACAATTAAAAAATGTTAAGATTAGACGTTGAGAAACGCTGTTATAATGAATTGTGTACATTATTCATGTAATTTCTACAAAAGCTTTGAAAGTTACATTTTCAATTAAATGAAATAGAAATATAATTATTTGATACATTGGTTTGTCTTGAAAATTTGTGTCTTTCTGTCAAGAAAATTTTGTTGTGTCCCAGTGATAGAATTCTGGATACTGTGGAATATTTATAATCTGATGTTGTCATTATTGAGTCTTAGTGGTTGGTAAATTCATTCAATTTAAATAAAATCTTAGAAATTACAACTTTAAACAAAAATGTAAAATGTAATTTCTACATAAATTACGAAAGTAACATGAAATTTTTCTAATAATATAATTATTTGATTACATCTTGAAAATTCCTGTAATTTTGGCAAAAAAAATTCTTATGTCCCAGTGCTGGAATTCTGAACACTGTGGAATATTATATGGTGTTGTCATTATTGGGCCTTAGTGGTTGGGAAATTAATTCACTTAAAAAAATAATCTTATAAATTACAACTTTAAACAAAAATGTTATAATTAGAGGTTGAGATACGCTATTATAATGAATTATGTACATATTTTATGTAATTTATATATAAGTTACGAAAGTTACATGAAATTTTTTCAAATAAAGGAAATAGTTATATAATTATTTGATTACATCTTGAAAATTCCTGTAATTTTGTCAGAAAAATCTTGATGGAATTCTGAAAACTGTCTAATATTATCTGGTGTTGTCATTATTGAGTGTTAGTGGTTTTGGAAATTCTTTAAATTTAAACAAAATATTATAAATTACAACTTTAAATAAAAATGTTACGATTAGCGGTTGTGAAACGCTCTTAGAATGTGTACATATCCCATGTAATTCATACATAAGTTACGAAAGCTACGTAAAAGTTTTTAATGAACTGAAATATTAATATAATTTTTTGTTTATATTGGTTTGTCTTAAATCTTCTTGTCAATTTGTCAGGAAAATTTTGTTGTATCCCAGGGTGGAAGGACCTTATGGAATATTATCTGGTGTTGTGGTTATGGAGTCTCAGTGGTTTGGGAAATTAATTAAAACGTTATTGACGATTGTTCTTTCTTTAACGTTTTATTATAGATTATTTAGTTACTTTCAACATTTTTACTAAAACTATGTTCATCATTTCATCTGTTGTTCTCATCAGAAAACGAAGATTCCCTTAACATTGTATGTTTTTCAAACTCCCAATTTCAATACATTTTATTAAAATTATTTGCTTATTATATGATTTAGATTATAACTATAAATTCTTACTAAGTCTATTTTCATTATTTCAGTTGTTTGCTAAAACTAATTCTGAAGACATATTCTAGTTACAAAGTAAAATAAGATTATTGTGGGATGGAAGTTTTTCACCTTTGAAAACGATGATTCCCTTAACATTGTATGTTTTCAATGAAATATTATCAAACTCCCAATTTCAATACTTTTTAATAAAATTATTGGCTTATTATATGATTTCTTATAGATTATAACTACACATTATTACTAAGTCTATGTCCATTATTTCAGTTGTTAGCTAAAACTAATTCTGAAGACATATTCTAGTTACAAAGTAAAATAAGATTATTATGAAAGTTGTTCACCTCTGAAAACGAAGATTCGTTTAACGAACATTTATAAAATCAAAATTATTATCTTCATCTTATTTTTAACGTTAAATTATTATATAAAATGTGTTATATTAAATTCGTTTTAATTATTGTATGTTTTCAATGGAACATTATCAACCTTTCAATTTCTATACAATTTAATAAAATTATTTGCTTGTTATATGTTTTATTATTGTAAGTTTTCAATTAAACATTATCAAACTCCCAATTATTACACTTTTTAATAAATTTATTACTTATTGCATGATTTATTATATATTATCTAATTACTTTCATATTCTTACTAAATTTATGTCCAATATATCAGTTGTTTGCTAAGACTAATTCTGAATACATATTCTAGTTATAATGAAATGATGATTATTATGGGGTAGAAGTTGTTCTCATCTGAAAACGAAGATTCCCTTAATAAACTTTTATAAAATCAAAATTATCATCTTTATTCTATTTTTTAAATTTAAATCATTAAATAAAATATGTTATATTCAATTCATTTTAATTATTGTATGTTTTAATGAAAATTTACCAAACACCCAATTTCTATACTTTTAAATAAAATTATTTGATTATTATATGATTTATTATAACTACATTACAACTACACATTATAACTAAGTCTATGTCCATTATTTCAGTTGTTTGCTAAGACTAATTCTAATGACATATTCTAGTTACAAAGTAAATTATGATTATTTTGGGGTTGAAGATGTTCACCTCTGAAAACCATCCTATTTTTAACGTTAAATTATTAAATAAAATGTATTATATTCAATTCTTTTTAATTACTGTATGTTTTCAATGAAACATTAACAAACACCCAATTTCTATACTTTTTAATAAAATTATTTGCTTATTATATGATTTATTATAACTACATTATAACTACACATTCTTACTAAGTCTATGTCCATTATTTCAGTTGTTTGCTAAGACTAATTCTGAAGACATATTCTATTTACAAAGTAAATTATGATTATTTTGGGGTTGAAGTTGTGATTAGGAGTAGGGCGTATTGATAGGATTATTTACACCTAAATATTTATATTATAGTTTATCGATCTCTGTTCTTTGTGGAGATCTCTTTGTACTTATACATTAGTTTATATAACTAGATAAGAGTTTATATTACTGGACGTATCGACTAGAGACTTCGTGGATAGTTTATTTTTTACAATAATAATGATTTGGACACAACAATGTAAAGGCAACATTTTCTTTTATCTATAATTAACACTTGAGTTAAAATAATTTTGGATAATTTATTTAAAATTTATTAAGATGTTTCAACTATATTAAATATAATAGTGTGTGTGTTTAAAATTTAAATATAATATAATTATTTTAATATTATATATAATATTATAAATATTTTTATCAAAATGTAATTTGTAGATTAAAAATGTTAGGTCTATTTTAAAATATAAATACGACAGTCACATAAACGAGAACACCCTTTATATTATATAATCAACTGACATTATCCACGATCACAATACGCAATACCAATATCTACGAATGCGATCTTCATCTCATGTTTGTTTACGCATTGTGCACGTCGACTAAATGAAAGCTGCGGCTAACGATTTTCCATTCGATTTAAATATTTATAAATTCTTTGTTGTTTCAGACAGACTGACGCAACAAAAGGGGATGGAGATAGAGAGAGAGAAAGAGTCCATGTCAGACAGGAAAAGGCGCTGGAGAAGGACGCGGTTCGGAGTATCCGTTGTCCTTTCTCTTCTCTTTTCGTCGTCCTTCTTTCCTCCTTCGCAGGATGTGATGGATGGATATTGTGGGCGCAGCGAGCCGAGGGAAGATCGATAGAAACGCGCGAGATGGAAATTTCATTTGCAATGTAGATCGAGGCGACGGCTGAAAAGAAAAGAAGATGCCTGTGAGGGCGGCAGGATGGAACTGTTACGTTGAGGATGCGGGGTTGGCGGTACTTCCCCTCGCATTGAAACGAAATATCAGAAGAAGGCTACGACGACGACGATGATGATGATACTGACGATGAAGAAGGAGAAGAAGAAGAAGATGCGAGTCCGGGGGCCTAGTGACAAATTAAGACTTAGACGTTTTGAGACGTCTTAATCTTAATTCTAAGATAAATTAGTCGCCGGGAATACTTTCATTAATCTAGATCAAGTGGGGCGGCGCTGCTGCTGCTGCTGCTACTGCGAAGACACACACAAAATACAACGGGATGGAGATAGTAGGTGAACATCGTTGGAAGGACGGAGATGGAGTTTCGGAGTCATTTATTTATTTATAATTGTAATTGTGCAGCTTCTCTAATTTATTGAAGTAAAGATTAATGTATTTTCTTGTTCTGCCCCTTTTTTTGTTTCATCCCTCTCCCGCACTTCCATTAAACAACCTCGAGCAATGAGAACCATCTCTGAAAACCCATTCAACTGCAGCATCACTTTACTGTAGATAGCATTACTTTTGCTAGAGTGAAACCATTTACAGTTTCATATATTAATAATTGCAATTGATAAGTTTAGACACTTTTTGTCAATGAAAACAATCATTTATAATCGACTTGTAATATTATACTTTTCACTCAGATCTAATATATTTCAAGATTTTTTTTTGTATAGTAAATATTTTTGTCATTTATTTAACTTTCCCAATCGAAACCTTTAACATTTTTATGAATATATAAATTTATACTATCTAGGTTAATAGTCATTAGTATGCGATCCCAGTATTCCTTTTACTACTATTGCAACCTTTGACTTGGGTGAAGTTTTATATGGCAAACCAACAAAGTGTAAGAAATTTTGATCCAGGTTTTCGTTCTGAAATTTAAAAAAAAATTGTATTAATCTTACTTTTTATTTTATCTATATTCTTTCAGAGAAAATCCAAGGGTCGGGGCAACTAATGTTTGAAGGGTCTCTTCAAAATTTGTTTAACATATTCAGTGGCGGATTAATAACTATCATGAGTTTCAGGTGCAACAAAATATATATTTATAATAAATTTTTGAAAAAAAAGAAAACAGTGGAAGTTTTTAGAAAACGCCCCAAAATTTCAAAAATTATTATATAAAATAATAACATTAACAAAAAAAAATATAATTTTGTTGAAAGAACAAATTAAAGTTAAATAAAAAAATATATATTAATTTTACAATTTTGATAAGAAAACATAAATTACAGAAGTAACATAATATATATTTTATTAGGTCATTTTGGAAAGTTGATATTGAGATAAAACGCGAATCTTAATCTTAAAGATTTTTGCATTTATTTAAATTTACGACAAATATATGTATCAATATTTCTAATACAAATAACCTGAAAAAATAAATAAATGGATGAGACATTACTAATATAAAATATGCAAAATTTAATCTGAGAAAAAAATTATTTAAATATGTAAAGTATATAATAATTTTACATTTTTTTCAACAAAGAACATTGAACATGTTCAAAATTATTTCCGAAAATTTATATTGAGATGAAACGGAAATCTTAATCTTACTAAATGATCTTCAAATTTATTTAGATTTATGGCAAATGCAAAGGTTTCTAATGTAAATAACATGAAAAAATATATGAAATTTCCAATATTTAATAATGCAAAGACGTTCAAGATTTATGTTAAATTATAGCTATTTGTGTAATAAATAATAATAGATAATACATTAGTGCATCAAATATTTTGAAAGGAAATATAATTTTTATATCAAACAATTATTCGACAAAAATGAAAATTTTAAGTTATTTCAAACATAAAACATTGTAATTATATATTTAATATAAAATAAATTTCCATTTTGTATAGTTTTTAATACTAAAAATTTGGTAATGAAAACATAGCAAAACATTAGGTAAAAAAACACAACTTGACAATCAAGTTATTTATTTTTTTCATTCCCTTTCCCTTTTTTTGCACATTCTATGAAATCTGATACTCAAAAAATATGCAAAATGTTACTTTTGTGGGTTTTATCATAAAAGCTGCAGTTTTTATGCATATTCTACATTTATTCAAAATAATTTCATCTTAATTATTCAACTTTAAGAAATCATCGCGTTAGATGAGTTTATAATTATACATTTTTCTCGGAAAATAGAAATAATTTGGAAAAGCAAATACTGAAAAAGTAAGCAATATTTAAGAAATTATACATCAAATTTAGAAAAGGAAAATTGACTCTTGACACATTTTTTATTATTATTTTTCAATTTATTCATGTATTATTGAAACATTTTAATTCAAAATTCGAACTAATACGTTATTAACTTCAATAATTATTTATTTTAAAGAAACATCGAGTGTTGCTCGTATTATTTTTAATTTAACACTTTTGTAATGAAAAAGTCTTTAAAATCATGTAATTATCAGTGTTTCATATACATATGTTGCTTTTATTTATTTAAAATAACTTTCCTTCTTTATCTAATGGACATTAAGTAATTTGTGTTAGTTATGATTGCATCAAACTCAGATTAAATTAATTTATATACGTTGTAAAAATAGTAATACTTTGATTAACTTTATAACGAAAACAAGAAAGTTGTACTACATGATAAAATAAATTATGTTTTTCAGACGACTAAATGTTTATTGATGGCAGAAGATAATTGTTTTCAATGGGCAATTTAGGAAACCTTAAAAGTATAAAAGTTCTTACAAAAAAAATATGTTAACAAATAAAGATTTCAATACTTTTTTACATACTTTGTACACTAGTAACTGAAAAGTCAACTGCGAGTTTGCGCGCAAGAGCCAATACATCTTTCTAAATGTTATTTCTAGTTGTTCATGTTTTGCCTGGATATGGTCCTTCCAAGTCTGTCTTATGTTCAGATGCATTCCCAAGTATCTCACCCTTGTAGATGCTGGAACTACTTTGTTGTTGAGTTTGGCTGGAGGACAGGTGTCTCGTTTTAAGGTGAAAGTAACATACACCGATTTCGACTGATTTATACCAATTCGCTATTTCCTGAACCATATCTCGAGCAAATTAAGCTTTTCTTGATGGTGTTGATATTCAATTATGGGACTTTTATCTAATGCCATGATTGCTGTGACATCTGCAAATGTTGCTATGTTTGTTTTCTCTGTTGTTGGTAAATCTGCAGTGTATATGAGATATAAGATTGGCCCCAAGACACTACCTTGTGGGTTGCCCGATTCAATGGGACTCAGCTCAGTTTGTGCTTCCTCCAATTTGATAAAACTTTCGATCATTTAAGTAGGATTTCAACAATGCATAGAAATTATTTGGAAGTTGCATTTTTAGCTTGTAGAGCAAACCTGTATGCCAAACTTTATCAAAAGCCTGTGACACATCAAGAAATACAGCTGAACAGTATCTTTTCTCTTCCAGATCATGACCGATGGCACTAATCGACTAGTTAACTTGTTCTATTGTACTGCAAATTCCAAACTGGTAATCTTCTTCATTCTCTTCAGGAATAGTTTTTCAAATACTTTCGAAAATAATGGTAATATACTGTAGGACGTAGGTTCCTCTATGGTTTTTCCTGGTTTCGGTATCATTATAATTTGTGCGACTTTCCATTGCGATGTCCTAAGAAGTGAGCTGTCCTAAGAATGGCGTTAAATATTTATGTCAGTAAAATTATACTTTTCTTTGATAATTCTTTAAGAATTTTTCCTCGAATCAGGTCATATCCGGGTGTTTTAATTTCTGCTGGTGAAATTGGTTCAATCGGAAGGGTCATTTAATAAGGTGTGGATAAGAAGTTTATTATTTTTTCTTCTCGGATTTGCAATTCTATTGGCTTAAAAACATTGGTTAAATGTTTCTCGAAGATATTTGCTTTCTCAATCCATGTTCTAGCCCATTCCCCATTAGATTTACGTATAGGAGGAATTCTTATTTGCGGATGTTGAAGCTTCTTTGTAGCCTTCCATAGTGAGTAGTAAATTTTTCAGGTAACATTTTATCGCCTCATTTTGGATATTCTTTAGTAATGTTTTAAGTTTATTAGTTACTCTATTCAGGTTGCTTTTATCTTTGGGCATTCTGGAATTTTGCCAAATTTTTCTTAGTTTACGTTTTTCGGCAACAAATAGTAATAATGTATTAATAGTATTTTTGTTTGATTATTATTTTATGTATTATTTTTTTCCTTAAAAAGATATATTGAATGTCTAGGAATTTCATATGCATACGATGGTATAATTGAAGGGGAGCAGGAGGTTATTGCTGTTTGTTGTTAGTAGAAAACAGACGTGGAGGGCGAGTTTTAATTCGCAAACTTTGCAGTTTTCATGAAATCCACGAGTCCCGCTTTGAGACTACACAACCATCTGACTATATACATACGTATTGTGTATATATACACGAATGTGTGCACGTGTTTGTATTTCCCTCGTCCTGCAATAACAATCGGCTGGGGCGAAACTAAAACAATTTCAGTACACTTTTTCATGCGCAAAAAAGAAGAACAAGACAAAAAAAAAACAGAGAACAGCACTGCGGGAAATTGCATTGCGCCCAGGAGGAAAACACAAACTCAAATTACATCAAGTTTAAGCGTGGCGAAAATAGGAAAATAATAATGCGAGAATGAAACTCAAGGCAAATGGATGATGATGAAATGAAAAGAAATATGTATGTGAAATGGAATGGATCAGGTCTTTAATGTTTTTGGGCTTTGAATATTTTAAGGTCGATCGGAAGTGCGGAGGAGTTGCGTGGTATTAGCGTATTAAAATGTTGTTCGCGGCGAAGTTGAATGCATGCGGCGGGTAAATAAGTAACCCCTAATTGTAGTGAGTTATTAAGTATGAAGTAGGAATGTAAGACCCACTAAAATATGCAAGAAACACATTTTAAGGAAACCTCAGTTGGATTAGAGGTTTTAAAACGTTAGCTCTCGCGCAGGAATTAGGTAAAGTTTTAAACTAATCCCACGAAACACGCGGGACATATAAGAAAGGATTTCACACGCGCGCATACAACAAACCCAATCCTTCGGTTGAAACTAACGAGGCTTCTTCCGTTTACCTTAAGAAGACGGACGTTCGATGAACATAAATCCCATAAATCGCAACATTTCAAGAATTATTCCACATTCATTTTATTTTAATGCAACAGGAACTAGCTATAAAATTAAGAAATTATTCCTGAAATTTATTTCATTAGTTTTTATAAAATCACAATTTATTTTCTGAATTGAGCAAATTAACAGCAATAGTTAACAGCAATATTATGATGAAATACTTTCATTAATTCAAAATTTGTTCTTTATACAAAAACAAAAATAAGTAAGAAAATTATTTATATAATAAGCACGAAAATTATAAAATGATTTCATTAATTCAATTTTTGTGTAATTTCAATATGTAAACGAGAGTTAAATAATTTTTAAATTTAAAAATTGCGTAGTTTGTAATTCAATTTGGAATTTCCAACACGATTTTTCTTATTTTCAATCAATGTTTGAGTTTTTATGTATTTTTGTTATTATTTGTTTTATATCATTTTAAGGGTTAAACAATGTATATTTTTTTGTTAAAAGTATTTCCTCGAAAACTTAATTCTAAAACTATAAAGTCTTTATAAATGAAAGGTAATGTCAGGGGTTTGAAAAAATAACTGAATTTATTTTTATCGTTCCTGAAATTCTTCGAACTTTTCACCTTTATTATCTACAATTACTGTAAAATAAATTGTTGCAAATTTGTTGAGATCAGTCAGAATAAAACAGAATAATAATACAGTTTCTAAAGCGAAGAAGTGAAAAAATAGGTTTTCAGGATGTTTTCCATCAAAATTATCCGACAGGCTTCAAACTTTTTCACCTTTATTATCTACTTAAATCTTCTGAAATCAATTTATTTTGTAGTCATAATAAATTGATTTCAGAAGTTTCCTTGAGATCAGTTAAAACTGTAATAAAACTGAACCATATAAGAATACAGTTTGAAACGTTTTTATAGCGAAGAAGTAAAAAATAGGTTTTCAGGAATTTTTCCATCAAAATGATTTGACAGGCTTCGAACTTTTTCACCTTTATCATTTACAATGATTGTAAAATAATTTTTTTTTATAAGTTTGGTGCAAATTCGTTGAGATCTGTTAAAACTGTTATAAAACAGAACCATATAAGAATACAGTTTGAAACGTTTCTAAAGCGAAGAAGTGAAAAAATAGGTGATTTTTTTCATGAAAATGACAAGCTTGTATAAAATTCTGATTATTAAAAGTAATATGTGGATGTACTCAATGCAAGCAAAAAGAACTGTTGCAACAATTCGAGCAAAATAGAAGGAATTTTCGCAAATTATATTGTTCAAATAATAAGTTCTAATCCTTAGTTCAATTCAAACATCCGCAGAAATTGATAAAAATTATGACTGTATATTGGAGATATTTAGATTACATGTCCAGAAAATACAAATTCAATATCGGTGACAAAAAATAAAATATAGATTATTTTATTTTAAGTAGAAAAATCTACATTTTTCACTATCAAACTGGCTATTTTCTTTATTTTATATTAAAAATAGATGTTATTTTATAGACCACTTCCGATCACGGTAGGAATAGATGTACATTAAGTATAGATAGATTTAGTCTTTAGACTTTAACAAATCACAATTGTTTTATCCATATCATAATAATAAAAAAAAGCGATTGTACTCATAGTTTTATAACTATTGACTGCAGTCTCATAAATATTATTTTAATCTATTTTTCTGTTTTTATGTAGTTTTGTACATCATTTATTAATCATTATTTTAGTTCATTTTATATTTTTTATATGTTAAACCGTGCAGAATTATATCAAGTGTCTATTAATTAATCATTTACTATTTTAAATAATTAATTCTATATTATATTACTTACTTATAACTAAACTTTATTCAATAAAAAAAATAAAAATTATAAAAGTTATTACAAAAATGTGCATGTAGCAAATGTATAAAGCTTAGTGTTTTAATATAAATTAAATTTTTCCCGAAAGTAATATTTTATTAAATATTCAAGGCATTATAAATTCTATAAAACATTATAGATTATGTATAAAACCAATTTTAATAACCAAATTTTAATATAAGAAAATTTTACAAAAAAAGTCCAGCTTCATAAATCAATAGAATTAAATCTTTTAACTTATTTTGAAGGTAAAACATATGTTTAATTAAATTTTACTTATTAAAGATGAAATTATTTACTTGAAAAATTATGAACTATTTGCTAAAAGAAAATATACTGTGTTAATAAAATATTCAAAATAATAAAAATCCTTTATAATTCTGTAAAATTATAAATGTTAGAAACGATGAAATAAATGTATGAATTATTTCAAGGATGGAAACATAAGAAATGGTACGATAACGACCTTAACGAAATCTTATTACACAGTCTGGTGAACAAAATTATGTGAAATAATTTGGATAACCGTAAAATCATAAATCTTCTATTCAGGCCAAATTTCGTGCTTCTTTTTACCTCTTCATACCCAATTAAAAATTTCTAGTAAATACATTAAAACCATTGTAAAACCTTCCAATATTTATGAGAATTTTATTTATATAATAAAATAATTAAATTAAAAACACGTTTGTTGGATCAAAGTCATAGCATAAAATTCCATTGAAAATATAAACTTATTTAGTATTTATTTAAATTATTTGAAATAAAAATAACAAAATATTAATTCTTATATATTTGAAGTTATTGAAACTTGCTAAAATACTTAATACATGTTTCTATGATAACTTTATGTAATTGACGTCTTCCTTAGTACACATCACAACAATACCTTGCAAAACTTCACTTAAGTCCGATTTAAAAATTTTAAATAATAAATTTTTGATTGTGAAAAATATAATTAAATTCTATACTATTTTTATTTTAAGTAATCAATCATCCCTTTATGGAAAGAAAAATTATTTTTTACAGTTAAATTTCTGTTCAAACTATGCTGTTATGTCATTCAAATCTTTACGGTAACAAAAATGTTAATGGTTATTTCGAAAATTTTAATTTGTAGACAGGAATCTATTGGATGCATTAAGATCCGGAAGACCATTGTATTTTGATGACAATATTTTGAAGTCTGTGTTCAACATTTATCCAAAGTTAATAGTTGAGGAATGCTCCATTCTACTTGAATAATAGTCGTTTTTTATAAAATAATTAAAAGTACAAGAACATTTAATACTCTTTGACATAATAAACAGAATGAGGATTTGGATACAGCATTACTTCCTGACAAGGTATAGAAATCAGCCGTTTTTACACGAGTGACAAAAAACGGATTGTCTACAATAGCACAAAGTAAAAAGACTATACAATTTTTAATTCAAAATCCGTAATTTTTTTAAAAGTAGTTTGAAAAGAAAAAATAAATTATATTTTGATATTTAAAAATGTATATAAAATAACAAATCTTGATACACCGAATAATACATGTTGTTTGGCAACTATTTACGCTGTAATTACAACTTTTAAATACTGTAAATTCTTACAACTCCAAGTGAGAGAATCAAATTATTTGAAAAATTGTGAAAAATAATGAAAAAAAGTATTCAATATCGAAAAACACCTGTTTGTGATTAACGGAACGGAAGAGGGAATGAAAATCTTTAGAATATAACGTATTTGTTTAATGTTAAATAATTTTATTAACTATTCTATTTTATAAATATAATATATTTGTAGCTACCTGAAAATTAAATGATAATTATATAATACGTGCAGTAATATAAAGTACAAAATGCAATAGATTTCTTTTTTACAATTTACTATAAAACATATTCTTTCTATTAATTTAATTGATGTATTCAAAAATAATAAATTTTCAATTCTTTTCTGAAAATGTACATAAATTAGCCGTTTTTAACTTAGTTCTAACGTGTAACAAAAAATGAATTGTCTACAATAACATAAAGTTAAAAAGACTACAACATTTTTAATTCAAAACCCGTAATATTTTTTAGTTTTTTTGAAAATAGAAAAAGGAAATTATATTTTTAATTGATATTTAAAAATGTATATGAAATAATAAATCTTCTTGTTAAAATTAATTATAAAATGTTTCTTTCTTTAATATAATTTAATATATAAGTCTCTTTTTATGCAATTTATTTATAAGCGGCTTTAAAGTCCTTGATTAGTCCTGTTTTAAATAGTCCGATATAATGATGAAACTAATTACTGGAATTGTATGGGATATTGCTTCAATAAAATAAAAATAGATTAATTTGACAAAAAAAATGTTTGAAAAATATAAAGAAATAAATTGTTTAAAAAAAATAATTTTCGATATTTTAAAAATTTTGCAATGAATTTGATAAAAAAATTTAAAAAATTAAATCGTTTTAATTACAATTTCTGGCGCACCTTTGGAACGTATAATTTAACATATGCATAAAAATAATTATAATAATATATTTAAGTATTAGATGAAAAAATGAAATAGTTATTAAGCAATTAATTAGTAATACATAATAGATAACCCGTACATTATTAAGCTCATTTTTTAATCGTAAGTAATTTGGTAATGGGGATTATCCGAGCGACCGACAAAACAAGTGCCGTCACAAATTTTCGTGTTAGTACGGCCAGCTGAAATATAATTCACAGCATACACAATAATGTCGACGTGTTCCATATGGAATTACATGCATTATAAATATACAGGATACGACGATTTTGTTATGGTTTGTCCAACCAAAGAACAATTAATTTAATGAATTGAATCTACCAACGATGAGTCACGCAATATATTACGTTTGTTGTTAAATTGTGACAGATACACCACAATCAACATAAATTACACTGTATTAATTAAAAATATAAGTCATGTTTAATAATTTATTTTAATTGTTCTACAAAATATTTATTGAGTTTTCAATATTACATAAACAAAATTCTTGGACTGAAATACTTAGGGATAATAGTCCTTTGTAACTGTTAGTTATTTTTTTATTTTATTACGATTTATTTCAATAAATATTGTTAATATTACATAATTTATTGCATATATGTTGCTACAAATATACGAAAGTATTATATATTGATCGGAATATTTCCATCTATTCTTATTTACTTTGAAATATAAATCTTTCGCCTTTTACTCAATATTAAGACTACTCGAAATGTTACCAAATGGGTTGATTAGATAACATTATTACATCACTATTATTTTGAGTAATATAAACATATAAAGATGTTTAAGTTTTTTCTTCACTTGATATTTTCTATTTTCCAAGAAAAATCTGTAAAATGTATTATCTACCAAGATTAGCATCTTAATTTGTTGAAACTTGTTATTATATATTCTTGTAAATGTATTAAACCATAATTGTATTATAAAATATGTGCAGATATATTAAATACAAAATGTAATAGATTTTATTTTTACAATTTACTATAAATCAAATTCTTCTATTAATTTAATTAATCAAAAATTAAAAATATTTTCAATACTTTTTTTTTTAAATCCGCAATGTTTAATGCAAAATGGCAATAAATTGTAATAGAAAAAAAAATAGGACATAAGTTATCCAGAGAATTATTGAGATCATTTTTTCAGAGAAATATTTAGAAAATCTTGTTCGTAATTAAAACCAAGAAAATTATGAAAGCAACTGCTGAAAACATGTTAAGAAGAAATTATGATTAAATGACATTGAAATCGTTTTATTTTTCTAGTGAAAATAATCCTGATTTAAGAGGAAATGTTTTTTTAAGCCATCATTATTAAAGGCAATAACTCTATAAAGGCAGTTATTAAATGAAAGATTAAAAAGCAGTAAGTTTAGACTCTTATTTGTGATTTCACTTTATTTGTAAGTTGACTATTTCTGGCTATAGATTTTTTTACCTCTGATAACGAAATATCTATAACTAACTTACAATAGTATAGATATTCAATACTAAGATTTCAACTTATTTGTAATCATATTTCAGTTATATAAACAGTTACAATTATTTCTTTTAAATTGGCTTTCTAAATAATAATTGTTATTATAACATTATATTTTATTATAAAGATTTATCTAAATAAATAGAAGATTATTATGAAATTAGTCATTTCATTACTTGAATGTTTACTTTTTTATTTCTTGAGAATTAAAAACTGTTAAAAAATATCAGTTTCAGTTAAATATAATTATCAACAAATATAACCATGAGAAATAAAAAGTAAATATAGAAAAACATATTGTATAAAAGCATTAAAACCAGTAAATATTTAATTAATGCAAATATGAGGTAATATTCTTTAAGAGGCTGTTAATACCAATACAAAAGGTATTCAATGATAAAAATAATTATAAAAGTAATTTATTAAAAATCGATTTTGTCGTAATAAATGTATTCTGAAGATTTTTTTTATTTCTAAATATTTTTTTTTATTTCTAAATAAAGAATTCCAGTTCTTCTTAAAAGGATTTGAATACCGGTACAAAAGGAATAAAATGATAGAAATAATTATAAAAAATATTCCAAAATGACCAGAAGTTAATTCTTAATAATAATTGTGTTCTGATACAATTTTATATTTTCAAAATAATGAATTCCAATTCTTCTTAGAAATACACATAAGATATAAAATGACAGAAATAATTATAAAAAATACTCTAAACTAACCAAAATTAATTTCTTAATAATATTTGTGTTATGATTCGATTTTTTGTATTTGACAATAATGAATTCCAGTTTTTCTTAGAAATATTTTACTACTAGTACAAAGGACAAAAAATTATTGAAATAATTGAGACAAATTTCCAATGCTCCTTGGTACGCTACAAACGAAATTCATGAAAACACCAACATACCGTTTGTGGACAATCTCTTGCTTGCTTATAAAAAATACTCTAAAATAACCAGAATTAATTTCTTAATAATAATTGTGTTCTGATTCGATTTTTTGTATTTGAAAATAATGAATTCCAGTTTTTCTTAGAATGATTTTAATACCGGTGCAAAACATTTAAAATAATACAAATTATTATAAAAAGTGCTCAAAGATAACCAGAAATAATTCCTTAAAAAATGATTTTGTCATAATAATTCTATTCTAATATGATTTTTTTTTGTAATGTTGTAATGCATTGTTATTAGTGGAACTAAACATACAATGTAATTTGTAGATGCCTGAAATGTTGTAAAAGATTGTTAATCATCTAGGCGTAATAGATTTTCCTGAAACGTAATGAAATTAGTTAAAATTACTGCAAATTTGCATAGCGAAGTGCTCGTTCGTTTTATTTTTACCGTTAGTGAAGGAGCACCAGGTAAATGTGCTTAATCAATTCGCGAGTGCATCAGTCGGCCTTAATGTTTTCATTGTTCGCAGGGTTGAATGGGGTCGCGTCTTTCCCTCAAGAAAATTAAACCTAAGTGCGGTACCCGTTTTGTTCGGAATCTCCTTGAGACAGAAGAAAAAATAGTGCGCTCACTGCTTCCCACCAAAATGAATTGCACACATCTCCTAGGTCTACTACACTCACAAAGAAACTTTCCATCCGCCGCCTCCGATTCCATAGAACGACGGATGAGAGACGAAGACGGGATGAGCGAAGAGAGCAAGAGAGAGAGAGAGATAGAAAGGACGAGTGTGTAATAAGTGAAACGGTGTAATTTATCAAATAAATAGAAGTCTATTGTTACACCACCTTCTGTTTTACGAAATACACATTCAAAATATGGACTGGAATTTATCATCTTTGTTTGGTTGGAGGCGAAGAAGGGGGGGACACAACCGTCGCCTCTGAAAATCTCTCGGTACGTTTTTCAGGCACTTTCCATCCTCGTTATACTCGCAGGATGCGCATTTGGATGGGAGAAGGATGGAAGATCTGCAGGCGTCTCGAAAACGCGCGCTGCCGTTGCTACAACTTAGAAATATGGTATCATTAATAATTTTGTATTAAATGTTGTTCTATTTGTTTCTGTTTCGCGTTGCAAAATTTAAAATATGGCTCACTCCGTCTTCCCGCGAGACGAAGAACCATTCACGTCTTCGCTTCTTTATTATTTAACTACGTATTTTTTTTTTTTCAAGTTCGTTTCTTTTCTTCTGCGGAGCGCGGAGAGCACATGCCTTTTTCGGTAATTACATCCTCCTCCATCAAATAAAAAGGGAAAAGCGTATCGACATATGTTCGATTGAAGGCTTCACAGATAATATCGATTTCGAATAAAAAGCCACCCTCGATTCCACTCGACGACAACTAGTTATGCCCCTCCGTGTCTAATAATAACATGATTTAACCAACTCGAAACTATCAATTAAAATCAATTTCTTTAGTCGAATGGGACATCCGACGAGCACGGCTATAAATGAAAGAGGCTTCACCTGAACTAAACACCTTTAATAAGGAAAAATTATAATTGCCGGAATTACCTGAACTTATATTTTAAGTGTGTTTATACAAACTATGCAATATTTTCTAATATTTAATAAATATTTATAAATAATTGGTGTTTTTAGCCATTTCTATGTCTGTTTAAAATAAATTATTAAATAAATAAAATTTTAGAATAGTTTGTAATTTTTAAAAGACTAAAATATTGTAAAAGATTGTTAGAATGTTATGAAAGAGAAAATTGTAAATTCATGATTTCCAAAATCACATAATTTAAGTTTACACGATAACATAAATATACTTTTATAATTTTTAATTTTTGTTTCTAGAAAAAGAGTTTTAGGAAAATAAATCAAGTGTAATTTCCTGACATTATTCTGTAGCTCCGAAATATCCTTCCAGTGTTAAACATCCATTTGCCGCCCAATCCTTGACTATAGTCGAAATCTCATCCTAAAAAAATCTTTCCGTGTTCGAACGTAATGGCTTTTGCATCCTCACCAAAATTTTACATCCTAATAAACTACTCCAATCCTCCCAATAATCTGTTTTATACTAAAACTAAATTTGTTGCTCTTCTCGATAGACAGATATTTGTCCCTTAAATTTATTTTTCCTTCTATTAAATTGTTTCCAAATATTCCCTCTCCAAATCCTAATATTCTTTCAGAATTTGAGTATTACTTTTTACATTATTCAAATTCCTAATATCCTTATTTCTTCCTTTTTTTTAACGGCTGTTACATTTTTTTTGTATTCTGCATCACTTTATCCCATTATCAAATTAATGTATATATTTGTACATCGCAATTAATTTTCTCAAGAACGTTACCTCTTTGGTCAGCTATATTTAATTTTAAAATTGTAACCACATTTACGTTTATATATTTAATATTTATAATTTATTAATATTAATTATTTTGTATTATTAATTTTTGTACTTTAGGTCAATAAATGAAATAAAATAAAATTATTTTTAAAAATTTTTTTAGTATAAAATATGAGTTGTGATTATAGTGACAGTATTACAATGGTGTACAAATTTAATTTTTGAAGGTGAGACAATATCGGGACAAAAAACGATTTAAGACTCATTTTCTGTAGATTTTTCTTTACCATATATATTTAGTGTATTTTTGAAATTAATTTCTTAGTTTTCAATTAATTAATTAAAAAGTTAGGATTTTCTTCAATTTGCAAGCTTATTGCGCGAAAATCGTCAATACTACTAAAATACACTCATTTTATGATTTGTTGTTTATTCTTTATCCATATTCATTACATTTTTTCAATAACTATATTTTTAGTAATTAGCTATAACGTAAATGAAAGTAAAAAAACGACATTTTATTATGAAAGAAAGCAACAAAAAACGCGTTTTAAATATAGAATATATTAACATAAAAATCTATTGTGTTAATTAGAAGGAAATAATAAATAATAAACAATATGTACCAAGATCTAGAAAATAAGAAATACTGTTTGGCTGCCTTTTTTTGGTACATATCTCAAGCATTCGATAAAGTGAGACCTTACTCAGTAAGTTCGTAGGATGACATATAGATGGCGCCACTATCGACAAATCCATATTATTTTAGGAAGTACCAACCTTCAGACGACACCTGTCAAAATTTCATGGTAATCTGACGTTTAGTTCACAAGTTACAGTGCTATTCGTGACGTTAGTCAATGTCATCCTACGAACTTATTAACTTATTGAGTTAGGTGTTATGGCACCTCGAACTATTTTATAAAATTGAGAAGAACTTGCCATATAATTAATATAAAATAATATTTCGAGAACAGAATGTTTCAGGTAAAACTAGAAGACGAATACACATAATTGTGGGTAACAATAGGGGTATCACAGAGAAGCGTTTTAGGACTTTTGTTTTCCATTTTATATACGGCAGACCTTAAAAAAACTGATAATACAACTATTGCAACATTCACTTATACTACAGCAATATGTAACATGTGAATATCTGTAGAAAATTTTAGATAAATTACAGAAATAGCTCAAAAAGTGCAGAATATCAGTTAACGAACTGAAATCTGTGTATATTACATTCCCATTAGAAAGAAACACTTGCCCAGCATTAAGAATTAATGGCCCAGATCTGCCCAAATTGTCAATAATCATATATTTAGGACGCTTTTTAACATAAGGCTTACCTGGAAATAAAGTTTAAAAAAACTATACTTATAAATTATTAAATACAAGGTAATAATAATACCAGTATAAACGTATGGTATGGCATTGTGATATGCAACCAGCAAATTGAAGATATAAATTATTACAAATTTTCAATCAAAATGCTTAAGAAATATTATCAGAACCCGTGGTTCATCACGAATAGAGAAATACACGAAGACCGTCATATTAATCTTGTTGAGGATACTACACAAATGTTTACTAGTAAATAAGACAATAAACTGGAATCACATAATAATGTATTGGCTATTAACCTACTTGACAACCGTAAACAACAAATCAACTTAAGTGCTATAAACAATGAAATTTAGTATACAGACAGTAAATAGTTCACCGTGATCAAATTTCATAAATTTTCTAAAATTCATTATTCGTATATTTTAATTTATAATTGGATTATTTTACATTCTTAATTACTATCAAAGATTCAACATTTGAAATATAACGAAATTAATTAGAAAACCTCAATATTTGAAATTTACCGTAAATAATTTGAAAAATTCTAGATTTGAAATTTACCGTAAATAATTTGAAAAGTCCAATATTTAAAATTTACCGTAAATAATTTGAACAATTTAAAATTTGTAATTTACAGTAAATAATTTAAACAATTCAGCATTTGAAATTTACCGTAAATAATTTGAACAATTTAAAATTTGTAATTTACAGTAAATAATTTAAACAATTCAGCATTTGAAATTTACCGTAAATAATTTGAACAATTTAAAATTTGTAATTTACAGTAAATAATGTAAACAATTCAACATTTGAAATTTACCGTAAATATTTTGAACAATTTAAAATTTGTAATTTACATTAAATAATTTGAACAATTCAACATTTCAAATTTGCCGTAAATAATATGAAAAATCCTAAAATTTTGGACAATAAATAATATGAAATTTGACAATTGACAATAAATAATATGAAAAATTCAACATTAGAAATTTACCGTAAATAATTTTAAATATGGATTTTTCAAATTATTTACTGTAAAGACTGTAATTTTACTTTTCGTTTAATTACAAAAATTGAAAGAAATTCCAATTTGAGAATATTTATTTAGAATTAGCGTCGCGAATTGGATGCGGCCCGCTTTCGCGCGAAGTTCAAAAGGGGTGTTATTTTTCATGAAAAGTTGGGAATCGAGTCTGGCGGCTGGCGCAGGGGGATTGTGGGGTTTGTCGGTGTGAGGCGGTTAAAGGCGGAGGCGGAGCAGAAGGTGGGTCGTGGGGGTAGCGAGAGGAAAGAAGAAGGCGAAGAAGAAGTATTGAACGGACCATCCTTTCAGAAGGAACTAACACCGCAGAGCCACCGCCGTCGCCACCGCAACCGAGATCTCCCCCTTTTCAGCCCCCCTTTTCTGGTGCCCCGCGATGCTCGAGCGATGTAAACGTTCGAAAAACGCTTTTCGTCTCATTAAAATTTTAAAGCCATTTCCACGTAATTGCTTTTGGCTTTTTTCCTTCCCTTTTTACGCAAACTTTTAGCCAGCAGACATAAATTAGAAGTTTCATCTTACTTTTTCTATTTTATTTGCATTAAAATTTATTTTTAATTGATTCAAATATAGTCTGCTACATTCAGTTAGCGTACACAAATTTCAGCAAAAGAACAAATCGGTAGATGAATTCTGATAAAATTATATAAATTACAGCAGAAACACCTATGTTCAATAGCTTTTTGTAATAGTTTTTAATATGATTATATAAATATGTTTCAATTTAAATAATTATTTTTACATCAATTTGTTTTTTTTTTCATACATTTGTTCACATTAACGTACTTGATGTTCAAATGAACGTACACTTTTCTAAAGAAATAAAATAATATAGAATATGCAGATTTGAAATTATTGTCATGAAATATATTTTATAAATCGATTTGCTGAAACTTTTTATTTATGAATAATTATTATTAAAAATGTTTTTTTATTGTCAGATTATTAATTTCTTATATATTTAGATGAATTTATTATCAAAATTTAGTCATGAATATTATTATCTATAGTGGCCATATTTTTGTATGTTAAGTGATTTTCCTTCTTAGATCATCACAGGTCATTGATCATAAAATCTTTCAACTATGATTAATGTATGAATATTTACTTTAGATTTAAGACAAGAAAATACATTATTCAAAAAAAAAATCATAGAACGACTTAACGACAGAAAGACTTAATCTATAGATTGTTGGTCCTAATTGTGTAAATAATAAAAATAACAATAATTAAATTTATTACAACAATCAAAAAAATTCTTTAAAAATTGCGTATTTCCACAATAAACTTTATTTATTTATAAAAAAAATAAAATTAAATTAATAATAATTGTCTAAATAAATAATTTCGTATTAAATTTTATTTATTTTAGTCAATACTTTTGCAAAAATTGTAATTTTATTATATAATTATTTTAATAAAGATTATTATTATCACTAATAATTAATATATATATATAAACAACTATATAATTATTTTTACCTATATTATTTTAATTGATTATTAATCATACATTTTAATTTTATAATTAAATAGATTAATTTAACTATTTACATTTCCGCCTTGCTCGCCTCGGACATTTCAATTCCATGATGCAATAGCAGGATGAAAGATCCTTGCAGGATTATACTTGCACTGGCAGCGCCCCCTATGAGTTGATAGACACATTAGATATTGATGAGAGGAGTTATGCAATTTGTGTTTTACAGATTCGTTACCGACGTAATACCCGTTACGAGACTATCTAGAATATGTATGAAAATGCATAACCGTTTTTTTTTAAGCTGATCCTTTTTAACCCTTATTTATTTAAATAATGTTTAGTTTTGATATATATTTCTTAAAATCTATAAAAATTTCAAAAAGCATAAATCGATAATCAAATCATGGAAGTAATATTAAAGAGGTATTTTTTTTTGAAAAACAACAATATGTATTAGATTTATTTAAAATTTAATAACATATTTATATATAATTGTCCTAAATTACTAATTAGAATTTTATTTCTTTTGCATTTAGTTCTAAAATCCTTTTAACCATTTTAAGAAATAACGATTACAATTTAGTAATACTGACCAATTATCTTAAATAATATAGCTTTTATTAAACAATAACGTATTAATATAATATAGAACAATACTTTGCATAGTACGGATCCATCAATATCCCGCACTGTTTGAAACAGGAAGTAAATACATATAAAAACAAACCGCAGCGTGCAGAGAAAAATAGATTTTTTATTTATTAAACATAATGTTTTGTATCAATATTATACAAAATTTATACAATAAATAAATAAAAAGAGTCTATTGACTGCAGTTTTTCCAATTTTGTTGCAGTATTTTTAATATTTTTTATTTATTTAAATTAATTAAAATGAATCCGAAATGAAGATATGCTGTGCTAGATATCCACTAATATCTCGCACTGTTTGAGATCGCACTAATCGAGGAACTAAATGCATACAAAAACAAACCGCATAAAAAGATATTTAACTGTATAAAAAGAAAAAAACATCATTTATTTGTTAAAAATTATGTATAATATACGCAAATTTATTTTAAACTTAAATAAAAAAGGTTATTGATTAGTTTTTCACTTGTAGTGTACACATTTTTTATTTGTTTAATTTATGAATTATAGTTTCTTAAGTAATTTTCAATTTGCACTATAAAAATCGGAATTGAAAGAAGCCACACTATGCGAGGGTATTACTTTACATGATTTCCGTGAACTCTTAGTAATGATGAACTGCATAATTCGTTTTATGCAACCAAATATACTTTTGCGGTACTAGCTTTGATGGTTCTCAAAAGTTTATGACATGAACTAGAAGCGGTACATTTTTTTCTTCAAATTAATTTAAAAAAAAATTGTATTTATTGAAATATAAAATACGAAAAAATATAATTGTTACAAAGACTGAATGTCTTTCTGCGCTAAAAAAATATTATCATTATTTACTTCGTACCATTGAGTAGAATAGCGAATTTTTATTACTTTCGTAGTATTTCGTAGTATCAGATTATATTTTATTAAATTTAACCGAGTTACTAAACAAAACTGAAAAATGTTTTTCGATTTAAGTAAAACTTATTAATTCAAACGTTGATTATTTTTTTTTAAGTAAGAAATATTTAATCTTAAAAACATTATAGTTCTACATTTGTGTAACATAAATATATCTTATTTTATTATTATTAATTCACTTTAAATTTAAGTAATTTTATTCACGAAAAAATACAAATTTGACAATTAAATTTCAATTTGAATCATAACAGGAAAAAACTGATTTTGGTGGAAATTCTTTAAAATAAAAAAAGTAAATTCTTATAAAAACCATTATTTTAGTTTAAAGTACGATACAATTTATTTAAGAAAAATATTGGAAAATTCAGAATAAAATTTAAAAAAACTAACATTTTCAAGTAATTTGAATTAAAAAACAAACGTAATATATTTTTATATATATTTCCTTTTTAATGAAGTATGAATGATACTTCAAATTATTATCATATATGTCAATTTAAATATAGGAAAAACATATATTTTCACGAGCATTTTTCTTCATATATTTTATAAATATTAATAAAATGTATGTAACAAATTTTATCACTATTTATCTCAAATTTCGAATTATTATATTTTGAATATTATTTACGTGGTTCTTAATTTTCTGTGTTTCTCTTGGTGTTGGACGCGATTTTCGTAAATTCTACGTGCACAATTGATTACTCCGACTTTTTGTTTGTCCGAGGAGAGGAAAACCTTGCAATAGGACCACGGTGTATTCGTGATACTGTGGGATCCAGGTTCTAAATATTGGTATATCTCGGAAATGTTGATTGTCTTACTTGATCTATCTTACTCTATCTGTATTTACTACCACTGCCCTTTTTTTATTCGCTCTCTCCATCCTCCGCTGATCTATTCTATTATGCAATCTTGTGATTAATTGCCAGTTGTCGCTCCATTTCAGCAGTGTGCTTATAAAATTCTATTGGATTAGGGTTACTCCGACTTACGCGAATTTAACTTACGCGATTTTTATTGAACCCACCTATTGCATAACATCGGGGTATTACTATATTCTTCTATATACATTTCTGTCTTCTTATCGATATTAACGTTTTGCCAATATTCTCTGATTATTAAATATTTTATGGTTATTAATAAACAACAAAGGAAAAATTCAGAATGATTCCATGAAAAACGGTAAAATTCAAAGAAATATTATTTATTTATCCTCATAATAATTATAAAAAATTAATAAAAATACATACATTTTTATAATTAAAATAATATCAAAATCAAAATTCTATTTCAAGTAATTGCCTAAAATATTTTTTTCTTTCTGTCCATTTGAGTCGATGTTTTGTAATTAAGATTGTAAGGTTATTTGCCCCATTTTTATTATAATATTTAAACTGAAAATACATACTTTATAAATAATTAATTTATAATTATTATTTATTAATAATAATTTATATTGTCCGATTTTTTGTAATAAACCTTATATTAATAATATTATTTGTAATAAAAAAGAAATTTAGTTGCTGTAAATAAAATTTATATTTATGAAGGCATTAAGTTATGTTACTTCTTTCAGTTGGTATTAAATATAGTTATGTTTGTAATTCAGGATTAATGAAATATATATTTAATTATTTTTTTATACACCGTAGTAAAATATAAATTTTCCATATAATGAATGTCCATTAGGGGTGGGGGAACGTGCAGAAAAAGAGGTAGTAACGAAAAACTAGGGGGAGAAGAAGCCGGTGTTCACAAAAAAGTGTGTGTGTGTGTGTACGTTTGAAAGGAGAGAAAGCGAGTGGGGAGATGAGTGAAGAGGAGGGAGAAAGAGCTAGAGAAAAGGGGATTTTCTACAAGGGTTGCAGAAGTGGTGGGTTTGATATCTTTGGCGGCATGCGGAGGGGGTGTGTGTATGTGTGTGCGTCGGATGGTAGAAATGCGAGGGGGTGAGAGTCGCGCAGCGCCGCCGCCCTCGTTTCTACACGCCGGGAATATAAGAAACGCCTTGGAAAACGTAAACGTGTACACGCGGGGGGTGTGCAGTAAGGGAAATAAAGAGGGAGAGATTTTCCTGAGAAAATCATTTATTTTTGACCTGCGCACAGTTTCCTTAATATGTACACGTTCGTATGTGCGAGAAGCGAAGCCCCCTCGCTCCACATAAAAGATGAAGAATAATACCAAAGTCCCTCCCCCGCACACCCCTTCGTACTAACATATATATACACACACACATATACACAGAGAGCCACAAGCAAGCAAAAACCTCATCCCCGTTTTTGATGAGGATGCGAGAGTGGTGGAGGATGGAGGAAGAGATCCAAGCATCTCTTTCTCTTTTGCACTCGCTAGGGCCGTTATTGATCTAAGAAAAAGACGGACGGAGGGCATTAAAAATTGTTTCGACTGCGAGGGATGGAAAGAGAAGAGAAGAGCGTTGGAGGCATATTAAAACGGGGTTAAACCTCTCGCAATTTCGGTACCGTCTGCTCAGTATCTCCTCCTCCACCTCCGACAGTCCCTTTTTCCTTTTTTTTGACTTTCTCTCTCTGTTTTTAATTTACGGCTTGCTGGGATCGCACATATTTTCCCCATATATTTTTATTTTCTAATTACATTTTATATTTCGTTTTTACGCCCATACTCAAATTGAAAGGAAATTGGACTACCCCTAACTTTTACATAACTCCATATTTATATAACATTCCAAAAGTATATAGAAATTTTAAATATATTGATCAGATTATGAATTTGTATTAATAACAAATTTGTATTATTAACAAAATAACAACTATTTACTTATTTAAAACATAAAAAATAATATTGTTTGGTCGATAGCTTTTTAGACCACTAATCAATAATATAATTAAATATATTTAAATTAATTGTAATTAAATGAAATATAAAATATACATTGTGATTAATACATATTACATCTCGTAAATTTAAATTTTATCTCAAATTTTATTTAACAGTTAATTAATTACTATTGGTTAGTGTAAAACGATTATGAAAGTTTTAAGATTACTTTTGTATATTTGAAATATATTACTTGTAGATCTGTGTATTACAAATGAAAATATATTCTTTTTATGAAAAAATAATATAAAAGTTAATAAGTTTTATGTTTTCTTTGTAACCTTGTTTGTAATTTCATTTTTAACAATTATTATTTATGATTTTTATCACATAAATTCTTGATTTTTTGCTATATAATTTTTATATTAAAATTATATTATATTTTTTTAACCAATAAATTATATAATTAAAAAATATATATATTAATATTGTTATATTTAAAAACTTTTTCGAAGACAATAAAACATTATAAAATGTTCAAGAGTAATATGTTGTTATAAAAGAATAGACTTCCGTTTTTGACTTTTTTTTAATTGTAATATTTATATATTTCAATTTTAAGATATTTAAGAAGTGATTCAAATGATTTTATTAGTTATCATACCAAGTTTTCTCCTAAAATTATATCTTTTAAGTTAATTTTTAGGTGTAAAATATTTTTTTAAATTTTCTGAATAAAAACTATGGACGTATTACATAGAAGATTTATTATATTTTATTACAAATCATTTTCTTTTAGCAATTCGTTTCAAATTTGAAAATATTAAAATGCTTAAATTAGAATTATTAGTAATATTTCATTTTCGATAAAGAAGAGTTTCATAAGAAATTAGTAGAAATAGTAAAAAATGCAGTTACATAAATATCAAGAAAAATAAAATATTTGTAGAATTGTACAAAAATTATTTGTAAGTGTAATTAAGATAAAGAAGTAATTTTTAAAAAAATATACGGAAAGTTATTAAATAGTAATAGCAATATTTGTAATTAATTGTTTATATTATTTTAAATATGATTGCATTATTATTATTAAAATTTTAAAAAAGTAAATAATTGTTGTTTATTATTTTATGTCAAAAAACAGTTTTCAATATTTTTATAATTTTAATTTTAATATAAAGCAACACCTAAAATAGTACTAGTTTCGTTTAGTCTGGTTTAAAAATGTATCGATTAATCCAGTTTCAAACAGTCCGGGATTTTCATTGAGGCAATTAAACGTCGTTAAGATAAAATTTTAATGAAAATCGTAAATATTAAATGTGTTTTGTTGATTTGTATATTTTCTTAAATAGTTGTAAATTATAATATTAAAAGTAATGTCTATTATAATTTTAAGGGAACATGTGTATAGAACATGACATTTCATCAATATAGAAAATTGTGATTATGAAAAGCACAGCGCTTGCATATAATGAATTCAAGGAACATATATTTCGGAAAATCTAAATTCATACTGTAATATGTCATATTTTGCGTGACAAATGAGAGGGGAAGAAGAAATATGGCTGCGGTGTCGCGAAAGACTTCTTAGGCAAAGTTAAAGAGCAAGCAAGTTCGTAGGGATCTGGCGGAGGGAGAGCAGACTTCTGCACGCTGCGGAAACACTCCCTTAAGTAAAACTAATCGGCTGCGCCTTGATTTAAGACTGCGCATAAATTATGGATGTCTTCTGGGCCTCGCCAGAAGTATTCCAAGATGTTGCAAGATCGAACCGAACTTTGCTGCCGTCTGCTTGTGAATTTCTGCTTCGCAGACGAACGAATGTGCCTTCCTATGCGTCGCAGGGCTCAAATTGAGTTTCGGTCTTCAATTTCCAAGAATGGAAAGGCGCGCCGCGCCCTCAATTACGGTCCTAGCTTGATTGAAACACTCTCGCAACCAACCCTACCCTTTCCATCCACCTTTTTACCTCTCTCTCTCTGCTCATACGTTGTTACCCATTCGAACAACCCTTTTTTTATATCAATAATACCCATCAAAACTTTTAAATTTATCTACAAAAATAGTTTAACCAAATATATAAATATTAATACTATTTTTGATATCCCAAAACCTTTCGTGCTTTGATGATGAGTGTAAGAAATTATATTTTTTTCTAAATGCAATTGAAAGATTTTTTTTTGTAATTGTATCACGGATGGGTAAAAGTATGACAAATATATTGTGCACCAATATAGATAGTAATTTTTTTATAAGTTTCTGTAAAAATGACATATGTTTGAAGATCTTGAAAAAGGAAATAACGTTTTAAGTTAAAGATATATGATAAGTATAGTAAGATAGGAACAACTTCTTGGAAAATGAAACCGTAATATCAGAACATTTAATAAACAAAATATTTTTTTTGTTTATACTTATTTTTTTATGATTTAAAAACATTTCTTATTACTGAATGGAAAATAATGTTCGAAAGTATATTTTGATAGTTCGTATTATAACTAATTTATTGAAGAAAAAATCTATTGAAAAGTTGTTCCAAGAAATTGTTTCGTCATAAAAATAATACTATTTTCGGTCAATAATACGAATAGTATTTTGAAGCCTTAAGATTAAAATTATTGCTTTTATATTAATAGTTTATATATTAGAAATAATTATATAATTTTTATTTTGATAAATGCTGAACACTGAAAAAAATATTGACCAATTTTTATGTAGAAATATTTATATATCATTTATTTATGAGAAACTGAAAATCTAAGAAAAAAAAAGATAAAATATTAACTCGCTTAATCCTGCACTATTCGAAACCGGACAAATAGAAGACTTTAGAATAAACTGAAAAAAAGAGAGATTTTACTACAATAAAGGAAGAAAGAAAGAATTATGTTTAAAAAAATATTTGTTCACTTCTTATTTTGCTTAATTTAAATTTGGTTTGTTTGAATTTTTTAAACTGGATTAAATATATACTGAAATTCACATTACTTTTTGTTGCAAATAAAAAATATTTAGAAATATTTATTTATAAACAGTTCTTAAAAATATTGAGATTAAAAACAAATAAATCTAACAGTATTCTCAAATGTTAAAAAAAATCTATTCTAATATGAAAGAATATCTAAATGTACCTTTTTATATAATAAAACTGGAAAAATTCAGTAGAAAAATGTTAACTTTAAAGATGATAAAAGATTGGTAGAAAAAAATACAAAAGTTTAAGAATAAACTTTAACTTTCAAATAAATTGTTTTGTGATTTTTCTATATAAATAATTGTATTATATATAAAAAAAAGCAAATTTAGAAGTATTGTAGAAAAATAAATCAAATTTGAAAATTTAAGTATTTTTTCAGCTCAGATTTTTTAATTTTTATATAAATAATTGTATTGTATATAAAAAAAAATTGAGAAGTATTTTTCAAAGTTCTTAAAAATCTTTCAGGAATAATTCGGATTAATTTAAATAAAAGTTTGTTTTTTTGTAGATTTTGAAACATGTTAAAATATTACTTTGATCAATTTACTTAAAATATATGAGCCATAATTAGGGACTCGTTTTGATTGAAATACTTTTGCAAGCAACCCTCCTACCCCTATATTCCACCTTTTTAACTCTCTCTCTCTCTTTTTATATGAACGCTATTGCCCAGTGGAGCGACCCTTCGTCCTGTCAAAAAGTAGTTGAATAAACCAGAAATACGGCTTGTTATTTTCACGCGGCGCGATCCGGTTCGCCGATAAATGGAAAACTGGACTATAGAAAACTCTTTTATTCGTTTAATTTTTTTTTGTGTAATGCGTGCATGTATGTACACGTTCGAATGTATGTATGGTATCCTTGTGTGCCCCTCGGGCTCACTCAACTGACCACTCGACTGGACGCCGTACGCGTCTGCCCTCCGGACGTACACATTCACTGGACACCGGCCAGCAAACACAGATTTATTCTAACGAGCCCTTTTAACAAACAACACCTTGCCATTGTTAATTGGACGAATCATTAACTGTTAAACACAATTGGGCCACCCAAAGACATTTTGTACACTTTGTGATGCCGCAGTTCAACTAATATAGTGAATTCGCTCTCCTTCATGTTGCTCTGCACTTACCGCTTTTAATTTGAAATCTTACAGGAATTTTCACAATAATTACACACTGCGATTCACAATTATTCACAAAGAAAACATTATAATTGCTAATTACGTTTTATATTTATAATGAGATTAGTTAATTTCCAAATTACATATTTTAATAAATTTTAGGTTTGTGAGAATAAATGCTTAAAGTAGATTAAATAATTAATATTTAAAAAAATAATTATTTCATAGCAATTGTTACAAATAAACGACAAATTCTTACATTTTCATTCATAAATTTTAGAAATGTACATTTCAGGTGATTCAAAATTTTGAATTCCTAAATATGAAGAAACCTTCCAAAATGTGTCTAAATAATAATATCATGACATTAAACTTTCATTAACTTTATTTATAATAGATGATTAATTATTTAAAAAATTCTTGTTCTTGTACTTTTTATATAATAACAATAATATTTATTGCAGCAATAAATTATAAAAATAAAAAATAAACTTAATATATTAACATAATAATAAAAAAAAAATCAACTGTAGCAAAGAGTTATTAACTATAAGTCTTTCTGTCAGTTTTTGATTAATATATTAAAAAATGCAATAAATGTTAGCTTAGAGTTCACATATTACAGTGGTTGGTAACTTGCGTCTCTGGAGTCGCATGCGCATCCATTAATAGTAACTAAATCGGATACGGAATGAAGACGTGGCAGTACTTGTGACTTTGCAGACTTTTTTTGAACAAACGTTATCTTCAAAATTACATTTTTTCTTAAATGATAACAGTCCCTCATATTGTTACCTCAAGTGAATACAAAAGCCACAAAACTTTTGCTTAATTTATTCTTAAAATTGGACGAAAAGACCTACGGTCAGTAATCCGTTCTAAACCCTTCACCAAGATAGGTATTTTATATATTAAATTAATTTAAGATAATTTTAGATGGTACTTAAGTTAGGGCAAGACAGTGTCTATTATCTAGCATTGTATTAATTGTTATTAATTTGTATAACTTTTTTTTAATCATCGGTTATTATAAAATGTAAATTTTTATTATTAATAAACTAAATATGTTTTTGGTTTCTGTGATTATTGCAATAAATATAATAATAATTATTCCTAAGAAAACTACAAAGTTTCAATAAACAGTTGCTTTGATTGGACTGAACCACATATATTTATCCACCTATTTTTTTTGTAAATACTCAAAAATTATACTAAGCAAGTGGTCCAAATTCGTCAATTTATTCCTATTGTTTCTTAGTTTTATTTACGCATGATGACTGATGAATTCATCATATTTGCTGAATATATAAATTCATAATATATTTGCTGTGAGAAAAGTCCTTAATTGTTAAAGTTAAGACAAGTATAGTAATAATACAATTGCGAACAACAAGAATGTTTGTTACTTATTGCGCATATTGTAAATACATTATTATTTTTTGCTAAGATTATATGTGTTATCCAAAGGGTTATCGTCATTTTAACATTTTAAATATAATTCTTTTTCATTCATAATCATGAGATATGTTTTACTCGAAAACGATAAATATTATAAGTAAAACCTTGTTAACCGGTTAATTACCGGTATTTTCATTTCAGTAAAATTTATTTATTAGCAAGCAATATTTGTTTAGTATACGCAAAGCTGTAATTAAGGTTTACACATTTATTTCTTTATAATCAAATTAAAATGCTTTAAAAGAAATATTAATTAATAATTAACATTAAGTTCTAATATTCAATTTTTTTTTTAAATTATGCTCGCAGTAGATAAATCGTATTTAATCCTTTATTACTCAGTTCCTAAGTAGAAGAATATGTTCTTTCTGCGTCGATAGTGGTTTTCAACATAAACATAAAAATTATTTTCATTTTCTTCATCTCCTCTATTTTAGTTAGTGTTTCTATTATTTGTCCAGTCTAGTTTTTTCTTAATATTAATTAGTTTTTATTTTCCGCTAAAATAATTCATGTTTTTCTAATTGTTTCTTTAGGGATGGTCTATCGAGCCGGGGTCCCAGCGACTCTACACAAAAGATTTGTAGGGCTACGGAGTAAGTATAGATTTATGTAGGCAGTACACAACGAGTAATATTACGCCTGAAAATGATTACATTTTTGGAGAATATGGAGTATATTGATAATTAGGCAACGAAAAAATATGATTTTATGAACTATGTGTATAATTTATTTTTTTGGAAAAGAATTTCACATTTGTATTGCTGATACCACTAAGTCCTTTTTCAGTTTTTTTGTCTGTTTTTTGTTGTTTAGTCAGCTAAATAACATGTGCTCTATAGATCTCAATTGACCACAGAAGCAGAGGTTTGTGTCAGTCCAGCTGTGGTATTCTGGGTTAATCGGCATATTATTATTTTTAAACATCATTAAATAATTTTAAAACATTACCGAAACTTGTCAAAATTTACTGGTAATTTAAATAATCATAAAAAATACAGTTAACCGTTTACCAATAATTCATTAATTACCCCATACTTATGATCTAAATAACCTATAGTTTACAGTTATTATAAATTAAATTAATTTTTGAAATTTAATCTAAAAGCAAGGGGGAAATCTTAGAATACCTTTCATTATCATGCAGACACGTGCATTTTATACTCCTAATTTTCTATTATGGTCTTCAAATTAAATAAGAAATATAATATAATTTCCTAATGAATTTGTTATAAACAATTTTTATTTATTATAATTGGTAATAACAATTATTTCTGATAAATAATGTTTTTATAAGCAATTTATAAGTTTAATAAAATATTTGGTGCAGAAATACTTCACACAGTGCGGTTCCACCGTACTAAACGAGGATTTGAATTTGCAATAATAATAAAATAGAAGATACAAATTAATTATATAATGATAAATTTCTACTAAAGTTATAACTAAATGTTGATTATTCTGGTACCAATTTTAGTAGTTAAACAATGGGTGGTGTGGATGGGTGACCGCTTAGTTGAAGAAGTTCTATTGCTGCTGTAAGAAATATTAATATTACATAATAGTGATTGTCCTAAGATGGTAATAGAAAAGAATGCATTTTAATATATGTTACAATGTATATGTAATTGCAATGATATTTTCTGTTCATTTATGAACATTGTTTTCGTATATCTTTATATGCGCATCAAATGTCCGTTTCGATTGTGGGATTAGGGTAGAGCAGGGATTCGGTATAGTA
This sequence comes from Nicrophorus investigator, assembly GCA_963457615.1. Lineage (NCBI taxonomy): Eukaryota > Metazoa > Arthropoda > Insecta > Coleoptera > Silphidae > Nicrophorus > Nicrophorus investigator. Next base: position 12,300,563 of record OY735141.1, on the reverse strand, counting down.
ACCGGACGGATGATGGTATAGCTCGTTCCCTTGACCTTTGCCATCGGGATATGCAAATGCGTTCCTCGCACTCCTGAATCCGTGAGTGACCGGCGAAAGAGTTGGACTGGTCAAACGAGATTCGGGGGAAAAATGCTCTTTTACAAAGCAGGGGGACCGAAGGAAGAGGACATAAAGGGTGTCATTTAGGTGAAGACGCGTCCGGCTGGACGTGGGAACGTCGGCCGTACAAAAGCCGGGACACGAAGGGACACAGACCGGTCCTTCGGATTGACCCAACTGACCCATCCTTTAACTCTCCTTTTAACCCATTCAATTCTTCTGTTATACACTTGAAGGCCACCAAGAACCTCCGAGGTTACGGTTTGTTGCCGACTCATTTATGCAGAAGACATAACCGCGCTCGCGATATTGGATATGCAAATGGGCTCTACGTCTCTACATCCTTCCATCCTCCTCGGCATCGCCTCCGGCAACGGCACAGTCAACTAATTGGCAACTTCTTAATGTCGTTTATACTTACTTTGCCAAGCCAGGCACGTCTCTTTGATAAATTTACTTCGCGATATTCTAATACAATTCCAGAGACTTATTGTGCACCCAGAAGGGAATTCTAAACTCTATACTCTCTCTCTCTATACACACTCATACTTACATACATACACATACATAGAGTGTGTCTGTACTCCAGAACACCATGCACCTCCTCCTCCTCCTCCTTCTTCTTTCCCCGCGGTGCCCTCCACCTAAAACCCTTACACTCGACGACTATATACGTCTCTGTAATACATTATGTGCACATAAAGTGGGTGAGGTGGCGCGGCACTATATCTGGAAAATTGAAACTGAAAATGTCTTTCTTGTGTCTCTCGCCTTTGCCGACGGCTTTGTTATCATACATAAAGGAAATTGTTGCGCGAAAATTCTACTCTACTTCTCTTCGCCTTGCCTCTCTCACTTGCTTCGCTCTCCCCGTTCTCCTGTCTTCCATTTACAACCAATCGACATTCAAACCGAAATTTATTATTAGAACTTATTCACTATACATCTGCCATCTATAATTATAGTTGCATCACCATTGTAATAAATACAAGAGTTTCATCAGTACTTTAAATCTTTAAATAAATAAATAAAAATCTTTATTTTTTTATTAATAATAATGGAATACATTACTTATTTATATTAATGTAAAAAAACATACATTTTCAAACAGCAAACAAATTTACAAATTAAATTAAATATTAGTTATATAAGTGATAATCACATTTATAAAATTTTATTATATCAATAATATTTAAAATTAGCAAATATTAAAAAAATATTACATAACACTTTATAAGTTTTTATTTATATTACTTTAACAACAAGTTGTTTTTGATTAAAACTATTGCAATAAATCTTAGTTTGCAAGAAAACTGTTTATTGTACAGTAACAATAATTTACATAATACTAAATTAATATATGGCGACCTATATCCGAATGGTTAGAGTCCCCACCTCACGATATTGTGAGTTTGGGTTCAAATCCCAGCCAAGCCAAATAGGTAAAACTTCCAAGTTTATCTTAAAAATAATATAAATGTTAACACAGATTAAAATGTCACACCAGATTTACTGAATGTCCACACGGACAGATTGTAAATAAAAAATATAAGACAAAAAAAAAGAAATAATATATATTTGTGGCTAGTAATTTAAAAATCTATAATAATGTCTTAAAATAATCAAATTTTGATACGAAAGTGCTGAGTTCCAATCTCAGACAAAATAATTTAAAATTTTTATCAACCCCTAGTACATGGAAAAAATATTATCAAATTAAAATTTGATAAAAAAATATTTAATAAATATAAAAAAAATATATTCTGTTATATTCATTTTCATATTTTGCCATGAATTGCAATATACGAGTTATTTTGCGCAACATATGAAGTATACGTGAAGTTTCAAATATTTTCTTAAATATTTTTTTCAGTATCGTCCTTAACTAAAATCTTAGTGTCTTTCTAAAATTGATTAATTTATTTATTTTAATGCAAATAATAAAAAAAAATAATTAAATAATTTTAAAATCCTTAATATTGTCTTAAGATAATCAAAATTTGATACAAAAGTGCTGAGTTCTAATCTCAGATCAATTTAGTGACATAATCAATAAAAAAAAGTCATCAACTTAAAATTTGTAAAAAAAAATATTGAATAAACATAAAAAATGAAATATTCATGATTTAATTAAGCGACGTATAACAGTAATCTGTATATATTTATTTTAATATTTTGTCATAAATTGAATTATATGAGTTATTTGAATATTTCCCTTCTAACATTTTTTTTTATCAAATCAAATATAAAATATCAAAAACTATTAAAAGTACGTTTGCTTATTTTTGTTTATTTGTAAAATGTTATAATTTTGTTCATAAGTATAGAAAAAAATGACCATATTATTCAATTATTTATTTTAAGTGTAATTTACTTAAGGTAAATGGAGAGCATTAAAAAATTATAAAAAAACTAATTATTTATGGTTACAAAAAATTTGCAAAAATTATTAAATGTTAGAATATTTAAAATACTTTTTCAAAGTCAATAGATTTTTTGAGAATTCTGATATAGGCAACCTTTTTGGAAAAAAAAAAGAAATTTGTAAAATATTTTCTGTTAAGAAAAAGGGAGTAGTTTTATTATAGATATTTTTACTAGTAAAATGATTTTTCCAAAATATTCATTAAAATCACCAATGTGAGAGTTGGGAGTCGATGTGTTATTTCAATTATGAAACTAATATATTAAATATTAATCACAAGGTTAAATTATATTATATTTGTTTATGTATATTATATAAAAAAAATATTTTTTTATTATAATAAATTATTAGCTAAAAACAGGTGTATTTGGATTATAAAATAATAGAAGTTTAAATCATTGCACTTTAAATTTGAAAATGTATTACATAAGATAGTGTAATGTTATTTGATATTATGTAAAACTATGATATATATTGAGGTAGTGTCCGTTGGGTGTCCGAATTTTTGTTTCCCATGAGTGGATTACTAGGTGACGAGATCCTAGCAACGAGGTCACAATACGAAATCAGACAGACTGGTCAGTCCGGGTAACTAGGGCAACCCTTTGCTATTAAGCATAGTGTACACACGTTCAATATAAAAAAAATAATAAGAGAGAATAGTGTATACACATGCAGGACAACCGAAATAAAACCTGTTCCAGGTCTCACTCTCCCCGCTAAGAAAGGGTCAGTTCGGCGCGGTGCCGGACACCCCTTAATTCCGAAACGCTCCCCTCCGGCACCGAAAACTCAAATTGAACGTCCGTCCGATTCCGCGACCAGGAGGACCTGGAATTTCCAGTTTTCGAGCGGTCAGGGTTTCTGGTTATTGTTGTTGTTGTCGCTGGTAGGATTTTTTTTATTGCGAACCATTTCTTGAGAAGGGTTTATCGAAACCGTGGTCAGTCCGGTCCGATGTTCTTCGACGTGAGCACGTCTAGGCTCTTCTTGATCTGATCACAAATTCCCTACAATGGGATTCGCGTGCACCAAATTCGCGACACACACTCGCAAATGCAAACACTCGCTGTGCTAATCATATATGAATATAGACATACACAGAGACATCTAATCTAACACACCTAACATACCTAACTGCATTACTAATCATCTTAAAGGGAAATTACTAATATGGGTAAGAGCACTAACATTTCTAATTAGAATTAATTTACATGATATTAATAAACATTATTGTCAATATTTCAATCTATTATTTCATATGAATAATTTTATTAATATCATTTATATCTAATTCATTTTGCTTCTATTTGAATTTATTTGCTTTTAACAAAAAGTTGGAAATTGCGCATTACGCGCATGTTTTCAAAACTTAAGTCAGAAACTGATTTTTTGAGACAAACTACAGTAAATGTACTTTTTATTACTTGATTTAAGCATTTGACATGCATTTTGCATGTCAAATGCTTAAATCAAAAATAATAAATTCAGTAAAATTAATTCATTTTCAAATAATCATTTTTAAATATTAATAAATATTATTATCAATATTTTTATATATAAATATGTAATCAGTAATATAATGAAAATAAATTACAACATCATTTTGCCTCAATTTGTCAGTATTTAACTTAAAAACTGTAAACGTGCGCATATGTTAATTATTAAAAATGACTTGTGCGCACGTTTTTAAAACATCTAAATCATCTCTAAAATAATTAAACCAGTTATTATTTGGTTTACGATAAACGATAGAACAAAAATACTTTCCATAATCCGGTTTCGATTAGTACGGATTCACTCTAGTTCGGTTTACAAATTTCAAAATAAAGTAACATTTAATTAACGAAATATAATGTGAAAAATTAATTAGTTTTAATTGAAGTATTAGTCGGGTTTCAAAAAGAAATATTGGTAAAGACTATGTTCGGCTTGCAAATTTCAAAATAATGTAAATATTATTCACAAAATAAATTCTACAAATTTAATACGGTTTTAAATTATTTTGATTAGTCAGGAATATTGGCTACTATTGCTACTAAACATATTTGTTAATAGAAATGTATGATATTTCATGTTTGCTTCAATTTAAGTTAATTTTGGATATGTTGTTATTTTAATCATATATACTATATACTTACATTATTTCAAACATCTTGAAAAATACTCGCAGAATAAGTTACTCGCAATGCAAGCCACCACTGTATACATTTTTTTCTACTATTTTATAAAATTATAATAAATTTAAATAAATAATATTTTTTTAAATTTTAATTAATATTACATATATTACTATAATATATTCTAATAGTGGAACAAAAATGTATAACTATTACCTAAAGTCTTTCTGTTTATTCCAATTTAATTTAAATAAAAATAATTTATAAATTTAGAGAAAATCATATTCAAAATCTTGTTTTTTAGTCTTTCACTTCAACTTTATAATAATAATAATAAAAAAATAGATTTGCGTTTAGGATTACAATATTTTGAGTGAAAACTTACATATTTTCTAAAAGATAATCCGAAGAATATATGTAAATCACTATTACTGCTATGGTGTGTCCTAATATGAACGTTGGATTTAAATTTCGCGCCAGTTTTTAATAAGGTTTTACCAACCTTCTATAAATTTAGTTGTAGTATCTGTTAATCTTTCAATTAGTAAATATGGAAATCTATAGGAAAAGGCAATAGTTTATGATTGTTAAAAATAGTGAAATAAACTTCGCAGCAAGGTCTTACGAATCTATTTAGATCTGCATGCCAGCAAAATCCAATTAACCTAAGAACTAGAACCAATATATACTCGCGATATTAGTAGTTTACTTTTAACTTTATTTTCAATTCTGTCAATATTATTATAGGTTTTCAAGTAAATATGTAATAAAAAAATATGGAAAAATTTAATTTCAATAAATTTATAATAATTGAAATAGCATTTTCTTAAATGTTATTATTATTTTTATTATAAATGTGTGTTTTAATTTATAAGTTTAATAAGTTTTCTAAGATTTATGGTGTTGGTGCGCTAAAATGTGCTGAAGTAATAATAATAAATGTGCAAAGGTGTGCTAGGTAGGTAGAGTGTGCTAGCACAACATTCTCAACGTCCAATTATTTCGGTAATGGCGTTCCCGATCCATCTTGCTTTTCGCGTTTTCCCCATTAGAAAATTCCACTTGTCTCTCGCTCGCGCGACGATGTGGATTGGACGACCTCATCTTCAGCCAACCAACCACCCACCCACCTCCGTGGTTGAGGCATTCTCCATCCAAAACGTACATACAAGAAAGACGACGAAAGCCTTGAAGGCATGTAAGAAAAGGAGACGGAGTGAGGCCCAAATTACAGGCAGAGCGTGAGCCTGATGGAGATGGAAAGAGGCGCGGAGTATGTAATTTATTTTAACCGGATAATTTATATCAGCGAACACCTCACCTTCGTCGCTGATGAGAAAGAGGAGTTCGCATAATGTCAAAGGAAAGTTTCATTTCGTTTCGGGCCACTGAAATATATAAGGATCTTGAAAGGGTGCTGCTGCTGCTGCTGGCTGGCTGGCGGCATCAGCGGGAAAGACGAGGGGGTGGTTTTGGTAGGAGCAGTGGAAGAGAGGTTGAGGTGAGGTAGACGAGCAGATAGAACGCACGCCCGAATGAACGCTCTGTAAAGGGAATCGCGACGATAATGACTACTTTCAAAGGCACTCGCCGAAATCTCATTATCGCACTACTAATAACTTGCTAATTGCCAAACGCTGAAACGATGAAAAACGAACGAACCATCATCATCATCGGAATCACATTTTCGTGGATGTGACATTTATTGGGAGGAAGGAACTTTCAAGAACGTGTTCCTTTCGACAGATTGAACCAACGCCTAGCAAAAGATATAGTAGCATTAGTCAGACGTATTTCCAAGCAACATTCTCATCAGTTAAAATAAATAAAATCGTAATTTTCCATCATCTTAGACTAATTGATAAATTGACAAATATTTAAACAAATACAGCAAAATTGTCAGTAAAAGTAAAATTGTGTTAAATTTCATGAGATTGAGGTAACACTAAACAAAAATATAAAACTTTTAATTACTTAATTTTACAAATAATAAATTGTACAAATAAAACCCAACAAGATTTTTTTATATTACACGAAGTTATTTATAAATATTATTTTTATATACAAACATAATTTAAATATGAAAAATTAAAAAAATTCTTTTGAAAAAATACATAATTTAAGTTAAGAATAATGTTATTATTACATAACTAATTTAATTAACTGAAAAACTTTGATTTGGATTTGAAGGATTTGATTCTTCAAAGTTTTAAGTATATTAGTAATTATTTTTTACATTCCTAAGAAATAACTACTTATTGTGTATTGTACTTATATTTTGCAAGGATTATAGTTTTAATTCTGAAAATACAATGAATAGTTGGAAGGCCGAATAAAGTTGTTCATTTTAAAATCATTAAAATTCTAAAATAAAAAAGTTTTATAGTTTACAAATAAATAATAGTAAGTAATCATTTAAACAATCAACTTTAATATAATTATATTAACAGTTTCGCTTATAGTAAATATTTTATTTCAAATTAATTATAATTTTAATTAATATTAGTCGGTATTTTTATAGCTTAGAAACTTTGTTAAAACGCAAATTCATTGAATATTCAAGACAAGTTTAGAGAATGTTTGAACAAAAAATCAAAAAAATGTTTTTATCCAATAAAACTTTAAACTACATACCAAATATAAGAAAATAAATTACTAAATTTATTACGCATTTATTAAATTACAAACAGAAATAATAAAATTTAAATGTGACAATTTAACCAAAATAATTAAAACGAATTAAATACTTTTTTTTATTACATATATAAAGTTATTCATTTTAATGATTAATTTAAGAAATTATGCTTTTAAAATATTAGAACTATGTACATATTATTTCACTATTAAATTTCATATAATTAAAGTAATAATTTTAATAATTTATGATTGATTACATAATTTGAGTAAAACCACTTCCCTAAAAGATAAATATTAGTCTTATCATTATAATTTTTATATCTGATTATAATTTTCGAGGAAAACTCTGATTTTTGTATTTTTAAATTGAATTAAAATTGTTTCAGTTTTAAATGAATTGAATATTTTGAATAATTGAAAGGTGATTGATTACATTATGCGAGGTGATCGATTTTAATGATCACATTAAACGTGCGGTAAATAAATACGTGATTCGGGCGTCTCCGCAAATTTATATATAAATCGAGTTAGACGCCGAGGGGCTGAAATTAATAGGTAATGAGATTATAATAAGACATTAGAGTCGATCAAGTGATTATTAATAAAATAATCTTGAGGGGGAGCATCCAGTCTACCAATTAAAGGCGTATTTCTGGATGGTTGGGGGAACCAGGCAGAATCGTTCCGCTCGCAACAAGCTCAGGCTTAATATCGTTTTCCGCAAAGATTTTTGGCCGCCTCCAGGATTTCAGCCGAAAGAGGGTTTTGTTTGTTGTGTGCGAGTGCTGTTGTATGTATGAGTGTGTGTGTGTGTGTGTGTCTGTGTGTTGGAGTTTCCGGGGGGTGGTGGAAACAAAAGGAAACTAAGATGCAATTAAAATCCCGAGATTTCCATTGGCCCGTGGCGCGGCGCCCGATTTTCCGCCCTATTTCTACGTGGAAAAGGCGCCACATTTCCGCGGACACCCGACCGCCGCAGCGCGCCGCCACCCCTCGCCGCGCCGAATTTCCTCGGCACGGAGGAGAGGCACCGCCGTTTTGCTTAATGTTTCCCCATTTATATAAAGTTCATCTTGCGAATTTTAATTCGTCCCCTTCTCTCTCTCTCTCTTCGTGGGCTGCGGGTGGTTGAGGATGAGGAGAAGGTGGCGGAGGCGCCGGTTTCTTGCTTGGGGGATGGTGAGGTTTGGAGGTTTGGCGTAGGGAGGCCGGCTTTTCTGGGAGACATCTCAAGGTAGTTTTTCAGGGAACCGGGATTTCTCTATGTATACTTCGTATTAAGCAAACAGAACTTTAAGCAAAATACATAGTAATTTTATGTATCCAGCGAAAATGTAGCTTACAGCAAATAAGTCTGGTAATTTGGTAAGGAAATTACTGTTTATTTTGGGAAAGTTTGCGTTACCATATCAGCCCACCTCCCTACGAAACCCTTTCTCATACTCGCATACACATTCGCTCGTTCGCCAACCCTCTAACGTCTTCAAATTATTCATATTCATTTGTTACAACACAAATAAAGAAACCCATTCTGTTTTATTTACTTGCATAGCTAAAGTCTAAAATCCATACACATATTTCACCTTGCAACTAATACTAAATCATACATTTTGTAGAATGTTTGTAAATTTCAATTCTAGATAGAAGTTCAAAAACCTCAAATCTCCTATCTCGAAGTAATGTTATATAATAAGTTTTAAACTTTGTAAAGTATTTATTCATCCCTAATACAATTTTCTCAAATTTGTTTCTAAATCTCTGATTTTACTACCTTTATTGGTAAACAATAATTTTATCTATAGAATATTTAATCAACTACATAAGAGTAACTTCAGTTATGTAACATACTTTTTAGTCTTTCTGTTCAAAAACCTCAACTGATCTCTTATTAAAACCATATTAAAATAACTATAAAAAATATAAAGATTTTAAATAATATATTTATTATAACAACCAAAAATTATATAATATTGAGAACTAAAATTGTAATTAGTTTATATAAAATATCAAATTTTAAAATAAAATATTTATATTAAAATCATATTTGTATTCCGAAAATGTAGAAAAGAAAGTTGTTGGTACTGTTGTATTCGAGGGGAAACGTAAATTGGAATAAAACGTGTTATGCGAACTTTAATCATGTTTTGAGTGGTTACAAAATTGCTTGAGTTTAAAGTCTGGTCCCCGAGCAAATTTTCTGTTTCGTTAACGCATTAGTTTTGATTCAAGTTTATGCAATAATTTCATATTTATTATAACTTCAGTACGTGGAAATACTCGAAATAATATATTTTTTTGTTATGTTAAGATCTTATGGTTGTAATTAAAATAAATTAATATTTATTCTAAAAAAAAATTATTTCATATAAACTTTTTTTCTGTATTAAATTAGGTAAAATTATTATAATATTTACTAACAATTAACTAATGAAAACGATATGATAATTGACAAGTTTGTTTACAAATATTTTATGTATAAAGGCGCCTAAAAAAACTTCTTAAATTATGAAAAATTGCTTAAATACTACAATTATTTTGTTAGTACTTTTTAATAATAGTATAGTATTTGCCAATTAACATAAACAAGTATTGATACATGACAATTTTGTATACAAATATTTTATAGTACAAAAAGACAAGTAAAAACCAGTACTTCCTAAATTATGGAAGTATTTTTTCTATTATTTATATTGAATATGTACTACAAATTATTATAAGTACTTTTTACTAATAATAAGTAACTTAAACAAGAATTACGATAGTTATGAATATGATATGTTACATAACAAATTTGTTTAAAAATATTTTGTAGTATAAAAGCTCCAAAAAAACAGTATTTTTTTTTGTAATATTTTTATTTTATTTAAATCTCATGTTTACTACAATTTATTTTGTTATTGCTTTTTAGTAATAATATAATATTTGCCAGTTAACTTAAACAAATAGTTACGAATTAAGTTACGGTAGTTATGAATAATTTTTATTTTTTTTATTGTCAGTTTTTATTTACAATCTATTCAGCTGAATATTTATTAAATCGGTTCGCTGTTGACATTCGGAAGTTGCTGCCCAATGGCACCATTCCATAATATAATACTGGATTATGAATAAAATACTTGTCAAGTTTGTATACAAATATTTTGTAATATATTGTCAGTACTTTCTAAATTACTAAAGTATTTTTTTATTTAATTTAAAGCGCATATATTACACATTATTTTTTATAGTATAATATTTGCCAATTAACTTAAACAAATAGTTACGAATTAAGTTTGTATAAAAATATTTTGTAGTAAATCGTCAGTATTTCCTATATTGAAAGTATTTTTTCTAATATTTCTATTGAATTTGATCAACAAATACAAGAAAAATAAAGATGAAGATATATTTATATTTGCATAATAATATTTTTCTACTAAAATGTTATCTATAACTAATACAATTTATGCTTCAGATTATACAATGGTGATTTTAATTACGGTTTGCTAATTATGTAAGTAATAAATAAAGTAGAATTCCAAGCGAGTCTAAAATCAATAAAATGCTTGAAGATCTGAGTGTATGAGAGGGTGTGTGTGTGTGTGAGAGATTGGAACGTACGTCCGGAATATTAGGGAACGCGTCGATAATTTTGAGGAATTTGCACGGCGCGAAGAAGAAACCTAACGAAATTACGTGACGCTTAATTTCGTGGAAATTAAATTTGAAGGAAAATGTTCGGAGCCATGAGAGACAGGTTTAGACAGGGAATGTCTCGCTGTTCGTGTAGACAGGCAGATGTAGTAGGGTGCTTTTGGTGAGAGTAAGAAGAGACTCTCTGTACTTGGGGCTCACTAGTTGCATTGAATCAAGCGACGAAGGAGGAAATCCAATCAAGCTTTATTCATATCGCCTTAATTCTTTCAATTACCGGGGCCCGGATTTCTTCGAGGGCTGCTGTAGTGAGATGATGGGTGGGGGGTGGTGGAGACGGCAGCGGCGGTGCACGACCCTCGCCTCGCCTTCAGTTTCACCTATAACGAATGGTTTCTTGCTAGGATGGATACAAAGACGAATGGTTACATTAGAAAATTAATCTTCCAGCAACAAAGGACTCCATTTTCTCGCTCCGCGTCGCCAAAATCTCGTTCATTCATCAAAGACGGTGGCGGAGGCGGCGGCAGCTCATTCTGTTTCTGCTCCTTCAGCCTCTCGGCTTCTCCTTTATTTCGCCCACTTCCGATTGACTTTAAACTTGAAAGAGAACGAATTATGAATTGCAAATTATTCTATGCTGTTGCTGATTCACAGCACGCTTCATCCGCGTTAATCATATAGCTTCATTGCATTCACATACCTGAAAGAAACTCGAATCTACAAAATTATAAGCATACCAAATATTCCAGGCAACATTTTCATATTTAACAAAGAAAATAAGAAAAACATCTTTTTTTAACTTTATTTAAACAAACATTAAATCTGTCTTTAGGAGAATAGACATCAACATATAAATTTTTTTTTTTCAGCCCTTTATAACAGTTGATGTTTAGTTAATTTTTTATAATCATATGATTGTTACAATAAATATTATTATTTTTTAACATACAAAAAAGTTACACAATATTTGTATAATCAATTAAAAAATATTAGGTAAAAAGTTTTGTCTTTCAGTCGGAAGAATCAACAATTTTTGTAATTATTTTTTAATTATTTTATATAAAATAAATTAAATTAATATAAAGCTGCGTCTACACTACGAGTGCTTTAAGACATAAACATAACCAGGACTACCAATAACTATTGAAAACTTACTATTGCAGTATAGAATTGCTAGTTCAGTTTTAATGTCATTGAACTTTTGGATGTTATCCAATATTAGTAGTAGTTGTAAGTGAGCTTTATAGATTTATTTTTATAAAAACCATTGTAAATTATGAATTAACAACATTTGCTTATCAATGTATTACATAATGTATTATATAAATATATTCATATAATTGAAAAACTAAAAGCTTCTTGCTTATTGCTGATTTTATCTACTTATAAAGAAAGTAAAGAAAGTTAATTTACAGAGTGGCTAGTATTGGTTTCGTTTGCAAATTGGTACTCTAATAAATTGAAAATGTAAAACTGTAGAGAATGTATTTAAATTATAAATACTGCACTTAAGATTTAATTCAATCTTAATTCAATTTATTCATTTTTAGTTTTAATCTTATATTAAGTTTGTTAATATTTAATGTAATTTAAATATTTAATAAACAAAACTTATTAGTTACTAAGTGAAAAGTATATTAAAACAATATAATTAGACAATTGAAGAGATTTAGTTTATTTTATTAAAAAAAATTATTAAACTTAAATTCTTAAGAAAAAACTCTTTTTAAATTAGTTGGATAACATGAATTCCTTAATGTTATTCTATATTATATTATTTTTTATCGGTTTAAAATAGCTCTGATTTTTGTAACATTTTTATAGTTTCATAATTTATTATATTTATATAAAGTATATTCGAGAATATTAAGTTATTTCTAATAATAAATAATACATTTTTTTATTAGAGCAAGAAAGTGAATCAAAAATAAGTTTAGTCATTAATAATAAAAAGGTTTAAGCCAAGTAAATTGTTTATAAAAATTGCAAATTTCCCTTACGAAATACTCGAAACTTTACAAATTGGAATCAAATAACATACAAACTTAGCACTTATAGAAAACCTTTGTTAGCGCTGATATGACATTGTTTAACGTAGTTTCGTTTAGCGATTGTATTATATTTCTTTATTATTTGCATATAACAATTAATTAATTGTTTTATAATGTGTATTTATTGATAAAGTTATAAATGAAAATGGTTGAAGAACGACAAATTGCTTTCTCTTAAGTTTCCATTTTGTTCGCGTTATTCGAGCCTTTTTTTCCATTAAAAAAGTGCTAATTTTCCAGCGGTTTTAGCAGGGAGGTGGGGTGTTTTGGGAATGAAAAATTGCGTGCAGCTTTTTCGCTTAGCGGCCGGCTTTAATTGTCCACCCCGGCTCAATTTAAGGGATGAAAAATCACCCCGTCGGAGGACTAAGTGAATTTTAAGTGGTGCAACACTTTATTTACTCGTTGTTTCGGCGCTCGACCATCCAACACAACACTCTCCCCATCCGCCAACCTCCTCCCCATTCGGTGTCCAACCCCGAGCGTCTGGTCAGCAAACCACCCGCAAACATATTCCAGCCGTTCATTCATTAGCCCGGACCGCTTCCAAACTGCCATTCGAATGGGGAAGAAAACCAGCTCGCATCTGATTACGCAATTATCAATGTAATAATTCGCGGGACGGAGGTGCGTGCAGGTGTTGGGGTTTGCAAAATTTTGGTGGGATAAATGGAATGGGTTTTACTGGATTGGAATTTGGATGGGCGGAAGGTGGTTAGGTTGTTAGGGGGAGATGGGGGTGGATTTCGGGGCACCCATTAGTCGCGAACAATTCGCGCGAAAAGTTGCCGCGAGCTGCTCAAGTTCTGCCAGGATAATTGCAGGAAAGTATTAAATTAGGCTCGAAGTTGGCTGGGACAGATGCTCGTGACAGTTGCTCCCGCCGTTGCTCCAGCTAAGACGACCATTTTGAAAAGAACCCTGCGAACGAGGGGCGCTACGAATTCGATTTAGGGTGGGTTCCCATTTGGGAAAAGGGGGACGTGACGCATGCAACGCACGTTATAGACACGTTCGGAAATATGTCGGTGTTGAATAACACTCAGTCTTATTCACATCATTTATATCTTGCACTAATTATATACCAAATACATTGATGTATTTAATATCATAAATTTTGTTTATTACCATTGTAAAAAGTAAATATATAAAAATCCTTCCAAATGGGAATTATCATTAAACCCTTTGCGGATGTAGATTATTCAAGTTCTTGAAAAAGCAAAACCTTTATCAAAACTAAAATTCAACTTTGCTCTCAGTAAATAATGATTAATGATAAAGATTTTTGAGAGCACCATATAAAAAAAAACTACTAAGAACTACCGTTGAATTAAGATTTGATGAAGTTTCATGTGTATAGTATAGGGCGGATATATCCGCCACTTGACCGCAAAGTATTAAATTATAAAGGTATAACTAAGTCAAGTTATTATTATGCTAATAATCGATTATCTAATGAGTCTTGCACTAATACAAATTACATGGGTTAAAGTTATTTATTCTTGAAAGTTTTTCAAAATTTAAAAATAAAACTTGAATGTATAACTAAAACTGCTTAAAGACTATTTCAAATACAGAAGTTTACAAATTTAATTGTATTTAATGTAATTAAAAAAATAAATAAATATAAAAGTTAAGCAATGTTTGCCAGGGATAGAACTTGGATGAGTGACTAGTTCGTTTGCTAACTCGGTATAAATAGGATGGCACTCTAGAGTAAAATCGAGACAATTTGTTAGAGTAACAGGACTTAAAATTACACGCATTAACACAAAACACACCACGCAAAGACCTAACTTTCAATCAACTTTATGTTTCAAAACTCTTATAGAAAAATATGTTTTTATTCTATTTCTATCTAATTTATTAATAATGTTTTATAGCAATATTATTGATAGCAATAATTATATACTGTTATATAAGAATAAAAATATTGATAATTCCAATCATTAAAAAGCATTGTAAAGTCTTAAAGAACTTTCCTCTACAATATTATTATCTATGAATCATTATATAAAATTCTTATAACAGTAATATTTATTACATAAAAATACGTTTACAGAAGATTATTTAACAAAATTTATTTATATTTTCTTTTCCAAGAAATCATTAGTCCCACAGTATTGATTTAAAATATATGTATAGTAGTTACTCGAGGAAATCTCTTTTCTATTAGAGTGCTATTACATTATTCACGTTTAGAAAGTGATATGTCAAGCATTTTAACAGTACGTCACAATTGTATATTTATATAATTATTGTATTATGCTCAATAAATGAATAAAACTTATATTAAACTTAAAAGAAACATAAAAATAATTATATTTTGCATCAACGTAAACAATTATTTGTAATGAAGTAAACAAACTTACAATTATTGTCTTATAAATTATGTTATATGTATTTTTTTTGTTACTGCAATATTGTAAAATTAAATTTTATTAAACTGTGGAATATCTTAAAGATAAATAAATATACATGTTATTTGTATTAACATAATGACTACTTATATGCGAAAATACTGCCATCAATCTATTTGCAAAAATATAATTAAACATTTAATATTTTAAAAAGCAATGATTATATTTTTTTATATGTGGTTCATTATATATTTTAAAATATAAATTATATATATATATTTTTCAGGCGACTCATAGCCGAATGGTTAGAGTCGCCACCTCACGATTGTGAGTTTCGGGTTCAAACCCCAGGCAAGCCAAATAGGTAAAACTTCCAATGGGAAGTTTATATAAAAAAAATACAAATGTCAACACAGATTAAAATGTCACCAAATTTACTGAATGTCCACGAGGACAGATTGTAAATAAAAAATGTAAGACCAATATATTTACAATATATTTTATAAGAAAACAGTCAGAAATTTATTTAACAGTTAAAAAAAATATATTAACACCTTATTCAAACGATAAATTCATATGATTTTTAGGAAGTACCAATCTTTAGATGACGCCTGTCAAGTCAGTTGGTTTTAGTGACGCTACTTTTGTAATTTTCAAAATAATGAAAAATCTGAAGTTCTTAGAGATGCTAAATATATGTCATCCTACGAACTTATTGAGTGACGTGTTAGATATCGCCCATTGAAAATTAGCACTTAGTTCTTTAATTTTATCTTGCTTCAGTCAATGGGTTGTTAAACTATTGTCTAGAAGATTGACAGCTAATACGTTTGGATATTCTTCTACCCCATTTTATTATCAGTTACAGTTTTACATAACAGATTCTACAACTGTTTTCATTTAAATATTTTTAAGCTCTTCGTCTGGAATCTTTGAAACTAGCAATGTTAGATCTAGACTGATTTTAAATTGATCTAATATATTAACAACTTGTTTCTCTCGACATTAGCGAGTCTTTTCGTAATAACCAATACAGTTTCTTGTACTTAATTTCGAGTTGTTGGCGGACGTTATTATTTTTTCCATGAGTGTCACTAATGAAATTAAAGTAATTTAAAAAGACAATAAAAATATATAGTTTTTGCTTTTTTTCAGTGATATACAATAGTTGCATCTAAATTTTATAATATACAGAACTTTTGGCTGATACGAAAATATTTAATATTTAACTAACGATACATGTGTTAAATTTAGTAAATCAGGTAATTATGAAATAATATGAATATTGTAGATGTAGTAAATTTTTATTTGTTTATTTATTTTTTATTCTGCATATTACGGTTTATGAGGAATTTCTTGGCGCAGATAATTATCTTTATGTACGTACGTCTCGTGCGTCTTTGAAATTGACGTCTTAATGTGAGCCAATTAAGTTCCTCGGAGAAGTTGAAAAGTCACGTAAATTGACTGCGGAGCTTTGTTCGCGCCCGCTTCTAAAACAATCCTCTAAAGATTCGTATCTCTGAACCTCCCCCATGTGCACGTGTATGTCTGTATATGTGTGTGCACGTCGAATGGGGGGAATCTGCTTTGCCGCCTCCCATGGCCCCCTTTGCGAACAAGCGACACACACACACACACGCTCATAGTGAAGATACGAGGAGGTGGAGAGAGAAGAGACAGAATAAGCGAAGACAAGACTTAAATTTAATTTCAAGACATGACTGCCATGGAGTGGCGGAGTGGTATGAGTGAGGGCGGTTGGTGAAGAGGCGGCAACGTCGCGTCGAACATCCAACCACCCCCTATGCTCGGCCCACCCCGCGACGTCGTCTTGTGATTTAATTAAACAATTTGTAAAAGCGTGAGCCGAATGCATTAGCGAAAGACAATTTCTTCACTGCGTAATCAGATTTTCGCATTCCCGAGAAAAGGCAAGAGACGAGGATCAAGTTAACTATTCTAGGAGCGTGTCTAATCCATTTGTTGTTTACTGCTGCTTTTGTTATAAAACTTTACATTCAAATCTACTACTCGCAATTGCTGTTATTCTAGACACTCATTATAAATAATTGCAGAATAATCAACTTTACTACATAAATTTAAAAAATCTTATTGTATGTAAGATTTCGATTAAATACAAGAAGACAAAAATCTTAATGAACTTTTTATCATTTATCGTTTAGTTTCTATTTTTTTAAATATTTTATGATATTAAACATAATTTTATAATAATAAATTTAAATAGGTAGAAAGTCAATAGCCTTTTGTATGAACTGCAATTAATTTAGTTTACAACTAATTTTTCATGTGCATTTAAATTAGATAAAAAAAAACAATATTTATACAACTTTATAGTTGTAAAGTTTACAATGTAAATAGTGAAAATATAATAATATTGACTATAATCATATTCTGATACAAAGCTTTGATATAAGGAAGTTCGCAATTTCAAATAAAATATATTAAGAATTTGTACTACAAGAAAAAAATCATCTAACTAATTAGAAATGAATTTATCCATATGGATGAATCAATAGATTACAAAAATGTTCAAAAAGTAGTTGTTAAAAAAATATTGAAGATGTAGAAAATGATGTTTATTTTCAGTAGAAGATTTCGAAAATCTTATTAGTAATGAAGAGGAAAAAGTTAAACAAAGTTTCTGTAGAAAAAATGTTGACAACCAAACAGTTAAAAAACCTTTTATTTAGTGATAATGATCTTGATTTAGGAGTTTACGAAAAAGAAATAACTGTTAAATGAAAGAGAAAAAAATATTAAAAAAATCTAAATTCATATTTTAAAATGTATGTAAGTTCTTAAAAGAATTTTTGGCTTAACAAAGTAATGTCTTGAAAAGCATACTAATCGTTAATATGACAGAGATTATTTTGTATTTTTATTATATTTTGTATTTATTATATTTAGTTTCCTTTTATAAGATAATATTCTGCTAAATATTTAGTTGGTAGAAAATTACCTGAATATTGTTTTTTTGGACGTTTGCATGTTCATATAATTTTATTTATTTTGTGTAAAAATTTAGTGAAAATATAAATAAATAATCTTTTTTTTGCAATTAACTACAAAAGATTTGTATAAATATTTAAAATAATCTAAACTTTCTAATTATTTGAAAAATGGATTTTATAATAATTTGTAAATTTAAATTAGAAATATTCAAAAACTCTAATATGTGGTAAATAGGAAATTTGCTATTGATTATTGTTGTTATAGCAAATAATGTGTTATTAAAAACTGTGAGAATTATGGGTTAAATTGCATAATTTTGGAACTATTGGAGGTGGTAATAACGTCGAAGGCTCATGCATAGATAGGATCTGGAGCACAATTGTCTTAATCCTTGTTTTAACGGCAGCAAGAGCAAAGTGAAAGAGTGCGCCTTCTCGGTTCGGTTTTCCCTAAGGGAGTGAGACTAATAGCAGCCACTTGACGTTATCGGGACCAGCGGAATACCGAGCGCACGTCTTCGTATTCGAATACCTAAGGGAATGCGGCCGCAGATAAGGGAGCCCCGTGAGCCAACTGCACACGAATAAAATACTATGAATTACCCTAAAACACACACACACACACCCACCCACACCTAGTTAAATATATGTAGGTGTACACATTCGGAAACCTAAGACCCTACGAGCAGGGAGACTAATTTTAAGCAGTAGCAAGCATAAATCATATTTCAGCGAAATAAGGAAGGGTGGGTTTCAGCCCTACAGGCAATAACATAAAATCGTAAAATCCTCCTTAAACTTGAACCCGGAGAAATCACGGTGGCGCGCATTACTTTCCCTACATTAAACGCCATTTTGGGGAGAGTGTGTGTATGTATAAGAGAAAGAGAGAGAGAGAGGAAAGACCGTAACTCGTGCAAACGGCCAAAAACCGCCCTTAAGTCTCGTGCGGATAAAATCCAGAACCTTTAATGCCGAACCCTTTAATTCGGCATCGTCGTCGTCGTCGGTTTCCCCCTTTTTGAAAGCTCCCTTGGAATGAAAGGGCGAAATTAAGAAAGCCCGGGTTGCTCGCATTTATCTTTCCCACTTCCCGGGGAACAAATACGAACCCTCAGCCCTACCCATTCTCTACCACCACCATCAACCCCCTTACCCGTCCCATACACAATTCCGTCTCTGCCTGTGTGTACTTATCCTCGGGACATTCGTTTTATCTTTCGTCGAAGGAGAACTTTCTTAATTCAAACAATTCTTTGATGAATATTTATGAGCCCTCCTAGGGTCCCCTCCTAATTCCCGAAACTAATTTCCAACTATAAATACACGCTTCTTTTGTGATCCTTTAATCAATTTTGCATATTAAACAATTCCAATTACGAATTCTTATATCTTATATCCAAACATTATATTTTTACACATAAATATAACAGATTTTTTTATTTTATCTAATATTTTATTTAAAATATATTCTCATGAACATTAGTAAATCTTTTGGCGATTAACATTAAGTTTGATAAACTTTCCCAATTTTTACCTTTTTTTATGAACATTTTATTTTTTCAATTCGTGATGAACATTTAGAAAAAAAAACATTTTATAATTACAAATTAAAATAACATAAAAATACTAAAGATTCATCCCTTTTTTATCTAACTAAAAAATGTATTTATAAAAACTGATAACAATAAAATTTATTACAACAAACATAGTTATAACAGTTTTTTAAGAAATCCTGATAGATACAATAAATATATGTGAATAACTATTATAATTTTATAAAAATACAACTTTTCCCTTTTTTACTTAGTAAAAAATAATAAAACTTGAATAATCTATAAATAAATAAAACTGCAATAACTTTAATGCATATACAAAATAGTTTAATTTTAATTTTAGATACTTAAATATTTTTTTATTTATAAAATTTTGATAAAATATTAATAATAGCTTCAACCGAAATGTGCGACGTGTAACTCCGAGAACCATGCAAATGTCAACTAAATGTCCAAAGTGGCACACGAAACAAATCCCGAATGCTAAAATCAAAACATTTAATAAAACAAACAAACAAACTGACTAAAACTCTTGCAGACTGCAGAATTTGGATATATTGTTTATTTATTACATCATATACATTTAAATTAATTAAACTTACCACATAATACAGAACTTATTTGCAGGGATAGAAGAAACGCTTTCTTGAAAACTTCAATATCCGCCTGTTTGCTTTTCTAGCAATCTTGCGTATATCTTAATATTTGACTTGGATGACTACAAACTAGAATCACCCATGAACCCTACCCATGAAGCCACGAAAGCATTAGTGGTTTATTTTTACATGTGTCTTTTTTATTAATTATAATGTAATTTTTTGTAATTGAAAATGTAATTTTCTGGCAGAAATACTTCGGTGGATAGCTCGTTGATCCAAATTATATTGAATAAATTTGTTTAAATCACACAAAAATAAGAATAAAATATTTTTATTATCAGTATTTTAATTGATTTATAACAAATTCATAAAATACAAACAATTTAAATAAAAGTACAAATCTAAACTCCATTTTCAAGTCACTCTCTTTTTATTGATTTAATCCATATGTTGCGCATATAGTAACAATTGTTATTACTGCAAAGTTATTTAAATAAATCAAAATTCTTTATGAATTATAATTATTGTTAATTTATTATTACATTTATTGTCCATAATTGTTTATGTAATTAATGTTAATAATAATTGTATTATTATAAATCATTTTTTTAGTGAAATTTAAATTAATAGATTTTAATTTCAATTGAGTAATACTACTGATTATATAATTACATCTAATATTGATAGAGATTCAATCAGTAAGAGTCCAAATTAAATCTTATGACAAATCTAACATTTTGCATGAATTTAATCTAAAATTAAAATTAAAAGTTATTTATATAAATCAAAATTCTTTATGAATTTTAATTAATGTTAATTTATGTTGATTAGAATAATTATTATTATAATACATTTTTTCGAGTGAAATTAAAATTAATAGATTTGAGTTTCAATCGATACGCATTACTGATTATATAATTACATCCAATATTGATAGACATTAAAAAAAACAGTAAAAGACCAAGATGTTTTTGCGAATCTAACAATGTTCATTAATTTGAACTGAAATTAGAAATTAGAAAAAAAATTCTCACATTTAATGTCCATAATTGTTTATGTAATTAATGTTAATTAGAATAATTATTATAAATTGAAATTAATAGATTTGAGTTTCTATTGATAAATACTACTGATTATAATATAATTACATCTAATATTGATAAAAATTTAAAAAATCTCAAATTAAAGATATTTTTGCGAACCTAAGAATGTGCATGAATTTGAACTGAAATTAGAATGTAAACTTTTGAAATGACTATTAATTATATAATTACGTATAATTTTAAAAATATAAGACTTTTCACTCATAGTGTATATTATAACGTATTTATTTCTGTTTCTGCTTGTTCAATTTAAAGACGGATTTGTTAATCTAACATTTAGTTTTATTACATATAATTATATAATTACGATTATTATATTTAATAATGTATTTGATAATCTAATATTTAGTTATATGAAATTCTATAAAATAAGGGATGGTATTTGAATATCCGTGGAATCTTTCGACTGCAGACATCCATTTTATTTAAGAAACTTTCCTGAAATGCGCGATCGAGAATCCGGCAATGGCTGATTCTAATTGTGAATGTGTATGCAAAAGGGAGACTGGAGGTAATTAAAACTGAACTTCCGACGACTGGTCTGCGA
Organism: Nicrophorus investigator; assembly: GCA_963457615.1. Taxonomy (NCBI): domain Eukaryota; kingdom Metazoa; phylum Arthropoda; class Insecta; order Coleoptera; family Silphidae; genus Nicrophorus; species Nicrophorus investigator. Next base: position 12,278,452 of record OY735141.1, on the reverse strand, counting down.
GCGATATTATAGTATGTGTGAGTGCACACGTACATCTATATATATATATATATATACATATATATGTGTGTGTGTGTGTGTGTGTGTGTGGAGATGTGTATGTGTGCGCGCGCGAATCGGCGGCGGCAACGGCGGAGGCGGCAGCGCCTCGCAGTCGTTATTTTCTTATCTTTTAATTTCCGCTCTGATATTAGCAAAGTTCGCATCAAGTTGAGCTCAAAACTAATTAAAATTTGAACATCACGAGAGTCGAGTTTGCAAGTTTTACTTGAGTTTTACTCACTTATTCATATCGTAAATGATGGATGATATGCGCCAGGCTATACACCAACATACGCACACACACCAACACATACTCATGCATACATGAAAATGTGCACACACACAGGCGTAAGCATACACCGCATAAACATTTACTCGTTACGTAAAGTTTTGATTCTCTGCAAACTCGCCGATTCTCTAATTAAATTTTCTTTCGTCTTCCCATCATCATCATCATCACCATCTTCATACTTGCTCGTCAGTTACTCTTCGCTAACCAATACAGCCAAGAAGATAACTTCGCGACTTGCCTCATTAAAATTGTTATTATTTCAAGGAAAAGGAAAACATTAAAAAATACAAAAATATAATTATTGAGATGAAAAATAGCCCTTTGTAACAATTAATTATTTTTCATAGAAATATTATTATTTGTTTAATTATTAAGATTTATATGTATAAAACAAGAAAAATAAACTTTGTTTTTTAATTAAATTATTAATATATGAATGCACATTAATACTTAGATATTAAAACTAAAACTATGCGCGGGACACAAATGTATCCCAGGGTTTTTAAGAGTTGTCTATCTGGACCAAAATCCATGTAATATTAAATTATAGTTTGCTTGTTGCCATTGATAATTAGATATCAGATTGAATCAATTTCAAAGGTAGGGTTTAAACAATAAAGTCTCTTAATTATTATATGTTATTCTATGTTATGTTTTATTCTTTTATTTTTCCATATTTAAACATATTTATTAAGAAGTAAGATTATTAAAATAATTGTGCGTCTTATAACCTACATTTTTGTACTATCAATAAGTATTCCATGTGGGATACAAATGTATCCCACGCGACCTCCAACGTAATAAATATAAATACGTAATCATATAGTCTATTTAATGAAGATATTTAAAAATAATTTATTATTATAAAAAATACAGACTTTAATACCGTATTTTGTTAATTTTAGGTTAAACAGTATATTTTTAAGTTTTTAATGATAATTAATTATTTTTAATTATTAATATATGAATGAGCATTTATATTACAAACCTGGGATACAAATGTATATGTACATAATCTACTTATAACCTACATTTTTGTACTATAAGTAAGTATTCCATGTGGGATACAAATGTATCCCACGCGACCTCCAACGTAATAAATATAAATACGTAATCATATAGTCTATTTAATGAAGATATTTAAAAATAATTTATTATTACAAAAAATACAGACTTTGATACCGTATTTTACTAATTTTTGTGTAAATAGTATATTTTTGAGTTTTTAATGATAATTAATTATTTATATATGAATGAGCATTAATATTACAAATTTGGGATACAAATGTATCCCATGTTTCTTAAAAGTTGTCTTCCTGCAAACAAGCTTGGACCAAAATGTAGTCTTAATTTATAGTTTGCTTATTGCCACGGTAGAAATTTCAGATTGAATCTTTTTCAAAGCTGGTGTTTAAACAACAAAGTCTCTTATATTATGTTTTATTATTTTATTTTTGCATATTTTAAAATATTTATAAAATAAGTAAAGTTATAAAATAAATTACAACCTAAATTTGTGCACTAAATGTAAGTATTTCATGTGGGATACAAATGTATCCCATGCGATTTCCCACGTAACAACATATAAAAATACATAATCATATAATCTATTTAATGAACATATTTAAAAATAATTTATTTATACAAAAATTATAGGCTTGAACACCGTATTTGACTAATCTTTATGTAAACAGTTAATTTTTATTTTTTAATCATAATTAATTATTTTTTATTTATGATTTCAGAACCAAAATTGAAAAATTTTATTCATAAAAATTAATGGAATCCGTCGAAGGACTTAAGGCTGGACTCCAACAAAAAAAAATGGACAACCCGGATAAAACCCAACAGAATTCAATCACCATGAAAGAAGCAGCGACCACAATAGAAGATGCCAAGGATTCAATCAACGATTTTTCACATATGTAACATCTACATCTAAGGTGATTATGATGAAGAAAAATAATTGTACAAAAAGTACTTTTAGACAACTCATTCAAAGTTTGTAATTTAATCATTAGGAAACAATATTTATTATATAATATATAAAATTCTAATATTATATCGTTACAAAATTATAAAAGTTTAAATGAAATTTCTTCTAAGACAACGTAATTCTTCAGATATAATAAATTCAATCTGGTATAAGAAATTAATACTTTTTTAAAACGTATAATTTTCAAGAGTTTTTGAAACCTTTCTAATTTAAAAAATGTACATTTCATGTTAAAATATAAAGTTTTCATGGTGGAAGCGCCAGGTAAAACACAAAAAATGTCTAAATATCTGAAATTTTCTGGATTTATTTAAAAGTTTAAATTATTTTATATTGAAAATATATAATAAATTTCATAATAATAAATAACTTACGTAATCATTTACTTTAAATCTGTAGATAATTCAAGTTTGATTATAAAATTTAAATTTCTAATTATGTCGAATTATATACCAAAAATTTATTTAATTATTTAATATTCATTAGACAATATTATCTTAATTTATTCAAACTATATAAACATGGGCGAAATAAAATTATTAAATAAACATTTACGTAATTTTCATAAATTTACAAAAAAAAAAATATTTATTTTAAAATAATTATTTGCTAATATTAGCATTAAACATTCAGACTACGTTTAGAAAAATGAAATTAGTGAACCAAAAGCTTTAATTATTGAAATAATAATTCAATAAACTCAAATTATTTAATTTAAATAGATTATTGAAAATATTGAAAAATTCACTAAAAATTCAGAAATTATAGAAGATTATTCTTGAATCAATAATGATAAAACTGAAGTTTGAGATTGTACTGAAAAATTGCGTGAAAACAAAAACTTGACTTTACTTAATTAACGTAAATAATGTGATCGTGTTAAAACCTGAAGCAAATATTTGTTTTTGTAATTTTGATTAAGACTTTCGTTGATGAAATAGGACGAGGGTTGTGTTTTTCTGGTGATTTTTTTTTCACTTTTGTGTGCCTGTTTTGGTGAAAACATTAGCGTAACAAAAACGTAAAGATCCTCTTGATTAATTTGTCGCCAACCCCACACACACACACACACATTTTATTTCGAGTGTGAGAGCGTGTAGAATGTAGGGAAAGAGATGGAGAAAGGGAGAGCTGCTGACCACCACATTTGCGGCTATGGCCACCACCAAAACAAATCGCGTTTCTGGAGAACCCTCCAACAGTCGAAAAACCGATGCCAAGTTAATTAAAATGTCCACATGCTGATTTTTTTTCCCTCACTCTTTCCTCGTGTTAAACATGAGCCATGTTTCTGTAGTCGCTGATCATCGAATAATTATACTTTAAAATACTTTTAAATCTAATTTTAACTTTTAATACAGTTCTTATTATTACAAAGAAAATCAATAAAAATAAAACTGAATACGAAAACATAATAAATATAAATTATTTAATAATTATTAAAAACTAAACAAACTATTTTTTATTTATCTAAATTATGATTTATTAATTACAAGATTTAAATATTAAAATAAAAAAATTATTATTATTAAAAACAATTATCAAAATAAAAAAGTAAGAATTAAATCTATTTAAAATAATATTTTATGAATGTACTTTTATTATCATACAAAATTCTATAAGAACTTACAGAAAATTGTTCGTTTCAAATAAAAATAAATTTGAGTAATCTTATGTAAAAACTATGTATAATTTTAGTATATTTGTATGAAAATTCACCAAAACTAAAAATAATTTAAAAAAAAATACAAATTAAAAAATAATAATTTTTATTTATTGAAATTATAAATAAATATTTGTTCAAAATTTAAAGGTATAAAATTGTTACCAAATTAAATTTATACAAAATTCTATAAGAACTGTCAAAAAATAATTTATTTCGAATAAAAAATAAATTGCGTAAACTTATGTATAATATACAAAAATATATACAAATTAAATAAATATATAAATTTGATGTATGAAAACCAAAAAATAAAAATAATAACTTTTGTTTATTTTAATTATGCCATATTTAATAATGAATATATTTGTTTAAAATGGAAAGGTATAAAATTAAATATATTTAAAATAATATTTCATGAATGTACTTTCATTACAAAATTCTATAAAAACTTAAACCAAATAATTTCGTTTCAAATCAAAATAAATTGCGTAAAGTTATGGACAATCTATATATTATTTTAGAATATATGTAAGAACAATACACCAAAAATTTAAATAAATTTGATGTTTAAATACCAGATAATAAAAATAATAATGTTCTGAAAAAAGAAATATTTTAACTTCTTTTGTAATAAATTTCTGAAATAATTATTTTATAAGGAAACTAAGAAATGCTAGTAAACAAAATGAGGGTTGTTAACTTTATATCAAATATAATTCCAAAAAAAAAAATTATAATTCATTATTTTTTAATAATTTGAAACGGACAAAAAAATAGCATATTTTAACTGGTTTAGTTATAAATTTCCGTTGGAAATAATTATTTTATAAAAAAAAAACTAAGAAACGCTACTAAACAAAATGAGGGTTGTTAACTTTATATCAAATATAAAACTAAATTACAAAAAAAAATATTGTTCAAAAATTAAACAATTATCAATAAATTCTAAAAATACAAAATGAAGATTCACAAAGTTAATTTAATAATAATAAAATATATACTAAATAAATTTCAAATTTAATTAAGACATTAATATTATTCAATGTTATGAAAATATAGTCATTAATATCTGAAATTTCACATGAAGTAATAATTATGAAATCAATTTGTACTTACTTTATTTTGTCTGATAAATTAAGAAATTATAAAACCATTAGAAAAAAGATTATTTACAAATTAACAAAATTGTTTGAAGTAGAGTATTTTAAAATAAATTATATAATATTTCCTTGCTTACATTATTAATTAAGTCATTCAACATTGTTTTTTATATAAACTATACAATACAAGAAATTTTCATTTAATTCAAGGAAAAATAAATAAAACTAATTTCCATTTTATAATTTTATTTTGTAATATAGAAATGATGACAAATATTCCAAACGTAAAACATAAATTAAATTGAAAAAATAAGCAAGGATTTTTTATATAATTAAATAAATTTATTATTACAGTCTTAAATGCACATAAAAATATTATTTCCACTAAATTCAAACAATAAATAAAATTAAGCTTCTAAAAACTACAAATTTTAGTTACGTCATTCAGATTGTTGAGTCTCTAATAATTAACATACATTATTGAATCCTAATTTTATTATTTTTCGTCTCTCCATCAAAAATACTCTTTGTTGTGCCCTAGTCATAATAATTTTTATTTATCATTTCTCGTACTAATAAATTATATAAATTTGATTCATAATTTTAAAAAAGATTTTGTTGAATTGAATTGCACAGCTATTTTCATTTTAATTCAATTTTTATTTGTAAAAGTTTAAAGTGTGCAACTGTATGATATAACAGGATGGATGCAATCCAAAGTTTTTATGCGTTTCCACCGAAATTTGATCATGTTTCTTTAATGCATTCATCCAACGGTCAACGATGATAATAATCATCGGTAGTGCATCCAATGCAACGGAATTGATCGAATTCCGATAACGATATTGCTGATGGCGCCCTGAGTGTGTTTGCAACGCCGGGCAAGGACGTAAAGGGACAGCGGTATTTCCCTCGTAAAGCGGCCGATCGTAAAATGTCGATTTGACGTGATTTCTTTGCCGGAAATGGGCATTGAGTAATAACGTGCATTCTAACAACGACACATTCGAGGGGCTGCAGGGGTTTATTCGCAAGTTGGTCGTAGAATTACGAAAGGCGGCAGCGCCCCAGTTTCCGATAACAATAATAAACGAGAATAATAACTCCGGCGAAGTAATTAACAATTGCCGAGCAAGAAACTGGATGATGAGGAGGAGAAGACGGAGACGGAAAGTTGGGATGTTTTGGATGGGGGGGCGGTGATCCGGGCGGCCCGAGGGGTGAGTGGCGCGACGTTAAAGTTGAAATTCGCCTCAAATATTAGACAGACGGAATATGGAAATTGTTGATTAGACAATTAGGAAACTTATTAATGTTATAAATATAGTTAGAAATATCAATTAGAATAGACTCCCGCCTCGCGTGTCTCCTCTCTCTCTATCTTACTCATCTCTCTTTCTAATTCTAACTCTATCTATATCTCTCCCTCCTGTCTCTCACAGCGAAACTGCGAAACTAGACGAAAGTACAAGACATTTCACTATATCCCAATTACCAGAATTCCCCCCAAAAACCCCACCAACGCGACTATGACGACTTGCAACACTCCAATTCCTCATTAATTAATTTTAATTCATATTCTGGATACATTTTTTTTCAATTAACGCTCATCAAAAATTAACATCAAGAAAAGCCTCAAACACCCCACGCATCTTCAAATAAATGCACATTTACGTTTAATTACAAAACAATTTAAATATTAATAATATTACACCACATATTAAACTTCACTTAACTACAACTTTAAAATTAAAAGAATCCTTCTGTTAAATTTACTGATTATATCAATACATTAAGGAAAACAACATTTGTAAGAAATTATAAATTGGTTAGTATTGGTATAAAATAAATTTGTTTAAATTTGTTACAAAATTGTAACTGCTTTCAAAAATTGTAAAAAAAACTTATGTACCTTTTATCATAAATAATAAAACTTGTTACCAATTGAAAAAGTAATTAAGTTTACAAAACTTTAACCCATTATTCCATCCGCAAATAAATTTGTGTAAATTTGTTACAAAATTGTAACTGCTTTCAAAAATTGTAAAAAAAAAACTTATTTAACTTTTATCATAAATAATAAATTTGTTATCAATGGGAAAAGTAATGAAATTTTTAAAAAAATAACCCATTATTCTATCCGCATTGGAAACTACTAAGGAAAACAACACTTTAAAATTGTAACTGTTTGAAAATTGTAAAAAAAAATATTTACTTTTTATCATAAATAATAAATTTGTTACCAAGTAATTAAATTTACAAAATTTTAACTCATTATTCCATCCGCATTCTTGGGTTAACTTTGCTGATTATATTAATAACAAGGAAAACAACAATATGAAAGAAAATTTGTAATTAGTAACGATTTGTAACAATCATTCAATTAGAACCATTTTTTTGCTACTATGAAGCAAACTATGATTTTACATAATACAAAATTTAATTTGTCTTATTAAAAATTTGTGCTGCATTTTGATATTTATTAACCAGAAGTTTTTAACATATTATTGAAATTCAAAATGAAATATCGTCTCTACTATTATCGTCATAAATAAACTTATTTAAAAAATAAAAATATTGAAGATAAAATTAAACTATTGTCACTTTTATTAATTATTTTTATTTAATTTTTTTTTATAATAAAATTACGTTATTATAAATTACTTTTAATTATAAATATGCATTTGATAAAAAAATAATAAATGTATATCCATTTTATAAAAATATATAAATTAAACTAAGAATTATTTAAAAAAAAAATCATATATCATTAAAATAAACAATCCTTTTATTAATGCAATTAATTATTAAAAAATAGCAAAAATATTGTAATATTTCAATAAAATAATTGGTAGAAAACATTTTCATCGTCTATTTTAAGTATTTTATTACAAATAGTTGAAGAATTAAAATATATATTTGATTTACTTTATTATTGCAAAAAATGGATTAAATTATTCATAAAAAAATATTTAATCAATTAAAACTATATTACAAAAAATATTAATAATGTGATAAAATTGAGGAATGTTTTATTCATGATGGTGGTATTATCTGAAAAGTTTTATCGTTTGGAATATATTTCAAGCAGTAAATGCATGCTAATGGATTCGAATTTATTATTCAAATGGAAACGCATTGGGCAATGAAATCGATTGCAATTACTTATAGGCTATAAAGCCGTCTTGAATGTCCATAAGACGCCAAGATTCTGGTATTGTAGACGATAATAAATAGTTACCGATAATAAAATTGGCAGACACCATTAAATTGCCTTTTATATTTCTCTCTATTTAATTAATTATATATTTCCAATTAACTTTACTTAAATTAAAATGTTTTATTTTTATCATCCATACAAAATATCATGGAATTTGTAGTTAATATTTTTCAACTAAGAATTTCTAACAATTATAAAATTAAAAAGTAAAGTCTAGTTATAAATTAAATAATCATACGAATAATAAGTTGCTAAAAGCGAGTTTTAAAACTATTATTTTATAATATATACTACTATGAACTATGATTTTACATAATACAAAATTTAAAAAAATTGTTATTTTCAAAATTTTAGAAGTTTCCTTTGTAATGAAATCAACTAATTTAGTACAAAATTGATATTTCAATAAATATTCTCAAAAAATTAGTAAGAAAAAACTATAAACAAACAAAAAATAGAGAATATTTATTTTATTACATACTATTGATTGTACTATTTCTGCCTATATACAAATATTTTATCAAAAGTAGATTTTTAAGTTAATTTATTTCATTCTAAAACAAAGTCCATTGTCATATTTGTTTTAAATGATGTATATACAAAAAAAAAAAAGAAAATTCCATTTTATTTTAAATTTTTGCCTATTTGGTTTCTTTTATATTAGTACAAAAAATAAGTTTAAATTTTCTAAAAACATTCATATTTTCACCATATATATTAATTCTGAGAAGATTTTAATTTAAAATATTAATACAAAATACTAAAACAAGTTTGAAAAGTTTCATCCTAAGTGATATTTTTTGCAAATTAAAAAAATGTAGGGTTTATCAAATCAGAAAAACAATTTTATAAAATTTGCATATAATTGTACTTCAAAGTTTTAAATCTTAAGAAAAGACGTGTAAAATGAAATAAGCAAATAATAATATTTAGTAAAATATAAAATAACTGAAATATACTGAAAATTATTTCTATATCGTCAAATTCAGTTTTTAAATTGCATTTTTTTGAAATCTTATAACAAATTGAATAATGTAAAATTATAAAAGGACATGAACACAAATTAATACATTTAAAAAAGATGAGAGTTTTTTAAAAAATAAAATAATTTTTTTGAAGAAATATTCCAAATTCTATTTATTTGCAAGACCATTTAACTCTGTTAAAATAGAAAAAAATAAATCTTAAAACTACAATGGAAATAACAAAAATCGTAGAAATTCAGACAAAAATTAAAATAATTAAAAAAATTTAAGAGAAATGAAAAACTGAACAAAAAAAAAATTCAAATAAAGAATATCAAAAACGAGAATTTAAAAATAAAATGTGGAAGAAATATAGAAAATTCTATTTAATTTGTTCTTTTTGGAAAAATGAATTATTAGAGTGAAAAATATTAAAATATATAAATTGTGGAAATGAATGAAAAAGTAAATAAAGGTGAGAGGGTGTGTTGAAAGTGGAGAATGTCTATTGGAGCGTTTTTTTACCATCCCCAGGATTGGGGCAGGGGTGCCACCAGCAGCAACGTCGGAGGAGGTGGTTGCTCTTAAGAAAAACGTCAATATTTTGCGCGCGGGGGTGGGCCATGGCGGTTTCCGCCGCCGCCGTCGGAGAAACTGCGCGGTCGTTACGTTCTCCTCGACGTCGTCTACGTTCCTTTACTTCTGCAAGAGCTGCTACTCTCGTGCAAAACGCATATACAGGGTGAGCGCAAAAATCGAACGCCTCCCCGAAAACGAAATAAATGGGAAAAGACACGTCCTCAGAAAAGCGAAAATCGGTGGCGGAGGCGGCGGGAGCGGCGATGGTAGGCGTTGGGGGGCGAAACTTATACGTGAGCGTAATATAAAACGCACCCTAAGAGGGAAAACCTAAAGTTGGAGGGTTGGATTCTGGGCCCTTTATGCGCGTGGTTCTCTCTCCCTCTCACACTCTTCGGCATTCTAGAAAGGGGGAAAAGGGAAAAGGAAAATGACGGCCAGGGTACGGCAATACCGGTGTTCTCTCTTTCTCCGGCAGCCTCAAGTCTGTAAAACAAGCGCATTTAAGGAGGGTAAGTTCGCGGCGTCGGCGGCGTCGGAGGGGGTGCGGGGACCACGGATAGGGAGTGGCCTATGTAAGAAATCAATGATTCCGAAATTGCCCCACCACACACACACACACAGACACACGCACATATCCATACACATACTCACACACTCATCCATAGGAACGGTTCACCTAAGAAGAATGTTCCAGCCGACGACGCCGACGCCGCGACGCCGGTTTCTCTCTTCCAGAGACTCCTCCAACAGAAAAAAAAAAGCGAAGCGCAGCTAACATAAAAAGAAAAGAGAATAAAAAATACGCACATGGAAATAAATTAATTTAACTCACAAATACACAGCACGAAATTAACTTTTGAATAAATCATATTTCAGACAAAGAATGAATATTCAACTGTATTAAAGCTACAATACATTTTAATCAATCCTTACAAATAGAAAAAAATACATTGTAAATCATTTAAAGTTTAATTATATTATCAATACTCAATTTACATCAAAACAATGAAAATTATTAATTACATTTAATTGATTAATTTAAATAAATCACACAAAACGTAATAATGTAATTACAATTTTGATTATACAAAATATAATTTAACAATAATGAACAATTTCAGGATATATCAATTTTATTAGTTTATTTTTAAACTACATTTTTGCTGATTTAATTATTTAATTATTCAATAACCAAAAAATCAAGAAAATAATATTTATTGATTAACAAATAATAAAAAGTTTTATAAAATTATTTGAAAAAAAAAACGAAATTATATAATGACCATTTTCAATATTAGTACGCCTAATAATATAAATAAAGGATTTAATTTAACAATTTGCGATTAAATAATTTAAATACAAAGTAAATCCCATTCATATTTTTTTAAATATTTTTTTTTGTTGAAACTTACTGAAAGTAACCCATTTAATATAATTCATTAACAAAATTTCAGTATTTCAGTTGAGACAACTTGCAATAAATTTTCTTATAAAACTTATGAGCTGTTTCATTACAAAATTTAATAAACTAGTTCCATAAAAATAATTTTATTAAATTATTTTAAATAATAAATTAAAATTGAATCTAATTCGCTTATCAAGATTGAAAACATAATTTCAATAAATTAAAAATAAATTTTATTACAAAATACAATGATGTAAAAAAAAATATTGTGATTCAAAAAAATATTATAAAACTATATCCAAGAAAATTGATGTTTATGAAATTAAAAGTTAAAGTAATTAATAATAAATTGACAAAATGATTTTAATAGTGATCATGCAGACAAATCTCAAATTAATGAATTAAAAATCTATATAAAATAGACTTCAACCTGGATCGTTTTTTTTTTGAACTTATAATAATATTAATATATTCAAAATATTTCCAGTTAAAAATGAAGATAGTATATGGTAAATACATTATCAAGTATTTATAATTATAAAATAATTTTAAAAAAAATTATAAAATTAATAATTAAAAAGTAATATTTAATGGTTTTACTCTCAAATGACCAAATACTAATCTACTGAAATTATAATAAAATAACGATAAAATTAATGTTAAAAAACATACAATTAGTATTTAAAAAGGAATATTTCACTCTCAACTAACGAAAGTAATCTATTTTTGAATTTCTTTCCAATGAATATTTCAAAGTAAAAATAATAATAATATTTAATAAAATTTATAAATTTATTATGGATAAAATACAATTTTCATGGAATCAGTGAACTCGTTTGCAAATGATGGTGACAGGTTATATATAGTGGGTTAAGTGGAAGAACAGCCCGAGGTTGAACTTCGCCCACTCTAAAAGAAAGACAATGAAAAAGTAAATTGTATCATCATTTGCTAATCTTGATCACTCTCATTTCCGTGTCTATTTAAATAACAGCAATAAATTCAAAAATAACAGAATTACATAAATATTTATGCATTATGAGCATTTTTTAAATTTTGATAAAGAAATACAAAAAATATTATAAAAAAAAACATTAAAGAATAAATGATGGTTATTGAGTATTTGAAATTAATTATTTTATTTATTTCAACGCAAATATTTCAATTAAAATTTGTCTGCAAAGTTCAAAGTTTTCACTATTAGAATATAAATTACTAAATGAAAAATTTTAATTTGCATGGTTAAACAAAAATTTTCAATTTTAAGAGATTTAAAAAAAAAAGTTTATATGTTATTAAGTAATTATGTGAATATTTTTTTAAATGTCCGGTAAACAGGGTTAACAAGTAGATAAATTAGTTTAAACTTATATTAACAAATATATTGTTTAGATTTTTTTAATATTTTTCATAGCTTTGCTTCAGTTTAGACCTTATATAAACATTTATTACTATTGATGACAACTTTTAAAATTACATTGCATATACAAAAGATATAAAAAAAAAGTTTTGTTATTTTTTTAAGAAATGTTTTATATTTAATAGCTATTAATGTATAACATATTTTACAGTTTAACTATTTTGAAATTGATTTAAATTTTTAATGACTTAATTAATGAAATGGATAATAAGTTCAGAAATTTTCATAAACTTTATAAAATTATTATTCCATTGGTTGAACTAGTTTATATAATAATTTCTAATTTATATCATTCAAATTGTTACGAGAAGAAGAAAAAAATTACAAGTCATAACGAACAATGAAATATACAATTTCTGCATCAAATAATAATAAAGTAAATAACTGTTTAGTAACAATAAATTTATTATATTCCATTCTAAAGAAATAATTTCGATAATTAAAAACATATACTTTAATTGAGTTATTAATATTTATAAATTTCGTTTAAACTAAAAATAATTACAAAATTAATAAAAAATAAAGTATTTTAAATTATGAAAAATAAATCTGAATTTTCAAATTGGTTTTAATATAAAATTATACATTTTCTTAAATAATATAAATTCATAACTTCCGACCATTTTGGAATCAAAATAATGTATAAAAGTTTTTTTTTAATGATATAATTATAAATTATACAAATTTATTATAAAACCATTTTTTCAAATATCTTAATTTAAAAATAATATAAAATATGAACATTTTAATTCCATTTATTATTTTTATAATAAGTAAAAAAAACCCTTCTGGTTTCATAAAAAAATAATACAAGTCTGCATGCAAAACTACATAAAACTTTAATAAATTCGAAATAAATCACGAAAAATTTTAAACAAATATTAACAACTTACATAATCTTTTATAATAAATAACACATGGATTTCATAACAAAAGAGTTTTGGTTCTAAATTATTTATAAAAATCTTGTGCAAAAACAAAACAGAATTAGTGTCTGTTTGGATATAAATTATGTAAATTTATTTAATTAATATTATCCAATAATAATAAAAATTGCTTTCCTTTAATTAATATTTGTAAGATTAAATTTGCAAAAATACTATTTTTTTGTGATTAAAATAACGTTAGATTAGTAAAAATAATTCGGTTATCAATAAAGGAATGATTGTTACATGAAACTATTAATAATAACTGTAATAAGCTAAAGTACAATTGCAAGGAATTGGAAATATGTGGTTGTTAAACTTTCAGGGAGTTCCGAAAAGCGGGCTTTCGCTGCACGTTTAGTTACATAATTCACGGGTTATATTGCGAAAATACCCCATTAATTATCGCAGTGATTTCCAGCGCAAACATTAAGAATATATTTCATGCCGGGCGCTCTTCCACGTAGCGCGCCGGGACCGAAGCGGGGGGGTGTGGAAGAGGGTTTGGAAAACTGCCGTTGGGGGTGGCAACAAGAAGAAGAAGAAGACGGGTATAATTCGAGCGGCGACGAAACTTGCTGCTTGCGAGTTATGCGAAAATTGGAAACTAAATTAATACCTGAAACTTGAAGAATCGAGAGTAAAGATGTTGATGACGCTTAGGTATTTACGTTTTGGCGCAGCGGAAATGCGGTAGAACAATGCCGTATAATTATTGCTAGCTCTACTTCTGCAGATTCGGAAAGGAAAGCTAAATTATTCGCAAGACGACGTTTCGGCCGCTTTCAAAATCCATCCGAGTCTCGAGTTCATTTATTATCCTTTCCCGAAGCCAAAGGCGGCTGGTGCTACACACAATTCCTGCCTCCTCCTCCGCCACCACCGTCGAGCCGAGTGCGCGTCCTGAATAATACATCTTCTCATCTTTAATTCTATGAATCTTAAATTCACCTTCCTTCCCTCACGAGATTCACAGTCGCAACCCCGAAACAAACGCGTTTTCTGTACTACGTTTTATATATAATTAAAAAAAAAATAATAAAAACAACCTGTTGATGCAGAAACAATTACTGTAACATAAAAAAGCACGTTGTTTCCGCTTCCTCTTTCGAATTGAAAATAGGCGAAAAAAGCAGAGGCAAAAAAGAATACATAAAGAGACTGGGATTTTCCCGCAGCACCCTCTAATTGACCGTTCCCGGGGTTTTAATTAAAAAAACCGCACGCGAGAGAGTTAAAACTCGCTCGATTACAGCCCGTTTACATACGTACTCTCAGTATTTTTTTTTTGCAAACCACCCCCAAACCCCCAGCAACAAGTGGAAATTTTTATGGAGTGCCCGGATATCCGCCGGATTTTTTTCCCCAACCTTTTACACGGCGTATTTACACCCATTATCACCTACTCTTCTTTTTCCCGTTCTTTTTTTATGCTTTGCTTTAGTTTGGTTTGATCCACGTAACGCGATGGAAAAACGGAATAGATTTTTTTGCGTCTCTTCTACAAAATTTTTTTTTTCGTTCATTCCTTTTGGTCCCGAGATTAACTCGGATCGTCCGCCATTCCGGTTAAATTAGGGGCTTTGGCCGAAAGCTTTCGGAGGATTATTTTTTCACGAGCTTAATCTAATCGCAACACTCGCACATACTTTTTTCGTGCGTTTCAGGACTTTCCCCCTGTACCGCATTAAATGCTTTACCAAATTGCTCCAATTAAAGGGCCCAAACCGAAAACCGAAATTAAATAAGTGCGATATATAGGATGTATTGAGCTTCACCATTCCGCACTTAATCTTCGCTGTCATTTATACAATATAAAAAAAAAACTTAATTTAAATCCACAAAATAATTATGCAATTTATTTATAAATGCAAGTAAAAAATAACTTAAATTAATTTTTAATAGTTACTTTTAAAAGTTATCGAAGGTTAAATTGAAATCAATTTTATATTATTTAATTCATCTATAAACTATTTACAAATTGTCAAAAAAAACTAACTGAAACAGAAATTAAATAAGTGCGATATATAGGATGTATTGAGCTTCACCATTCCGCACTTAATCTTCGCTGTCATTTATACATTATTTAAGAAAAAACTTAATTTAAATCCACAAAATAATTATGCAATTTATTTATAAATGCAAGTAAAAAATAACTTAAATTAATTTTTAATAGTTACTTTTAAAAGTTATCGAAGGTTAAATTGAAATCAATTTTATATTATTTAATTCATCTATAAAATATTTACAAATTGTCAAAAAAAAACTGACTGAAACAGAAATTAAATAAGTGCGATATATAGGATGCATTGAGCTTAATCATTCCGCATTTAATCTTCGCTGTCTTTTATATTTTATTTAAAAAACAAACTTAAATGTAAATCCACAAAATAATTATGCAATTTATTAATAAATGTAAGTAAAAAATAACTTAACTTTACTTGAATTTATATCAATTTTATATTATTTAATTTATCTATAAAATACTTAAAAATTTTCAAAAAAATAAAACTAACTGAAAACTGAAATCTTAAGCTTTATTGTCATTTAAAAAAAAAACGAACTTAAATTTGAATTCACAAAATAAATATGTAATTTATTAATAAATACAAGTAAAGAATAATTAAATTTTTTATTGATTTTTATATATTTTTCTAATTATATAATTTAATACTTGCTTCAAAAAGTTATTGAAGTTTTAATTGAAATAAATTTTATGTTATTTAATTCATTTATAAAATACTTACTTAAAAAATTATATAAGTGTGATATATAGGATGTACTGAGCTTCATCATTCTGCACTTAAACTTGATACATTATTTAAAAAACGAAATTAAATTTGAATTCACAAAATAATTATTAAATTACAATTTATTAATAAATGCAAGTAAAAATAATTTAAATTGATTTTATATATTTTTTATATTATATAATTTCCCAGTTGTTTCTAAAAGTTATTGAAGGTTAAATTGAAATAAATTTCATATTATATAATTGATCTATAAAATACTTACAAAAAAATTAACTGAAAACTGAAATTAAATAAATAAGATATATAGGATTATAGCTTTAAGTACTTAATATTGGCTGTCATTTATATATTATTTAAAAAAACGTACTAAAATTTGAATCCATAAAAAAATATTCAATTTATTAATAAATGTAAGTAAAGAATAATTTAAATTTTAATTGATTTTTTTTAATTTTTTTATATTATATAATTTCACAGTTACTTCTAAAAGTTATTGATGTTTGAATTGAAATAAATTTCATATTATATAATTGATCTATAAAATACTTACAAATTAAAAAAACTGGAATTAAATATATGAGATATATAGGATTATAGCTTCAAGCACTTAATATTGGCTGTCATTTATATATTATATAAAAAACAAACTTAAATTTGATTCCACAAAAAATATACAATTTATTAATAAATGCAAGTAAAGTATAACTTAAATTTCAATTGATTTTTTATATGTTTTATATTATATAATTTCACAGTTGCTTCTAAAAGTTAATAATTGATCTATAAAATAATTACAAATTTTCTAACAAAAATAATTAATCGAAAACTTAAATTAAATAAGTGCGATATATAGGATAGAATATATGGGAAAATCTTGGCTGTATTTTATATATTATTTAAAAAAACGTACTAAAATTGGATCTACAATAAATATTAAATTATAATGTATAAATAAATGCAAGTAAAGAATAATTTAAATTTAAATGAATTTTCTATATTTTTTATATTATACAATTTCAATTGCTTCTAAAAGTTCTGAATTCAATATTATATAATTGAAAAGTTGAATTTAATATTATATAATTGATCTATATAATAATTACAAATATTCAAAAAAAACTAATCGAAATTAAATAAGATTTATAGGATGTCATCATTTCGCACTTAATCTTCGTTATCATTTATACATTACTAAAAACTAACTAAATAAATGTAAGTAAAGAATAATTTAAATTTCAATTGATTTTATATATTTTTGCTTCTAAAAGTTATTGAAAATACTTACAAAACTAAATGAAAACCGAAATTAAATAATGTACATTATTTAAAAAATGACCTTAAATTTGAATCCACTAAATAAATATGTAATTTATTAAAAAATGCAAGTAAAAAATAATTTAAACTTAAATTATATTTTTTTTTTTTATATTATATAATTTCACAGTTGCTTCTAAAAGTTATTGAAGTTTCAACTAAAACCAATTTTATATTATATAATTAATCAATAAAATACCTATAAATTAAAAAAAAAACTAACGAATTTAGATATAGTTTTCAAATTTAAATATATTTTTATAGAGTTTCATTCATAATAAAACTAAAAAGAAAGTTTCTAAATGTAAATTCAGTTAAATTTTATAATTCTAAACCATTTTATATACATTTTTCTTATAGAAATTCATAGTTTTGAAAATTGATGAAAAAAAACTAATTGAAAATAAAAGTAAAATTTCCAATTCAACTCAATTTTTAATTTATTTAAAAATTACTACAAAAATACCATTTTCTATTATAAAATGTATTATTATCTTATTCACTACTGAAGCCAGGAACTATTCAGAATCTAAATGCAATAATTGTATATTTTTATAAACTATAGAATTTCTAAAAAAATAATAATTCCCTATTAAAAATTCTATATTATTTTGTTGCTTTTATAAGATAATTATATAATTTTGGTGCTTGATTTTTAAAGCAGGACAACAAATGCTTTTTCTTATATAACTTATCATCAACGCAATTAAAATAACTAAATTGTATTTTTTAAATCTAAATCATTTTTTTATACTTTGTTATAAAATATTCTGAATTAGTCAATCAATACACGCATTACACACCTAAATAATGATTTTGTTTTTCAACAATTTTATAAAAAAAATATATACAAAAATAAATTATAATCTACTCGACTAAAATAATTTCTATAGAATATAATACAGTAATTTTTATATAATATTTTATTGTTGCTTTTTGGTTAAATTAAAATTATAATAATAAACAACTTTCAAATAATCCAAAATCCATCAAAATTTTAAGTTTTATTAGATTTTTTTTCAAATTAAGTTTATAAAATATTAAGAAATAAAGAATCTACTTGAACAAATCAGAGGAAATTATATAAAAGTAAATAAATTAAACAAATAATAACCAGAAATAAATTCATTTTAGAATTATTTTTTTTACATTTAAATCATATTATTAGCAGAAGGTTGTCTAACATCTAATTTTTGTATTGAAAAACATAATATTTCAAACACGTTTATCAAATTATTGATTCAAGAATAATTTTTACAGTTCGATAATTCTAAAAAAAATAAATTAAATAAATAAATATACATAACGAATAAAACTATAACTATATTGTAAGTAAAAGTGAATTTTATGAATGATTTATACGAATATCACTAGTTCAGAAACTAAAATAGCAAAAATTAAGAATATTAGATAAATCCAGAAGTTTATTGTTGAATTTGTGAAGTTGATTTTTTTGTTATAAAAATGTGCCTTAATTAATTTTCATATTATTAAATTCATTTATGACGATAATACAATTTATAAACAACTAAATACTTGTGAATTTCACGAAAATGTCTGAAGAAATAATATTTGTCTGAAGAACTTTGTAAGAAGAAAATAATTCAAAATTAACAAAAAATAACTCTGAAAATAGTCAAGAGAACAACGAAAATAAATTTCTATAAAATTTCGAAAAATTTAAGTAATTCAAGAAATAGTAATAATAATTGTTAAGAACTAAGTTATCATTATTTTTTACTATAATTAATATAAAACCCAACAAGCTTAAAATCTGAAAAAAATGTAATTTCTAAGAAACATCATCTGGTATACAAAAAAAAACGAAAAAAGCTTTAAATTATAGGCAAAAATACACTGAATGTTTCTTAATCAATATCTATATTTGTATAATAGTAGTTTCTTATTATTTTTATATATTAACATAACCTTATTTCTTAAGTTTTAGTTTTATTCAAGTTTGTTAAGTTAAGACAGTGAGAAATCCTTAAACTTCCAAACATAGATGTTAAGTTATAATTATATTTATTACGTAGTACTTAGTTTTTAATTGAGACATATATTGAGACAAAAAATATATATAACGAACGTTTTTTTTTTCGAAACGTAAACACACATACAACTGTTTATTGAGTTATAATTAGCACGTAAGTTAACTAAGTTTTAAGAAAACCCTTAGTTTGTAAGATTCTAATGTTAAGTTATGACTAGTAAGTCAGATCTTTGATTAAGCGAATTCCAATCGATACAAGCACAGGCCAAAAAGAATTGTTATAATTTATGGATAGAGAAATATGTTTTTTTTAATGGTAAGTTTCGGATTTATATTGTTGGAAATTGTGCACACTCCCGCAATGATAAAATAAACAATAGAAGAATTAACTATAAGTTTTATGTTTAAGATTTTTTTTATTAATGTCGCTGCATGTTTTTTTTTATAATTAATGGTAACTTATGAGATAAATAGGAATACTTTTGTTAATTAAACCTTGTTTTATTATTTATTTATTTATTTATAATTATATATATTTATAGATTTTGCATTTAAATTATTTTATATTTAATTACTTGTTTATTTACTATTACTGGCCTTTAATCCCGTTTTTCTTGTAGTTTATATGTTATATAAGTGTATTTTTTGGTTAAATAAAGGAGAAAAAATAAATTCATTGTGGATTTCTTTCTTTTTGGTTATTACGTGTTTAGGTTGGAGGAGGGTTTAAGGAAATGGATGGTAACAGGAAAAATGGATTGACTGATGGCCGTGGTTTAAGAAATAAATGAGGTATGTTGAAGCTAAGAAATTCCAATGACTTAATGGGTTATATGCGGGGGGGCTACGGTGGTGTTCTTGATGTTGTTTTGTTTTGGACTATTACTTCTCTCCTCGGCCGTGAGAGGGGTTGAGGGTGGTCGAAGGGGGTGGGTGGAGAGGCGGTGGAGGCGGCAGTGCGGTACTCATTGCCTTCCAGATTCCGTCGCGTAATTTAAGTTAACGAATCATTAAGCCCACACACCCCGCGCCCAGAAACCACCCCGAAACTCCGATGGCCCGAAGATTAAATATAATAGTCACCGTATTACTGGGAGGCCCTTAATGTTCAGCCATCGCTTAAACGTCACTTCCGTAATTATCGCATTACAACGGGGTAACCACGCGCCAACTAAAACTCTCTCTTACTCTTACAGTAAACACGCACATTTAGCCTACACACTAATTATCAATTATGAATTTAGTAAGACGAAAAAAAAATCATCATTATTGACAATTTTTCAATCAATTAATATTTTGATATAACACTGACAAATCTTTTTTAACACTATCAAATTTTATAAGAAATCACATTAGAATTAAATTAACGAAAATATTTGAAAACTGTATAAATGTAGTTCCCAGCCGGGAAATTTAATATTAATTTTATTTAATTTAAACAAATGTATCAACCACAATTGACCTAAAAGGCTGAGGTCTTTCCACCTTTAATATCGTAATTCCTATCTTCATAGGAAAAAAATCGGTTTAAAAAATAGAAAAAACTATTATAATAATATTTTATTTAAAAAAATGTCTATATTTTTTTATTTACAATTTATTCGTGTTGAAGATTAAGTAAATCTGGTGGCGGTTGATATTTTTATTTAAGTAGATAAACTTTCCCAATGGAATTTTTACCATTTTTTGATAATATTTATTTTTTATTTTTATAGGAAAATTAATTCTTTAATAGACATTAAGATGAGTTAAGATAAAAGGTCATGAAGGATCCCTAACTAGTGTCATAAGTACAGAATTCGTGTCATAAGTACATACAATCGTTATTTTAGTTTATTTTTAACTTTTTCCACATTTTGTTTTTACAAAATTAATTCCTGAGACTCGAGAATATAATTTATAATTTGTCTGTAACAAAAAAGATTAGATTAGAATTATACAAAAAAAAAAACGTTTCCAAACTTGGTAAATAAAAATATTAATTTATATGAAATAATATTTAATCTATTTCAACTTCATTTATTTCATAAACCAGAGGAATTATCAATTTCTGAAGTCACTCCCAATTTTGCTAAAGAAAAGTCTCCGGTCGTCAGCGTTAAAGACGAAAAGTTACATGTCGTTGTTAAAGCTATTACACCTGAACTTCATGTTATTTATTTAGAAATTTGTAATTTATTTACTTTTTTAATCTTAATTTTTCCAATTAACTACTTTAAATGTAATGGATGTTTTAGTGAAAACATAAAAGAAAACCGCATAAAAGAAAAAGTATAAAAAAAAAATTACAAAACTTTACCAGAAACTATAAAAAATATTTTTGCAGAAAATTTCGGACTTCTAAACTAGATGGCTCTAAATACTTCAGCTGATTATAAAACCGTATAGCTTTCTCATTAATTCATTCGTTTTGGATTAATTCTTAAATCAACAATGTGTGCGTTTTTTCCGTTTTCTCTATCAGAATGTTTCTTGAATCGATGCTCGTTTAGCGCATACGTTTTTGTATGCCTCTTATAGTGGATTTATCTAATCCAAATTCTGTGGATCCTTCACCTTCTGCTATTCGTTTTACAATTGTAGTTTTAGTTTATAAGAAAATTGTCTTTCTCATCTCTTTGTTTTTGCCCTTATTCATGTCTAAAAATAAAATAAAAATCCTAAAATTTAATATTTAATATCTAAATAATAAATTTACCTTAAAGGTCCAGGAATACGCAAGTACTTTGAAGGACGTCAATTAACAAATGTGATTATATAATTCAATACATATGTAATGTAATTGGCTGACCAAATATTTATGTAATGTGATGATATATGTTTATTATTTTTTATTGATAACTTTGTTAAATATGTTCTAATTACATTAAAATTTTGAAAGTGCTGTAATTAGATTGTACTTAATATTTTTTTTCATATACCGCATTCAAAAAGACCGCACAAATACAGGTTTAAGTTTATTTCATAATTTTATATAATTACTAGATAATTTCAAGCATAATCCTCAATATGTCAATTGCAAAATATTTTGTTAAATTAATTCCCATAAAATAATGTTTATTTTATACCAACTTACCACAATTCCGTTTGAGAAATGATTTTTATTTAAGTTCACATGGACTGTAATTTTGTATCAACAATAAGGTAAGTTTTGTTATGAAAAATACATTATCATTGTAAAAAGGTAAGATAATAATCTCATTTTATATCTTACATAAATTTTCTTTCTTAATTTCAGCTGTCCTAAAAAACAAATTATACATTAATTTGATTAACAAAAAAAATTATAGTAATTAATAATAATAACAAAATAAATTAAATTCAAATAAATAAATTTAAAAAAAAATAAGTATTTCCGCCCGATGAATTCGATTATGCCAATTTTTTGTATATGTTTTTATATATAAAAATCTTAATTAATATTTAATTAAAGTTCATGAACTTATCAATATTGTATTTTGGTAATAACAAAAAAATTGTAATAGATTTAATCAAATCAATTATTGAAAACATTAGAAGAAAAAATGTTTTAATCTATAAATAGTCCGTTAAAATATATTTATTTGCTTGCATTTAATAATACATATTTGCAATATATTATGTCATAAAAATTATGTTCACTATTAAATGCTTAGTTTTTTTTTCTATAATTAAATTGGAGCAATTCTAGAATTATGTTAATGCTAGAATATTAATTGCAAAGCAAAATCGATATGATCCATCAGTTGAATAAACATACAAACAATAACAATACATAACAATAACAATACATAAAGACAAATATTAACACTCATGTATAAACTAGAATAAAAAGCATTAATAAAATAATCAAATTATTGAATAATACATTTTATTTTTTGGGAAACATAATACAATATATAAAAATTATTACTTATTTAAAATGGAAAACGAAATATGAGAAAAAAGGAAAAAAAACAAGAAAACATAAAGCAGTAAACTACAAAGCAAAACAGGAAAAAGTAAAATAAAGGAAACAAGTTTTGCGGAAAGAATTTTGATTAATGGCCATTTTTTACAGTTGATCACTTTCTATTTAATTATTATTGTTATGAATAATTACATAAATTACATAAATAAAAATAATAAGAAAGAAATAAATAAATACATGATAAACAATTAGATAAATAAGAACAAATTAATTATAATTTTAAAAAAATCCATATAAACGAAAGAAAAACATATTAATCAAGAAATATATAAATGTAATAGGCAAATTTAACATGGGGAAACAACTTTCCATCTGACCCAATCACTTTCCGGGCACGGATGTTTCAGCAAATATCTGTACTTCATCGCGAAGAAGGAGGATGAAGGGTGCTGGTATTGCGAGGAGAATGACAGCCCCGAGCATACCTTATTCAGTTGCTGCAGGTGGGCTGCAAAGAGGCAGGTAACTGAAGCAAGTCTCGGTGCTGCACTGGTCCCGTAGAATTTTGTCAGCGAACTACTGAAAAGCAGCGATAACTGGCAACTAATCTCCGGGTACGTAACAGACGTACTCTCTACCAAAGAAGAAGATGAGCGGAGAATGGAGAGAGCGAAAGAAGAAAATGGCAGTGGATGCCAATGAGTGATAGAAAATTAGACAATCAACATTGCAGAGAAGTACTAACATGTAGAACCTGGATGTTGATGAAGAAGAGGAGAGGTTTTTAGTGTTTTAAGAATCCCACAGAACCACGAATCTACTGTGGTCCCTATGCAAGGTTTTCCTCTCCAAAACAAAGCGTTTCACAACCATTTTTCCACGCCACCCAATAAGTTCGTTTGTTGTAGAAAGGCAATTTGCAAAAAATATGTTTGTTTGTTTTCACCAGTTTCGCGCTTTGACATAAGGTGACAGCTGTCATTTCACGACCCATTAAAAAATATGACGCAAAACAGATGGGTTGCGGAACGCTAATAAAAATCTTGTATAAAATGCAATAGAACAACAAATATGAGTATATTAGAATGCGGCTCAATAAATATGTGTTAAAATTATATAATCTTAAAAATGGCTCTATAATCCAGAAAATTGCAATTGTCATTTGACCGAGGTTATGAATATAACGTCTATGACTGATGATGCAAATTGGTGGAAAGCATTTGGCCAAGAAGTTAAATGGCTCCAGAAACTCGATCATGATAAATTAATACCAGGAAGGAACTATTGAAGACAAACGTAGGTGGTTTACTTATTAAGTTATACAAGAATGATTTAGTAATTTAATTATAAATTTCTATTTTATATATTTTTTATCTTGTCAAAAAATTATCAATAATAAATAAAGAATTAATAGATGATTTATTTTATCTGAATTATTGAAAGTACTTTACTTAAACAACATCTTATTACATTTTTTTTATGATTTTTCTTGAATAAACTTGCTTATATTTTAAATGTTTTATCAAACTTTGTAAAAAGTGTCATTATATTCATCAAGTGTTATTTCAAAAACTGTTAATATAAAATACAACATAATTTTTCTTAAATATAATAATAAAATTCCTTATATAAATTCCCTTTTTGGTAAATGTTACAACAAACATTATAAAAATGTTTCTTTCCAAATATATTATTTTTATCAAGTGTTAATTCAAAAAGTGTTAATTTATAATACAAAATAATTTTCCTTAAAGATAACAATAAAATTACTTATATAAATTCCCTTTTTGTGTAAATGTTACAACAGACTTTTTAAAAAGTTTCCGTTAAAAATATATTATTTTCATTAAGAATTAATTCAAAAACTGTTAATTTAAAATATATTATTATTATTTTTCTTAAATATAATTAGATTACTTATACAAATTCCCTTTCTTATTGTAAATGTTACAACAAACATTTTAAAAAGTTTTCGTTAAAAATATATTATTTTCATTAAGAATTAATTAAAAAAATGTTAATTAATATATTATTATTATTTTTCTTAAAAATAAAAATGCTTATATAAATTCGCTTTATTGTAAATGTTACAACAAACTTTTTAAAAAGTTTCCGTTAGAAATATATTATTTTCATAAAAATTTAATTCAAAAACTGTTAATTTAAAATATATTATTATTATTATTTTTCTTAAAGATAATTAGATTACTTATATAAATTCCCTTTTTGTGTAAATGTTACAACAGACTTTTTAAAAAGTTTCCGTTAAAACTATATTATTTTCATTAAGAATTAATTCAAAAACTGTTAATTTAAAATATATTATTATTATTTTTGTTAAAGATAATTAGATTACTTCTACAAATTTCCTTTTTTTTGTAAATGTTACAACAAATATTTTAAAAAGTTTTCGTTAAAAATATATTATTTTCATTAAGAATTAATTAAAAAAATGTTAATTAATATATTATTATTATTTTTCTTAAAAATAAAAATAAAAATGCTTATATAAATTCGCTTTATTATAAATGTTACAACAAACTTTTTAAAAAGTTTCCGATAGAAATATATTATTTGCATTAAGAATTAATTCAAAAACTGTTAATTTAAAATATATTATTATTATTTTTCTTAAAGATAATTAGATTACTTATATAAATTCCCTTTTTGTGTAAATGTTACAACAGACTTTTTAAAAAGTTTCCGTTAAAAATATATTATTTTCATTAAGAATTAATTCAAAAACTGTTAATAATATATTATTATTATTTTTCTTAAAGATAATTAGATTACTTATACAAATTCCCTTTTTTTTGTAAATGTTACAACAAACATTTTAAAAAATTTTTGTTAGAAATATATTATTTGCATTAAGAATTAATTCTAAAACTGTTAATTTAAAATATATTATTATTATTATTTTTCTTAAAGATAATTAGATTACTTATATAAATTCCCTTCTTGTGTAAATGTTACAACAGACTTTTTAAAAAGTTTCCGTTAAAAATATATTATTTTCATTAAGAATTAATTCAAAAACTGTAATTTAAAATATATTATTATTATTTTTCTTAAATATAATTAGATTACTTATATAAATTCCCTTTTTGTGTAAATGTTACAACAAACTTTTTAAAAAGTTTCCGTTAGAAATATATTATTTGTACTAAGAATTAATTCAAAAACTGTTAATTTAAAATATATGATTGTTATTATTATTCTTAAATATAATAATAAAATTGCTTACATAAATTCTCTTTTTTTTGTAAATTTTACAACAAACTTTATAAAAAGTGTCCGTTAAAAATATATTATTTTCATAAAAAGTTAATTCAAAAACTGTTAATTTAAAATACATTATTATTATTATTATTTTTGTTAAAGATAATCATAAATTTATATCTATAAAATCCCTTGTTTATAAATGTTATAACAAACTTTATAAAAATAATACAATATATTTTTTGTTGTTATATAATTTGTAGCATTATCTGAAATTCAATTTTCTTTAAGTATTGATCCCAGGTTTTCTTTTCAACTATAAATTAGGGTTTATCGTCGCATATATCTAGTGGTTTCCCCTTCGACACACACACAGCTGCACGTATATATAGATATGTACATACATACACACGCACATAATCGCATTCCTTCCGTTCGATCGAGTCCGTGGCTCGCGTTCGAATTCCGTGGATAACTTGCCCAACCACGTTCTTATATCCAATAGAAATACAAATTTAATGAACGGTGTGTATTTTAGCGGAGAGAGAAGATAGAGAGTCGTCCTTTATACAATATATTCAGTAAAACTATTCTTCAGCATTCTTCAACATAGATGCTTTTATTGGGTTGGTTCATCGATAAACTATGTTTGCGATTAAGAGAGTGAGAGAGAGGTAATGTATTTTGGGGACCACCCCTGTCGTAATTTTCCGGCCCACATCGCATACACTATTTATCCGCGTATCAAAATTAATGGACATAATCAGGATGTTTACACAATTTAATCAATGCAGAATTTAATTTAGTCCTTAGTACCTATTTAATCTTAACACGCCGGGTCCCCGCAGATGTTGCCAGTCTCAAGACCTTCTACAGCCTTCGCCTCTCTCCCATCACTCAGCCTCTTTCCAACCCAAGAACTCTTCCAATATATATACGCGAAACTCATAAAACTTAAACTATTTTGTGGATAATATATGGAATATATAAATTACTCCTATCAACAACTTAAAGATATTTTTCTTTTGAAAAACTATAGTTTGGTTTGGACAATATAAACATTGTCCTTGTAGTTTTAAACTATTTTCTTTTGATGTCAATTATGTCAATAAATATAAAAGAAAATTACAAAAATATTAATTAAAAAAAAACACTTAAATTAATAATTAACATATTTATATTTCATTCTGCTAATTACAAATAGAATAATAACTGTCATTCGTTACAAATAAGTAATTTTACCTTTAATATACAGTAAACTATTTTGTTTAAGACTACTTAATGAATGTTTAATTTTTTACTGTTAAATCTTGTTAAACTATTAAATTAAATTAAGAACTTTCTAAAATAAATTAATTATTATGAAATCAATTTAAACATTTTGTTATGCAACACTTATACCATTGTTTATGGATTAATATTAAAAGAATATGTGCTACTTTTTTTTAATTCTACAAAATAAAAAATATTAAGAAAATGAAATAATATATTTTTGTATCTAATATAATAAATATTTAATAAATGAGTTTCACAGCAACAAAATATTGTATTTTTCTTATTCAAAAATCTAATTGTTTAAATTCTAAATTTTAATGTTAATATCAAAATTGATAACAAACAGATAACAACATTCCACCCCTTTGATCATAATATAAAAAAAAACTTGAATAAAATTTCAGACAATAGCACATAGTTTTGTTGTGTAATAAGACGTAGATTTCATAATATTAATATATTTGTACTATTAGTAAAATAACAAAACAGTATTATTTAAAAGTTATTGTTGTTTTTTTAACTATAATCATTATTATTACATAATTAAACGTAACTTAGCGAATGTAGAATCATCAAATTCTATTTTTCACTATTCATTGATTCCGGAAAAATCCGTGTAAAAAATTAGAAGATTGAAAAAAACATTGGTTATGGGCCGTGTATGGTTTTAATTCACGTTTAAACTACTTACCTTTTTCAGTAAAAAAATGGTTTTCAAAAAATGTTTGCTGTTTTTTCATTAAACATGCAGAGTTTTTGGTCTTCATATTTTCTTCCAGCAGATCTGAAGTACATCTGTTACTATATTCCATCATCCTCAAGAAGGATTGTTAACTAATGAATGATTTTCTACCAGCAAGTTGCAATTATTACATTTAATTAGGGGAATATTGCATTTGTCGAAAAATATGTTATTTATACATCGTGTAAAAATATTCAGTGTAAAAACTATTTTATTGTATAATTATTGTTGTTTCAAAATAAATGTCTAAAACTTGTTTTATATGTACATCAGTTATAATATTTTTTTTAGTAGTATTGTAGTTCATTCCAAATATACAATTGTAAATAAATTTAAATTGAAAACTTAAAAAAAAACGTGAAATGCAAGCTTCAAAAAATTGAAAACTGGTTTTACGTGTACGTATTGCAAGTTATATGAATGCGGTTAATTAGAGCATGGTAATCCCCTTCACAAACTGAGGGTTGTAAGTACAAGAAAGGGGGGCTTCGTTCGTTGTAAAAACCAGTCTAACTTGTAGGGCTTACGGGTAATGCCGTTATCGGGACTAACAGCGACATCTCCCTTAACACCAATGCACTTCGCATTTTCAAACCGAAGGGTGGTTTAAAGAAGGGTTGTTCGATTACAGAGTTGGTTCGCGTCCTTGCTACAATAAAAATGTTCACCCCTATGATGGATTTTTTTTAAATACAATGAAAAGCTAAATAAAAATGGAGAGTTTTTAAAGACAGATGGCGCTGCAATTTTTTATTAAGTATTTAATAAAAAAACAGTATTAATAAAATTGAAACGTTATTATAGTAATTAAATATTGTATACTATTCCCATCCATTATTATATTTCTGTTATCCATTAGGTACACTAGTATTTTGTGCCTAGAGCCTACAAGGAGCCTGTTCATATCAATTTCTTACACAAAATTTATATATACATTATATCAAGTCATAATTAAAAATAATAAATTTCTTATGATATTTGATAAAATAAAGTAATAACATCATTAACATCATTATATAAATATGTTCAATAATAGTACTTAAACTATCTTTGAAAAATAAACACAAGTAAAATTTAATTTGGCGTAAAATCATGTCGTGCCATTATCGACTCTAGGGATGAATTTATCCACATGGTAGATGAGGTAGTTTTTTTATTCTAGAATCCTAGTATAGTTTTATAAGAAATGCAAGAAGTGAAGTTAGAGTTTATACAATAATAAATATTTTCTTATGTACTGTATGATTTACAACAATTTTTTGAACTATCTTCAAAATATTTTGAAATGGTTCCAAAGACGACATCTGACTTTGTATTACATAAACGTCATATTTTATACTCAAAATATAACTTAATATAGATACAATCTTTAAGAAATAATAAATTATTTTATTTGGAAGCATCTCTTAATGAGAATTAACGTTTTAATTAAATAAATGTACATATTTATTGTAATCATAAAATTGACTTATACGTAACAAACAGTTTTTATATAGACGTTAAAAAGACGTTAGTTGTAGTTGACAGATAATTAGAAAAAATAAATAAAAAATTAAATTGAATATAGAAAAATCTGGTTTAAAATAATTATGTAAAGTAAATATATCATATTCAAATATTTAATTAAATATAATAAAGAAGATTATAGAAAAAAATGTTAGAAAGATAAATAAAAATATATTAGTAACTAATACATAAACTAGAATAATTAATAAATTAGATTTAATCTAAAAAATATTTTTTTCAATAAATATATTATCGCATCAGTTAGCTTATACATGTTAGACATGTTTTATAAAATATTTGCTTATCCAAACAATTTTTATTTTCTTAGAAAAAAGTGTAATCTACCGATACGGGTCAATTTGATCGGTGGAATAATTGTAAGATAAGAGCACCAAATTACAAAAAATCTGTAGTAATTTCTTTGTATTTGATGTTATAATAAAGTCAAGTTAGTCAAAATCACAGTTCATAATGGTACTTTATGAAATAGACTTTTTATACAACTTACAAATATTAGTCATTATATATAAACTAAAATATTTATTATTTTCACATCGGTATAAAAGAAACTTCTATTTAATTTATTATCAGCCAAATACACATAATTGAAAACAAAGATGTATGTCAAATGTGCACGTTTATTAGATGGATGATGACTCCAGATAAAATAATTATTATAAGTAGTGTTTAGAAAAAAAATATGTACTGACAATTTGTATGCTCAGAACAAAGAAGAATTATTATTAAGTTCTAAGGACAAATTCCGGGTGATATAGAAGACTAACTACTACGGAAAGGCTACCAGATTATAATATTTTTAAGAAGTATTAAATTCTAAACACATAATATAAAAAGGATTGAAAAACTGAAAAATATAACTTTTGAAAGTGGTGTCTTTTCTATTCCCGTTTTAGTATGATTAGTAATATATAAATTGTCGGTAGCTTTATTGTTAATATAACAGTAACATATAAAATATACTATTAATAATATATAAGTGATTGCAGTTCTTTATTTATTATTTTAACTATCGACCAATGGAAATATATTGAACAATTTTAATTAATAAATAAATAATCAATAAATAAATTGCTTAATTGTCTGAACTATACTATTTACGTACAGCTTGCACATAAATCAGTGTTAATAAATCTATTTTTGTAGAATAAAATCTATTTTAATATGTAATTTAAAAAATAATCAGTATATACTTTATTTCTGCAATTTTTTTATTTGAACGACACAATTTTTGTATAATATACAAACTATTCACAAAGAAATTAATAATACATTTTACTGGCAATATAAAAGAAAATTAATAATGATTTTAAAATATAAAATAAACACTTTGTGACATAAAGCTTATACTGAAATTAATTTCAGAATTGAAATTAGATAACAAGCAAATCATTTACAAAGTATGGAGATTGCATACAGTTAAATCATCAAAATGGCAATATCTCATCAAAAGACTAAAAATTATCTAATTATAATTTATCTAAATACATAAATTGGAAAAATTGTCATAAAAAATATTATATGTTTTACATGATATGTAATATTCAATATTTACTTTTTAAATTTAATTTAATAATCTTAACAATTTTATATAAAAGATTTTCATATGAAAGAAAAGCAGTATATTATTATATTTCGGACAAAAGTTCTGTTATAATTCTTTGTTTCTCTATTTTATTTATTATATAAATTTTGTATCTGTTACAACAAATATAAGTTTATTATTATATTGTACATCCCTCTAATAATTTATTAGAATGTATTTAATTTGCATACAGTTACGTATCAAAAAATGCAACAATTAAAAAATTATCTAAAAATTATTAGTAACTAATGGAGAAAGTCTAATAAAAACTAATATTCATATAATATTGAATCAAGATATTATTTGCACTTTCCATCAATATTCTATATTTACTATTTAATCTAATTAACTTAAATTTAAAAAATCATAGAAATTATTAATTTTTAAACAAAAGTTTTATATAATAATTATTTTATTAAAATATAAAGTTACATATTCAAAATGAAAGTATTTCCATAAAAATATTTTTTATTTGGATTAAAGATTTGCAATATTTTATATTTACAGTTCAAATTTAAATAAATTAACATAATAATTCACTATATGCAGTACAAGGTTTATTATTTATTATTAATAACATTTAATAATTTTAATCTTTGATTTCATAAAATAAACAATATTTTTTATTAAATCCCTGATGTTTAAAAATGTAATATTTATATTTTTTATTATTATAAAAAAAAAGTCTCATATATTTTATATTATTATTATATTATGTAAAATAAAACCATACTTTATAATGACAATAATATTATACTATATTCATTACATAATGTATAGCTTGAATACTTTATTGGCTTACTGTATGCAATGCTGAATTGTAATGTTGGTTGCGTTCAGTTTGGATCGTGCATTTTGGCCACCCCTCAGTAACCTCACGACCCCAAATTTTAACCCCAGAAAAAAGGGATGAAGCGAAAAAATGTTCATTGTGTTGCATATGTATAAATTGTCTTTCATAATAAATTCAGATATATAGGACAGATTCAAAACCTTCTCTACAGAGTTTTAGTAATAAAATTATTAAAACTTTAAAATTATTAGTTTTCTATATTATTTTTGTGATTTTTCAAATACACATAAACAATATAATGTTACCATTATGAAGACTACTAAATATATTAAATTATAATAATATTATAATATAATAATACTAAACTATTAAAAATAAATACATATACTTTTCCATATATCATTATCCGGTCTTCAGGTTTAAATTACAATTTTTTAGATTTTTTAGAATTTTTATTATTTTCATTATAATTTTAATAAAATAAAATAATTTTTTTTTATTAAAAAATATTTGGAATAATATTTACTGGATTTGAAAATCCAATTTCTGTCATGTATAATTATTAATGCAGAAATGGTTGATTATTTTTACATAAATCTATTTATCTAGTATTTATAAAAAAGAAAAAACCGTAAAAGTAATATATAAACTTGTTTCATGGGAATATAATTTTGTATATTATTACCTAAATCTTTATACGTTAAGTTTCATAATACTGGTCTACATTTGATATAACATATACAAAATAACAAGAATCTGTATATGAAAACCTGTCCGTCTGGTCATCCAGTGGTCAGTACCAGTTCAAACAGTGGGAACATCGACACCCCAAAATAGACAGTAGTAGTAGTAGTATCTGGTCCTGAAATCTTCTTTTGACCCCTTCATTTCAATCCTGAGTTTTCTTGCCCGGAGGGTTGTCACGACGACTGGTCAATGGTCGTCCGGCGAACGCGCGGGTCTCTCGGACTTGACCGGACTTTGGTCACTCAACTAAACTCGTTTTCATGAGAAATTCTCACCGAAATACCACCATTTCCATTCCCCACAAAAACGGGGAATAATAATCCATTTCTGAACTAGTTTATATTGAAAACCCGTCACCCCTCACATTTTGATACACTTCTTGAAATATTTTTCAAAATCAGGGGAGGGAAACTCGATTACAATTGCTTAACCTGATTTCAATAAACACAGCAACATTTCAAAATAAAAACTAGTTTTCAACGTTGAAAAACCATCCCAAAAATAAGATTATATAAAATATAAATAAAAATAGTTTTTAGTCCACAATTTTCTGAAAACTTTGATAGCTTTTGGATAGAAATAACAATGCATTACTAAAATACATCTGAAGAGTATGTTAGAAATTATTATTAAACGCAGAATATGTTTTTTTTTATTGGAAAATATAGTAAAATTTGTTAGAATGAAGACAAATTAAATTAAGACAAAATTAAAAAATTTCCTGAAAAATGTTAAAAAAATAATTATTTACAACTTTGTTCTTCATTTCAAATCATCATTAATCAATTTCTTGATAATTATGCGCTACTATTTACGTAAATATATATATTTTTTTTATTAATTGTCTATAGCTGAAAGATTTTTATAAATTTTGTATTACAAAGTATTTACGAAATTTCACTGAAATTTCAGTAAAAAAAATGCATGTAAAATATAAGTCATACTTGCATTTTAAATGATTATTTTGTTATACGGAAATTTTTATACATTATAATTAAGGAAAATATAATAATTAAATGGATTTATTATTGATAGTATTTGCAAAAATGTCAAATAATACAATTTTAATTTCCATCACTTCAAAGACATAATTCCATATAAAAGTCATAATAAAATTGAATAATAATAATTAGATTTATTTTAATAGAAAACAAACAAAAAAATATAGCTATTACATAGATCTGCCCTATAATTGATTTATAATCACATTTTTAATTGTAATAAATGTAATTATATAAAAAGGTATCTTTAAAGTTATTAAATATTTAATAAATATAATTTATTAATATTAATCTTTTGGCCCTTTCATAAATTCGGCCCTTTCTTGCAAATGTTATAAATAGATCGATGTTTTTATTATAAATCGGTTCAGTGGAACATAAAGTACGGTACCGAAATAATTGTGCAAATTGCATTTATTTCGAGCTGAAACGCACATTTTGGGACAAAATTAATTAATCGTTCAATTTTGAATGTTCAATTTTGAATGGCCGAAGCAGAATTTTAAAATTTAGTTTATTTCAATAGTTAATAATACTTTGATTTATAAAACAAATATTTTCTTCACAAAATTTGAGTGTAAAAATCACTTCCTAGGAGAGCCTAATTAATGTAAATATTTATTTTTTATAATCGGTTCAGTGGAACAGTAGTTACAGCATCGAAATCACTGTGCAAATTGCGTTTATTTCAAGCTGAAATCAATTTATCGTTCGCTTTGTTCAGAAATGAATTCTATCTTTTCAATGCGCGAATCGATTTTGTTGAAATTTGAAATGGTTACTTCCTAGAGAAAAATTAATATTATATCCTAAGCAAAATTTTAAAATCTTTGTTCTAAAAATATTAATTAAAAATAATTAAATATTTTATTTAAAAATAAAAATTTGCTTTGCAGGGGATGATTTCATTAAAAAATTGAGTGAGTCATATCACTCACTATTTACTCCAAAGTAATAAGAAAGCTCATTTTTTAAATCGGTTCATTGGAACAAAAGTTACGTTAGGAAATAGATTATCTAATTTTTTTAAATTTGGCACCATTTTTTATAGTAAATATTTTATATGTTAATCATTTTATATATATATATATATATTGCATGAAATAACAACTTATTATTTTTATCATAAATCATTTTAAAATAAGAAATATTTGCAGTTTGTAAACTTTATAAATACTTCAAGCGAAATAATAGTCCAAATCTAAGAAGCATTAAAAATATTTAGAAAATTGGTTTGATCTTGGTTAAAAAGTGACACATAAGTCTTTGTAGCGGTCATTTACTCGAAAAATTTACATAATATGAATTATAATAGAAATACTAAGTAAACCTAGAAGAAGTCCACCAGGAAAGGCGCCAGAAATTGTCTGGCAAATAAATATTTATGTATATATTTCACCCCTTATCTACTAATGCGTTTAAATCAAATATCTAATTTTATTGAGACCTTATAATATCATAAATATTTTGAAATTATAAAAAAAATCTGTTTTAATATAATAGTTTTTTTTTTGTTAATTTTCGATGAATAATTTATTGTGCGTGAAAAATGTAATTATATATTGATGAAGAAGGGTATGTATCTATTGTGGTGGTCGCGTGTCTTACCTTTTGTTCCCAGAAAATTTACATTTTCGGTGCAGGTAAAAACACTTACCTGAATTATGTAAGAAGGTTAGAATAATATAAATAGCCACTTTCTACTTTCGACTCAGGTAACTAACTGTCTCATCTTTCTCTAATGCTTTTCACGAATGAATATTTGATACGGGACTTATGAATATTCTAAACCATTACATTTCGGACATTACACGAATTATAAATCAAATAATTTAATAATATATATTCTGATATGATTTTATAATATTTAATCTCAAAAGATTATGTTTCTAAAAGTATTTTTTTTATTCACAATCTTAATTAATATTATTTTATTTTATACAATTTTACATTCATATACATTCATTTTTAATTAATAAAAATGTTAATAATTTAAATAAAATGTATTATTATCAGAAATAAAGAATTATAAGGCATTTCTTAGAATATTAAGTTTCTAAAACAAAACGATTAACTTTAGAATTTTATATCGAATTGGTTTTAATTTTAATAAAATTGGGAATATAAACATTATTAAAGTATTGTTTCTTTAATTTCTTAAATTTGTAATAAAAAAATACATCAAAAAACATCCTTAAATTTTCTAAGATTAAATTAAAGTTTTTAAAATACCAAATGATTTGATCGAGTGTGAGATTAAGTCTGATGGTCAAGATTTTGTAACAATATGAAACACCCCAATGTCAGTGTGTATTTTATGAAAATGTTAAAGGTAATCCTCAATTACCCTTTTTAGTTTTCTTTAAAAAGGGGTTGAAAATACCAGAGCTGTATGGAATTTGGACAAGACCGGACTTTGGTCACTTCTTGCATAAACTTGTTTCATGAGAATATGATGTGCCCTCGATGGTCAAGATGTAGAAACAAGTTAAGAAACTTGTATTACAGTTTGCTCTATAAGAAAATGTCAAAGGTGACCCTCACATATCCTTTCCAGTTTTCTTAAATGAGGGGTTAGCAGTTGGAAATATTACAGCTACATGAAATTCGGACAAGATCGGACTTTGGTCACTTCTTACATAAACTTGTTTCATGAGAATATGATGTTCCCTTCTGTAAGTAAAAAATAAAAGTTACTTACAGTTATAGAAATATCTGTTAACGATTCTTGTATTTCTGCTGCGAAAAAAAGAAGATTAACATAAAATGATTTCATCCGGTCTACGGGTGAAGTTAGGCTCAACTATCGTTTTTAGTTTTTTTTTATATATTACCAAATCTATACGAAATGCACTAGTTGGAATAATCCAATTGTCTCGGTACTTCAAAAAAAATAAAATGTTTTAAAAAATAGTTGCTTTATGAAAATTCTCAGCTACTTAAAATTTTGACAAAAACGGACGTTGGTCACTTCTTATATAAACTTGTTTCATGATATTTTAACCCCTTTTTTATATAAAAATATATAGATGTTTCTATAATTATTTTTGTATTCTTATATTTCTGCTGTGAAAAAAAATCCTTTTGCAGCAGTGGAATTTCATTTTATTTTTGTTAATATTTTTTTGTAATTTATTGCTGTAATAAATATTACTATAATGATTATGAAAATATCTTACATGAATTTATTTCATGAGAATATAATGTCTTTTTTCATAAAAAAAATATTTCTTATAAGTAATTTATTTTAGTATACACACGTTGCTCGATAAAACGAATTATATTTTTTCATAATTATGAAAATTACCACGTACAAATAAAATGTAATATTTAGTTTTCACTAATATAGAAAATACTAAAATTAAAGAAATATTTGTTAATATTCTTGTATTTTTACTGTGAAAAAATAAATGTAAGTCAAGTAAAAAAAAAACAAGTTGTAATGTGTACTTTAAGAATATGTATCCTTTTTAGTTTTCTTCAAAAATGGGTTACTACTTGTAAATACCAACATAAATTTGAAATTTAATGCTTAGATTTGTATAGAAAAATATATTTTTCTTAATAATCAAAATTATAATTTTACAAAAAGTTCAGTATTTAGAGTTCAATATTGTAAACGTTTCTTAAAGAAATATCTATTATAGATTCTTATATTTCTACTGTTAAAATAAATAACTAATTAAAATAGAATGTTTTGATCGGATCTGAGAGTAAATTTGATTGTCAAGATATAAAAAAAAAACAATGGAAACATGTACTTTAAGAAAATGTAAAAGGTTGGAAATACTAGAGGTAAATGAAATTTAAGACCAAACTTTGTTTACTTTATACTTAAACTTGATATTTCTAAAAAGTTATTTTACTTATCATCGGTCACAACGTATTTTTCATATAATAATTATCACTTGCAATGAAAATTCACGTAAAATTTATATAATTAAAAAAGTATTTATTGCAGATTCTTGAATTTCTGCTGTGATGAAAAAATTGAATTATTTGATCCGGTCGTGAAATGATAGAAGTATAGAACAAGTTTTCAGAAAATATTTACTAGTAGAAATTTAAAAAAAATGTTTACTAGTAGAAAATTCCAGAGCTATACGAAATTGAGACAACACTAATGTCCCCTTTTGTCACTATAATGTCCCCGTTTTTAAAGAAAAATATTTTTTAAATCTATTTTATTTAGTATATTCACATTGTTAGTTGTGTCACAATGTGTTTTTTATAATAATGAGAATTATCATGTAAAAAAATTGTTTTATATTAAGAATATTGTAACCGTTACTATAATTAATGAAATACCTATTACAAAATCTAATGTAACAGTTAAGAAAATAAAGAACTGATTAAAACAGAATGATTATATTTATTCGATATGAAAAGGTGATTAAAAAAGGAAGTTATTAATTCTAGAGCTATAAGAAAATCGGACATTGCCGGACTTTGGTCACTTCTTACATAAACTTATGAGAATAAAATGTCCCCTTTTGTTAAATTAAAATGTTTCTAAAAAGTGAGGGTAAATCAATTTATAATATGAATAATCACATATAAAGAAAATGTAATATTTAGTGATTACTAATGTACAAGTTACTTGTAATTAAAATAAATATTTTTTAAGTGGAGAAACGTAATTAATGCAAAGTTAATAAAAAATATTTGGTCGGGTCTATAGGATAATATAAGTAAATCCGATGGTCAAGGTATAGAATAAGTTGGAAGACTCCCATTGTAGTATGTACTTTAGTAATATATCAAAAAGGGTAAATGTGATGGTCAAGATGTAGAACAAGTTTGAACATATCAAAGGTCATCCTGGGATATTATTCTAATTTTCTTAAAAAGGGGTTACTGGTTGGAAATATCAGAGCTACATTATATTCGGACAAGACCGGACTTTGGTCACTTCTTACATAAACTTGTTTCATGAGAATATATTGTCCCCTTTAGTAAAGAAAATTATTTCTAAAATGCTATTTTCTTTAGTATACTCGCATTACTCGCCGAGTCACAATGGATTTCTATTTATAATAAAGTGATAAGTTTGTGCAACGCAAGTTTGTTAGTGTTCACAAAAGTATAAGTTATATATAATTATATAAATATCTATTAAATACATTTTGCTGTGAGAAAAAAAACATTTATTGAATAGAATTTTGCGAAATATCAGTGAAATACTCCCTATAACTACACTTCCAAGTTATTCAATCAAAACTTTTTTTATATCAATAAATTTAACTTTTTTGGTCAATACATTAATTTAATTACGACATATTTAAAAATTATTTAATCATATAGTATTGATTATCTACTGTTATTTAATTAATAATTTTGTCAAATACTTTTTATAGGGCGACTCATAGCCAAGCCGGGCCCTTTGGGCCAAAAAAATGTTGTGATGGTTGCAATAGCATAGTTAAGGATAGCAGCAGATACACAGAGAAAGAGAATAGTGATCGCAGCGCATCATTATACGAATGACTATTAGCCATATATACACACAACAGCCAAACCAACAAATTGAAATAATTTGTACAAACAAAAAATATATCATCAAAAATGGTAAAACTTCCATTGGGAAAGTTTATCTAAAAAATAAAAATGTCAACCGCCACCAGATTTCCTTAATGTTCAACTCGAATAGATTGTAAATAAAAATATAAGACAAAAAAAAAAAATACTTTTTATCATTAACAAAAAATCATTAATTTAATTATGTATAATTAAAGCAGTGAAATGAATATAAAAAAGCGGATATTATCTAATAGATACGCTTAAAAATGTAACTAAAGATCATCGATAAAATTCATAGTGCTTTGTGTCAAATGAATATTATTATAATGAAAACATATAATGAAAAAAAACACTAAAACTAAGTATTTAAAATGTTCATTATTAATTAATGAACATTAAAATATATAAAAAATTTAATCAAATCATAGTACTTTTTTTCTAAAAAATACCTGACAAATCTATTATAAGCTAATTAATTTCTAAATTTAATTTTTTATAGCTAAATTACTAAAATTTGATTCTAATTATTTAAAATTGTAATAATGAAAACTATATCAATTATGAAAATACACAAAAAATTTGGTAATTAATATTTTTTTTAAAAACATTTTTATTGAATTATTTTTATTATATAATGCCAATTAAATTTTCTTTATATTCATAATTTATTACTTTTAAGAATTAGAATTGTTTATAGTTACATTTGGAAGAGAATGGTTATAACATATATTTTGTGACGTTTTGACACAAGTTGACAGCTGTCACTCGCGACCCATTTTAACCCAACTCAATATTAGGTCGCAAGACATACTAGACTATTAAACATTTCTGAACATATTTGTTAGTTGCTTTGAACATGTTATTTTTAAGTTTACTTTTTTTATATATTTTTCATTGTTTCAAAATATACGTAACAAGTATTGAGTTTATTTAAAAATATTTCTCCATTAAGGAATATTTATTCTCATAAACTGAACATAACATAGAAGATCCAAGAATAATAACAAAGATTTAATAAGAAACGTAATAGCTAAAAATTCTTCTTTATTTTCTAATATAATTGACTATAATTATTTATAATTTTAATTGGCATCATTTCGGCTATTGACTGATGACCTTCTGCTATCTTTAATTATTATATAAATAATAATGTTAAATTTACTAAATGATATTGTTAGACTTAGTCAAAATAAAATAGAGAAAGGGACGGTAGTTTATCATATTTAATAATGATGTTAGAAATTCGTATAGCGATGCCCACCCATTTCCCGTATTCATTATAAGTTTATAATGAATGTACATCCAGATTTCTACAGAATACGAGATATATATATATTGTGTAAGTAAGTAATAATAATAAAAGTATTCGGGGTGGCGGCGGCGGTGGAGGCTGCTGCGGGGGCGGCGTGTGTTGCGAAGGAGGAGAACGATTTGGCTTTCTCTGGGACCGAACGGGGGAGTTTTCGGATGGGAAAGTTGCCGCATTAATTAAACCGAAACGCGATGAAATCTCGGCGAGTTAGCATACGGACCACGAGACGAAAGTCTCCCTCTTCCGCTCCTCACTACTACAACCACCACCTCAGACCGTGGTACCCCGCCGCCCCCTCGTTTCCAACCCTTCCAGAAGGCACAGACTCCGCAGCTCTGGCTCACAAACTACCCCCTACCCCCCTGCTACGTCCCGCCGCGCACCCCCGCGTATAAAAGATGGCGTGCGCCAGTTACCCTATCCCGCACCGCCACCTTCTGCCACCCCATCCCGGGCCGCGCTCATCATCATAACCAACTCCTCCTCCTCTTCTTCTACCCTCGCCACCCTCAGCCGACGACCCTTCGCCCTAAAAACGAATAACTATTCTCTAAAATGAGAAATATGGCCATCCAACTATAATATCTTATTGTATTCCATTTAAATCACTATTCTTCCTTTATATTATTAATTTTTTTTTTTATTAAAATAACAAATAATTCTTGATTAAAATTTAATTATTTTCTTCACAAGGAATGATCCTAAAAATTATCTGAGTTCACCATGTAGCTTTATAGAAGCTAAGCGTTAATATGAATGTTCATTTTTTAAAATCGGATCGGTAGAACTGTAGTTACAGCGCAGAAATTTGCGTGCAAAATGCGTTTATTTTTGGCTGAAACGTTCATATCCGGAGACTTTGAATTTATTGCTCAAAAAATAAATTTATCTTTTGAATGCGTGGAGCGATTTCGATGAAACTTTAACTGGATACTTCTAGGAGTAATCCAAGCATTATGGCGAAGAAAGAATTTTTTTATCTCGCTTGGTTCAAGAAATAATTAATAAAAATAACAAATAATTCTTGATTAAAATTTAATTATTTTCTTCACAAGGAATGATCCTAAAAATTATCTGAGTTCACCATGTAGCTTTATAGAAGCTAAGCGTTAATATGAATGTTCATTTTTTTAAAATCGGATCAGTAGAACTGTAGTTACAGCGCAGAAATTTGCGTGCAAAATTAAATGAAGGCTAGTCGATGGACTATGTCTACAAGCATTTATATTTTTTTTTGTTTTATTTTCTAGAAACAACAATTCAACTTAATATCTCATATAAAGAGATAGATTGTAGAAATAAATAAAGGAAAAAAAAAGAACTTTATAAAATTTAGTTGTTTTTTGAATCCCAAGAAATATAAATGGTTAACATATGGAGAGAATTACAAATCAAATTGAAAAAATTCATAATTAGTAGTAAGTAAAAAGTTATGTATTATATACAAAATGGATAGAAAAAAAACAACAAAATTCTTAAAATTCATCTTAAAATTTTACATAGAATAAATATACAAAGTAGATGACTACAAATTTAAAAAAAAAATAATTAAACAAAACAGAGCAACAATTTACTTAAAAAGAATAATATATTACCTAATTATTACAGTGAAAATATAAACAGTAAATATTTTATATTTATTATTATTAATTATTTACTAAATGCTTCATATCAAAATAAATAACATTATGAGCCCTAATTAAACTGAATTTTAAATTATTGATTATTTAATTTGTTATTTTGTCTTGTAAACCCCTTTGACCAGAATATATTTTTAAATAAATTTGTAGAATTCATTAATCAGTAATTTATAATGTTTTAGTTCTTAATTTCTTGTAGATATATTTCATTAGTAAAAAAAATTGAGGTCTCAAATTTAAATATCATACGAAATTGTATTTTCTGTGATGTTGTTCTTTATACTTACTTTTTATTTATTAAATTTATATTTTTTAAAAACTAAAAACATTGTATTTAAAATTTATAAGTTATTGATATGTATTGCTGGTCGTATAAAATTGCATTGGGGGCCACATG
Source organism: Nicrophorus investigator (assembly GCA_963457615.1). Taxonomy (NCBI): domain Eukaryota; kingdom Metazoa; phylum Arthropoda; class Insecta; order Coleoptera; family Silphidae; genus Nicrophorus; species Nicrophorus investigator. The sequence continues at coordinate 12,235,131 of OY735141.1, read as the reverse complement.
CGGCCCGCGGGCAACTAGTTTGATGGAATAAAAGCTGATCATTAATAATATAATAGAGTATAGATATATTTATTAGCGAATTATAACTTAAGGTTAATTTTAATAAAAGGTAGGTTTACTAATTTTAAACATTCAATTTTGTATGCATTTATTTCATAATTAAGTATTTAATACAATTTTTTTTTTAATTTAAGTTTTTTATAAATTATATGTACTAGTACATAGTTTTCAAAAATACGTGCTGCAATTTAAATTTCGTAGAATGTACTTATCTTACAACTTTCTTGTTACCATCAGACGAAGTTTCCTAAACTTAATTCCCCATTGCCTTCTCTTACATTGATTGTGGTCTTTCCTTAATTTTCCATTCAAGTGAATTTCCGAAAATTTCACTTTGCCTAATAGTAATTAGTAAATAGAACTAGTTTTAAAGTATTAATTTATTTATCAACAAATGTTTGTTGTTAATGCACGTATAAATTAGTAATTGTTTTCTTTGGAATTGAAAAAAAAAATGTAACGCAGTTTACAAATAAAAATTTGATGGAAATAGACTGTTTAAAAAAAATTCAATTTATTTTTAAACTGCGTAGATCTTTCAGGAAGAGTATAAAATGTAAAAAACATTTAAAACACTTTATTTTAAGAATTCTTTAGTGTAAAGTTATCAAGATCATCTCTTTTTTTTTCAGCAGATCGGAAGTGATGTTATTATTATTTAATTATCTTCCAAAGGTTTGTTAACTAACAATTTATATAATGCAGCAAATCAAATATCTGCTATAATGTTTCCGATCTTTTTTTACAATTTCACCTTTCATTGGTGGAATACTTTATTTTTCATGAAAACTGTGAAATTTCCAAATTGTACAAAAATAATCCGTGTAATATAATTGTAAATATTTAGAAGTACACAGTTAATTGTTGTTTACAATGTTTACATTATAATTATGATTATAACTTCAATGTTCAGATAAAACTTTTCAAGATTGTTTGTAGATCGTATTATAGTTATTTATTTTGCAGAAACTTGAAGCGAGCATTGTTCAATCACAAGTAAAGACAATAATCCGAATATCACGTACTTCGTGGAGAGTCTCGCATAAAGCAAGTATTGGATTCTGTATAGCTCATAATAAATCGATTGCGATTTTGCGTTCCTCTCTGTTTTATCCTAAGAAAGTTATTCCGCAGCGAACGTGGGAAGGCTTAATGGTACGGGAGATCCGGGCTTAGGGTTTTCTGCATTAATACCTTTCAGAGCGAGGGGAGGGATGTCAGCGGAGGTGACGGGATCCGGGGTTTCCGAAGTGCAGCTCATTAATTCAGACGTCTTGAGTTATTACCGGCAGCCAATGGGAGATCTCGCACCGGTGTGCGAACGTTCACCACCACACCAAATCCACCCACCCCCACCGACAGCCGCCACCCCCTCTTTTGTTCTCTGCATAGACGACGTTCGTTTTACATCTTACATTCAAACCACCCCACACAAACGCGCGCTCTCTCCATCTGAACCCCATACCCATGAAAACCACCCACAGCTCCCAGTCTTCTTCCACCATGCCTGAATACTCTCGCACACATACACACGGACTCCCAGGACTTGCATACGCGATGTTGGTTAATGAGATACCGATTCGGTGGAGGAGAACGAGGTAAATATCCTCAGGAGTAACGAAAAACACGATTACTAAGAGGGGTGGAAACTATCAAAGACTTTGCACAAGGATCCTTAATGGAGTATCAAATGATCCTTTTAAGGAATACATGGCTGCACACGCACACCTACTTACTAAACTTAAACAAACAAAAGCAAACTTATACATTATTACTTAGTTACAAACTTCTTCGTGAAATGGTTATTATTTTGATAAATATCACTTACAAATAATAGCCCAGATTTTAGAATTTTGTTATGAGAAATATTGTAACTTTACTACAAGTACATTTTAATTTATATGATTATTTATGACCGAATTAAAATACAATTATCCGTACAAATCTACGAAATTATTTATTAAACCTGAGCATTCACATAAATATTTTATTCCAGTTCAAAATATTCAAATAGATACTAGTAAAGTGTATGAAATGCAATAACTTTTCCACTTGCAAGACTCATAGCCGAATGGTTAAGGTCGTTCTCTTACGATCGGTGAGTACGGGTTCGATCCCAACCTTTGGCCCTTTGGGCCAAAAAAATGTTGTGAAGGTTGCATTAGCATGGTTAAGGATAGCAGACGCAGCTACACGGAGGAAGATAATTGTGGAATCGCAGCGCATCAAATACGAAATTGAAATAATTTGTACAAAAAAAGTAGAAAAAAAATATATATCATCAAAAATGGGAACATTTATCTAAAAATAAAAAATATCAACCGTCACCAGATTTATTTAATGTTCAACATGAATGGATTGTAAATAAAAAATATAAGACAAAAAAATTTTCATGCATATAATGTCAAAAGGTACGTTTTTATAAACATAGTGTACGTTAATACAAATGAACAATCATGTGTGGAAGAAATACTTATTATACAGTAATTAAGTATTTTTTTTAATTTGATCTCTTTATCAGAAGATATGCTTATGCAGATTTCTAATATGGGAAAACACGATTATCATTATGTGATAAAATTCTTTATTTTGAAAGGTGTGTCAACAACAGAAATTCATTTTTAGAATTTAAATGTGGAAGTATAAGTACTAAAGATGATCTATGTAGTAGATATCCAAAAACTACAATATTATCAGAAAACATACAAAAATTCCATTAGATAATCGACGAGTAAAAGTGAGTAAAATAACAGGACAATTTGTTTATATAATGCATGTAGAATTAAAGATAAAAAAGCTTTGCGTAAGATGATTCTCAAGCGTCTTTGGATCGTTTTAACATGAATAAAACTTATTTTTCACCACTAGATATCAGAGTCGAAACAACAATCTAAGTAATAGTTAGAAGCTAATTCAAGTGCATCTAAGTAGACAAAGAATGTTCCAACATTAGGAAAGGTTATGTCATCATTTTTTTGGGATGCAAAGTTAATAAATTATCTTGAGAAAGGTAAAATAATTACCTCAAAATATGTATAATATTAGATCAATTGTATGCAAAAAATTGTATCGTAAAATCGTTTTTTAAACTTTATAATCTCAACTCTACTTCCACAAAATATTCTATGGTATTTATAGTAAACGTAATATCGGAATATATAATAATATATATCTTGAAATTGAAATTACTAAAAAACAGAAAATTGTTCTGTAAAATATTTTGATATTATAAAACTAACACCAGATGTAAAATAAACTAAGATTTATATAACCAATAATAATACCAACTGCTCATTATTTGTTGCTTTATTTATGAATAACTTTTAATAACTTAAGTACTGAGTTTTTACTTTAGAGATTTGTACTAAAATTTATTTTCATTCTTTGGGAACTTCACTATTATCAAGCAACTTTATAGCCAAAACATTGGGATAATTTTCCAATCTGTTTTGATATCGTGCACTAAATAAGGAGATTTCACTTTTTACTTTCTTCATTATGTATAATGTCGTTTGGAACAACCAGAAGTTTTACGAAAACTAAACTGTTTAAGTTTTCCTCGGGCAAGATTGATCTTGTCCTTTCGAGCGACAACTTTTCAAACAACACTGGTATTAAGCTAATTTGTCCATAAAAAGTTGCTTTCTCGAGAAGTTCATCATGCTTGAATTAAAAAATATAAACATTTTAAATGGCCAATAAAGTATGGATGCAAATAATATACAATTGTAAAACAATTAAACTAAAGGTTTTCCCGAGAAAAGATGACAGAATTCCCGGGAAAAAAAAATAGAAAAATAGCTACTAAAAGGTAAGACGTTATACAATGAACAAAAATACTTTACTGATTATGTTTATTATGTGCAAAATTTTAAGAAAAAAAGGCAGCAATTTTTGTGCACTTATTTAATATTTATTTAACCAAATAAGCAATAATTTCAATAAATATTAATTTCTAAGATTTATTTAAAATTTTCCATTTATCGCAAACGACAAAAAAAAACTTAAAATAATAAACTATTTAATCCAAATTAAATGATGAAATAATTCTAAGAATTTTTAGTAAAACTGTTTTGAATATTTGGCAAAAAGATTATTATTTGTTTTGAAAGCACCAAAGATCTATAGAAAGTAATTATTTTCTATAAAATATATTTCTTACCTGATGTATTTCCATTCATAGAATTAAATATACTTGTAAACTCAAGAAAACCATTTTTGGTAAGAAAATTGAATATTTGTTAAAACAAAACTTATACATCATTCTAATAAATATAGGAGGAAAATATTTTATGAACAATATTAATATAATAACGAAATAAAAAAATTTGATTAAAAAAAAACTTACACTTACATAAAATTAGAAATATTAGTTTTGATTTTTTTTTCAATTATTCTTACAAATATATAAGATAAATAATATAAATAAATTTCATTCAAAAAACATATTTAAATAATATAGAAAATTAGAAATAGTTAAGATTTTTTTTCAATCATTCTTACAAATTAATGAAGATAATATAATATCTTGGCTATATAATATCAATAAAATAAAATAAGTAATAAAAAAAATGATATTAAAAAAAACTTACATTTAAACAAAATTAGAAATATAAGTTTTGATTTATTTCAATCATTCTCACAAATATAAAACAATTCAATAAATAATACAAATAAATTTGATTTAAAAAAACTTATATTTTAATAATATAGAAAATATAGAAATAGTTTAGATTCAATCATTCCTACAAATATAAGCGGAAAATATGATATATTGGCTTTAGCTACAGAAGATTTATAATTAAATAATAAATCATTACCAAAAATATCAATCAAAAAATATAATTAATAAAATAACAACATGAAATTTAAAAAACTAACATGAAGAAAATTATAATTAGTTTAATTTTTTTCTTTACAAATATAAGCGGAAAATATGATATATTGGCTTTAGCTATAGAAGATTTATAATTAGATAATAAAACATTACCAAAAATATCAATAAAAAAATATAATTAATAAAATAAGAACATGAAATGACATATAAAAAATAGGAAATATTAGTTTTGATTTGTTCAAATCATTCTTACAAAGTACTGAAGATAATATGATATCTTGGCTATATAATAAAATAAGTAATTAAAAAAATTAAATTAAATTAAAAAAAAACTTACATATAAACAAAATTATAAATATAAGTTTTGTTTCATTCTTAAAAATTGTTTATATGATTATGTAATTTTAATAGGATAAATATAATATATGTAATTTTAACTTGTAAAAGCACGAAAAATATCGAAGTGAGAAAAATAATTACAAAAATATGTAACAACTTATTAGGTTAATAATTAAAATTCAGTAAAAAAGTTCATAAAATAAATTGAAATAGGTGCAAATTATTAAAATATTATTCTGAATTATTTTGTTCGTAATTCTAGTATTTAAAAGTGAAAATTAAGTAATTTGGTAATTATTTAAAATTAACGTTATTTTTGCAATGAATGTTTCTTATCATATGTAAAAGTATTGAAATTACTAATATTACATAATGATTCAACGAAGCTAGGTTTGAAGAACAAAAAAAAATGTATAACCAAAACGTTAAGTAATTTGGAAATTACTTAAAATTAACGTTATTTTTGTAATGAATGTTTCTTATCATATGTAAAAGTATTGAAATTACTAATATTACATAATGATTCAACGAAGCTAAGTTTGAAGAACAAAAAAAAATGTATAACCAAAATATTGGGTCACGCGTTGAGATGCGCTGTGGCATATTTAAATACAAAATGTAACCGCCGCCAATAATTATTTGTTACATTAGTATGGTTTAGTTGCAGTTCTTCTTTGTCCGTGAACATGTTGTTGTGAAGAGCTGCTGGCAGCATCGGTGCGTCTTCTAGCGTAAGTTCCATCGCTCGTGAGCATAGCGCCTTCAACTTCAGGACCTGCCACTGGTTCCATGAAGGCCATTGGGATTCCTGAACTTTTTTTAATAGGCCTTCTTTCTTCACCTAAAGGACAATCGTTATATAAATGTCCGGGTCTATGACATTTGCGGCAAATATAATTAGGTCGCATCTGCCTATGAACTTCATTGTTACTGTAACTAAAAAAAATATAATATTAATATAAATTAAGTTGAATATTGAATATATTCTTACTTCACTGCTCTGTAATCAACGGTACTTTGATAGATCATCGCATCTATCTTCTCAGTGTCGCTTTCCAAGCCAGAAAAATCTGGGTTTGTGTACTTAAAAGAATCATTCTCATTTTGATCATGTCTGTTGTTGTTGCTCCATATTTTCTGAGAACGTTTTTTTACGACTTTCGGTACTCTTGCATACAGTACACTCGTATTTTTCAATATCAACTCAGAATCTTTAAACACTATGGATGAATTTAAAAATTAATAATGCGAAACTACAATATATTAATTTCTTCTTACCTTCTTTAGTATACGCGTTGCTTAATTGCAGATCAAAGTCGTTGCTTTTACCAAAACGATTCTTCCTTAATATTTCGCTCTTCACTTCCTGTACTGAAATGTAAGACCCGTTAAAACTCATTCTTTGGAATACCACTTCGCACTTCATTTTATAAAAGATGGACATGATTGGTTTGTCAGAAAAACTGAAAAAAAAATAATATTAGTTTGAAAATATAATGTTATATAATTAGTATACAAATATAGTATTATAACTCAAGTATTAACTTGGAAGTTTATTAACTAAATTTTACGTTTTTAATTTAAGATACTACTGCTTTGGTAGCAAACTGAAGTATGATAATCGAAGTGAAACTATATGCACTGATTTCGCAGTAAAAAAAATATACTTTGTTTTAAAGTTTCTTAACTATATTTTACACTATACAAATATTGCTGTTCTTTGAGGTATTGTAAAGCAAAGAGCGAACTTAAACAAATTTGGATGTTATTGAAAGTATTTCTGCTTCGGTAGCAAAATGTGAACTGAATAAATAAAATTATAAGTATTGATTTTATGCTAAGAACATTTGTGTTCACTAAATGTACTTTAAAAAAGTGTTGTTTCAAAGTTTATACACTAGATTTTACCTTAAGCAAATTTGGACGTTATTGGAAGTATTGCTGCTTCGGTAGCAAAATGCAAATTGAACAAAAAAAACTATAAGTAATGATATTGTACTAAGAACATTTGTGTTCACTAAATATACTTTAAAAAAGTTTATAAACTAGATTTTACCTTAAACAAATTTGGATGTTATTTGAAATGTTGTTGATTCGGTAGCAATATGTGAACTGATCAATGATGTTTAAAGTCAAACTATATTTATTGATTTTGCACTAAGAACATTTGTGTTTACTAAATACACTTTAAACCAGTGTTTTTTTAAAGTTTCTTAACTAAATTTTGCCTTAATGAAATGTAGCTGTTGTTGGAGGTATTACTACTTAAGTAGCAAAGTTCGAACTAAATAATGATGATCGTAGTAAAACTATATGTACTGATTTTACAGTAAGAACATTTGTCTTCACTAAATAAATTTTAAAAGAAATGTTGTTTGAAAGTTTTTTAACTAAATTTTGGCTTAAACAGCTACATTTGTTTTGGAGGTATTACTGCTTAAGTAGCAACGTCCGAACTAAACAATGATGATCGAAGTAAAACTATATGTACTGATTTTACACTAAGAACATTTGTCTTCACTAAATACACTTTAAACCAGTGTTTTTTGAAAGTTTCTTAACTAAATTTTGCCTTAATCAAATATAGCTGTTGTTGGAGGTATTACTGCTTAAGTAGCAAAGTCCGAACTAAAACTATATGTACTGATTTTACACTAAGAACATTTGTCTTCACTAAATATATTTATTTTAAATGTTGTTTGAAAATTTCTTAACTATATTTTACCTTAAACAAATGTAGCTGTTGTTGGAGGTATTACTGCTTAAGTAGCAAAGTCCGAACTAAACAATGATGATCGAAGTAAAACTATATGTACTGATTTTACACTAAGAACATTTGTCTTCACTAAATAAACTTTAAACAAGTCTTGTTTGAAAGTTTCTTAACTAAATTTTTCCTTAAACAAATGTGGATGTTATTGGATGTATTCCTGCTTCGTTACCAAACTGAAGAATGATGATCGAAGTAAAACTATATGAACTGATTTTGCACTAAGAACTTTTGTCTACTTTAAAGAAGTGTTTGTTTGAAATTTCTTAACAAAATTTTACTTGCTACCGAAGCAAGCAAAGAGCGAACTGAAGAATGATAATCGAAGTGCAACTATTTGTACGGGTTTTGCAGTAAGAAGATTAGCCATTTTTATTGCACGGAAATAAAATGTCGTTAAAATATCCCTAAAATAAAAATACGGGATGGAGAAAAATAAATTTTCAAGGAAAAAAAATTTATATACTCTATACACTTTCCGACAAGCTTAGCATAGTTGTAAAATGGTCCATTTTATGATTATTTTGAACACATTATTAATAATATTAGAATATATCAGAATTATTTTTAAAAAAAGTTTGATTCATATCAATAGCACAAGTATTTAGAGCAATGTTTTTTAAAGGCAAGAAATATAATTTCTTGAGAGGTTTGGATTTAGGTAATGAGGTGAACTAAATTTGTTTATTTAGAATCAAAACATAACATATTTACTTAGATAAAATTACTTATTACTCATTAATTGCAATATAAACTATATTTAAATATTTTCTAGAAATATATTTCCTTGCGACCATTTTTTTTTAAATGTAAATTAATATTCTCATATTCAGTATACTAAGAACTACAGAATTTTTTCCAGTATTAAAGGTATTTTAACCTTACTCATAAAATATCCTTCCAAGAATAAGGTAATTCTTAGAAGAAATAAACTCATAAATGACATGTTGTTAAACGATTGGAAACGATTGAAGACGACTAGAAACGACTGGAGACGATTTAAAACGATTGGCTACGATTGGAAACGATTGAAAATATTGAATTAAATCAATATTCTAATTGTAAGTGTACTATTCATAAATATTTTTTTTTTATATTTATGTTTTTTTTCTTTCAAGAATTTACTTTCTAAATTATGTTTATTTCACAACTGATTGGGTATGAGTGGGAACCATTGAAAATGATTTGCATCATATTTCATCACCTGCTGTATTGTGTTGTCGAGTCTTGGATGGAAGGACAATCAATAGTAAAGGCGTCTCCGCGAAAGAGTAGAGCATGAAAATAAATGTAAATTTGCAGATGGAAGGACTTTGTTGAATTAAGTGGTTTCACTCATGGACGAAGGCGAATCTTCGAATTTGAAATTCGAATGCGCATTTGTTTGACGTTTTACACGGAGCGTGAATTTTGGTGTGCCGACTATAGCTGCAGATGCACTTTTGTATTCCGAATGTATTCACTATATTATCATAAATTCATCAAGTCTTCTATACTGTTTCAGTTTGAGGTATTTATGAATATGAAACGTTCCAAATATATCCTTACCTATACAATTCCTTTTCTAAAATATGCACATGCAATTTAAGTAATTGTATAATGTATTCTAAAAGTAAAATTACTTATAAGATAAAATGAATTAAATTTATATTTATTTTATATACAAATTTAAAAATAAAACATTTTAAATTTTTATTATATTACACAACATATATGCTGAAAGAGTGTATAAGATAAAATAAATGTTACTTTCAAAAACATATTTTTTCTTATTTTATTTGAAATTTCAGTATTTCAGTGTGTAAAGAAAACCTTTCAAATGACTAACATTTTCCATACAATCTCTTTCTGCAACATTTTCTATGACCTAAACAAGTCCTAAAAGTAAAACTTGCAAATAGATTAGTTTAAAGCAAACAACAAAAATAAATCGACTCATTTTACCTTTACTATGAGGAAGAAAACAAATCCACTGGTAACTTTAAACTACAAAGTACTACAAAAAGAGGAGTTCGTAAAATACCTAGGAATGCATTGAGACATACGACTTAACTGGAAGAAACATATAGATAAAGAGAAAACAATTAGGCCTCAAATTTAGTATTGGCTACTAGGAAGAATATCAGTGTTATCATTGGAATACATTTTTGGCAATACTAATTTTAATAGAGACCAATGTGGGCTTAAGCCTCTTGCGGTCTTGAAGTCTCCTTGGAGAACTAATTACTAATATATAAATCCATTCTCAAATCAGTATGGTCCTATGGAATACAGTTGTAGGCTCAGCAACTGTAACATCGAAATTCACCAGCGATTTCAATCAAAAACATTGCGTACAATTACCGATGCACCCTGGATATTCCAGCAGTATTAGTACACAAAGATTTATAAATGGAAACAGTTAAGATTGTAATTATAAACTATAGCTAAAAATCTATTAGTTAATCAAACACAAACATATACACTTTAAAAGTAGACTAGACTTACCACATATATTTAATTAATTAAATAATTATAAATTAATTTATATACGTGGATACTGTTGAGTTCTTCAACTACATGATAATTATACCAACAACAAATTTGCTTAATGTCCTTTTTGTGATAAATTGAAAATTATATATATAATATACAAAAAAAGTTGTTGAATTTTTCAAAGTTTTTTTACGTAAACATGATCTTTCAGGTAAAAGAAGAGGTCTAACAAAATTCAGCATTATTTAAATTTATATTTACCGAAAATTTCTTTTAACTAATTCAAGCAAATTCTTCAAATATTGTAGATTATTTTGATTATTTTTTCTGATTGTTTTACTTATTTTTAAAGAAATAGAGGTACAAAACATGTGATTTGTTTATGACATCTTATTTTTGGGGATACAACTGACGCTTATGTAATTCGCTGTGATTATTTTTGACACAATTTAATTTTCAAATGAAAAGTCTATATTTTAGTTTCTTGAAACTTTTCAAGAATCTAAGAGTATCTAAAATTATGTCATTTTTATATTCAATATTAGTACAAAAAATAATATTGTTGAATTTAACGTAAAAAAAAACATGAAATAATTATACTAGATTTATTGGTAAATGATATTCATTGCAAATATTAGTCTTAATTAATAAGTGTTTTGATTAAATGTTCTAAATAGCTTTTGATGACAATTTTATATTAAATAATGTTGTTATTTTAAATGTGAAAAGAAAAAACTAAAAATAATAATAGTAAATTTATTGTTAAAACAATTATATTTATTACAAATATAAGTCTCAATTAATAAGTATTTTGATTCAATGTTCTAATTAACTTGGTAACTGTTGAATATTGTTGAATATTGAATTTAATATTGGAAGCAATTATAAAACATAAATTTAATAAATGTTTTGATTTAATGTGTTGAATATTGTATATAAGATTGGAAATAATTGAAAATGATTAGAAAATATAAGTATTAAGTGTTTTGATTCAATGTTTTAAGTATTTTTTGGTAACTTTATATACTAACAAGGCAAAGTGATGAATATGTTGAATATTGTATTTAAGATTTTAAACGATTATAAAATATAAATTAATGAATGATTTGTTTTAATGTTCTAAGTAACTTTTGGTAGCTTCATATCTTAACAAGACATAAGATGATTATGTTGAATATTGATTTTAAATTGGAAATGATTGGAAACGATTAGCAAATATAAGTCTTAATTAATAAATGTTGAATATTGTCTATAAAATTGGAAATGATTGGAAACAAGTATAAACAATAAATTAATGAATATTTTGATTTAATGTCTAAGTAAATTTTGGAAGCTCCTTTTTCTAAGAAGTTATAGTCATGAATATGTTGAATATTATATATAAGATTGAAAATGATTAGAAAATATAAGTCTTATGTAATAAGTGTTTTGATTCAATGTTCTAAGTATTTTTTGGTAACTTTATAAACTAACAACGCAAAGTGATGATTATGTTGAATATTGTATTTAAGATTGGAAACGATTATTAAACATAAATTAATAAATGTTTTGATTTAATGTTCTAAGTAACTTTTGGTAGTTTCATATATTAACAAGACATAAGATGAATATGTTGAATATTGATTATAAATTGGAAATTATTGTAAACGATTAGCAAATATAAGTCTTAATTAATAAATGTTGAATATTGTTTATAAGATTAGAAATGACTGGAAACGATTATAAAATATAAATTAATGAATATTTTGATTTAATGTTTTAAGTAACTTTTGGAAGCTTCTTATTCTAACAAGTTATATTGATGAAATGTTGAATATTATATATAAGATTGGAAATGATTAGAAAATATAAGTCTTAAGTAATAAGTGTATTGATTCAATATTTTATGTATTTTTTAGTAACTTTATAAACTAACAACGCAAAGTGATAAATATGTTGAATATTGTATATAAGATTGGAAATGATTAGAAAATATAAGTCTTAAGTAATAAGTGTATTGATTCAATGTTTTATGTATTTTTTAGTAACTTTATAAACTAACAACGCAAAGTGATAAATATATTGAATATTGTATATAAGATTGGAAATGATTAGAAAATATAAGTCTTAAGTAATAAGTGTTTTGATTCAATGTTTTATGTATTTTTTAGTAACTTTATAAACTAACAACGCAAAGTGATAAATATGTTGAATATTGTATATAAGATTGAAAACGATTAGAAACTATTATAAAATATAAGTCTTAATTAATAAATGTTTTTATTTAATGTTTTAAGTAAGTTTTGGTAGCTTCATATAATAATAAGCCAAAATTTTTTTTTGAGTTCAGAGTAATTTGGAAAATCAACGCTTTGAAACTGCTGTTGATTGATTGGTATCGAATGAAATAAAATGTTTCAAACCCGGAAAAGTACAAGTTTTTAATATTTTTGGAAACTATTAGATTCTAAAGTAATGACAACAATATATGATTTCAAATACAAACGTGTGAAAAAAATGCTAAGAAAATAATTCTAAATAAAATATAAACAACAAAAATTGTTCTGTAAATCTACATTTAATAACTTTCTAATTTGTATTAAAACATATATTTAACATATTAGTCATTTTGCCTTATTAGTATATGAAGCTACCAAAACTAATATGTTGAATATATTCTAAGTAAGTTTTGGTAGCTTCATATACCAATAAGGCAAAGTGATGAATATATTGAATATTGTATATAAGATTGAAAACGATTATAGAATATAAGTCTTAATTAATAAATGTTTTTATTTAATGTTTTACAGAAGTTTTGGTAGCTTCATATACTAATAACGCAAAGTGATGTATATGTTGAATATTGTATATAAGATTGAAGCGTGGCAATTAAGTCGAGTTACTTGAAACATATTACAAAGTAATGAGCGTTAAAGAGACGTTTACATCTTCCTGTGAAATTAAGATTAAAGGAGCCTCCGACTGTTTAATACATGTACATTAATACTTCAAAGAGATTCATCAACATTGATGTACTTCTGAAGTGGGAACGATTTCTAAGATAGATGTATACCATAAATAGAAGATCAAAGATTTTGGACTCAATGATTTTAATAATTTATGATGATGGGAAAATGCAGCGACTAGAAGGAAACGGGCCTTGTACGAATGAAGAGAGCGAGGATTCGATTGTATATATGTGAGTTTGTATGTGTAGATCTATGGTTGTACGCTTTGGTGTTAATGAAGCGCTTCGCGAGACGCCGGATTTCAAAGACGTCGCGACGCTCCTCGATTCGGTCTCTTGGCGAATTGCAAATTTCCATCATGCAAGATTTAACTGCTCAGCATCGGAGGTCTCTTGTGCTGCAGCCTTTAAAGTAGAAGTAGCGGTGGTGGCGGTGATGACGATGGTAGTAGTAGCAGAAGGAGTAGTAATGGCAAGCATCCAACCAACCAATCCAACAACCTAGACCATCTCCATCGCCTATCTATATATCCTTCCATCCTCTTGCATGTGTAATTCGGCGGGATCTCGAGATCTCGCGCCAGAGAACAAATGGCCTGTCTGTCTCTTTGTGGAATTGTTGATGGAGCGAAAATAATTCCCAAACCCCTCCGTTCTTCTCACCCACCGGCGTCCTCCCGCATCGCGCAAACACTCCAACATGCATTATTCAACAAGACAGCGGAGAAGATCTTTGACAGCGAAGCCATCTTATCTTCTACACGAACACATGCAACACACTACCACATTCTCATTGCAAATTACATATAATTAAATTTGCACCACTGCCTCTCACTACAATATTATACCAATGTTAATATTCATAATTTAAATTTAACTATTCTAATTTGCTATTTTATAGTAATTATTTTTAAAAAAATATATATAAAATAATATTATTTATTGCAACAATAAATTACAAAAATAAATATTAACAAAAAAAAACATTCTCAATATAAAAATAAAATTCTACTACTGCAAAGGGTCATTAACAATAGGTCTTTGTGGTTTTTAAAATATATTTAACATACGTTGGTTGCGTTCTTTTAAGTAATTTGAAATAATTCTAAATAGAATGTCTTTATAGATCCTCTAATTCGTCTCTTTTTGTCTCGTATAGAATCTTATTTATCATTCTTGGAAATGCAAGGTCGAGTTTTTAAATATTATCTATCTTTACTACTCTTATTGCTGTCTTATTTTAAGTTTTTCAGTCTAATGATTTTATGTTCTATTATTATTTTTTTATTAGAAAAAAAAAAATAATATTCCATCTTGTGTGCTTTAAAAATATATTAATTGGTATTTGTTTTATGACACAGATAGTTGTACAAGTTGTGCGCAATCCTCAAATTAGCGCTTGCGCATAATTTTTTATCCATCAAAAATTGTGAATTACATATTTTGCTATATTAAAATATACAATGGATGGACTATGGACGCAACTAGGGGTGTAAGTCATTTTGCCTTGAAATTTACCACCTGCTCATTATTTTTATCCATGAAAAAATCTAGATTACATATTCTTTTTGCTAAGTTTCTTCTCTGGAAAAGGGTCTTCATAAAGTGATTATATAAGGGTGACAAGCACAATAATCTGGACCAGGATGTATGTTGAGATAAATATATAAGAGAAAATAAAATCTTATAAGAATATTTTTAATTCGAATCTACGGACAAGAAATTTTAAAAATAAAATCCCACAAAATACAATTTATATCATAATTACGTCATATAGGAACAGATCTTCAAATTAGACCTTTTAAATTTATAATCGCATATAAAATGAAACATAAATGTTATTCAAAAATATATTAAATTAAATGATAGAAATTTATTGAATAATGATAGTAGAGATAATGAAAATGAAGACAAAATTAAAGCAGTTTCTTCAAAAACAAACATTTATAAAGATATCAGAATGACCATGAACTATATTTTTTTCTTTATTTTTTGAATAAAAATGATTTAGGAATAAGTGTTATTGTTAAGTGATCATTATTAACATGTTTTATACATAAAACGTATTAATAATCAGTAATATCGCTTAACCAAAACGGTGGTCAAAATTACTCATAAAAAAAATACTGAATTAATCAATAAATTAAACAATTTAGATTAATTAACAAAATACATTTATTACATTTATATACATTTAATAAAATAAAAAATAATGGCAATTACATAATTTCTAAATAATATTTTTTTAGTATTTTTTAATACAAATTAGAAAGTCATTAAATGTAGATTTACAGAACAATTTTTGTTGTTTATATTTTATTTAGAATTATTTTCTTAGCATTTTTTTCTTACGTTTGTATTTGCAATTATATATTGTTGTCATTTAACGTCTTTATAATCTGATAGTTTCCAAAAATATTAAAATATTAAAGTACTTTTCCGGGTTTGAAACATTTTATTTCATTTGATACCAATCAATCAGCAGCAGTTTCAAAGTTATAATTTTCCAAATCATTCGGAACTCAACAAAAATCTCCTATTCTATTATTTATAAAATTATATTTTTCTTCGCTATTCGTATATTAAATCCTCATACAGTAGTACTAGTTTATTCTATTTATATTATTAATAATTTCTATTTTTGCTTCCTTGACTTTATTGGAAAATAAATATTTCATCAAAAAAACATGTACAATATCAAATGTAAATGAAACATTATATAATATATTATTTTATAATTTAATAAACTTACCTATGAATATATTGCATCACTTATCTAAAAGATGTAATGACACTGTTTTCAATCACGCACATTTATAATTAAACCTATTTTTTCATAAATCAAAAGAAACTTAAATTTGCTTCTTTTGTATCAAGTTTTCAATTTTAAAACAATACATATTCATAAGTTTTCGTTTAATTTGACTGGTCTCGATAGGTAAATAAGCTTCAATATTTTTCAGAAAATAAAAAATATTTTAAGATGTAAATACCTAAAAAATCATTGTATATTTAACAATAGTCGTCAAAGATAAAATAGATGTAATTTCTTTAAAAAATTGTAAACTCCGTACGAAAAATTGTTAAATTAATTTTATTATAAAATTTTAAAAAGTAATTTTCTTTAGCATGTAACTTATTCTAATGTATTGGCCAGTTTTAATTAACTAAATATTACAATTAAATAATTAAATATGCTTGTATAACAATACCTCGTATGGCTTGGCTTTGGTCAATCATAAACAACAGTCCAGTTTGAAAATTTTAAAACAAACTAAATTTTATTTCTACAATATAAAAATAAATTTTACAAAAATAGTACACAAAATATTTTTATATACATACATGATAGTTTTTTTTTTCTCTTTTTGTTCAGACAAGTGTCTTTTTTTACAGTATATTTTTACATACACACAATAATACCACACATAGTTCAGTTAGGATCAGACTTGATTCATTACATTACGGTTTTAAAAATTTTAAAGCAAATTAAACAAATTTTAATTCAAGAAAATAAAAATTAATTTAAAACATTTTATATGTTTATTATTATATTTATATATTATAAATTATATTTATATATAATTTTAAGTTTTTTTTGAGCTGCTTCTTATTACCTGAAAACATATATCGAAATCGACGTATACTGAATATTATTATATAATAAAATAATTGTATTATTCTACAGTAAAATATTTGCATTTTAACAATTTTGTACACAATTTATTACATAACAGACATAAATTACGATATAATTAACTTTGTAACTTTATCTGTCCGGAAAGATTAATTTAAATATTATGGATTCGTGGTGCCCACAAAAATATCATCAGCGATGAACTAAATATAGGAGAGGATAGATTTATTTATATTATAAACAAATTAAAAAATATACAGCAATATGAATGTATAAATTAATTAATAATAAAGTTTATTATTTATTTTTATCCGGGTGAGAAAAAAAGTTCATATAAAAAATAGTAAAGGTTATTTTAAAAATTTTCTATCAAACTAGGGTGTCGTTCAAAAAACAAATCTGGTACGTTTTCCAAATGGAATCTCGGAAAAGGGGTTGGAAAAATGATAATAATTGTGATGCGTAGGAATTTCTCATGGTCTGCGATTTGCATATAGAACACGTTATGAGCACCCAGTACAACCGCTATTCGGAATGTCCAGTTCAAGAATAAAGCGTCGTGCTGGACACTACGATGACCCTTCCGAACATTTAAACTAGTTCTACAAGTGTTTAACAGCTATACCATTCCGAAAATAAAATCTTTTGTATATCAAGCTCACACAGATACTCACCATTCTTCTTCTACTCTTCTACTATAGAATTCTAATATATCATATGATACTTTATGTAACACAGATTAAGAATATTGAATACGATTTTTAGCTCTTAGATTTCAATAAAAATAGTAAGTAAATAATATAATAAAATAATAAAAATTACAAAAAAAACTAAATAAAATAAATGAAATATCAATCTAAAATAACAACTCTGAATTAAATAAAAATAATTTTGATTGATGTAAAAATAATTTAGTTACAATTATTTAATTCTAAAAATAAAATGAATTTGTGAGAATTAAAAAAAAAGGAACTCTTAGTAGACACGAAAAATGGATTATGGTGATATTTGAGTTTTGAGGAAAACATAATTTAGAAAGAAAAGTAATATTGGACTATTTTGATTTAAATTTGAAAGAAAAAGAAGTATACATCAAGAGGAAATAATTTAGTTTTAGAGTTTAGGAGATTATTGGGAAAGTTGTGGATGTTGTATTTTGGTGAGGTAAAATTGAATGAAATCAGAAAAAATATTGTATATTATTTTATATTATTATTATTACAAAAACAATAAAAAGTTAATCAATTTATTACAATAGCACAATAAAAATTAATTAAAATTTAACTGCTGCAAAGGGCTTTCTGCCAAATAATCCTTTTTAATAACTATAATTCTATTTATCTATAAAATATTAAAAAATAAAGTTGCATAATTTATATTGAAAAATATTCAATAATTTTTCAAATTGTAAACAAACTATAATTAATTCCATATCTAATATACTTAATAATTAACAATCATTAAATTTTTACAATTACAAATAAATCAGCTTGTGGTAAATTAATGCATATTTCTTATATAAATGAATACTTACTTAATAATAATTTACTTTTCTTAAATTTTTTAAGTGTTATATTTTTAAGAAGATTTAAGAAAAAACTAATGCAAATACTAATTTCTAGTAGATAATACAACAAGCGGAAATGGTTCAAAATTAAAAAGGAATTTAATTAATCAATGATCAAAGCATGTAATTAAGTCTTATTTTTTCTTAGAACAACGTTTATAAACCTTTTTTGATTATAACATAACATTTAATAAACGGAAAAATTCGGATGTCTGGTATTTTCTCGGTACCTCGCTTTGACGTAACGTGACAACTGTCATTTTGTAACATATTCAAAATTTAACACCACTCAAGTACTAAATACTATCAATTTTATTTTTAAAGCTTTGTTTTACTATACATAATTTAAATCTTAAATATATGTCAGTTAATAAATACTACTGTTTCCTCAAATATTTGACTTATTACGTCGTAATGTTCAAAATCTTAGTAAATAAGGTGTATTATATTGGAATATAAATTGTAAATGTAATAAATATGAGTTTGCTTAGCTTGAAACTATGGTCTAGGGTTGCAAATGAGTGTGCCTCCGGGTAGCGGCCCAGGAAATCTCCGAGCATGGAAGTTACATAAGTTTCAGCCTGTAATTATATTTTAACTGTTATATGATTAGATAATAATTCTAATAATAATTCTACTTTGTCCACAAAATAATAACAAAAAGTTGCATAATTTATGTTGAAAAATATAAAATAATGCATAATTTCTTAATAATTGTAATCAAACTATATATTAATACCAAAAATTTGTATTACAATTTTATTGATAGTAACAAAGTATATCTAATAATTAACAATCATTCAATTTTTACAATTAAAAATAATTCATCATTAAGTCTTGCTTAATTTTTTTTTCTCTCATATAATTGTTATATTTTTAAGAAGAACTAACGAAAATGCTAATTTAAAATCGATAATACAAACGAAAAAAGCGAAAATGATATAAATTAATAAGTAAATAAATTTGCATCATTTATCAATAATCAAAGCATATATATATTTCAAAATATAAGTCGTACATTTTTTAGAACAGAGAGTTTTTTTTGTTTATAACATAACTTTTAATAGACAAAAAATTCCAATAATTGGTAGTAGTATTTTCTAGATATCTCGCTTTGACGTCAGTTGACAGCTGTCATTTCGCAACCCTTTCAAAATTTAACGTTATTCGAGTCTTGAATACTATCAATGTTTTTGAAAAATTATAATTTTATTAAATATATGTCAATTATAAAAATATTAAATGTTTCATCAAATATTTGTTATATTTGACTTATTGACTTTTTACTAAAAGTTATGTCATACTTTTCAAAATCTTAGTAAATACTGTTTTGGAATATAAATTGTAAATGTTATTAATATGAGTCATATTCTAAGCTTTGTCCTCACTATACGTAATTTAAATCTTAAATATATGTTAATTAATAAATATTAAATGTTTCCTTATTTTTTTTTATATGTGATTTATTTAGTTTTTACTATATGTATGTCGTAATGTACAAAATCTTAGTAAATAAGGTGTACTATATTGGAATATAAATTGTAAATGTAATAAATATGAGTTTGGTTAGGTTGAAACTGTGGTCTAGGGTTGCAAATGAGTGTGCCTCGGAGGGGCGGCCCAGGAAATCTCCAAGCATCGAAGTTACATAAGTTTCGGCCTGTAAATAGTAATTTATTTGGCAGCGCCTTCGTCTTCTGCGTGGAATATTTCAATGGGGGAATTCGTGTCGCATCGTCTCAATAGGGCTTGTTCCTCGGAACCGCACATCCTGATTTATTATTCTCGGGGAGCGGCTGCCGCTCCTCCGCATCGTGAAGATGAACGAGGGGCGGAGGATCTCACCTTGCGCGCGGACTCCCTGGAAGAGTATCGAGCGGGAATAAGGAAGCGTTCCTGGAAAAACGGAAGGGAGGGCGTTACCACTTTTCCCGTTCGTTCCGTCTCCGTCTTGCACGACATCAGAATACAGCATCCATCTCGCCTCCTTGAAGACGCGCGTCTATCCACACCCTGCGTGCGTCGCCGCCCCCGCGCCACCGCCCTCCCTAACACATGCACATAAGTTATCTTTATTTCTCTTAAAGGTGGCTCCGTTTTCTTTGTCTGCGCGCCGAGATTCAGCCCCTCATTTTATATCATATTGATTTAAGATGGCGAGGGAGGATGCTTGCTACTTGTGTGCGTGTACGTGTGAGTCGCACGCTGCAGCCGCCTCCTCCACCCGCATCCTTCTCTCACTTCCTTCATCTCTCTTGCACCCTACGTTGAAGTAAGACAAGCATAAAGTTGGTAAAAGCGCGCAGCACACGCGAGGGGGTAGATTATTCAACCGCGGCGAAGTTTTAGAATATATTAAAGCTCTAATCTCGAGTCGCAGGAGTTGAATTTCCACGCTAAGTTAGATTAATACCTCAGAGAATTTACAATTTACGTGCCTCTGTCATTATTTATGCCTGAAAGCTTCTTGAGATGTAATTTCAGATGTAAGATTAACATCTCTCTCTCCCAAAGCTCCGCTCTCTGCTGTGCACACACTCGCACACGTACGTTCGCTCCATACACATTTACCAAGACGTCGTTCACTCGTTAATTGCTATCGCCCAACCACCCCCTCTTTGCGCCGCTCGAATATATTCAGCTTTAACAGCGAAATTATGTATACGCGCGTACACACACACACAAACACATCAATCTCATAATCTCTTAAACGTTAATGGCAAACCCATAGAACTACTATCAATATCATATTTACAGCTAAAGCCTTATTTATGCCTATGAAATAATAAATTGTTCCGAATAAAGTTACAAGAAGAAAGCTCAAATCTGTTTCTAACTGGATCTTCCAAAACCAAATAAAACAACTATCGCTGCATTCGCAGATGATTCAGCACTAATGTCATCTGAAAATTGCTTCGCAAAACTTGTAAATAGAATCAGCTTGAAGACCAGACCAGAGACAGGAATATTAAAGCTAACGAAACAAAAATCGAACCATGTTACCTTTACTATGAGTAAGAAAACATGTCCACCCGTAATGTTAAATAACAAAGTGTTGTGTCCAACCGACGAAGCGTGGGTGTATGTCGAAGACGGCGTATTACAATCGGGGCATTTATTAATTTACTTAAGATAAGATGCAAGACGTACGCTGGACCAATCTCACCGGATGCTGATAAGAAAGGAATTCCGTTTGGATGTGAAATGCAGAGTTGCGAATTCAACGCAAAACACCCGCTCATCTCATTTTCATATATAAATTATGTTTTTAGTATTTAAGCTTCAGTTCCAGTAGAAGTAACCGTTCCAGAAACGATCCTGTAGAAGATTAAGATTAGTTTATGTTATTTTAAGTTCATAGATTAAGTGTTAAGTGTTAAATATACTATTATTTGAAACTCCGAAAAACCCAACTAGAACTCCACAATCGACAACAACAAAGAAAATATTCCACCGTCCCAAATTCCATCCCCGGGACACGACAAAACTTCTACCATAAGAGTAGACATATGTATTTGAATAGACCACTTAACGGGAAGAAATATATATATAGATAAAAAGAAAGCAATTAGGGATAAAATTCAGCAAAGAATTTAGGAAGAAAATCAGTGCTATCGTTAGAGAACTAATTATTAATATATAAAGTCATTCTCAAACCAATAGGGAATACAGTTATGGTGCTCAAAGAGCAACTGTAACATCTAGATTCTCGAGCGATTCCAATCAAAAACATTGCATTGCAGTCTAAATGTTTGTGTTTGATTAATTAGTAGATTTTCAGCTACTTTATTTGGGTATGATTGTAGTCTTTCTTGGTACCTTTCAATATAGTTTATAATTAACAGTTTTCATTTATAAAATAATGTATATAACACTTGGCACGTCCTGTCGACGTTTATTGCCATTCACAAAAGGGTGACATTTCATCATCAGAATTACATACAATATAAGATAAGTGGGAGTCCCTAGACGGAGCCTCTGCAAACCCAGAGACTTATCACATAGATTTAATTAATTAATTAATTATAAGTTAATTTGTCCTTTTTGTGATAGATTGTAAATAAAATGTATGTTATACAAAAAAAAAGAATATTCTGTTGAAAAGTTTTATTTTATAAATTATAATTACATTTATTGCAACAACTAAAATATATTCATGTAACAACAATAATAGCAAAAAATGTATATAACTGTTAGATGTTGACCAAAGTTTGAGTTTGACATCCTTTGATCCAGGTCGAAAACAAGTTCTTTTCCCTATGGAACATGTTGGTGATGTGTGGTTCGAATATTTATTCAGACCATGTAGTTTCTTGAATCTTAAGACTCAGGTTGACCAAAGGTCTTTATGTCAAATATTATTTAATATTCCAGTGCCTTTATATAAATTTTAATTGAAACGAAAGACTTCAGTCGAAATGTGTTGAAATAAAGTTACTTGAAACACTTTGTATTTGTTGGCCTGAAAAATTATTATGTAATATTTGTTAAGAAATATTCCTGGATTGTACAAATACATAATTTAAAATAAAAATCTTTGTTTAAATGCTAAATTTATATAAATTAAAATTTTCAACAAATTAATATCATTAGCTTTTACTTGGAAAATAGAAGTGTTATTACCTAATGTTTAAGTACTGGTAACTAGTTTCAATCTTAGACCAAAATAAAAAATATTGTATTGTGGTGGACAATAATATTATTAATATTGTCAGAATCACCATTAATATAATTATTTTCTAAGCGTGTGTTAGATCTTAAAGAAAATTTTAAATAATATATAAAATTACTCAAAAATTATTTTTTTATTATAATATTGTATTGTCTTAATATTTATTAACTAATTATTTTTGAATATTCCGTTACAATAATCTTTTCGTTACAATCTTTACATTAACATTTAAATAAAAATCCTAAGAATTTATAATCATAATATATTCATTATATCTATAAGGTATTAGAATTAAATTATTTAATCTTACGTAATGTTTTATTAACGCATTGTTAAATTCCAGAATTTAAATTGAATTTTTATTATAATGTTGTATTGCCTTAATATTTATTATAGCAAAAAAAGTAAGTTTACTAATTATTTTTTAATATTGTGTTACATTACTCTTTTTTGTATATTTATACTGAAAATCTTCACATTAACATTTAAATAGAAATCCTAAGACGAATCTATCATCTTAATATATTCATTATATCTGTAAGTTACTACAATTAAATTATTTATTCTTACGTAATGTTCCTTTAACGCATTGTTAAATTCCAGTAATCAAATAGAATTTACTTTATAATGTTGTATTGTCTTAATATTTGATATAGCAGAAAGGTAAGTTTCCTAATTATTTTTGGATATTCCTCTTTTTTGATATATTTGTATTGAAAATCTTCACATTATGATTTAATTTTTACTTTTAATTAATTTACTATTTTAATATATTCTTTATATCTCTAATTTATTAGTAAGGCTTTGTTAAATGTCAAGAATCAAATTGAATTTTATAAATAAAGAAAATAACGGTTATTTTTTTCATAAAAAATAATATTCAAAATTGTAAATATATATTAAATGCTTTTTATAAATAGATTATTAGTTTTTAATTATACATAAATTTAGTATTAAATCTTTTTAAATAAATACTATAAATCCAATTATATTTTAAATTTTTTATTAGTTTAACTTTAATTTGATTTTTTTTCTAGAAAGGACGTTCCAAATTATTTATTCATTTTAGTTCTAAACATTTACAAAATTATATTTTTTAATATAAAATTACTATTGTTTTTCTTTATTTACTCATTTTTGTTATATAATTTTTCACATGTTAACTAGTTATTCAAAACTTTATTTCGGTGGGGTTGATGGGTATACTCATCGTGTAAAATTAAAATTAAAATACTCCAAATATTTCAAATTTTAGTAAAAAGTAATTAAAATGTATATTCATTTCACATTTTCAAATATCGACTATTTTCCTGTATTTTATCATTCCAATGAATGGAGTATTTTCCGAATAATTTTGTGTACTTTAGTATATAAATCAGATATTTCTCGATAACAAATAAAAATACTTAAATAAGATGAGTTATCTAAGAAAGTCTTTTGTAATTTCTGGTTTGTTGCAAGAAGTGATTAAAAAACTGTTTGTATTTTTAGCTACAAATGCTATTATAAAAATAAGGTAAAAAATAATTTTTATTCTCCAAACATGTAATTCAGACAATGAACGAAGTTTTACATAACAGAAAGCATAACTTTAAAAATATAAATACTTAAGTTATTTTATTGCACTTATTGCAGATTATCTGTTAAAATCTAATATTAATCTATTGGAAAAATGAAAATGTTAATACTTCGTAATTTTATCCAGTTTTATTCAAGATATAAATGCCATTACTTATTGAATCATAAAGTTATAAATAATCAGAATTTAGATTGATAAATTTAAGTACAGAAATAATAATTTCTAATTTATGGAATATTTATTTAAGTGTAATAAATAAGTAATAATATTTCATGTATAATTTATATAATGGACTTAATTTTTATGGTTGTATTAAATTACAAGATACACTTGGAGTGAACTAATTAGTAAGAAGTCGTTCTATCTACTATAATAATATTGGTTTTCGGTAATTCAATGGAATATGTTGTAGCTTCGAATGTACGTCGGTCGACTGATGAGAATGTATGGTTTTAGTATGGTTCAGTCGTAATGAGGAGCGAGGCAAAATGCAAGAAGCAATTAAACATTGAAGGTAAAGATAATTACAGTTGATATAAAATACTCCCCCAGTTACATAAACAGCCGCAGACACATAATATCCATATCTAAAGTTGTGCAGGAGCGTAAACAAACAATATTGCTTCAAAGTTTGCGAGGAGGTGTGGGGTTCTGCTTAGGAACGAAGAAGATGGAGAAGGAGACGACGAAGGAGGAGGATCCGTGGGGTGGCTCTCGCATCTCCTGGAAGAGAAGAGAAGCGAAGAGAAGAGACGAGGAAGAGGAGGAGGCGGCGTGCTGTAGAGTTATATACATGGCCAAAGTAAACTGGCTGCAGATAAACTAATATTAGCCTTATTACTCCTTACATAGGACGTTGGCGGCCGTAACTCAATATAAATGCAAATATCTTATATTAAGTTCGGCGGCGTGCATTTTCGCTAAGACAACAGTTAAGGCTCTCTCTTCCCAGGAGTGACTATGTATCTGTATGTGTGTGTGTGTGTGTATGTGTGTATGAAGAGCGAGTAAAGGAAAGGGTGTTCAAACCCTCCGGACTACAAACCCCTCCTGCTACCAACCACCCACAACCCAACCCATCGTACGTGCGGGTATCGCATATTAAAGTCGACCCCATCGGCGGGTGGTGGCGGTGGGGTATGGTATGGTTGCTTGGTGCTCAGAAGCGCAAGCAACAAACCCCCGAATCGGTTATATTATTATTTAACCCAAATTTCTTGGCACATAGTTGGCCCTCTCCATCTCGTGCACAACATTCACTTTAATTATTAATTAAATTTTATTCCTCAAAATCGTGCAACCAAAACCCAATCAAATTCAATAAGCTATTATAAATCTTCCTTAACCTAAATATTAGCTTAATATTGCAATATCAATGATAACAAAATCAGTATTGAAATTGACATTTTTCAGAGAAATATCAAAATAAATTTATTTGATATTCATTACAGATGCAGCTTCTAATTGCCGGAAAATCTCGGGCAAGAATTATTTCCCGAATTCCCGGGAAATTATTTAAAAAAATATATGTTTAGGATAACTTATATTTTAAATAATGAATACATACATCAATTAGCATCATTAAAGCAATAATTCATAATTACAATTTTTCTTGATTTATTAAGATATAAAAGTCTTCTGTATACAAATATAATTTATCGGACGAAAAGCCTGCGGTCAATAGAATATTTAGCTTATTGACAATTTAATTAACTTTTCCTTCCTAAATTTTACTTTAAATTTCCCGCTCTCCTTAAAAGACTGAAGATAATTATTCATATCTATAGAACTCGTTAATTCGACGCTTTTGTAGATATATGTTTTTCTTTCTCGAATTTACTAAAAAATAATCAATAGACTTACAAAAAATATTAAGTAAAATATATTGATTTATTAAAAATTAATCTAATTAATATTTAATTTTGTTAAATATTTTCTGTGCAGATAAAACACATTTATCTTTATTTTATTAATGTATTTTAATACTAATTTAATATTTTTTTCAGTTAAAAAATTAAACTAAATTAATATAAACTTAAGTTTCTTAACACATAGTTTTTTATTTCTGCATTTTATTAATTGACATTAGAAACTAATTATCAAAATCATGATTAACCATCATTAATCAATTATCAGTAATAATACTTCTTATTGGAATATTACTTCTATACTTTTTATTCTAAAAATATTTATTTACTTTATTTATTAACTTGACTCAATACTTTCGCTTTCAATCTAAAGACGATACATTATTTTCTTTTACTTTATACAACAGTACCTACTTTAGAAATACCGTCTACAATTCAATTTTAGTTCAATTTATTAATATTTCTGCAATTTTTATACAATATAATTTTAATAATTTTTTAATACCGTCTAATGAGTTGTTTCATTAATATTAAGTCAGGTTTAGTAGTAAGCAGCAATCTGTAAGCAATACATCTTGGAATTAAATTTCCCAACTATTAATTACAATTGCAATTATAATCACTTGAGCTAACAATGAAAATATACAACCAAAATTTCCTTATAAATCTGAAATACTTAAATAAAAAACTATTAATCTAAAATATATCTTATATGCTAATTATTAAACAATTTTGAATGAAACGAAGTTAAAAAAATGGTTTGAAAATATTGATTTAATTTAACAAAAATAATACAAATATGATGTTGTTCTTTATTGTTGAAAATCTTTATTTCTAAAACTTTATTTCATAAGATTTTGTAAAAAATAATAAGATAATACTTAATAATTTGTCTAAAAAAAAACTGAATGTAAAATAGTTAATGAAAGTGAATTGTATGTATGATTTATTCGAATTTGTTTCTTTATCGCTTGTAATACTTAATCAAAATAATTTCAAATCTTGTATAAATATATTTATAAAATTCCGTAAATATTGCTGTACTTTCTGAAATATTATTCCATATTTTGTGATTAGTTTGTGTATAAATATAATATAACTTCAGTTTTACCGCCCTTTTCTTTAGATTTTCTATCCTCATACTCTTTTATATGCAATATGTTTAGAAGTATTTTATGATGTTCTCTTTCATAATTAATTAAATAAAAATTAACTTCCATTTTTTTTTCGCCCTTTTCTTTACCTTTTCTATATACTTACTCTTTTATGTGCGATATGTTAAGAAGTATTTTATGTTTTTCCTTTTTGGAATTAAATAAATCAAAATTAACTTTAGTTTTTCCGCCCTTTTCTTTAGCTTTTCTATAAACATACTCGTTTTTGTGCGATATGTTAAGAAGTATTTTATGCTTTAAATTACATAAATAAATATTAACTTCATGATATGTTAAGAAGTATTTTATGCTGTCCCTTTCGGAATTAAATAAATAAAAAATAACTTTAGTTTTTCCGCTTTCATTATCTTTCATATAAACTTACTCATTTATGTATTATATATTAAGAAGTATTTAAAACTGTTTCCTTTTGGAATGAAATAATTATAAATTAATTTCTGTTTTTTCTTTATCTTTTATATAGACATACTCATTTATGTATGATATGTTAAGAAGTATTTAAAGCTGTTTCCTTTTGGAATTAAATAAATAAAAGGCATTCCCATTTGGGACATTAGGGCTTAGAATAAACCATAAAAGGGTGTCCCCGGATTCTATTAAATATCAATGCCTCTACTAAACAGTGCCAGATAGTAATCCATTTATGGGCAGTTCTCGCCATTACATATACAATGAACGTTGTCAACAATGTGGCGAATCCCAAAAGGGAACAACTCCACGTTTTGGCAAATTGGCATCCCTTCCGTCATCTTCTAACAGCAGCATCACCCAATTCGCATGCGACTGCCCATCCTGATGTTGGTATGAATGGATGGATGATGCACGGCGTGGACTGCGGAGGGTTGGACTTCACAAAAAAAAGGAGGGTTGCACCGGCGCGGCCCCGATTTTAGCATATATTAAAACGCACCGCTCGGTTTATATATACATATACATATATGAATGTGTGTATGTGTGGAGAGGAAAAGAAAGAAATGGAAAAGCGCGCATGTCTGCCGGTGTCCTGTCTGCAGGGGAAAAAAGCCCCCCCGACCAGAACAGACTTATGACCGGGGTGGGGCTTTTTTTGCGAAAATTCGCCGAAGCATTTTTCGGTCAGATTTTGTGCAGACAGACTGACAAAGCTCGCGCAAAAACCAGGCACGCACCATGTGTCCATCATCAACCATCATCATCCAATATTGCCAATTAGTGATTATTCATCAAGAATTCGACAATGATCACAAGCTCGATTTCACTTGAAAGGTATATAAATGTGCTGCTTATTTCGCCTCCGCTTTCTGTATTTCATCTATTTGTTCGCTGCTTATTCTATATTATTTTTATTAATTGCTTTTAATAAAATTATTATGCTAATTACCTTAAAATGCTTTATTTGTATACCCCGTAACCCGCTTATTATTGTTGTTACCTTATAATTTCTTAAATGTATATTTAGTTCGATATTTACCTTTGATTAAAAGATGTACCATTTCATGTATTTCACTGAACTGTATAATTGTACAATTCGAAAAAATGATTGAAGAAATGATAAAATTACTACAGAAAAAATATAAAAAAATCATAAATTAATATTAAAAAAAAAACATTTTCTTCATAAAAATAAAATTGTGAATGTTTTAATAATAATTAGATGTGATTTCTGTATAATTAAAAGTTTTTGTGCAATTTAAACTAAAATATATAATATTTTGTGTTAATCAAAGAATATTATATAAAAACTAATTTAAATTTATTCAATATATTCTTTCTACTCTTTTCATTTTCATTTTCATTTCAGTCTAATAAAAACTATAAATTAACATTTAAAAACGTTTCTTAAATAATTTTATACAGTAATAATTCGAAATAGTGAAATAGTGCGGATTAAATATATAATAGTACAGTTTGCAATTTTTAAAACAAATTAAATTTTAATAAAAGAAAATAAACATAAATTCAAAAAATTAGTACGCAATATTATTTGTATTTATAAATTAAATATTTTTTCCTTCTGTAATGGACTCTTTGTTTCTGTAGTTTTATTTTTCGGTTTAAAATCCTCGTTAAGTCCGTTATCAAAAAAGTATTGAGGAAACCTATTACCCGTACTATATATTTGATATATTTCGTAAAAGCTAGAAACTCTTGAAATACTTAATTATACTTAAAGTATTTAAAATAATTTTTAATCTATTAATTTTACAGTTGAAAATATTTTATTTATTTAGTTTGTAATTTCTTGGAACAGACATTTTTCAATTGCATGCACTGACTTAGATATAGATATTTATAAGATAAATACACCAATTAATTGATCAATGAAATTGTTATAAGAAAATTTTATATTTATTTGATAATAAAAAAAACTACACAAAACCGTAAAATTTGTCTTTACTTGAATAAAATAAATTGTATAAACCATTTCTAGATTAATTTTGAATAAAAATTTAACTCTTATATGAATTTCCACAATTTTTACGTAATATGAGAATTACAAAAATACACATAATTATTACTTCAATTTTTCATAATAATATATACTTAGACGGAAATATATTTAATTTTGCTTATATCCAATAAAGATGTTTACTATTATTAGTAGATCTTTCATTCACGATTTTTTTAAATTTCTAGCAGATTTCACTTGAAAAAAGTATTCTAAATACTTTCTACATTACGTGTACATTGTATAATAATTATATTAATAATTTTCAATTAATAAATTTTAAATAATATATAATTTATTTTTTGTAAATTCATGATTTTTCATTTATTAATAATATTGAGAGTAATATTACATCAATAAAATTTGTATTCAAATTTTCAGCAAAATTTCCAATCAATTAGTAGAAAATAATTTATTCAATAATAAAATAAAAAATATAAATCCCCATTAATAATATTAAAAAAATCTTCAATTGATATAATCAACCTTTTTAGTAGAATTGCTCTTCAATTTCTTGTACTTAAAGAAAATGATTTATTTTCAAACTTATCCAAAAATAGATGTAATTAAAAATATATATAAAAAATAGATGTAAACTTATAGAAGAAATCCAACTTGAAATTTGTCTACATATGTTCTACAATTGACATAATTTAGTAGATATGCTCTTGAATTTCTTGCACTTAAAGAAAATTATTTATTTTGAAATTATCCAAAAATGGTTATAATTAAAAATATATATTAAAATCCATGTAAATTTGTAGAAGAATTCCAACGTGAAGTCTAGCTACATATGTTTACATTTACTGCAGTCTTTCTACTCATAAATAAATTAACAATAATAATATTTATTGCAGCAATAAATTACAAAAATAATAAAAAAAAAAACTTAATACAATAAAATAAAATTTAACTCCAGCAAATGACTATTGATTATAGGTCTTTCTGCCCGACTTAACAATAATATTATATAAAAATTAAAAAATAAATAATAAATCAATAAAGAGAATCAAGATTAAAGAGAAACCCGGCATAATTCATTCTTAAGAATCTTAGGCGCAAAATTTTATGGACAAATTTTTTAAAATAATTTTCTTTAATTAAATTATAGTTTTATTGTATTATAAGCGAAAAGACTATCGTTAATAGAACATTAAATAATTATTAATATTAGAATTTAGTAATTTTTTTTGTCCGAAAATATTGCACCCTTTCTACGTAGATATAAAATAAATATTGTTAATTATTTTTTAATTATATTATTAAAATAACTAAGTAATCATAAGTTACTTATATTTGAAGGTATAAGTAATATAAATTATGCAAAGTATAATAATTATTGAAATTTGTAAATTTTGAGAAATAATTAATTGAAAACTCATTTTTTTAGATGTGCGCAACAATAAGAATTTTATTTTTTAACTACATTTTTTTAAGTTTTTATTTGGGAGTAGTTTAATTATTTTGTATTACATTAATTAATAAATCATTTATGTAATCACGAGTAGACAGTGGTATAAATTATAAATGATATTATATCTGAGCGAGAGTCTCCGTGTGCTCTATGTGATATTTTTAAATAATAATTATAATGCGCAGGGGATTTGGAAGAGGAGAACAAAGTAAGGCAGGCGGAGAGCGTCTGAAATGATTTGCTGGAATGGCAGTTCTAAGGGATGCTGTATTAAAGGCGGGGGTTGGGTTAAGGGAAAGCCTTTTCAAAGGGGCTTATGCAGAGAGCTGGCCATCTTTCTCTCTCCCTCTCTTTATCTATATCTCTCTCAAACTCATCCTCTGCACCTTCTCCCTCGCACTCCCACAGCATCTTTGTCTTCATCCCCGTCTCTCTCACTCGCTCTCTCCATATACATACATATATAGTTTTAAGGGATGGCTCTTATCCTTTGGAGGGTTTATTTCTCTCCGAGATTGAATTTCTAATTTCTGTTTTTGATTAAATTTATGGTCATAGTTTGTTTAGGGATTTTCCCTCATTACAACTACAACTGTACTTTGCACACACACACAACATACACATACACGGTCGAACTCTGTTCGCCGAAGCGGCATAAATACACTTGAAAGCAGGAAACTTTTCGCTTTAGCGAATAAATTCACGCGATAATTATTATAACGTAATCAGTTCCGGTTTAACCCAAATATTACGTAAACGCAACGTTTCACACGCGAAAGCATTTAAGAAATAAACTAGATTCCGTGAAGATGAAGGGGAATCTTTAAGGGTATGTGAAAGAAAAACTCGTTCTTCAATTCCAGAATGTGCGAGATTTCAGGTTTTCGTTTCCACAAGAAAACTGCTAGAGTTCGGGTGCGGAGGCCAGTAGAGGTCAGTCGGTGTTAAGAAAACCTGTATTCCGAAGGGTCAGAACTCTCGCCCTCGGTAATGGTCACTTGGCTAAAGAGGGTTATGGCACAATTTTCTCATAAGATTAGCATACGTTTGACCGTCGTCGTTCCGTTTTCTGAAAGGGGATTTAACCTTTTTCAGCCGAAAAATTTGGAACGGAAAGGAAAACGGGATAATATTTTCCCCGGAACCCAAGAGAATGTGCGAGAGAGAGGGAGATAGAAGTACCCAGGAGAAAGCCGGGGTTGCGGCTAAAACTTTGGCAATTAAAATGATAAAACGTTACAATTAACTCGACTAGTTAAGGGGGTGGGCGGATAAGGGGGGAAGAATTGGAAGGGGGCGTGGATCGCGCGATAAATTACCGGGGCGCGATTTTACCTAAGGTTAGATTTAGGAGGCCCATTATGCCTTTAAGACTTACTATTAAATACCGACCCCCGTAAATTATACGTTTCCTACGGTTGCCACACTGGAACACAGAAAGGGTGAATCTCTTACTTAATTGATGTTCAATTAGTTACTAAATTCGCATTTAAGAACATAACTATTGCATTTCCTATCAAATAAACTGTTTTTTTTTACATTGAAAATAATTTTAATTCATAATTTAAATAACTCTTTTATTGATAATATTTTAATAAATTAAGAAACAGTTAAATTATCAATTTACTTTTTTTGAAAAATATATTAATACAATAATAATCAAACAAAAATATAACAATTTTTAATGTTAAATAAAAATTCTAGCAAATGTCACATGAAAATAAAGAAATAATTAATTTTACACTGTATAATAAATATAAAATATATTTTTTTGTAATTTATTTAAAATAAATTAATTATATTTCATTTATTAAAAAACTTTGATAGAATTTTACAAGAATTTATATAATCCATTAAATTTTTATTAGAATTAGCTTATGAATTTAATATACTTAAACAAATTTTTTTATTTTTTAAACTAATCCAAAAATGAATATAATTTTTAAAAAATACGTAAATTTATATAAGAAATCCAATGTGAAGCCAATAAAAATAGTTATATGAATATATTTTATTAATTAAAAATAGATATTTGGCATTGGAAATATTGAAATATGAAATCCGGAAATTTTACAACTCTTTAATTCTCAATTTTGGAATTACAGAAAGTTAATGGTGCAAAAATTAGTGAACATAATTGGGGTAATTTAAAAAAAAAATAAATTTTTATAATTTTCTAAAAAATCTTGAATTAAATTAGTTTAATTGTCTTATAGGCGAAAATACTGCCGTAAATAAACAATGAATTTTAATTAAAAAATTAAGCATTTAATTTAATTTTTACTAAATTTCACCACTCATTTTTTATGTTTATTTTCTTATTTGAATCTTACTTATTAGTTAAATTTAACAATAATATCTATATATTAATGAATACAAAAGGAATGTTGACCGCAGTCTTTACGGCCTAAATTAAACTATCAACTGAATCTTAATTTAGGTCCTATAACTTTCGACCTGAGATAATTAGAATTATTTAAAATATTGCAACAAATTGTATAAAATGTGAAACAATTAAAGAATAACACTAAGATATGTTGTGATACTTAATTAATTAATAATTTATAGTGAAAAATTAAAGATAAAAATAGAAATTTTTAAATCTAGATTTTAATTAATAATAAAGTTTGAAAATAGTGATAAAATTTTTAACAATATTTTTCACATTTAACATTTTAACAAATTGTACAAAATCTAAATAATCAACAACACGAAGAACAACACTAAAATATGTTCTGATACTTACGTAATTAATAAATATTTTTTAGTGAAAGATTAAGGAATGAAATAAAAATTAAATATAGTTCTTAATTAATAATATTATTTGATAAAACTGACAAAATTGTTAATAAATATTATTAAAAAAATGGGCAGAAAGACTGCGGTCAGCCATTTGTATGTAAATTACAATAAATGTTGTTTGCTACTACTATTATAAAAAAATCAACTGAAAGATTGCAGCCAATAGCCTTTTC
This sequence comes from Nicrophorus investigator, assembly GCA_963457615.1. Taxonomy (NCBI): domain Eukaryota; kingdom Metazoa; phylum Arthropoda; class Insecta; order Coleoptera; family Silphidae; genus Nicrophorus; species Nicrophorus investigator. The sequence continues at coordinate 12,200,388 of OY735141.1, read as the reverse complement.
TACATGTATTCAAATTTCATAATAAATACATGTTCAAAAGGCTATATTAAAAATATAGTTAATGTTGCCTAAAATTCATTTTTTTATTGAACATTTATTAAATGATCGAAAACTAAATTAACAACAAAAAAAGCAAAATTTTAGTTGTTGAAAAGTATTTTTTACGTACAATACGCGTCTTTCCAAATACAAAAATACACAAAGGTGGTTGAATATATTTGTATTTTATCTATAACTACTAACAGAAAACTGTTAATGATTTATAAAAAGTTTATTGATGTAGAATACATACAATTTATATTATATACAATATAAATTATACAATAAAGTTTACTTTGGACTATTATAAAACTAATAAATAAAGTAATAAAACGAGGAAGAATAATTTAAAAAAATTATAAACTTTTTACTTTTTTTACAAACTAAAACAAAAATCACTTTTTTAATAAAGTCACAATTTTAATAAAGGAATTATGTGAAGCTAATACAAGTTTTCTTACATAATTATTAATATATGTAATTTATTGTATTATATATGTTAGTTCTCTATATTTTATTCTAATATTTTTTTTGGAAAAAAATAATTATTATTTTTAAAGAAAAGTTTAATTATAAATTATGTTGAAAATAGTATACAAGAGACTACAAGACGCACCCTAATTCTAACTCGATTATCTACATAAAAATATGCAATATAAAATATTTAAATGTGCAATATAAAATTATTAAAAATATTGAGATCATATTGTTATAGTTTGTTTTTTTTTATTTTGATAAAATTTATTAATTATATAATATTAGTTCGGTTTAATATTTTGAAATGAAGGTTTTGCGGAATGAAGCCAAATTAATATTTTAATTGGATCAGAACGGAAAGTTACGAATTTGCTATTTAATTAATTTCTGCTGCGGGGATAATAAATGTTCCTCCCTTCAGATCGATCGGAAGATGTAGAACCATTCCAGCAGGAGGCAGGAACAGAGAGGCGCAGAGGTTTTGAAACTCTATTAATCAAAAAGGCCGAAGCGGAGGGCGGCGGTTGCACACCCCCCCGCATGTCTGCAAAAGGGGGTGGGCGAGAATACACACCCTCGCTTCCACCCGCCGCCCCCCGCGCTCGACGTTAGTTTCGCGTTACTTAACGCGCCTCGTAATTTCCTCCGCGAGTTTCCGATGCCTCCTCTTCCTCGTCCCCCTGCCTGGGAGAAGAGAGTTGATCCACCACGTTTCCACCGCCCCGCAACCGCTGCCGCCGCCTTCCACCTCCTTCGCCTCATTCTACTCTTCCACATCTCGCACCCGCCGTCGACTTGGGTGGTGGAGGCTGAGGGGGTGGCAGACTTCAAGCAAAAGCGCCTTTCAAAATGGCTCCCGCATGCAAATTACATAGAAAACTTAAGACAGCGCGCGCGGATATTGAGTTAACACTTTGCGAATACGGTGCGCCGCGAATCGGATCCTTAAGGAGTCCCAGGACTAAGGACGAGATTCGCGACGCTTCGAACGTCGGTGGCTGCGGAGGCGGCGGAGGAGGCCCAGGCCCGGGCTCCTCGTTCGTTCTATAGGTATGTAAAACAGTTTCTGGGATGCCGAGCGCGCCAAGGAATACTGAATATATATATATATACACGTGCACATGCAAATATGTGTATGTGTATATGTATATGTGCGGAGGAAGGATTTCAGTTTGGGTCATCGATCCTGCGATCCCGGGTCCCATTGTTCACAGTTAACACACCGATGAACTTTTACATCTCTCCTAAAATATGGTTTCGCATACTTCCAAATTAATACTCGTACTTCCAAACATTCATTTTACAAGCTTCTTCCTCGATTAATTTCAGTTAGTCCATAATTTATAAATTATTGATCATCTTCGTTTGTAAGATATTTTTCTAATTTTTTTGTAGATAAATCGACTTATCGGGTACCTCTTATAGTTTTATATATATATTTATCTTTTGTAAAAGTTGTATTACAAATATATGCATCTTATAGTCTTTCTCTAAAATAAAATTACTTACTTTTTCAATAATTATCTGATAAATAAGTAAGAAATATTACTTTCAGCAACTTCTTTACACGCCAATATAAGAATATTTAGTCAGAAACAATAGGGCGGATATATTCGCCCCAATGGTTTAATATAATCTTATGTATATCAGCAATGTGAAGAATCATATTATATTTAACTTTCACGTTTAAAACTGCTGCTAAGTTTTGAACTGATGAAAAAATTGTTGAATATTCAGATATTATAAAATATGTTTAAAAAATGGGGCGGATATATTTGTCTCAATGGTTTAATATAATCCTTTGTATATCAGCAATGTGAAGAATCATATTATATTTTACTTCCACGTTTAAAACCGGAGCTTCAGATATTATAAAATATTACATATTTATTTTTATTGTTTTACTAATTACACAAATATTGTAGCAAATATGATTTTGATCACGAATACGGTTTAAATAATACTTTACATTTTACATAACAAATATAATAAAATAAAACTCATTTATAAATTTTCTATAATGGTTTAATAATATTTTGTATTATTATTAGATAGATTATTTTGTGTAATTAAGTTTGAGCATTACCATATATTGAGTTTGCAAGAAAGTAATCAATTTTGTTTTGTAGAATAAAATATTTTTTTGATACAAAGAAATAAATTTCATAATTTAAAATTTGAACATGTTTGTTAGACAATATATTATATTTGAGTTTTATTTTATTTACGAATACCATACACACATTACCGCTCGTTACAAAATACAAGTTTATGCCCTTCATTATATTATTTGTACTTATTTGGTGTAAGTTAAACTTAAAACTAATAAATAATTATTAGTATTGTTAAGAATTAGTAATTTTAATTATCATAGAAATTTTAACAATTTGTTATTATACATATTTTTCTACAAATTGCTAAGTTTTCCAATTCTTATAAGTTAAATAATTGTGCTTACATAATAATATAATAATAACATAATAGCGATAATCAAATAAAAGGAAAAATTTAATTAAATATATATGATTTAAATCGGAAATAATGATTATATTAGAAATAAATTAGATGTAGAAGTAGTCTTAAAAGTATCTATTTCATGCAAAATAAAAAAAATAAACAATCATCAGAAAAGGATTACTTTGCCCAAAATAGATCAATAAATATTATAAAACAAATAAATTTAAATAATGAATTAACTATTATTTTCAATATATTTTTATTGAGAAATTTGTAATTAAAATTATTATAATATTGTTGAATTGTAGAATAAGCATATAGTTTTTGTCTGTTAAAATTAATATTTTTATATAAATGATGCATGTGCCATTATAAATTCAAATTGGGTTTTATGTTGGGTCTGAGGGCGGCTTAAGAGAGTTAGAACCTTTGCGACGGACACATAATGCCTATTGATTTTCGTCTGCGTGAAGTAATCGCGTTTGGGGCGGCGGCTTGCGAGTGGGGTGGGTTGAAAACCGGGAAAGGTGGGCGCCCGCACGTGGGTAAGGAGCGCGCGTGGTGGGGCGGCGGAGGTAGGTAGGGCATTTTTGAAGAGCGCCCCTCACCCGACGCCGCCGCCGGTGCTGCCTGCCTGCTGCCCCGAGATAAGATAAGTTTAAGGGTTGCCGGAGAAAATCTATTGACGCGGAAAGACCCGCCTCGCGTATCCTAGGTAACGGGGGTGGCGGCCAATGGGAAATAAGTGTGTTCGCGTCTTACTTACTAAGGGGATGACTTTTTGACGAGCGCCGTGTTCTTAACGGAGGCCTAACCATAGGGACGAGTTTCGCGTGAGATAGTGTTCGCTGGATAGGGGGATGATTTTTATTTTGTCAGAAAGCAGAGGGGCAAACCTCTTTCTAGCCGAAGGGTGACTTAGGAGGAGGTGGTTACCCACTCCACAAATATAAAACATATAGTCGGGGGTAGGTAAAAAAAAAGGGGTTTGGGGCGGTTCCACCTCGCACCACCCTAAATCCAGTGGCGTTGCATTTTTTAAAAAATAATAATGCATCGACGATATTAATAAACTCTGAACATCATAAATATTGATTACGCCCGACGGAGGGATGATGATGATGATGCATATGGCGCGGTTACGAAATAGAAGGCGGCTGGATTAGCGTAACGTTTTCTCAGCTTTACTCATTTCGTTGGGGGGTTGGTGAGGCGAAGGGGGCGCTGCGAAGAACATCGTGCACACTTTGTGTATGCGGACCAAACAGAGAGAACTTGAAGGATATGAAATGTTATATGCAAAGGATGAGGAAGTTCGAAATTAATTTCATTATGAAGTTTAGTAATTTAATCTGTCATGTGCCAAGAGTTGGGCCAAGAAAAGTGCCTAATTACGGGCGGAGCGGAGTTATCTGCCTCTGAACATCTCCACATACACACGTACAGCACCCACATACAAGAACACATGCACACTGACAGATCCATCAGATCAGATGCAAGGATTACTACTTTGATAATATACTTATACCCATTTGTCATTTGCATAAAGGCTTGTCAAATACAGATGAAAAAAAATAATACTTCTACATTAAGTTTATAGAAGCTCTATTTTTGGTTACATGTAGTAAAGAAATTTTAGTACAGAATTAGAGGTAAAACGGAAGAAAATTATTTTTTTAATTTAATTTAATTTACCGTCATTAAGTTCATATTACATATAACTTTCGAGGATTTAGATGTGTCTATAAATATTGCAGATGGTTCTTGTGATTTAAATTATTTATTAAATTTTTTTATTTTTTTTTTTATTTATAGATATATACAAATATTTACAATTTCAATGTTTTTAAAATTTTATTATTATAATTAGCCCTCCTCATCTTCAGTTCTCCAGGCAGTCCTTGTAACTGGTAATTGTGAGAGAGGTGTCTCTTGTCTCTTCAATCTGAAGCTTTTTCTTTGGGCCTAACAAAAATAAAATTTCAAAGACGTTAACTGAACGGAAGACTATAATAATATTGATTCAAAGTAACGCAACAAAAACAATATATTTGTTCTCGCTTCACCTTATATAAGCGTTTCTTAGATATTCACTATGTAGCATTAAAAAAAAGTTACCTTTATAAACATAAGATGAATAGAAATAAAGTTAGAAGTACGGAGTTGATTTTTGAATGTAGTAAATATAAAACCTTTAATTAATTATTAAATATAGATTCAGATTAATAAAAGTAAAGTTAAGAACAGTTTACAAATATAATTATTTATATGTATATTTTTATTTAAATTTACTTTTTTATTTGGAAGGTTTGCAACATTCTTAATATTAAACTCGTATTTATAGAATACATTCTGAAAGAAATTATAATTTAATATATAAAATTATTTACAAAATAATTGTTTAACCACATTGTATAACCACACTTCTTATACAATTGATTTAAAATATCTTTAAAGTTATTTCTAATTAGGATGAATAAATAAATTCAAGTAAATTGACTTACTAAATTAACATCTTAACAGTAACCAACGTAAAGAATTTACAATACATTCATTTTCAAAATAATGATTTAAATAAACAATTTTTATAGATTTTCAAACGAAAGCTCCTCATTACCAAAAAGCTCATTATAGTAACTTTTATTTATTTCTTACTTATTGGATAGTTTATCGATGTTGGGGTTTTGTAAAAATCATATAATAATATAAAAGTGAACATTTTAGTTACAGACTATTAATATTATTGTTTCAAATAAATTAGAAACTATTTAAAAAGTCAAGTTTTTGATCTTCATACATGAGAATATAAAATTAATAATAAAGTAATTTTAATAATAAATATTTAGTAAATTGTCAACGGAAATCTTAAAAATATATTTAGTAAAATATATAAAATATTTTTTTTGGAACCGAAAGACGTATAGACAATAAGTTTTTAAACTGATTTACTAATAATATTACTGTTTTAAGAATTATTCCAACATTTTTGAATTGGAGTCTTGTATCGGAAAAAATCTACTACTTGTTTTTTTTTATATTCTTCCTGCAATGTTATATAAGTTATAATCGATACTTCTATATTAAAAGGAATATATAACTAGTAACTAATCTGCTTATAATATATACACGTTAACTAAAACTGAAAAATATAAAGACAAATAATGATTTTTTAGATCAAAAGGATGTTAATAAAAATTAATCAACATGCAATAAACTTTTAATATATATTGTAATTACCGTACATGTTTACAAATATATATTGATAAGTTTTTTATTTAAATTAGTTTCCTGCAATTAAAGAAGCTAAACAATTTTTTGTCTAATTTTACTTAAAAAAATCATAACTAAACTTTATGAATCTTAATGAATTTATCCATTAAAAGTGTTAAATTTAAAAAGTATTATTATTAATATATTTTAATTAGATTAATATGAAATAATAATTGAATAATAAGAGATATTTGATGTAAAATAATAATAATATTATAAAATTTACACAAAATATCTATTAGTTTTTTAAATTAAAAATAGTTTAAATTGAATATAAAAACTATAGTTAATATAATAATGTATATATTTGTTTATTTTATTTTACAACTAATTTAAATGATTATTTGTTGATTTCTAAATTAAGTCTACACACTATTTATAACGTGTGGTGTTACATAAAAAACTAAGTGATACATAGGCAACCCAACTTACCGTTAACTATTCTGCAGCTGTAAAACTGTAGAAACCATTTTGAAATGTTATGTATTTTCTTATAATTACTCTAAAACTATTAATTGTGAATAACTAAAACTATTACTATGAACTTGTGAAATTTTTAGAAAAAAATATTTATAACATGTGTAATAAATATTAATTTTATTTAATAAAAAATATGGGAAAAAATTACGGAAAAATAAAAAATAAACAAATCAATATCAAAATAAATTATAAAAAAAAATGTACATAAATAATTAAATAATTTAACCACAGGCCAAACAACATTGATTTGTCTGTCAAAATTAATTGATTTGTATGGAAATCATCATTTTACAATAATTATAACAAACAATAGTTTTCATAATTAATGCAACCAAAAATTATTAAAAAAATATCAGAATTTTATTAGAAAAAAAAAACTAATAATAATAATTATCTTAATTATTAAATTAAATATCATGTTTTGTTTAATAATATTATTAAATTTAATTTATTATGTAAATTAAATTAATTAAAAATATTCTCTTTTTGATTATTTGAAAAAAATATGAAAATTAAAAAAAAATATTATGACGGTAAGTTTTTTTATGAGATGTTTTGTGAGGGGTAGTCTTGTATTTGATGAAAAAAATTAGTCATCGCACAAACCGCTTTTTCTCTGGTCTGAAGCGGGTAAGGTAGCGCCCTTCAATGGTCGAACAAAATATGCAAATATTTTTCAACCCCTTTTACAACCCTTGCATCTAAGCACTTCTTACCTATAGAGGGCGCTATAAAAATACATCACATTTTTATTTTACTACACAACAGACACAAAAATAAAAAAACTTATTAAATTAATTACATATTACAATTATGTATTTACATTTTTGTATTAAAATTTCAAAATAATTATATATATTTTAAATATAATAATAAATAATCTTTTCAGTTTCTCAACATAAATTATGAAAGTTTCTTTGAAAACAATTTTATTTTTGTTGGGAATTTACGTATTGCGACGATGTTTCATTATGCAATCATTAATTGTTCGCGTTCTCCTTTCACAATAATTATTTGTCTGATCTCTTTCTTCTGACTCACAATAAGTTTCTAAAAAAAATCAACTAAATGTAAGAAAAAAACATTTGTGTAAGAACATCAAAAATTACTTTCTTTAAGTTTTAAAAGCATATTTTTGAAATTTATCTTATCATAAAATAATTAGTTATTATAATTTATAAGTTAAATTATCATCAAAAAATGTGTAAACATTTTTACGGGAATCACAGTAAAGTATAAATCATTTCTACTAAAATAATCCGAAATGTTCGTTCAAATTGTAGAACTACATGTAGTAGATTTACAAAAATAAAAATATTTTTTTTTTACTAAAGTTAAGCAAGGTCACTTAGGGATCGGTTTGGGATGAATGAATTTTTATGGGACAAAATAGTAGCAATTAGGTAGTTGATATTTAAGTTATGTAAGTTTGGTTGAGTCTTAATAAATAAATATATATATTGATTTTTTATTCTTCAGATACATTAAAGAAACTCCGATTACATCATAATGTCTCCAATTAAAATCTATTTTCTCTTTAATTTTAGTAAATCTTTACAAACAGGAATTACTACCCTCTAATCCATATTTTATCGTTTATAAGTGGCTTAATTCAAAGGAAAGTGGCATAAAGCGAATCGTCAACGAATCTCTCTGAATGTAAGACTAATTCGCACTGATTACGATTTTTCGGAGACGACCGACCTGTACGTAATTAAATTTCATCCCTCGCAAGCGGAAAACGAGTGGAACCGCATAATTGCAGCGCTATTCCGCAAATAACAATGTCCGACACAAAGGGTTCGAATTAAATATTGAAATTTCATTTTCAATGCAGACCCGCAACAATGACTGCATTTAATTGTTTCGACGCAAAACAATAATAATAATAATAGTAATGACAATTATCGACTCGGAACGTTCGAAAATGATTTCGCCGAATCGGAATTCTCTGGAATTTCTATGTTGTTATAGCAATTATTACGATCGTTCCTAGAAAATCGTTGCTTAACTATTTCTCCATACTTAATTAATTGTTTTAATTGAAAATACATTATTTAGTTCGAAAATATTTAATTAATGCGTAATTATTTTGTAGTAATAAAAATTAGTTATATTTATTTATATATACATACCGTATTATGTAATTAAAATTACATAACAATTTGTAACTACAAACCTTAATCCAATTTTGTACATAGAATTCGACAAGATTCAAATATTTTTTGTATTGTAGTTATATATAAAAATAATAAGTATTGCTGTTGCTTCGCATAGTGCGGCTTTTATCAAGGCGTATTCGTTATAGACCGGTTCGAAAATGTATGCACAAAGTAACCTTTAATTCGGTTCAAAGAAAATAAATTCAATAACACTATTTTTGGGTTATAAATTATTGTTCTATTTTTGGTCTTGTTTATTTTTAAAGTCCTTGATTAGTCTGGTTTCAAACAACCAATAACCTGTAGTGTGTATAATTATCAATTCTTAAAAAAGTGTAAATTGTAACAGAATTTATTACTATAAATCTTTTCTCAAAATCAAAAGCGGGATGCAAAAAACTAAAGTAATATTATTTCTGTTATTGTGATTTTTTAAATATTAACAATATTTTACATTAAATATGATAAATTACGTATTATTAATAACCCTTACTTATTATAAACTTTCATTGTATTTTGAATATCTGTTGTAATAAATACTATTATTTTAATATTAAATATAGACAAAAAAGCTATGACCTAATTATTACTAAATGAATCGAAAATATTACATAATTAAATGAAATAAATAATTGCGTTAATTAAGTTTCATTACATACTGATTCCCGGAAATTAATCAAATAAATAGACCGTTGCAATGATTTCTATACTTTCTTTATTACATAATTTTCTCTCTGTAATTATATAAAGCTAAAATGAATTTTTGATCCAATTTTTGTTTTAATTTAGTAAGAAATTAATAATATTTTAACGAGTTTACCATAATTTTAACTAATTACATATAATTTCGAATAATATTAATGGGTCATATTAAAATTATAAAATAATAAATACGTATTAATAATTTTAATCATTAAGAACTACTGGTTTACTGAATTTAAATTTTTCTTCCATAATATTTTTATATTACATTATATTTTTCTTCCATTTAAGGTAAATTTACTGTTTATGTAATGCATTTATAAGATCAAATTTATTTAAGAAGATAATACCTTGCGGCTTCAATTAAACCGAATTAAATATAGGTTTAAGGTTTAAGATTTAAAAAACAAACAAAATTTGAATTATACAAAATGAAAATACAGTCTAAAAAATCACTACACAAAAATATTTTTTATATATGAATTTTTGTATTTTTCTGCGATTTAAAAGTACTAGATTAGTCCTGTTTCAAACAGTCCGGAATCTTTGCAATGTACTATATGGCTTTCAAACTAATTATAGTTTCTTTTTTTATTTTTTAGTAAACAATACTTGTTAAAAATTCTTCTACATTTTATTTATTTAATTATAATATTTATTTGTCTATTAAGATCCAAAAACTATAACTTCTTTTAATTATATAAATGATAAATTTACATAAAGTTTTTAATAGACTTATTTTTTAATAAATAGTACAAAAACGATTGACCGTAATATGCGAGGTATTTATGTATGATTTTCAAACCAATTATAGTTGATTTTTGAACTTTTTGATATATTTATTAGTAAACAATACTTATTGTAATGTCTTTTACATTTTATTTATTTATTTATTTACAAGATTCATTGGTTTATTTTGTCAAAAGACTATGATTTTCTTTAATTAAATAAATGGTAAATTGCATGAAGTTTTTATGACATAAATAGTACACAGAAATCTTTTTTTTATGTAACTTGACTGTTTACCCTTCAGGTTATAAAATCCTCGATTAGTCCTGTTAGTCCGGGATATTGAAATCGCTGGTGGAAATAATAAATGCTTACAGCGAAAAGAACTAACGGATATTCACCATAGTTCTTTCCGCTTTAATTATTTATTATTAATATCCAGTATAAACTATATGTATTTATTTTGTAATCAATAATATTATAGCGTATTTACATAATCATTATAATATAAAAATTAATTAACTGTACAAAAGGATATTAACCATAGATCTTTTTAATTGGGAGATTTTTCTTTAATAAATTAATATAAACATTCAATGTTTCATAAGTTTTATGCTTCAAACTTTACAAAAAAAAATATTTACAAATGTGCAGAAAAGTTGTAAAAACTGGTATGCTTATTATTAATGTAAATATAACTCAGTTTCTTATATAAGTAGTTTAATATATAATATTATTTATGAGTATTTATTTAAGTTTAATAAAATTATTGAAAGATTACATTATAAAAAATATCAGCAAAATTGAAAACGAAAACATTATACTTTTTATGTATAAGAATATAAGCATCATTCTTTATTTATTTGCAAATGTTTACTTCCTCAAACTTAGGTAAACCTACTTAATATTGCTGTTTATTTATTTTTATTTATTACAAAACTTAGTAATAATTATTAATTTAATTATTATTTTGTCAGTTAAAAAGTTTTTTTTGTCAATAACCTTTTGTAGCAATTATACTTTTTTGTTTCTCTATTATTATATAAATATGCTTTCATTGAATGACTTTTACAATAAATGTAATTATTATTGTTAATTTGTTTGTAATTACAATAAATAAAGTATACATGAAGTTATAGACTTTGTATAAGTAACGTTTGCCGATTTATAAAAAATGCAAATTACGTAATGACGATAGGCTGTTATAGATTGAGTAGGGGTGCTTTTTTTGTGTTGGTTGGGGTTCGGGGTTCTGATGCGTGGCCGTTTTAAATGGCGTTTGCGTAGGATTTTTTCTCCATCGCTCGCGCCAAGGGCGGCCGTCCTCTCATCCTCCCGCCACCTCCTCCCCATCCTCCACTCGCCTGCCTTCGCTTTTTTTCCTCACCCTTCGTTCGTTCGCCCGTTCCATGGAAAGTTTTAATTGGAAAAAGTTAATTTAAAATACTTTCAGGAACGGTAGGGGTTGATTGGGTATTTTAGAAAGAAGAGAGAAAGAGAGAGACAGGAGAAAAAAGAAACAAACCTTACACCCTCTTATAAATCCAAACCAAATATCCAAAATAAATAATTTTATTGATTTTTTTTGTGTATTTATTTCATAATAAAAATATTTTGTATAGATCATTGCAATATTCATTTAAATTATTGTTCATGTAGTTCCATTAAAAATGTAGCACATATAAAATTAGAAATATAATTCTATTAAAGATACAAAAAAAATTATATTTTCAATGCATTAATTATTATGTAAATAATTTCAAATCTTATTAGAAATATAAATTCAATATAATAATTATATAAATAATAATAATTAATGCATCAAATAACTATAATTTTCTACTATAAACTTTTATTAATTTCTGACGTTATATAAACTATTATTTTCATATTAATAAATCTATTTTGTTGTCCAGAATTAAGAAACTGTAATTTTTTCCAATGGATATGGGATACATAAATCTAGAATTAACTTTAGAATTACAGAATTTGGAGACGGAAAAAATGTTGCAATATTTGTAAATTTTGAACAATTTTGGTTTTGGATGGTTGTGTAATAGATATCGTTATAGATTATTTGTGAAAGCGCTCAAACATGGATAGGTTTCTTAGGACCTCATTACAACATTGGGAAATAAACCATAATCAAGGTTTGTGCAAAAAATGGATTTATAGATGGAAGTTTGACATTGAATGGATATTTCAGTTCAACGAAAGGTCAGGTATCTGGGGATTTGGATTTTATTGTGGATTTGATGAGATTGGGCTGAACTTTCAGTTTGCAACAACAATCAACTGCCACGTCTCTCAAAATTGTAGGATATTAGGTTTAGTCCCAAATCAGAGATGAAAAATGAAAACGAAAAACGATTGAGTTTTGAATGAAGATATTTTACGAAGAGTAAAAGTAACATAAGAAAAAGAAAAGGATATTTTTTTAATTAGTACAAAATAGAATATTTTTTTAATTATTTCTAATTAAAATCGGATTGTACATCAATTGACTACGTTGAAAGTAGAGACTGAAACCTGCGTGGGTAAAGTAATATTAAAGGGCCCGAACAAAGAATCACCAGTGCAAACAAAAATAAATCAATTTTCTTCGAAGCTTCGCCTTTTACGACAAATTAAATTCTTAAAATGGCAAAGAAAATTTTATAAGAGATCTTTCTTTTCATATAAAAGCAGACATTCTGTGATACTTAAATTCCAATATCATAATTTTTAATATTATTCTTATTTTTTCTTCTTAATAAAACTTAATATTATTAAAAACATATTACTTAATTATTTAATCAATTTTATTTGCCCACATTTGGGTCAAATAGCACAAGTCTCCGCCAAAATAAAAAATAGTTAATTCACATTTATTTTGTAATTATTTATATAATTTAAAACTTGTTGTAATTGATATAAAATAATTTATATTTTTAATTAGATAAAATAATACACTTTCATTCAGTCAAATTTGTATCATTTTCTAGTTGATATTTATCTAATTTAAAACTGCTTATATCACCAATCCCTATAATAAATTAGTTATTTTACTAATGTATTATTTTTATGTTTAATTATCATATAATATTATTTGTTTATCAATGTGCGGAAATACTACAAAAGTAGATTCACTAAAAACAGTGTAACTTTTGAACTAAAAGTCAGATTGTCTTGAAATTTTGTTGGGCATTCTATGAAGGTTGGTACTTCCTAAAAAACATATGGATTTGTCAATAGAGGCGCCATCTATATGTCATCCTACAAACTTATTGAGTCTGGTGATAATTAAATTTCTTGTAGAATTAACATTATTTAAAATGTTATACTAAAAATTAATAAATAAATAAAAATATATTTATTTAATCTCAATAATAAAATAATATAATAAGTTAAATTATTATAAAAGGCTATATATAAACTATAGTTCTTTTCCCTCTACCAAAATGCATTTTAAAAATAAAAGTTTATTTTTTGTAATTGTAAAATTATTTCGGTATTATATTGATTCTCGCTAAACAAGTAAAGGATATGAAATTTTTTAAATATGTTATTATTTATATTATATTATAAAAATTACATAAGAAAAAGTTAAGTAAAATAAATTGATTGTTACAACAATTAAGTAACGCAAAAATATGAATTGAAAAACAATTACATTTAGAAGCAGAAATATTTTCTTTTCTATTTGCAATTTATAATAATGTCAATTTAGAAAAACAATTTCGTTAATTGGTGGATTGTGATATCAAAATCAGTGTCCAATAAATGTTAAGCTTCAAATTATGAGGAAGGACGAGACGTATAATCTAATAAATAATGTACATTAAAAAGGGAACAGTAAATTATATATAAAGAAGATAAGGTTCGCCCTCGGGTTCCATCTTTTTTCCCGTTCCGGTTGGGGTCTCGTTTTTCTTCTCCCCTTTTTTTTCCATCCTCTCTGAAAAGGCGATTTGTAGGGAATGCCCTGGCAAACGGAGATAAAACGACACGCAAAAATTATTTCCCTCCTTTCTCCCATTTCTTTTTCAAAGCATCTCCCGCTCGACGTTAAGGATCCCGAAAAGCTCCACCATCCTTCTTTCTCTCTCGTCCTTCCTTTTCGTTTCTTTCTTTCTACTGCTGCGTTTTTTCAGTTGGATTCCCCGCTCTTCCCACCAACCTCGTCCTGCCCCTCATCAGCGCCGCACACAGACAAGAAAATCATTTATCAACTCCCTAATTGTCTCTCTTTCTGCGTCTTTTCCAACTCTCCAAACGGAGAGCGATTTTTTCCATCCCTCGCAAACCTTCTCCTCCTCTTCCACCCCTGCACAACGCTTCCAAACCACCAACATCCTCCGTCTGCCGAGCGGAGAGAAAACTCCTCGAGGCGACCGCAAAAAGATTGTAATTTATATATCCTTCCTTCCTCTTTCCCTCCATAACCCCAGTCATCTAATACTTTTATTTTTCACTTCCAACTTCTTTCTTCCCTTGCTATTTTCCACTTTGTTTTTCTCCTTTTTTCCTTGCTGTTCTCCTCTGCTCCGTTCAAGTGGTTTAATTTTAAACCAAGTAATTCCATTAAAAAACTTCCTAATTAACGAATGCCTCCGAGGACTCACCAGGACCCTTATTAATAAAAATCGGACGCCGAGACTGAACTAAATAGGTCAGCATTGAATCGAATAATCTAACATTAAATTTATATTTAATTCATATTTTTTTTAAAATTAAATCAATATTACCTATCATATACTCATTAAATTTTTTTTAATAATTTTAAATATAATTTATTAGTAAATATTAAATTATTAATAAATAATATATTATAGATTATGAATTTTAGATACAAATTGATTAAACATAGGAAATTCATAGCAATAAAATTACTTTGAAAAGTTATGTAATAAAATATTTTCAAGTAAAACTATATTAAGTCCATAATACGAATATGTAATAAATATTGTTTGATCGACAAAAATTGTGCATAATTTTTCTACATCTCAGAAATTAATTTTAAAATGATAAAAAAAATAAATAATGTAAATTTGCTTGAATCATGAATAATATTTATTACAAACAACCATAAAATATATATATATATATATTTATAGGAAGAAACTTGATTTTCAGTAAGTTATTTGTAAGTAAGAAATAAAATTACCAGTTTGAAAATATATAAAATATTATGGTAATCTTCAATTTATTATATATCATTAATTATTTATTTGCACAAATAATTAAATTACTTTAATGGAAAATTAGTTATATATTATTTAGATCTTCTTGTATTTGTTTTTAATTATTAAGTAATTAATAAATCCATTGATTTAATTATAAAGTGAAACAAAAAATAAGCAAATATAGATGGTCGGCAAACAGAGGCTCCAGAGCCGCATGCGGCGAAATTACAGTTGCCACCTCGTGTAAGCTAATTGTTGTTGATGATTCATTTCACTAAGAATCATTACGTGTGGCTCTCTTAAAATTGACTATTTATTTAGTTTTAGTTTTATAAAAAAAATAATTTAAAAAAATATATACAACATAATCTACACGCATTTCACAAAATCTATCTATTAACTATAATAAATTATGAAAATTAGATTATTAAACAGAAAAGTATGTCAATAATTAACATTTTATAATTATATAAGATATTTCTATATACATTTTTAATAAATATATGGATTATTAAATATATTAGGAATCCGTTACAAAATCAAGATATAAATAAAAGTATGCAAAAAGATGAAGAGTAGTTTCAGTTAATGATTGCATGAAATGCATTCGAAATTCTCTTATTCTGTTTCACAGTTGGTATTAAGGAGGCATAGATCGCTAAAATATTAACTGTGAAACTGGAACTCGCTTTGATTTATACGAAGGGGAGTTTATTGCATACTAATCAACGTGACTGGCTACAAATTTCAGCGAGCAAAAGCATATTGAACGTCCACCCCTTTCTTTCTTACTCATGCACTTTAAACTAAAAACAATAGTAATATTGAAAGCATTTTAAGTGTTTTCCAATATTAATTCATCCTAAACATTGTTTTTTTTATATTAGATTTTTTTTGATATTAGAAATTGAAGAAATTTCTGGTATGTTTCAAAAATGGAAATTTATATTTTGGAAATGCTAATAAAAATTATATT
Organism: Nicrophorus investigator; assembly: GCA_963457615.1. Classification (NCBI taxonomy): domain Eukaryota; kingdom Metazoa; phylum Arthropoda; class Insecta; order Coleoptera; family Silphidae; genus Nicrophorus; species Nicrophorus investigator. The sequence continues at coordinate 12,183,931 of OY735141.1, read as the reverse complement.
TTAAGTGTATCTGAATGAATGTAGATAATTAATTTAGAATTCTGTGTTTTCCAATTAATTCATACTAGGGATTCGCGCTCTTTGATCAATTTGCTTAACAGGATGCGTTCGTTAATTGCTGCTGCGTTTTTGATATTATACATTGGGGAGAGTCTCTTTCTCTCTCTATCTGCTTTGGTTTGCACAATTAAAAGGGCTAAAAGTTCAATCATGCAGAAATTTTGGAAAATCATGACTGCTTTTTAAATAATGAAGGAAGACTACTAAACAATCATAAAATCATATTTGATATTAAGATTATATTTAAATTGTTACAAATTTATATCGAACAAGGAAATGTGTTAGGATAAATCCTTATACGTTCATCACACCAAGATCATCTAGACTTAATTACAAAAATGAAGAATTAAGGTGAATGAATTGATATCAGTGCATGTCATCTTCAGATTGAGAAAGGAGTCCTGTTCACCAGTGATAATCAACGGAAAAATAATACCGTCGGCTATCAAAGTTATATAACTTCGTATAGAAAATTGATCTTGAAAGACCACATTCCCTAGCAAAAAGAGAAAAACTCAAAATTAAGTACAATTGTGGGGAAGCAGCAAGTCTAAGATTAACGTTTTCACCAGAATCTCCAAATGGAAAAAGTGGAGAAATCTATTACAAAAAAACACTATACCAAAATAGGATTGTCCAGCAGTGACAGTCGACTAACAAAATTAAATAACTTTGTATATATCTGTATAGAAAATTGACCTTGAAAGACCACATTCTATAGCAAAAAGAGAAAATCTCGAAATTAAGATCAGGAAACAATAATATGTGTTTTCGGATTACAATTGTGGAAAAGCAGCAAATCTAAGATTACATGACAAAATATGCTAAAAAAATATCCACTGTATTATTAACAATATGTTGATAATTTGTGCAATTTAAATTAACCAAAAGTTATCAGAAAAACGATCCAATCGATAATAGAAAAATATAATGAGTAAACATATTTACTTTATTCAAATTAATTATAATAAAAACTTAAAATTGCATTTTAAGCTTAAATATAGTAAAAACCTATTCATTAACAATATTTTTACATTTATAAAGTGCATTTATTTTCGCAAATATTTTATATTTCAAATTGCACATAATTTAATAATAAAATTTTTGAGAAGTTAAATATGGAATTTTTTTATAAATCTGTTGGAAAAGTCAGTATTTTATACTTAAAAGACAATAAACATTTAAACTTTTTAGTCTACTTCATGGAATATTTATGAAAATCAGCATGAAAAATTCTTCAACAATTTCATATTTTACATTTTACAATACTGTTATTTCATAAAATGACTTAGGAATGTATAAGTTAATGAAATCTTCAGCGAAAAATTAAAAGAAAATCACTCCAAGCTCATCATTTATATATTGTTGAAAATAATTGGAAATCACCCCCTTGTCATAAAAACGAACGGTAAAAAACCAGCGTAAAAAAATCTCCAAATCTCATAATCTAAAGTTTATAATGTATAAAATTATTAGAAAGTGTGAAATGGGTATATATTGTATATTTTCTTCTAGTTATTCCATATAATCAAGAAATAATTCATTATTTCTATTTGATAATTGAATTCTAATTTGTTGTGGAATCGAAATATAATATTTAATTAAAAAGTAGGTATTGTATAGTAATGTAACAGAAACATATTTGGAGAATGTCTTGATTTGTTGCGAAAAAAGAAACTGATTATAAGAAAAACAGAAAATCTGAATGGGTTAGAAAAGTTTTGTGTTGTTGTTGCATTAAGTTTACTTTTGACTTTTCGCTGAAGCGTTGACACAGTTCGGGAAAGTCGTCGCGACGCCGCCTCCACCGCTGCCGTCGTCGTCGCCGCAACATTCGCCTCGCGAAACGCGCCTTACTTCCGGTTGCATGTGAGTGTGGAAGGACGCAATTAAAAGTGTGCCATTGTTCGTTCCCTTTTTGCGTTCTTAAATTAAACAGGAACAATGGGGAGGACCCGGCACGTAAATAACAGATATCTAAGCTCGCGGCTTTCGGCGAAGAGCGAAGCAGCAGAAGTAGAACCAAAAAGAAGAAACAATACAAAAATGCGAACGTGTTTGTGTGAAGAGGGGGAGAGAAGTCGCGGGGGCGGCGTAAACAGTAGAAATGTTGAGGGTGTCTGAAAAATAAAGAAAGAAAAGGAGATAGAGAGACAGAGATGCGAAAATGAAAGAAAAAGCTCGCTTCTTCTTAAACATTAAACTTTTACGAGATGCGGAACGAAACAAAAGAAAGTGACACTTGGACAAAAGGTAGTTAAGGCTGTGTTTTGTTCGGTCCCGGGGGCGGCAGCGGCGTCGGCGGTTGAAAAAGAGTAAGAAAGAAGAGAGAAGCGAAGCCGTCCGTCCTTCCTTTGTAGAGAGAAGGACGCTCGAGACACTCTCCTTTTTCCCCCCTTCGCGCGCAAAGAAATAAATGAATGCCGTGGATGAGAGGAGCGAAAGAGTAAAGGAGAAAGAGAGGGAGCGTTAAAAAGATATCACAAAAACACTATTTACATTCAAACCGGGGGTTCCTCTGGAGGCAATAGCTTCAGCGCAATAACGAAGCCCCCCGCCGACTGGCGAAGAGGTTGGGGGGTGGTCGACGGCGTTTGGGGGCACGCGGAAAGGATCGTCGGAGGCGAGGGGGGATGGCGAGCGCACACTTTTGTTTTCGCCGCCCCCAACGCAAATAAAATATACAATAGCATTGCATTATTGATGATATCCTCGCAAAAACACATTAAGTGGCGCGAGCCTTTACTTCTTCTTCTCCATCTTCCTTGACTTTCTTCCACGTCTTCCATCCATCCATCTATCCTGTAAAAGAAAACAAAACGAATCTCTCACTATTAATTATTACCAACTTTTTCCATTTATTTATTCATACCGGATAAACAAAATAAATGCAAATAATATTATATATTTAAGCAAAATTCAAGAAATACTAAATTAAAATTATATTTTTTTTATATATATTTATTAATTATTTTTGTTTGATTATTTGTAACTAAATTTTGGTTTGTATTATGTTCAAACTTAATAAATATTATAGAGTATGTTTGGCTTTACTTTATACTTGTAATAATAAAGAATTCAAAATAATTGCTCTTATAAAAAGTTGAAAATAGGAAATGTTCAGGAATCAAATTTTTACTGTAAGTTTAAACTATTTATTTAAAAAAAAATGGTTAAAATCGATAATATTCAGGAAAATTACATACTGGAATAGCCCGAACATTCTTTTATTTACAGCAATATCAGTCCGTATTCAAAAAACGTTAATTGGAAAATATAATTTCAAACTAAATTTGAATGAAGCAAAATAAAAATAAATTTAAAAAAATTTGTACAAATAATATTATTTTCTACATAAATGATAAATTTTATAAAGTTTCAAAGTTTCGAACAGTCCAAGATATTAGAGGAAAATATATATTGTTTATTTCAACTTCAATAAAAGCAATTCAAAAGTTTAGTACTTGTAACTAATATAAAAAATATACTTATTATAATATAAACTTTTTAAAAGATAAAATAGTTACTTCCTTTTTCAATAAAAGCATTTCAACCGTTTAGTACTTGTAACCAATATACCAAATATACTTATTATAATTATACTTTTTTTAAAAAAAATTAATTATTTCATAACTGAATAAAAGTATTTCAAAAGTTTAGTACATGTAACTAATATATAAAATATACTTATTATAATATAAACTTTATAAAATATAAATTGGTTATTTCATACCTCAATAAAAGCAATTAAAAAATATAATATACTTCCTATAATATAATCTTATTAAAATATAAATTTTAACAATAATCTACTAATACTTTATTACTATTAATTATGATTAAAATGTTTAATTATAATTGATTAACGCTAAACTATTATTATTTAAGTAATATAGCGAAGTAAAATGTTAATAATTTATTAATTATAATGAATGAATATTATTCTCTGATTATTTCATACCTTATCAAAAGCAATTCAAAAATATAATACAACCAATATAGAAAATGTACTTCCTATAATATAAACCTTTTAAAAGAAAAGTTGGTTAATTCATACCTTAATAAAAGTAATTCAAAAGTATTATAGTAAAATGTAATAAACATATAATAAATATATAAATCAACAAAAAATCAACTTAAGTTTTCTTAAGACAAAATTATGAAAATGATTAATAAAAAAGAGAAGAGTTAATATAATTATAATCTTTTACACAAATATATTTTCTTTAGTAATAAACAAATAATTTTGAACAATAAATTAACAACAGAAATTTTTATAATATGATGAAAAAAAATGTACAAAGTTTATATTATTATTTTATTAAAATGAATTGATTTAGTTCAGATTTAGTTAAAACATGTTGTATTACAAAATTATTGTCAAATTCAATAAATAAAAAATTATGAATAAATAGTAAAATTCTATTAATTTTTATTATACAATCCAAAATCGTTACTATTTTTTACATATTTGTTTCTTAAATATTTAATATTAGAATTTACTAAGTCTAAAAAATACATAGTTTCATATATTTTAATATAAATTAATGAAATTTTAATTATGTTTAGGTGAGAGAAAATGTTGAAATTGAATCATTTTTGGGAAGCGTGTGTTGGTTCATTATCCGTGAGCCGTTGTAGCGTACTAATCCACTGACAAACAAGTTTAAAAACTTTGGAAAACGTCGTGAAAATGTAAGCCACTTAAGCATATTTACATTTTAGAAGTTACATAAAAACACCGCAGAGACAACAAGCACATACCAACGAATAGCAAGCAACAGATTTATTCAATTCAAGTCTAGACATAAATAATCAATAATTTTCTAATATTTTATTACTATTAATTATTATTATTAAAATATTTAATTATAATTAATTAACTCTAAATAATGATTATATAAGGAAAATATCTACAATAATTTTTCAATATATATTTATTTTATTAATATATAAATCTCTTATAAATAATAATATTATATCTTAATATTTGATACTATCTATAGATTTATGTTTTTATAACTTGCTATAAGAATTTGGAGATTTTCAATTAAATATTACGATTTCAGATTTAGTCATTTTATACCAAAAAAATAATTATTATTTTAATTTTATATTAACTATATAAGAAATTAATCTGAAATTTTTGATCAATAATACAAACTGGATATGAAACGTGCTTTGATGCTAGGAAAAAGTATAACTTGTTTACCCTACGAGAAATCATACCACTTGAATTCTCCCTTTGTTCAAAATTTACTCCCAAAAGCACACTAATACAATACACGCATTATCAATTCAAATACCTTTTGTTCAGATTTATGACGTAGACGAGTTATAAATGTATAAACACCAGATGCACAAATTTTGAATTTTGATATTTTGTAGTCGAACCGCAGTTTTCAAACGAAAAAATCCAAAATTGAATACAATTTTCTTCAGTTAATAATATATATATGAGAAATATAATGTAATATTTGGAATTTGTCAAAAAAAAATCCAAAAATAAAAATTATTTCGGTTTCCACACTATTTTGTGCCTTAAAAAACAAATTGTTAATTAATACAATCGGTGTTCCAATAAATTTTATCGATGCATTAAAATATTGTAAAGAGTTATATAACTTTGATAAACTAAGTTGAAACACGTATTGTATGCATTTCTAAAACTAATAAATCAGAAACTAGAACGAGTACATCCTACAAGTTTATATAACAAACAAACTTTAATCATATAATATAGTTGCATTGACCACACGGATTATATTAAATTTCAATTGATTTTATTTTATATTCATGAATTTTTATGAATAATCAAATATTGTAGATATTTTTAAACAAAATAACAAATATTTTACTCTAGATACTCAATCTTTTTTCAGTTTGCGGTTTTGCGTTTGGAAAGAAAACAATGAAAAACTCGAAAGTTGGTAAATTCTTGGAATGTTGTCAGAATACACGATTGTTGACGCAAAAATTCGAGAATTGGAAATTCCAAGAAAATTGCCGAATTGTTTAATTGAATATATCGCGGCGCCGGGGCGCACTTTGGGATTTACTGTTATAAACTCAACAAAAAATTAATATAATAATTGTAATTTATTGGTCAGAATGATATAAAATAATAAAAAAGGTAAATAAAGAAATTTGAATAGGAAACAATTGGGTTACATGAATTTGGGAAGAATAGTATTATAATGGTAATTTTTTGTGGACGGCTTTTAGGATTGGAATCCAGCATTAAAAAAAGGAATTGGACTTCAAATGGATTTATATATCGAGGTTTCACAATTGATAGAGTTGATTTCGAAGACGGGATTTTTATTTTATTTTGGATTTGAATTATATGGAATAAAACTTAAGGTTTAGTTTTAAATCCAGAAGTACTTCTAGGTATATTATAAGGAGCGATGGGAATGTGGAATGATTTACTATATTTACTATAAAATGAGGAAACGAGCGGGAGAACTACCCTGAAGCGTGGAAAAGAAAGTGGAGAAATTATTGCGGAAGGATTTTCAAGGAGATTGCAAAATCATAAATTTTTTGAACAGTTTTTCAATTTAAAAAAATGGAATTTGTCAATATTTTTATTAAAATAAAACGGAGAACTAAGTAAGTAAATTATAAATAAAAAGTAAGTAAATTATAAATAAAAAATATTGAATTTTAGAGAAAATTAATAGCGATAATAATAATAAATAAATGTACAAACATTCATCCAGCTCGAAAAACCTTGATAATTGAAATTATCTTTTAAAAATTGGGGTACATATTTTATATATTTATATTTTCTTTAAAAATTGTTTCTTTAATTTATTTTACTGTAGAATGATTATTCTCCGGTTTTCATCTATGAAATATTCATGACATAAACTAATTAATTTTGTGATGATATTTTAATATTTCGCATATTTTAAATGAAACGATTTGTTTGCATTTAAAAAAAATAAATATTTAAATAATTCTTTTTTAATTGTTGATTATTACCCTAGAAATCTTAGAATTGAATAGAAACAAATATTTCGAGAAGAAACAAAAAAAAAATGGTGCATTAAATATAAACACAAAGTGGTTGAAGTGTGCGCTCTTTCTGTGTATTCCTTTATAAGTCTATCCCCCATCCCATGTTCCCAAGGGGTTTGTTGTAGAAGCGCGCATCCCGAGAGCAATTCAGAAAAGATGAAAAAGTTGCAATAAAACGTTTTGCCCCTGCCACCCATCCATCCATTTGTGCTACACTTATTTTCCCTCGATGGAAAAGACGGAGGAGGACGTTCGAAGCGATGGAAATTGTTTATTTATTTTGGACCGGATTTCGCGAGCGCTTTTCCAATTAGCGACGCGTTTCCTAATGAGAAAGTTGAAAATAAATTTTGTTATTGCATAACGACAATCGGACCAAGCAAGCAAGCAATGGGGCCAAATCAATCGCATAAAGTGTTTCTCGGACTTTTGTCAAGTGGAGGTCGGATCTCCACCTCCTCCTCCTCATCCTCGTCCTTCTTCTCATCCTATTTCGTCCTCCGACGCCACCTCGTCCTTCGGAAGCCGGCTCGAAATGAGGGAAAATGCGCGGAGTTCTCTCGCGGGTGAAACGAAGAAATGTCCGCGAGGGACGGGAGAGAGAAAGAAAGAGAGAGGGTGAAAAAAGCGTCGGAAGGACTGAGAGGAACGGAGAAGAAGAAGAAGAAAAAAACAGAGTAGAAACGAGAGGGAGAATGAGAGAGAAAGATGGGAGACGGTGAGCCGCCCAAGCCTGTACTGTGCAGAAAATAAGAAAAGCTTTTTAATATTCTCTCTCGATTTGCCCGGTCGGAAAATCAATAAAAACAAGGATCTCATTAATTTTTTGCCGGGGACGGCCTCCCCCGTCTCAGACCCCCGCAACAGCAGCCGCCGCCACGGCCTTCTGCATTTTTATTCGGCCGCCTTTCGATTAGCGTTCCCCCTTTGACGCGTCAACCAAAAAAGCGGAATGAAGAAAAAAAATCTGGATACACATTGATTTAAGGAAAACTCACAACTTTCGCTACTTCTTCATTTTTTTTTATTTTTCTTCAACTGATTAATATTGATTAGAAACCTTTAAGTAATCCAAATTTAAAAAATAATGTATCCTAAAAAATGTAGACTTAGTGGTATAATTAAAAAGTTAAATATTTGGTCCTTAGTACACCTTATACTTTGACCCAATAAACCGATCATCAGATTCATTTAAATTACAATAATTAAATACAAATTAAACTTTAAATGTAATAAATTATTTATTAATATACTTATTATATTATTATATATATTAATGTTGCGTCAACATGTCTTATATTGTTTGACATGCGCACTTCTATAGTTTATTACATAATTCAATGTTACAACTGTCATAGAATAGTTAATATATAAAATATTTGAATTGCTATTTTATCTGAAACTTGAAGAAACGGAACATTATTTTAATTTCTTCCATTAAATAATTAGCTTTATAATTTATTAAACGCAATGTATTGAAACAATACATCATTCATATTTTCTGATTACATTAACAAATGTGTACATTTACCACGTTTAGTATAAGATTATTATAATATACATTTTAGATGTAGTAATTAAAAACAACATGTTTGATTACTTTTTTTGTATTATATAAAGTAGTATATGAGTATATGAACTTTATGACGTCTGAAATTATGCCTAATAAAATAATCAATTATGAAATAGACCCGACCTACCGCAACCTAAAGTTGTAGACTCTTCCATATACCTTAATTTATTTAGAAAATGTGTAAACATTAATAGACAACAACAATAACTGGAAAGAAAGAGTGTATTGAAAATTACAATTACAAAATTGTAGGATTGTAAAATAATCCAAGATTTAAGAGACTGGACCTTCCACAATTCGACGTATTGTCTCTTTAATTTTTTATTCCTAATTTATTTAGAGAATGTGTACATTAACCATTTTTAAAAAATGTGTATATTTACCATTTTTACCAGGAAGTATAAGTCTACTGAAAAAAATATACATTTTAGTAATTATCTATAATTAATTATGTTTTAAATAATGATTATAGTAAAATAATCCAGGATTGAAGAGACAGGATCTTCCGCAATTCGACGTGTAGTCTCTTTAATTTAGAATTCCTTATTAATTTAGAGAATGTGTACATTTACTATTTTTAGTAAATGTAATTAGTAATATATAACATTTACTAGGAAGTATGAATCTACTAAAAAAATATACATTTTAGTAATTATCTATAATTAATTATGTTTTAAATAATAAATGTAATAAAATAATCCAGGATTGAAAAGACAGGACCTTCCACAATTCGAAGTGTAGTATCTTCAATTTCGTATTCCTAATTAATTTAGAGAATGTGTACATTAATCATTTCTAGAAAATGTGTAATATATAACATCAACTAGGAAGCTTGAATATACTAAAAAATATACATTTTTGTAATTATCTATAATTAATTATGTTTTAAATATTGTCTATAATAAAATAATTCAGGATTGAAAGGACAGGACCTTCCACAATTCGACGTATAGTATTTTTATTTTTGTATTCCTAGTTAATTTAGAGAATGTATACATTAACCATTTTTAGAAAATGTGTATATTGACCATTTTTAGTAAATGTAATTAGTAATATACAACATCAAATAAGAAGTATGAGTGTTCTGATAAAAATATATATTTTAGTAATTATTTATGTTTTAAATAAAGCCTATAATAAAATAATCCAGGATTGAAGAGACAGGACCTTCCGCAATTCGACGTATATTCTCTTTAATTTCGTATTCCTCGTTAATTTAGAAAATGTGTACATTAACCATTTTTTAATAATGTGTACATTTACCATTTTTACTAGGAAGTATGAGTGTACTGAAAAAAATATAAATTTTAGTAATTATCTATAATTAATTATGTTTTAAATAAAGCCTACAGAAAAATAAACCAAGATTGAAGAGACAGGACCTTCCGCAATTCGACGTATAATCTCTTTAATTTTGAATTCCTAATTTATTTATAAAATGTGTACATTAACCATTTTTAAAATATGTACCTTGTGATTAAATTAGAAATTAGGTATTAAGAGTGGACTGATAAATATTTCAATAATTATTACATAAAATCCTTTCATCTCTAATAAATAATAACAACATTTGTCAATCTGATCCAATTGTGTATTTTTTTTCGTTCAAATATTTCATAAACGTTATCTCCTTAATAAGCAAAGATAATGGGGTCCTAGCTTCTTCACATAAAGGGTGGAAAAGGGTCCTTTAAAATTAAAACGTTGCAATTAGTTCCTTAATGGTCGGGTGACACAAAGAAAGTCGTTTTTCAAAATTGTTTCTTCTCGAACGAGCGCGCTTTCTTTTCAAAGCAGCAGCAGCAGCAGAAGCATCCGCCCACCTCCCCGAACACCCCCCAATGTTTCTTCGCCGCCGCCGCCGCCATCCATAAAAGGAGACTCTCCCCAAAAACACCGTCGACAAAAACGGAGATAGATAAATTATCTTTTAAATACGCGACTGATAGCGGCTTTAATTCGCAAAGTTAAAGATAAATTATTATATTTTCGCAGTCTTCTTGCCCTTCCTCTTCCTTCCCACAACAAAAACACGATAGCTCGACGGGAAATACAATATAAAATACAACGTGGGACATTAAAAACGCGAACAATGCAGAGGGGAAAAATGGGAAGTTTTAATTTAAAGAAATAAATAAAAAAAATATATATGAAGAAAAGTGGAAAACGGGACATGGAAAACGGGAGGATAGGAAATATCCAAGGAGACGGTCGAAGGTGGGGCGATGGGAATGGGGGGACTTTTATTGGAGAAGTTCAATTAAATTTTATGGAACGGAAAAATGGAAAATGCTTTTAAAAGTTTTTACCGCGCCGCGCTCTGTGTGCGGAAAGGACGAGAAAAACACTTCGGAAACTCCCACCCGGAAACTATATCGAGCGCACTTTCATTTCCCCTTTCAATTTTTTTTCTAACTTTTCCAACCATTATCCATTATATAAATATCAAAATTTTATAACCTTTATATAAATTCATCGAAAAAAACTTATTTTTTCACAATAACAAAATCTAGAATTAATATAACTACAATAATTATCTATTTTTTAAATTTTAAAATTATGAATTTCGTTAAAACAATTAATAATTTTATTATTAAAAAAATACAATGTTGGTTGTTTTAACAAATAAATTCCGACATAATTATAACAATTCATGCATAATATTAATTTAATTATATTTATCTCTTTTAACTCTTTTTTTCAATTTAATAAATCTATATGTCAAAATTATGTACCAAAAACATTAATTATAATAAAAAATTAAATTATTAATGGTTTTGTTAACTTCTTCCAATTATTTTATTATTAATTTTATTACAATTATTAAGTTTTATTGAAAATAAACCAATTAATCATTGAAAATATTCAATAACTATAAACATTTATTTCATTAAATTTTATATTTTTAGATTGATTGAAAATAAAAATGTATTAAACTGTAGTTATAATAACTATTAATACAAACAATAAAAATTTATGTAATTGCATGTAGAAATCTATAGAATTAGTATAAGTTAAATACAGCTACGACTCTATTAACGTTACCGCAGTTAACGAAGTTTCAATAATTGGAGAAAATATAATATCCAAGAAATTATAAACTATCCATATAAACTATAATAATTAGTAGGTTTCTAAAATATCTATAAAAAAATTGTTAAAATCTTATTTAATACAGAAAGTAATGATCTACGATAATAAAAAATAGAAGACAAATAAAATTAAGACAAAATTTAAATTTAAAAAGGTGCTTAAATGAGACTGGATTTTTTTTTTGATAAAAATTATTCCGCTGACCTTTTTAGACTTAGTCACGCTATGAAAATGTATTAAATAGATAGAAAACCTTTTGAGCTCAACGTATGGTTAACTCGGGTGCCGTCATTTTTCATATGTGATGAGCTGGGGTTGATTTCTAACTATGGATTTAAACAATCCAAGTTCATCGAACTCTTTTGTCTAATACAGTGATCGGCAACATTTGGCTCGTTTTATGTAACTATGTTGGATTGAAACTTAAAAATGGCTCTTTGCTCCGGAAGGGTTGCCGTTCCCTAGTCTAAGTAGTCCTCAGATAGTATCTCAACACACCATACCTATATGTTATGAAATTTAAAGTTTAATTAAAAATCTCGTTCTTTGTTTTTCTGTTCTGCAAGATCTTGTTGTTTATCGGGCTGCGTTTTGTGTTTGTCCTGATTAAAACCAAAGCCTTTTAATTCTTTCGCCGTTCCTAGCAATTTCTTTGGTCGAGAAATGTTTCTCGAGCCGTTCGGAGATGAGAGCTGCTTTTTCCGCGTCTTCGGTTCTCTTATTTCCTTAATAAAGAATCATTTCAAAGCCCCGGCATTTTAAAAGATTTTCTTTGATGCTCTCAGATATTTATATTTCTCTGCAACCGGAGAGAGAACGCAGCGCGGACGGGGGCCTTCGAGAGCTCGGAGGAGTGGAAACACGACTATACATTCCCACTTATATTAAAAACGTCTTTTCCTCTTTCCAAAAAGGAAGAAAAGATATTTACAATAAAGAAGTCTTCTTGCTTACTAGCGAAATATAGTACTGTCTAAAAAATAATATAAATTTGATAAACAAATATACAGCAATAACTCGCAGAGTCCGGATTCACTATAGTAAGGTTTACACATTTCTAAACAAAGTAAGTTTTCTTTTCCTCCATATATTTTCGTTTAGAACGGTTTATTTATGTAAGTATTTAATTCCTCAAATAATCCGGTTTCAAACAGTCCGGGATATTGGTGGAAGTATTAAACAAAAAATTGTGACTTAAAAAAGTTTTTATAAAATGATATTTTTGTTAGATAAACATTAGAAGATAATGATAATTGGTTAGAAAATGGGTATTGTATTATTTTGGAAAATTATTGCTACGGCCCTTTAAAATTCAGAAATTGAGAAAATGACAAATTAGCATAGATGCGAGGGGAACAGTGAATAAAAAGGGGAAAATATAGTACAACAGTTAGAAATTATCATTTAAATAGGGACTGTTTCGTCCATTTTATCGATTATGCAATTTCAGTTGCGTCTCGCTCAATCTCCCTTCTTCGCCATCAGAAGACTAGTTGTTTGATCTGTTTCTCTTTTTCGCTCTGATGTTTTTTTCTATTTATTTTTCATACTTATTCCATCCGCTTCTCGCAATTATTCTTTTCTGGAGGATCGGAGGGGTCTGCATCCTCCCTCTTCCTCTTCGTTTTCCGTTGGCGTTCTGGCAGCATCGCAGAATCGCTGGAGCATAACGAGTTCCAATTATATACAAAATTAAAATTCATCTCATTGAAAAAGCGAACGAAACGAACCCCGTTCGCCCGAGTTTCTATTAAAAGTTTTTAAAGAGAATTTCAGGCCCGCCAGTGCCGCGGAGGAGGAAGAGAAGGAGGAGATGATGATGATGATGAAGAAGAAAAAGAGAGGATGACGAGGATGAGGAGTAAGAAGCTGTTGAAGAAGGAAGTGGAAAGGCTCTATCCTCTTCTGCTGTGACTGCGACGATGATGGGACAACGCGGGGAATGCAGAAGGGCTTCATTAAAAACTTAAATTAAAACAAGTGGACACGATAGAGCTGCCGCAATTTACACGTTTAAGATGTCATTCTTCCTTGCCATCTTTTCATTTTCCTTATTTGCCAACCATCCTTTTATGCATTATTAATTGGTACACCAACATTCATTACAAACATTATGTAACACAGCAGTCATAATATAGTCTGCAATTATTAAGAAGTTTCACATATAAATAATGTTTATATTGAGTTGCCATGGAAACCGTTGACACTGAAATTTAACTGACATCTACAATTGCACACCGAACTACCATATTTCAATGGAAGTTGGTACGCCTGAAAAGAACACTTGACATCCTATATTATTTACCAAGTACAATTTAATTGACAAATACTAAATAATATACAAATTATTATTTAGAAAAATTAAAAAAATCATTATTAATTATTATTTACATTTATTGCAGCAACTAATTATTTAAATAATTACATAAAAAAACTCAAAAACATATTTTTATAATTTATACAATTTGAAGGTAATAAAATAATATCTCTAATATATTTGTGTGTTTACTATTGGTATTAAGTTAATGACTTCGATTTATTGCATGAAATAAGTCTACAGCAAATCAGTATTTTGTAAAGTTTTTTTTAATAATGGATTTAAACTTTAAACAGGGATCGGCAACATGCGGCTCTTTTTAACTGTTCTATGTTAGACAGCAAGTATAGATTATATATGCGTGTCCCTAATTTTTGGAATTTAAAGGATTGCCGATCTTTAGTCCAATTATTTCAAATATGAGTATTGTCATTGCATTTAAATATTATATAAACAAGTTCTTCTTTAAAAAGTAACCCGTTTCTTAGGTTGTTGAAAGAAAACTTATGAACAACAACAAAGAAAAAAATGATAAAACTAAAAATGGAAATGTGTCAAACATGTTAAACAAAAAATAAAAGAACGTGGACCAGCTAGAAGATTGATGGGTTCGTTAATTGCGGCTTAAAGGCGTCGTAATAGTTTCGTAAACGTTTCGATGTAAGTTGATCCGTCCATTGAGGCCGACGTCTCGGAAACCCCTTGAAAAATCAGTGCTAATTTCAATCCGCCACCCCTCCTCCGTTTCTGCTGCAAAGTTCGCATTCTCCTCTTTACAACAACGGGGGGCGGGTGTCGCAAGTTCTCTCTCTTTCTCACTCACTCTTACTACGCCACTCGTCGACCCACCCTCCCTTCCTGCACCGAAAATATCTCTCATTTTTCATCCCTCTGTGCTTCTGACAGTGGCCCCTAATAAGAAAAATAGGCGTCGGTGGCGTGGCGTCTCCCACTCCCTCTAGGGGGAGGTCACCCTACAACAAAGAAAAAAAAAAAAATTATACATCGTGACAGAAATAACAACCAAAAAATAATATATATGAATGGAAATATATGCATAGTAACATATGTTACATCCAATAATTTGTGTATAAATTTACATGTAATATTAAAAATAATATTAATTATAGGAAAGAGTAGTACAATAAAATGTTGTACATTTCTTTTATAACAATTATATAAATATAAATAAAAATGACATGAACAACCTAAATCATTTTGTAATTGCTCACAAATCACATACAGCTGCAACAACATTCATTTCAGAATACGCATTATTTCGGGACATTTTCAACAAGCATTCAATAAATGTTAATATAAAATCACGTAATACATTATCATTTTAGAAAATAATCGTAATGATTGATACTGCATAAAATTTAAATAAAATTTTATACACAGAAATATCTCGCATAATCCGGCTTCAATCAGTCCGAATTCATGGAATTTAATAAAATAAAAATAAATTCTAAAATATTGTGGCCAAAAATTTGTATAAAATATTAATTATAAAAAAAATATTACAGAAAGTTATTGATTAATTAAAATTATTAAAATACTAATTTTACTGTATAAAATTTTTTTTTTTTTTTTAGTTAAAGTATTCAAAAATTTGAATTGATATTATAATATGACTGTATACAGTATTCGACTGTATTCGATTTACGAATTATACGCCTTTGACGCAATAACTTGCTAAATCAGGAACATATTCTATAAAAAAAAATATTACGGCATTTGGACAACTCCATTTCTAATTTTTTGATGTTATTTTTCTTTTGTAGTAGAAGTTCCGGCTATATTTTGTCGGATGATTGTTGTTTGTTGGTCTTAAATTGAAATATTTTTAGATGAGGCTTGAATTATAGACTTTGATATCAGAGAAAACGTTAATGCAGGTATGATTGCACTGAGCGTGACAGCAAAAGGGCGATCGACTTAGGCACTTCTCGAATTAAAAGTAAATTCTAAAATATTCTACAAATACGCCTTTTCCCAAATTATGGCTAACAAATTTGTTTAAATAAAAATAAAATTTTAAAAATTGTAATAAAATGTAATTTAATTCTTATAATTTAGAAAAGCTAATGCGTATTAATTTTTTAATATCAATTTTATATAACTTTAAAAAAAAAATTATTTTGTGCAAAATCTCGAATAGTCAGTTCCACGAATATACCTGTTTGAAACCAAACAAATCAAAGAACTAAATACAAAAAAACCTCCCATAATTCGAATAATAAATATACCGGAAAGTTTGAAACCGTACAAAGATATTAATTATCAATCATAATTAATTATTCGTTTTATTAAAAATACCCAAATTAAACGAATTTCCTTCAAAATGAAATTGTTTTGTGCAAAATCTCGAATAGTCAGTTCCACCAATATACCTGTTTGAAACTGGACAAATTGAAGAACTAAATACAACAATACCTAACATAATGCGAATAATAACTATATTGGAAAGTTTGAAACCGGACAAATCGAGGAACTTCATACAAACAAAAATAAACCTTAAAAAGGAGATTTGACTAAATGAAAAAATAGCGTTTAATTTTTAGTTTTTTTATATTAAAATTTAGTTCTGTTCTATATAATCGGGACTAATGAAACCCGAAAATATCGCATAATACCCTCAATATGCGAGATTTAGTTGTATTTATTGATTTCACCAATAAATTGAAATTAATTTTATTTTTCTGAATTAAAATTCAGGTTTGAAATTATTTAAATTAGAATGATATTAATTGCAGTAAATTATTCAACTTTTAATTTACAAAAATTTTAATTTTATTATGTATTTCTTCACAATTTATTTAGTGAACTATTTATTTAGTTTGTAATGTAATCTTTTATATTTTTACTTTAAAATAGAAATATTAAGATTAATATTTTCTTAAGAAATAATGGTGCAATTAACAAAAACTTATTTTTTAATTTTAGAAAAACTTTTAGCAAAAAAAAATTTAATTTAAATTACTATACAAGATAATATAGTTTTTTTTTTAAATTAACTAATTGCGTAATGCAATTAAATTATAAGAAGAAGCATAGTGACGTGGGTGCTCTTGTATGTGTAGTTCGGGTAATAAATCGTTAATTGCCTTAGTTATTAACCTTTGCGATAATTAACATTTCAATGGCAATTAAACTTTGATTGTCTGCGTTGTCCAGAAATAGTCTGTCCAAATACACATTTACTACATATACACATACAAACACAAAAACATACGTGTACACGTCAGCGTTGTTTAGTATTTTCGTAATCGGCGGAAAACTCATTAAACGGCGAGATTTAACAGCAAAGGAAACGCTTTTAATTAAATTCATTTGGAAGATATTCAAATTGAACAATATCCATTTTTTATTAATTATTTCGATAACGAAATTACTTTAGAATAATCATGTTTAAACAGAAAATGATGAAATTATCAATTTTTTCTTTTGATTATTGAAGGAAAAAAAATACATTTAATTAGTTAAAAGTAGATTTAAAATTATATAGTTTTTTTACACTAAATTCAATGTAATTAAACTTAATAATTTAAAAAAATAGATGAGGAAAGTTATCTATATTATTTAGTAATTCAAATATAATTAAAATTAATATAGTTATAATTTAATATTATTGTATATACATAACTGTTATAACTGTTGTAATCAATATAATTATTATTAATCGAAAAAGTTAATTTTCCTTATTTTTATTACTTTTTTAGTAATTATAATTAAAATAAATTTTATAAATACAAACGAATACATATTTCATTATATTAAAAAATCATAATGATTATTATCATTAAATATTTATTTATAAATAAATAAACGCAAAATAAAAATAATAAATAAAATAGTGCAAATTATTCAATAACAAAAATTGTTTACAATTCCATTAAATAAATGCAAATAATAATTTATTATATAATTGATGATGACCAGAAAATTGAGCAAGAAAATTACAAAAATGTCCATGTGCGTATGTATGTCTGTTTTATTTTTATGTGCTCAATATTCTTCGAAATATGATTTTATACGATTTAAAAATATATTTAATTTATATTTCTAATTATAACAATTATTTATTTTTTTGAAATTGATGTAAATAATAATTATTTATAATTATCAATTATTACAATTTCGTTCTAGCATAAATACATTGTTGTATGCATAAAGTTCTTCGATTTGTTCGTTTTTTTTGTACTTAGTTCCTCGTTTTGTCAGTTTCGAACATTGGTGGAAGTGACTATTCGAGATATTACTGAAAACAACAATTTTTTTGTAAATACATCCTATTTGGTAATACCTCCAATAGTCAGTTTCACCAATATACCGGACTGTTTGAAATCGGACTAATCGCGGAATTAAATACTGAAAAACATTGCATAAAACGAAAAAAAAGATATAAATTAATTTTATTTTGTCCAACGAAATTTTAGTTTGTTTGTAAATTTTCAAACCGGATTCGGAACTGATAGAATTCGCCTTCTTGCTGTACTTATTAACCATTTATAAAACTTTTTATTTTTTTGTATTATTATGTGATTTATATGATATTGATGAAATTAACTTAGTTATAGTTTAACCAAACTTGTACTTATGCAATTTATTAATTAATTTTACTTTATTAATAAAGTTAAAAATTATACAGCATGTTAGACCTAATTATAACAAATATAGTTAATTTAAAATTGATGTAAAACTTACTTATTTTTATGTAATTATCAATTAAAAACAATGATTACAACTTCGTTCTAGTAAAAATACATTTTTTAAACGAATTATTTGAAAATGAAATTGTGTGATATACATCGTATGCAGGACTATTTTAAATCGGACTAATCGAGACACTAAATACCAAAAAAACCTCGCATAAAGCGAAAAACGAACAAAATTAATTTGATTTCATCCAATTAAATTTTAGATTATTTTTAAATTTTTAAACCTTTCGGATTTTTTTTTTGTATTCTTATGGGATCTTTTTGATATTGATGAAATTAATTTGGTTATAGTTTAGTCACAATTAAACTTATGCAGTTTATTAATTAATTTTATTTTATTAGTCTAAAGTTAAAAAAATATATAATTATACAGCATGTTAATAATTATAACAAATATAGTTAATTTAAAATGGATGTAAAACTTACTTATTTTTATGTAATTATCAATTAAAATTAATGATTACAACTTCGTTCGAGTCAAAATACATTTTTTAAACGAATTATTTGAAAATGAAATTGTGTTATATACAACGTATGCAGGTTTATTTGAAATCGAACTAATCGTGAAAGTAAATACCAAAAAAACCTGGCTAAAAACCATCAAAATTAATTTTAGTTCGTTTCTAAATTTTTAAACCGCTTTCGGAAAATGTTTTGTATTCTTATGGGATCTATATGATATTCATGAAATTAATTTGGTTATACTTTCATAATTACATAATTTGGTTATACAATTCATAATTATAATAAATATATTTAATTTAAAATTGATTTAAAACTTACTTATTTCTATTTAATTATCAAGTATAATCAATGATAACAACTTAGTTTCACTAAAACTACATTTATCAAACGAATTTGTTGAAAAGGAAAATGTGTTATATACATTACATAATATATACTAATATACACTGGAACTAAATACTGAAAAGCCTGGCATAATACGAAAAAAAGATTGAAATAAATTTTATTTTGTATAATAATATTTTAGTTTGTATTAAAATTTTTAAACTGTATTTGGTACAGTTTTTGTATTCTTATGGGATCTATATTTTAGTCACATTTGAACTTTTGGAATTTATTAATTAATTTTAGTTTATAAATTTACAAAATGTAATATTGGTAATTGTTGTATAAAAGTAATGTTAATTTGAAATGGAATAATTTGGATATAGAAAGTAATTACTTATATGCAAAGCAAGACGATGTATTTGTGTTGTTAGAATGCAAAAGGGAGGTTGAGAAATAAAATACCTTAGTTAGTGAAATAAAACGGGAAGAACAAGACGAAAGAGAGAGGAAAAATAAAAAGAGTCTCGGATGGTATCCTAAGTAATTCCGCGAGGGACGCAGCGCATAAATTGCAAGCAATTTAAAAGACAGCATGCTTTATCGCCCATAAAATTGCAATCGGAATAGTTCTAAAAGAAAATTTTCTTTGCGTCAACGATCCCAAACCCCCGTTTTCAGCCGGTGGGAGGCGAAGAGAGAGAGGATGGTTGTAGGGAAATGAAAATTTCATTAAAGCTAATTAAAGGAAAGAAGCGAAATGAATAGAGAGAAAAAAAGAGGTGTAAGAATGAAAAAATGTTTGCAGAGAAGAAAAGGTAAAATAAGGGTTGCGTTCTACCCCGTCGTGGCATGTAACGGTCGTCCCGTTGACAATAACCACCGGCTAATTACGGCGATTCCCGTGCGGTCTTTGGGCCAGAATTATGCGGAGAAAGGAGAGCGCAGCCAGTGGTCATCTGCATAAAATGTAAATGCAACCCCTAATTTAAAATCGCCGGAAGGGTGATGGAGAGAGCAAGCAAGGGAGCGAGAGAAAGAAGATGTAGTCGGGAGAGGCCGGAGGGAAAAAAATTAAAATAAGAGTATAAATAAGGAGCGTCGGCGGAAGAGGGAGGGTGAAGGAGGGTTGTGGAGGAAAGACCGAAGCAGGAGAGAAGGGGATGGTAAAAAGAGAACAACGCGACGTCCGGATGGAAACGAGGGCGAAATAAATGAAAATGGCTAATTTACATTCGAGCGCTCCGGCGTTTTTCTGGATGGCTCGAAGAGAAAGAAAACCTTCTTCTTCTTCTTCTCTCCCTTTTGCACCACCGCCGACCCTCCTTCACCCGCGAGAAAACCCTCCCACTGAGTCCGTTTTATCCTACCCATCCCAAGATTATATACTTTTAATCATTTCGGAAGGGTGACGCGACGTCTCCGTCGTTTCCATCCTCCACCATCATCATCATCATCGAAGATGTACCTGCTTCGCAAAAACCAGTTTTACCCCATCGCATATTTTACACTGCTCGCAATTTTTTTTTTTGTATGTATTTCGCGCTTCTCGCGCAGAAGCCAGTGGCAGTGGATTGATGGTAGAAATCAGATTGCTGGGTGGCATTTTAAGTAGGGATCTCGGAGGACGGAAATCCCTTCTTTTCAAATGCCCGAAGGGTGGAGAAGAGACAACTTTTTCCCGATGCAGGAACGAACAAACTCCCTTCGCCCACTCGCGTTTTCTAATCTAATTACGGATAAAAATCTTTCGCGTAAACCCTTCCAGCGGCACAAACGAAATTGTACATTTCGATCCGCTTTAGATTACCACCCACCATTATCACACCATCAAACACATTCACGCTGACATTACTCATTCCGCTCAACAGATTACTTATTGAACGAATTTGTGCAAACTTTTTATCAATCCCCACGACACAAAACACAAACAATAATTCAATTTTCCCATAAAATATTTATTATTGAACATTTATCTCATCTTTCGCAACAAAAATACTATTTATATAAATTTACTATACATCTCTGTATATTCTCCTCAATATTATTATTATACAATTTGTTAGATTATATAAAATTTATAGCTTATATAAAAAAACTATATACTATCAAAATATTTTTTATAAATAGTTAAAAAAAAATTACATTCTAATACTAATAATAATCTGAGTTTATTGGTCAGAATTACATAAGTGAACAATACAAAAACTCAAATATAATCAATATAATAATAAAAAAATAAATTTATTAAATTAACGACCTAGATCTTTCAGCGAGTATTAATTATTTTGTACATAACAACAAATATTATATAATAATTCTATAATACATGAAATGTAACATATTATATTTTTACAAAACAATTTCATCATCAATTTACCGAAAAAGTTTAATATAATAACATTTATTTATTTAATAATTTATAACTGAATGTAATTCTACAATTTTAAATCCGTTTAAATATTTAAGAATTCTTTAGATATAACAAAAACCTAATATCTATATTAATATTTGAAATACTGATTTTTTTTTTGATAATCAGATAATTAGCAGAAAAATAAATTTCAATTAATATTATATAATACGAGCATTATAATAGTCATGATAACATTAAAAATTCTGATCAACGGTTTATATATTGATTTAATTTATATTCATTTTCTGGTGTGGTTAACTAAAGTAAATTTACTAAATTAAATAATTATTATTGTATTACGTTTTTTTTTTATGTATAACATATATTTTTATTTACAATCTATCGCACAAAAAACATTAAGTAAATTTACTGGCGGTACAATTATTACAGTATCCCTCTGTATTATGAAACATATTATGATTTTTATGTTACACTTTTTAAGACTGTATGTTTGAGTTTCATTTACTAATAAATTTTCATCTAATTTATTGGGGTATGATTTTAATTTTTTGATATCTTTCACTAAATTTTAACTGTTTCCATTTATAAGTGTAAAAATCTATTGAGGATATACCAAGGTCCGTCGGTAATTATACGTTTTTTTTATGGAATTTGCTGTAGTATTTTGATGTTACAACTATATTCCATATGACCATAATAGTTTAAGAATTGATTTATAGATTAATAGTTTGCTGTGTTAGCACTAATTCTACCAAAAATTCAGATACATCAGCTAACTTAAAACTAGCAAATTTTTGAAATAAACTATAGTACATAAATTAATTAAAAAATCTATTAATACTATTCACGTGATTGATTAATTGATTGTGTATACTATTTGTTTGTATTCAATATTGCCGTTGCAACAGCATAAAATGCAGCGAGTTCACATTGGATTCAGTTGAATGACCTTGAAAATATTGCGAAATCAATAATATTTCATGCACTTTTAACTTGTTATACTTTTAACATTTAAACCTAAAATATAAAAATAGTCAACTTTATTTCGTTTTTATCTAGTTCCTCGATTAATCAGATTTCTACCAGTCCAATTTATTGTCGGAACCGATTATCAGTTATTAACAGTTATTTAAGTAGAGTAAAGATTTATTTATTTAAGAATACTTAGTAATAAAAATAAATTAAAATAAATTTCTGTTATTATTTTATAAATATGTAATAAATCTTGAGCGGAAAAACTGCAGTCAATTGCCGTGTCCGTCAATATATGCAATAATTTATAATTATTATTTTTATTTTACATTTTTTTGATTTAATTGCACTGTTGGAAAATATATTAAAGAATGTTTAATAAGAGCTAAGTAGAAAGGATCGATACGAAACATAATATCCGATGATGGGGAAGGTCGCGGCTTTAACACTTTAATTATTAGTACTATCTTGTTTCATTTAATTATATACTTCACAAAACATTTAAATCTTTTGAAAATGGGTTTGATTTATTAATTTGCATTATATAATATAGTAATTAATGAAAACAAAATACGAAAATAAAATATAAATAAACTTTTCATATTGAATTATCAATTTATTTATTTTAATTGTGTTTTTTCTAATAAATGAATTTTTTATAATGAAATCGTTTAAAAAATATATGAAAACATAATTTAATTATTTTTTCTAAACATTTGTTTATTTAAATTATAAATTGAAATTTGTGATAAATATAAATTACATATCAAACATTACATGAAAAACACACTATATGTAACAAGTAGAAGTTACTTTCCAAGTAAAACGTTGACTATTAAAGCTTGTTTTGTAAATACTTATGGTTGTGTAATTTTTTTTAAGATGTATCAATTCTTATGATTTTAAACAAAAATTATATTATTTAATTATCTAAAATAATTTTAAATTAAATTAAAAAGTATATAAATATTTGAATTACAAAGAAAAACGTCATTCCAACCAAGTAATAACGTTATTCTATATAATAAATTATCAAAATGAAGCTTAGACAAAAATGTTACTGATAGAAAACTACAATTAAAAATGAAATTATATACGTTTTCTGCATTAAAATATAATTAATGAAATATATAG
Source organism: Nicrophorus investigator (assembly GCA_963457615.1). Classification (NCBI taxonomy): domain Eukaryota; kingdom Metazoa; phylum Arthropoda; class Insecta; order Coleoptera; family Silphidae; genus Nicrophorus; species Nicrophorus investigator. The sequence continues at coordinate 12,159,869 of OY735141.1, read as the reverse complement.
AATAAATTAGTATTTATTATTAATTAAAAATTTATCAAAAACAATAAAATCACATCAATAGCAAAACAATTAAATTATTAATTAAAATAGTGCATGATACACTTATTTTCTTATATAATATCTTCGCTAAATTCCTGTTTAAATTAAAATATTAAACTTATTTTTTATTACATGAATGATTCGCGTTTTATTAATGTTTTTTTATTTTTTACAACAAATAATTGAGAAATTGATCATATATAAAAATGCCAGCAAAAATCAATGATTAAGTAAATATTTATATAATATATTAATTTTATAATTATTTATTTTTTCCGTGTCTCATTTTGGAAAGTGTTTTGTTATTAACTAAACATTTGTAAACTTAATTTATTTTATTCATTGATTTCTGTAAATAATTTTAATAAAACCAAATACATTATTCTTAGATTTAAAGACTGGAAAAATTGGAAAAACATATTTCTTATATAAAAATAATTCAATAAAAAAATAGTATTGGAAAGTATTGTAAACAAGTGTAACTTTTATATTGTAAAATATAATTAAAATTATCAGCTAATAATTATTAACGATATTTCAAAATTTTTGTCTACTTATTTTAAGTTAATAACAAACAAAAAATGTAATTTTCATAGGTATTTCAAGTGATGGTGAATGTACATAAAATTGAAGGAAAATTTAAAGAAAAGCTGCAATTTAAAAGGGAGATTTCGGAATAAAGAAGCATAAATGAAGGCAATGGCCAATAATAAAGAACTAAGATGGCCGCCACGAAGGCGAAGCAATCAACTCTTTCCGATGTAAATTCGATGCGGCCCCCTCCCGCTGCACCCCGCCATCCCCCGCGCCCACCGAACGAGGCTCCCACCCCTCTGCTGCCACTCGCTTTTTCCTCTTCTTCGTCCGTCGAGCGCGCGAACCGTCCGACAACCCCCCATTTTATAGAGAAACCCTCTTTTATTCTTTCACCCTACTTTTGCTCCGCGCCAGGCAGATCTCAACCGAACGTGCCGTCGCGACGCCCGCTCTCCTCTAACCCGCACGAATCGACGAAGACAGACACAGTTGTCGGCGTCGATCAGGGTGGCGGAGAAGGAGGACTCCCTTCATCCCTTGCACAACACCACCACCTCCCCCGCCCCTCGCGAGCTCCACTCTTCGTCCCTTTATCGTCGCCGATATGCCACGGCAGAATTTTCGCTTTCTTCTCAACCCGAGAAAGCCTTATCTCTCTATCTATCGCCGCTTCTATCGATTTCTTTGTTTGAATTTTAAAATCGTTCCCTAACCCTTCTTCTTTTCCACCACTTTACAGAATCACCCTCGCATTTGTACAGTCGAATCATTATTATTTTTTTCTTTCACTCAACGTAGCTGAATAAAAAAAAGCATTGCATCAAAATCCATTATTTCACAAAATTAAATTTAAAAAAAACGAAATTAAAAATTGAAAAATAATGAAATAATCATATACAACATTTAAAAAATATAGAAATTGGTAATTTATTAAGCGTATAATAAAATAGATTTGTTATACGAATTAATATGAACAAACTTTATATTTGTTAAGTGTAAATACTGCAATAATTATTATTATTAGCAAACTGAAATTTAATTTTTCAATTAGAAAATGTTTCATAAAGCTTGAAAATAAATAATAATATTGATGAATACTTTATTTCCTTTATATTTATAAATATTAAACTATTTTTCAAAGTATATTTTATTTTAACATGTTTACAACTTCAAACATTGTTAAATATCCAAAGGTAAGTATTCTTAATAATAATATTACTAAACTAAATAAAACAACAAAAATTGAAACAATAAATTGACTATTTCAGGAAATTATGCAAGTTTTGAAGCAATACAAAAATAAATAATAGATTTTAGTCAGTATTGGTCAACAGCTATGACCAAAGTGAATTTAAAACAATTTTTATCTCGATTTTAAGAAATGTTCTCCCATAATTCATTTTTTTCTAAGAAGAAGCAATTAGTAAATAAAATATAATTTTAATAGTAATATAATTTAAAATACTGCGGTCAACGATTTTTTTTATTAAATACTAATGAAGAAATACTTAGATCGTTGAGATTAAGGCCGATAATAAATAACGATTTATATTTTTGTTGTCATGAATTAAATTGTAAATTTGTATTTATTTTAGTTTACTTTTTGTGAATTAAATCAAGATTATATGTAAATTTATATAGTGATATAAAAATGATTTTTTTGTCATAATATATAAAATAATCTAGTTGAGATTAGTAAAAATAAAATTTATTTAATTAAAATATTGACTACAAGTGTTACAAAAAATAAACATTTTCTAATATTCTGTTGAGCATCGGATGATGAAAATAATTATATTTGTGTTAAATACGAGTGAAAATTATATTTTATTTTTGAACACTTTTCGATTTTGTATTCATAATTTAAATAAAATTACAATCAAAACAATTCGTAATAAATCATTTATTTTTTTATTATATTTTTTCAAAAATTTGTAAACTTTTTTAAAATATATCCAATTATTATTAGATATTTTTTAAGATTTTACTAGTAATAATAACCTAATAAAATATTAAGTAATAATACGAATATAAAATGAAGAATTTATTAGAAACACGATATGATAACAAACGGTTTCATTTTCAATAGAATCAAGTTTCTTTCAATTATACGCGTTATAAAACTTTTAAAACGCTTTATGTACATTACAAATACAGTAATTACAGCTTCAATCAGTGCGGATTAAATGTAGTATGATTTGAAATGTTGAAAACAAACTAAATTTTAATTATCAAAATAAATATATTTTTTTAATAACGAATTTATCATATATTTTTCTACACAGTCCGACATTCGCACTATGCGAGGTATTGCTTATAAATTATTACAAGTTTACATTTAAAAATTAATTAAATTTAAATTATTTCAAAATAATAAATAAGCCAAATAACATCATGTATATTCAGTAGTTTATTGAAAATCGAGAAAGTAATTAATTTAAATTAGAAATCCTTGAATACTGGAACAATTAATTTCACTGTTATTAACTTAATATTGTTTTGTTGTTGTTTATTTTAAAGTGGAATTAAATTAAAACTAAGGACGTTTAAGTATTTAATTAAAAACCTAAATAAATAAATAATAGCTTCATCTACATAAATAGATTTTGTGATTAGTATATTAAAATATTTTTAATATCCGATTTAATTTAAATATTTATTGTTAATATTATAAAAAACTAAATGTTATTTTACTCTGTAACTATTAGCAATTATGATTTGTAATTATATTGACAATTGTCATAAAGTTATTGAAGTTATACAGTCTGGAATAATTAACATTAGAAAATGAATGTATTTTCGTTAAAGTAATTGAAATTGAATTAAAAACACAAATCAACATTGTTTTTTTGAATAATTTAGTCCTAGCAAGTCACACATTTTATTTCTAAGTACAGCAATATCTCGCATAGTCCGGTTGAAAAAAAAGATAAGTTTTATCTTTATTTTACTTAATTAAAAATTGGTTTTTAAACTTTTAAATCAGTCATTAGTGAATTCAGACGGTATTGCCGTAATAGTATTGTGTACAGTATTTTCAAATAATTAATTATTTAATTAAACTTACTGATATTTTATTTAATCAGGCAGAAAAACCTATGATCAAAAGCCAAACTTGAATTTTATTTTTTATTATTATTGTATTTTTTTATAATTTTTTATTGTAATTAATATGAATCATTTATTATTTAATTCTGAATAATAATATTATAAATTGTTTTTACTGCTATTTTTATTAAAACTATTCAATATTACACAATATTTTTCAATAAATTCTAAGAGCTATTAACTATAATACTAGTTTTGAATTGCAAATATATATATAAACAAAAAAATTAAACTATTACTAAATAATTCTAAATAATGCTAAAAATTAAATTACATTAAAAATTCATGTAAACAAATTTAATTAAATACAAGTAAATAGTTGATGTAAAAAGTAAAATATCGATTTAATTATTTATTTTAAATAATAATTAAATTGCAAATAATATGCGATCATTTATTAATATGCATTAGTTTATAATTAAATCAATGCAAAAAAAGTAAATAAAATCTCTGTTGATTAAAATGATTACTTACCAAGAAATTGTAGCTTATGAAGGAAATTTTGTTGGAAGAGAACCCCGGAAGCGTTGCGTACGGGTCGTGAGCGTGAAAGCAATTAAGGTGAAGGGTCAACGTCGACGTGATAGTACCGTTCGTTATAGGTGCGTGTAGCTGTAGTAGTAGTGGTGTAGAGTAGGTCAGTTATCGTAACCCTTATTCATGCAGCGTAACGCACGGCATCGAAGGGTCACCGAAAGTGGTCAGGTCAGTATGCAAATGAGCATCCTCAGCAACGGTGACCATTCCGTTCCACATGCACACATCTGCCCTTTTTTTTTTGGTCCGCGCCACTCAATAAAGGATCTCGCTATGCGTGAAAAATGACCCCTTAAGCAGGAAGGACCTCGACCAAAATTGAAAGGATTCAATCACGGAAGTTTCTTTATGCGTCCGGCCCATTCTTCTTTTCGCTGCAAGAAAATTTCTTACAATTGTTCACCAACTGTGTAACTCGTGTACTCTCTATACGCGCATTCACATATCATAATCATAATCGAATTGGTAAACTCTTATAACATTCTTTAAAATTACTGAACACTGTTTTACAAGTAAGTTTTAAATAATTTTAATCAGCAATATAATCATGAAGTTTCTTATTCCCAATTAATTGGTATAATTGTGTAACAAATTATAATATTTATCATTAAAAATACAACGCATTTGTATTATAAATAATGTAACTAATTCTAAAAATCTTCTAGAATGATTTTAAATTGCTAATTTTTTATTTATTTTTTATCAACATTTTGAAGCAATCATAGTATTCTTCAAGAAACCATAAAACATTTTATTACATATCAAGAAAAACTGATGGTAGAACTTTCAAAAATGTAGAATAAAGGAAAAAACCTTTCAAAACTTTTGCGGAACCTAGTTTGAAGAACCTTGCTCTAAGTATTGTACTGAAGTATAATGTAGTAGTATCAGGTGTGTTTCATCAACATTCACGAAATAATGTAATACCATATATTGTAAAGTGTTTAAATATGTGTTTTTTATGAAAAATACAAAACGAATATTTTTTATAAATGGTGACAAAGTGACAAAATTGTTATTTGTCTCAAATAAAATTCAATAAACTTTTTTCTTCACAAATAATGTAGATTAGAAACTTCTTTTAACCCAGTAGAAATACATCTAAAACTACCTGTATTTTAATAATAAAGAATTTAATAATAAAGACTTGAAATTAAGAAAATCTTTAGTAGAATTAAGGTGACTTTTATAACTGAATCAGAATTGACAAATGAAATATTTAAACTTTAATTTTATTGATAAAATTATGAGAAAACTTGAGAATAATTAGTATCAATAGTCAAATAGCAAATCTTCAAATGCTGTTCATTCTAAGTCAGCAGTCTTGAACATTCCACATCATTTGTAATTTAATATTTATAATAATCTCTAAAGAACCCTAAAAATTTTTTTTACATATTACGAAAATTCATCAGATTTCATCAGAACTTTCAAAAAATTAATATGACAAAAGGTACTTTTCAAACCTTTCGCGGAACCTAGGTTTAACATTGTTGTAAGTAATGTACTCTAATATAATGTAGAAATATCAGGTTTGTAATGATGTTTCATCAACATTCACCAAATGATGTAATTCAATATTTTGTAAAATACGAAATGCAAAACTATAATTTGTACATATAGTGTCAAAAAACATAATATTCAAGGTCATTTAAAATTGTATCAAATTAAATTCAATAAACTTGAATAGTTTTTATTGACAAATAGTGTGTGTACATTAGTAACTCGTCTTAATCGAGTAGAAATTCATCTAAAACTTTCTGAAAATAATCATTTTTTATAATTATTTTTGTTTTATTAGATGAGTAAATTTTACTGCAGTCGTTTAACAGACAAGTCAATAAATATGTCAACGACATCTGCTTATAACGCCTTCATTGTTTGTTATTGAATAACATTATGAGTCATCCTAGTATAATTGTTATTATCTCTAATAACGAAGTTTCCTTAATTTTAAGCTAACAAATAATATTTTGTTTACGGGGTTCGTTATATTGAAGCTTCGTTATCAGAGGTAACGTTAATCAAGGTTCGATTTTATATTTATTGTTCCTCAATTAATTATGAACATAGTTACTAATTAAGTTAATAATTCTTTAAGACAAATAAGCAAAATGTTGTTGATTTTGTAATGATCCTCCAGATTTGTTCGTTTAATAAATTTGTTGCCGCGTATGTTTGATGTCGTTAATTATAAAAAGGGTTAAATATACGTGTACATATTTTTTTTTGTTCTGCCGGTAGCGAAGCGTCTCTACCTGCCGTAAGGTCACCCTTCATTGTTCGGGCCGTTAAGACGATGATGACCCATTGAAGGGGGTCTCCCTTAACCGGTTTGACCATATTTTTTTCACATTTGTAAAACCCAGCACCAAGGGTTCTCCCAATTGTTGACCCTTCATTTGCATACCGGTCTGACCACTGTGAGAAAGTTCGCTGGCATCGTCCGCAGAAAGGGTTAGTTTTGTTTGTCTATTATTTCACTTTTTTATCGGGAACTCGGGATGGGTTTGGTTGGCGATGGTCATTGTCCGATCTCCTCCATGCTTATATCCAGCAGCTGGTTGCGAAAAATGGGATAGAGCTTTTCTACCCAGCATCCCGATAATTAAACGGTTTATTTAAGGACCAACCCCCTCCGACCGTTCATCAACAAACACAATCCTCATCAATGGTTTAACTTCTGGTTTAATCACAGGCGTCTGAGCGTCTGGTTGCATATCACCTGCTCAGGTTACGAAACACTACTTCAGAATGAATTAAAACAAATGCAAATGCTTCGTCGACATTTTCGCAACTGCTGTATAATTGCATAACATTGTATCAATAATTGCAATAAATAATAAAATATATATATTGGTTCGCGGTCATCGGTTTCCCAAGGTTGGCGAGATTCTGGATTTATGGGTTTACCGCCAACCCCATGAGGGTCGACAACTCCGCCGCTTCTACCGCCGCCGTCTCCACTGCCGGGAAAGAAAGTTTCGAAACTCGCGTAGTGAGCTAATTTCACTTTTAAAACGTTTAGCGTAAGTAGTTTTCGTCGCCACTTTGAACATGTTCTAAAGTCGTTTCATTTCACCCCACAATTTATCCTTTTAACTGAAATACTGATTTTTACCTACAACTATAACATTGAAGAGAATACTTTTTTCTTACATAATCATTATATTTTAAAATTACAACATTTAACAATTTTCAGGACTAATCTTATTGTAAATATGATAATAATAAAAAAATCAATATAAACGAATTAAAAATATGTTACAAATTAAAGTAGAAATTAGTCATAAAAACTTATTGTAAAATGTAATTAAAATAATTAGTAACTATGAGAAAATGTAATGAAAAATGTAATTTTGAATATTTTTTCGGACCATAAGACGCAATTTTTTACAGTGAGAAATCAACTTCAAAGACGGACACGAAATCTCATAACTACTGAATTTTTTTTCTAGAAAAAATATATAATTGTTAATTATTACAAATATATTTCAAATCTATTTTTTTACAAAATTTGAGGACAAATGCCATTGTAAATAAAAATTCGTTTATCATAAATCATAAAGAAGTGTTAAATATCATTAAAATAATTAGTAACTATAAGAAAATGTAATGAAAAATGTAATTTATAATATTTTTTCGACCATAGGACGCAACTTTTTACAGTATGAAATCAACTTCAAAGACGGACACGAAATCTCATAACTACTGAATTTTTCTCTTATTTTTTTTCTAGAAAAAATATATCATTTTTAATTATTAGAAATATATTTCAAATCTTTTTTTTTACAAAATTTGAGGACAAATGCCATTATAAATAAAAAATCGTTTATCATAAATCATAAAGAAGTATTAAATAACATTGAAATAATTAGTAACTATGAGAAAATGTAATGAAAAATGTAATTTCAAATATTTTTTGGACCATAGGACGCAACTTTTTACAGTATGAAATCAACTTCAAAGACAGACACGAAATCTCATAACTACTGAATTTTTCTCTTATTTCTTTTTCTAGAAGAAATATATCATTTTTAATTATTAGAAATATATTTCAAATCTTTTTTTTTACAAAATTTGAGGACAAATGCCATTGAAAATAAAAAATCGTTTATCATAAATCATAAAGAAGTGTAAAATATCATTGAAATAATTAGTAACTATGAGAAAATGTAATGAAAAATGTAATTTCAAATATTTTTCGGACCATAAAACGCATCGTAATACTATCAATACATATAAATACATATAAAAGGACAAATCCCATTGTAAATAAAAAATCTTTTATCATAACTTTTTATACGATGCCAAAAAATATACAGAAACCATTAAATTTCAATATAAAATTAGTCAAAATTTATACAAAACATAATTCAACATAATAATGCATCATAATGTATATAAAAGACTTAAACACAATTTTTAGACACAACTTTTTTATTGTCTCTTATTCTTTATAGAAAATATGTCTTTATATGGCAGAAAGACCAACGGTCAATAACACATCACAGCAGATGAATTTTATTTTAATTATTGTATTATTTTTTTTTAATTTTTGTAATTTCTTTATTGTTCAAAAAAATGAATTAATAAAATATTTAATAGAAATTTTAACAATACTTATTTTATTTTCTATTTGTTTCGTACAAAATAGTTCATCTACTAAAATCATTAAGAACGAAACTTCATAATGACTTGCTTGTAGACTTCTCACTTATTTGAACCATAAAATGCATCTTTAACTTAAATAAATCAATTTGGAATTGTATTGCGGTATTTTTTTAAAATTTTTTCATTAACTAACAAACTACACAATCATTAATGTTGAATATCACGGTGAATTTTTAAATCCATTAAAGGAAATTTAATAATTATATTTTATGTATCGAAATACTTGTAAATATTATAATTACATATAAATTATTTATTTCTAAAACCATTTTTGTTAGAAAATTTTTTATTTATTTATTTTTTCTTATTCTGTTTTAACCGGTTATTGAAAAAATGACTTTTATTCTCTAGATGTTTTAAATATAAAAATAGTCACATATTTTTTAAGTCCTAAATTTATAATCTTATCATTCAAACAATTTAACTTCATCAAATTTCAATATAAATCCTTAAGAGACATATTATGAACAAAATAAAAATTGATCATAAATAATACCGATATACCGGAATGTATAATAAAATCACTTATTTTGCTCAATTAAAATTAAGTTTGTTTTGAAATTTTCAAACTGGTCGCATTATGATAACAAAATACACTTATTTTCGTTAAATAAAAAATAAGTCTTATAAGATTACAATAACGACTATTGCAAAATAATTGTCTAGTTACAAAACCAATAGATTTTTTTTAGAGTTTTATTTTTTACAAAAAATATACTATATTAATTTTTAACATATAATTTATGATGATTTTTGTGCATCATTTCGCTCAAACAGAGTTATCAAACCAAATAAATTTCGTCAATATTCTCTAAAGAATTAAAATAATTCTTGCTACGCAAACTTTATATCGGAAAGCTTCAAAGAAGCGAAGAAAGTGTAAACAATATTTAAGTGTTATTTCGTAAATGTGTTAATCGAAAATACATATTGTTTAAATCCTTTCTTTTATTACTAATTCATATTACATAAAATTATAATTAATCCAATTCTTTGTTATAGTTTTATCGTGTTTTAATTAAGAAATTAAATTATAATTAATTAATTAATTAATTATTATTTAAAACTTCTACAGACAATCATGTTTATTCACACTAACTAATCAATAATTATAAATTTTAAAAGAAATACATAATATTTGTTTACTAAAACCATGATTATAATTTAATCAAACATTTCTTCCGCCTAATTCTAAATCTCAAATATCTGCAAAACATATTACGCAACCTTACATTCACCTTGGTTATTTTATAAGAAAATCTAAATTCAGATATCCGTATATTCAAAAATCCATATCTTAAAAGCAAATATCTCATCTATTAACACCAAGGTCTACACTCAAATTACGCAGCATTAAAATAAAACAAACAAATATTATTTAAAATATTAGTAAAAACTTGGGAATATTACTTAAGTGTATAATATGAGTTAATAGTACGTTTACCTTTCATTCTAAAATTAATGTTCTATTAGTATATCGCATTTTCCTTATGCGATTTATGCAAATTTGAATATTCGAAGATAATGCGTTTACAATTATGTAAAGCGATTATTTAAATTTAGACAGTTGTTATTACTTCATTAAATATTAAAAGAAAATATCAAAAACCGCATTTTTTTATGGAAAAACAACATGTTTAATTGCATGTCGTAATAATCAATTCAATTATCTGTTACTAATGAACACTTGTAAAGTAACAGAAAATTAATATCATCTGTTAACGTCCTTCATTTAATTATGTTTGAAGTTTAGATTATTTAATAGAATTATTATTACATAATAATTCTATAAATTAAATTTAAAAAATAATTTCAACAAATTACATATTATAGTAATATTTATAATCATTTATTAATTAAAAATTAAATAATTAATAGTTGAATCAAGAAACATTAAAGAAAAAAAATTGTAAGTATTAAGTTTACAGTTTAATTACTAAATAAAAAAAATAGTTATAATTAGTTGAACTTTAAATTCTATCAATTGAATTTAATTCAAACAGAAATTGAACTATAAACTCAATTAATATTTATGGAAAAACCTTCATGAATTGTATTTTTTTAAATTAATTGAATGCCTTTTCTATATTTATATTTCCGGAAAATGTGTTTTTTTACGTAATTAACACATATTTGTGATTAAATTGTCACAACCGTGATCTATTAAAGCGTCCTTGGTTCTTACCATCGTTTTTATAACACTTGTTGTTTTGCAAACAATTAAATTACTCGTTAACAATTTATTATTGAGTCAGCAGTTTGTATAATTTTAAAAAAAGTAATATAATTAGTTAGTTGACTAATTGTTAATAAAAAAAAACTATTATTTTGTAATTTTACTGAGAATTAATCAATTTATGTTAAAAAAAAAATCATTTAAATTACAATAATTATATAATAAGGAAATGATTATTTCGTTTTCATAAAGGAAACTATTATAGTGGGTTGTTTCTTTGCTAAAGGTATGGTTCAACTACCCTTCGTGAAATGCAAAGGGCAGCACTTGAAAGACCCTAGGTTTATCGCCAATTGCACCATCAGAGGGCGCATCCTTACGGGCAAAGAGGGCGCCACCTCCCGTGAGTGTTTTTTAGGCTTATTATGACAACAATTCCAAAGGAACTAAAATAAGCCGTGCCTGTATAACACAGGGTGGGATCTCATTTCATCTAGATCCATTACTTTAAAAAAATAATTTAGCTTTTAAATTTTTGGTATAATGTAATTCACAAATTATCGCCAATAATGAAATTGCTGTTGGTATAGAAAATCTATTAAAATAAATTATTTTAATGTATATATAATAATAATAAAAATTTATACTTTTGAGGATAAGTGGCAAATATATCCGCCGTATCTTTTAAACAGTGCTTTTGTAGCTCTAATTAAGATGCCACTAGTCGTTTTTAGGCGGAGCTGTCAAACCTAGATAAATATGAGTCCGTAATAAAATTAGTTGAGATTATGAATCTGTGTTTAATGATTTGACTATTGAAAATGTGAAAAACCACAAAGAATTAAGAAAATTAAGATGTTTTTTTTTGTAATAATACTTTTAATTACTTTATTATCTTAAATTTGATTAATCCTGCCTCAACCAACTAAGTTTTTACTAAAAAAAACAATTTGTGAATGGATTGTCTTACATTTTCATTTACAATTTACATTTTCTTGGTATATTAAGAAAATAAATGAAAATTAAGAAAGAAAATATCATGGAAAACATATAAATTATCTAAACTCGCAACATAAAATCAAAAGGAAAATAATTAATGTTCAAATTGTGGGAGAATCTTTAAATATAAATATAATATTTTTTTGAGTGAATCAATTTGGTTGCCTTAGGTTTATCAAGTTTCAGAAGTAGTCTTATAGAATTAATATTACATAATAGTACCAAAATCCATTATAATTAATTTAATTTATAAGCGGATTTTTTTCATCAACTTTAATTCTATAAAACATTTTCAAAATTCCATCAACTTCTGGTATAAAGGAATAAAATATATTATATATAAAAAATAATTATTTATACTAATTTTTAAGTGCATTTTGTAAGTATATTTCTGAAACTTATTTTTGTAGAGTGAATTATCCACTTGTCCCATTTTTTTTCATATTTTTTTTGTATTTTTATGAATTAAAATTTAGTTTGTTTTAAATTTTTTCATACGTATGTTGAAGTTATATAATTAATAGTTAATGTGTGATACATCTGAGACTTGACATTGACCTCTTTGGTTTATATTATGAACAAATCGAAATCGAATATGCATGCAAACCTATAGAAAATATGATTTATGCAAGATAATTTTTTAAACTGTAATTTATGTTGGGATATTGCCGGAAGGGTTCGAGAAAATAATTTTGGATAAAGGAATGAGGTCAAGTCTCGTATGACCTCTAAGATACATTACAAGAGATTTCGATATTACATCATAAAAAGAAGGTATTTATAAGATCATACGACTTTTTACAGAAGTGCGTTATGTGGACACAAGAAGAGAAAGCGTGCGTATTTTCCTGTTACAATAATAAATTCGGTTAGCAAGTATTCAATAAATACAGCAGCGACACAAAAAAAATGTCTGAGAATTTAATACACTTGTTTGATCTTGATTTTACATTGTAAGATAATATGGATTAATTTTTTTTCTAATATTTAATTGAAAATATTTAATTATTGGCAGAAAATTTATAAAAACTCAATAAAATCGAAAAGAATATATATTAAATTTTAAACCGTTTTAATTATATAATCGATAATTGTTGTCCCCAATGGAAAAGAATTAATTTAAATTGTATGAAAATATTTAAATATAAATATTATATAAAAATAATAATCTTTACTAAATTAGAGTAGATAGAACATTAAAATATAATTAATATTACACATTAACAATAATTAATTACAAATTGGTACTTTCTTATATTAATTTCCTATTAAGTAAATGTTGGGTCCCAGGATGTAATTCAGGACTATGAAATTTTGTCGTTGTTGAGTTGTAGTATTGATTAAGAAATTAATTTGTAATTGGTTTTATACAACTTTTTTCTTTACTTAAGGATTGTTCTTCACTTAACGTTTCTTTTATTTTCTTCGCATAAGATTCTTGCTCATTATTTAAAATACTTGCTAAGACTATTCTATTCTACTTACAAATTAAATTATGATTAACATAGGGTGGGATTTGTGACTGGAAGTAGGACTTTATTACTAACTAGATGATTAAGCTCGAATCTTTTACATTTGTTTTATGAAAAGTATATATAATGGAAAATGTCTTTATACTTCGTGTATAGTTTCTTTATATACTGTTATAATTTGTGTCCAAACATTATTAATGTTTGTTAGGAACATACATAAAACTAAGCAACTCTTAGGATTAATTATTTTCTATCAGTACAAATTAAATATGTTGCGTTATGTGCAGTTATCATCTTAGTAATGCGAATAATTATTTTGAAATTTCTGACAAAAGTAGAAAAGAAATAAAACAAGAAAGATATTTTTTTATTTACAATCTTTTTATATTAAACATTAAGTAAATCTGATGTTGGTTTGAGTTGATAAATTTTTCCAATGGAAGTATGGAAATATTTAAAACATATTTTTCACATTAAATAAATATGAAACTTTATTGTTTCTCTTTCTTCTTATTTTTTGATCGTAGAAACATTTATTTTTTATCAAAAATATGATATAATTTGCAAACAATAAAATTGTATTGTTTTCTACACATTTTATTACGTAATAAAAGTGGTACAATATTAAAACTTATTGTTTTATAGATTTTTTATTTCCAATTATTATTTTAACACACAGACATTTTTCACAATCAATTAACTAAAGTTTGATATGGATTTTTAACATTTTTAATTGCTTTTATGATATTTTTTTGGATTTTGTGTATAAAAATAAGGAAAATTGGTAACAATATTATTAGATTGAAGACAAAAAATAATTAATAAATTTATTAAAAAAAAGTATATTGAAAAACACAAAAAAATGTTTGTTTAAAGATGTGCAGATGACTAAGTTTTTTTAATCGAATGATTTGAATTGTAAACAGTGAATGTGATGTAATGGTAATAATTGCTTTTGGGTACAAACTGTACTCAGATTTTTTTTTCAATTTTCTTTTTCCTAAACGTAATTGAATAAATAATTACATCATACACGTGCGTTTATTAATAGCTCAATCTACAATATTTTATTCAAAAAGCAAATTTTAATTGTCATGCAACAAATTATTTAATATTACATTTTTGTGTCCAACCATTATAGGAGTGGACAAATCTTATCGGACTGGGAAGAAAATAAAAATTAGTGGGAAATGCTCAATTCAAAAATCTCCCAAGTCACTATTTCATCCTCGCAATAACCATAGTTTTTTTCAAAAGTAGAATAAGATTTTATAATTAATTTCAAATAAATCTTTAAAGGAAAAACATAATCTTAAAAGAGCATACCAAGAGGTTCCCAATCTTTTTCGGTTTGCGGTTTTGCGTTTGGAAAGAAAACAATGAAAGACTCGAAAGTTGCTAAATTCTTAGAATTTTGGCAGCATACACGATTGTTGGTTCAAAAATTCGAGAATTAGAATTCCAAGAAAATTGCGGAATTGTTTAATTGAATATTTCGCAGCGCCGAAATGGGAATCACTGGTTTAACCAAAAGTTTTAGTTTTTCAATATTCCACCCCTGGGATAAATATTAAATAAATGTTAGTTCAATCCATAATTAAAGTCATAATAATTCTAATAAAATATAAATAAATATAATATTTTTGAATTTATTTATATACAAATGTTAACAGTTTTTTTAAAATTCTATTATTGTTGTTATATGAATATGTGTTTAGTTATTATGTTGCAATAAATATAATTATTGATAATAATATTTATTGCAGCAATAAATTACAAAAATAATTAAAAAAATAAACTAATTACAATAGCACAATGAAATAAAATTCAACTGCTGCAAATCACAGGTCTTTCTGCCCAAGAAATAATAATATAATGTACAAATTACATAAAAAACTCACGTGCTCGTAAAAAATAAGAGCAGGAAATACGATCTCAGACAAACCTCCAACTCTTAAAATGCATTACCGGTAAACTGCGTCGGAATTGGAAGGTCCGGAGAAGAACTTTGTAAATAATGTGTTCTAAAATGACTGAAATATTAAGAAAAAGTATAAATTGTGAACTCAGATAAAGGAAACTCCTACGACTGCATTGTCTTTTGTCCTGTTAGTACTACAAGATGACTAATAGTTTTGTTACCTTCAAGCTCTGAATCTAATAATAAATATGTAGAGAAAATCAGATTACAAGGAACTTTAAGTTAACCCCAAAGAGTTTTAAGAAAAGTATTATTCGAGGGCCCCAGACATTCTAAGTCAAAGATTCCGTAGTCTTAGTTAAGGGCCCGAAACGTATTAGCTGCGGGCCCTCGAATATTGTTAGCACAAGACCGCTAAAGGTGACAGTCTTTGGAAAAGAAACTCAAAAGGAACTGTAGAAAAAAATATACAAAAATAGGAAATAAAAATTGCAAAAATCTCAAAATAGTTCCCATTTCGCAAGTTTCAACTTCTGGGGATTCATAAGTTTCAAAATGATGAAATAATAATATAATTTACAAAAAAATATATAAAAAAAACACATGTGCTCGTAAAAAATAAGAGCAGGAAATCCGATTTCAGACCGACCTCCAACTCTTAAATTGCATCACCGGTAAATTGCGTCGAGACTGGAGCAAAACTTTGAATAAAATGCGTTCTAAAATGAGTGTAATATGAAAAAAAAGCATATACTCATGCTTTCTGAAAATTCAGCAATATTTTTTGGATGATATTGGAGGATAAGAATTTCCAATCTTAGCAATGTATATAATTGGTAAATCATACTTGGTTCCATCTTCATAAAATGTTCTCAAATATTTAATTCAGGCCAGTAGCTCATGTATTATATATTATTTCAGATCTTCATGAATCTAAGAGATAATAAAATGTAAATGTAGTTAGATATGAGTATCTTTCTTATAGTTGACTTCGGATTGCTGTTATAAAACATCCATATCCACTTCAAATAAAACATTCCCCTTAATATTATAATTAACAAACTGGCTTGCTTCATTCTAGTTTTTTTTAATATTATCCTTTATGAAAACATATTAATATTTATTGTATGGGTGGAAAAACTTCTGTCGATAAACTTTTGTATGAAGTACAATAAAATTCTACAACTACCATTTATTATAAGTTGATTTTACGTTCTTTTTTTCCTGATCTGTTTTGAGTCATAGTTACAGTCCGGTTAAACTATCTCATCCTAACTATTTTTGTCCTTTTTAGCACATGATGTTTATGGTGACGATAATATCAGAACAGACAAATGTTATTTCAATCTTATATTTATTTACTGCCATCCTTTGTTTATGCGCTCGTGTTTACTTTTTATATTTATATCATGAATTCCGTACTATTTGAAACTGACTTAAGCATTCCCAAATTATATCTTTTTTATAATTAATAAATACAATAAAAACAAACCGCAATAATTAAGGAATAAAATACAAACAAAAATAAACCGCACAAGAAGAGACTTGATTGCACAAAGGGATCATTCAAGTATTAACTACAGTAATATTTCATTAAAGATATCTTGTAAAATGATTTTCTAATTAAAATGATGCATTTGCTAGAGAAGCAAGTCTTAAAACTACGCAACTCGTAATAAACTGAAGGTTTATGACCAACTTGAGAAGGAAATCTCATAACATGCCTTGCATTTTAACTACTATTAATTCTGTACGTTCTTCCTCTATACGACAGTAATCTTAATTAAGTCATTCATTTCATTGTTTCTTAAATATAATTTGTAAATACATTTATATTCAATACTTAAAAGCATAAAGATTTCAGTCGAAAGCAATTATTATTAACATAAAATAATAATTTGATTTACTCAACATGCAAATATATTATTAAGGTCATTAGACATTAGTCCCAATAGTAAATATACAATGAAAAATGTCTCAGTTTTCGAACATAAATCAGCTGGCTTTCCGAACAAAATTTCGGTTTCCAAACTTTAGTTTAATTAAAAACAATTAATATGTGGAAAATAATTTAGTATTTGAAATTTGCCATTATTTGTATGATGTAAGTCTATTAAAAAGAATTTATAAATTGCACGTGCATCATGTTAAATTTTACCATAAGAATATTAACGATCCACTATAAAATTCATAATCATCGGTGGAATTAAAGATTCTTTACTTATTACCAAATATTTTAATAGTGGTGTAAATCCATTTTATAACTTACGATTAGATAGATGTTGTTTTCTTCGACGATTTTAGTAATAATATAATTTTTTCAATTCAAAGTTTGACAGTTTGGCAGTTTCTGATATTTCTATAACAATATGGTAATAATGATATAATTAATTATTTTGTTTTATTATACAACATCGAAGTTTATTATTTTTTATATAAATACTTTCCATAGGTTTCACAAATAATGGATAAATTGTGATCTCAGATGAAGGAATCTCCCACGTCAGCATTGTCTTTTGTCGTGTTAGTAGTACAACACGACTAATAGTTTTTTTATTATCGAGCTCTGAATCTAATAATAAAAATGTCGCAAAAATCAGATTATAGTGAAAAAGGACGGATTTAGACATGGTTTTTATAGGTTGCAGATCGATCGAATCGAAAATACAAATAAACGCAACAGACCCAAACTTGCTTTAATCGTATTGGGGTTTTAAGAATATTATTATTTGAGGGCCCAAAACATTCTTAGTCGAAGATTCTGTAGTAATAGATGACCCAAAAGATATTAGCTATGGGCCCACGAATATTTTTAGCCCAAAGCCTCTAAAGTTAATAGTCCTTGGAAAGGAAACTCAAAAGGAAGGAAATATGTATCTGTAATATCTGGGTATTCATAAGTTTTACAATTTATCAGTATTTTAAATGAAACCGTTACAACCAGAATAAATCAGGAAATAGGACATTCAAAATATTAGTACGCATGTTTAAATGACAAAATAGAAATATTAAGATGTTTTAGCATGGTTACAAATAGTCCAATCCAATGACAATAATGTAAAAACTATTAAATATAAGTTTTTACTATAAAGAAATACATATTAATATTCACTAAACGCTAATAATTTTCGACTTATTGAACTGTAACCACAAAAATCTTATATTTGTGTATGTCCCAGAAAATTATTACAATTTAATTGAACAATACCACAAAAGAAAGAAATTTGTACTTAACCTTACCTTGAAGCGTAAATATCTTATTTTAATGAAAAACTTAGAATTTGTTTATTTTTAAGAAAATGTTTATCTCTAAAAAGTTTTAATGAAGGACCTTAAAATATTGTTATCTAAGTCGAAGATTCCTTAGTCCAGTGCTCGAAATCTATTAGCTGTGGATCCCCGAATATAGTTAGTTAAAGGACCTTGGTAAGAAAACTTAAAAGGAATCGTGAAAAAAAATAATACAAAACTCTGAAAGATCACGCCAAGAAGAAAATATAATAATTATAATCACTATAAGTATTAAAAAAAACTACATAAATTTCACGAGTGAAAAAGAACTATAATTATCTTATTTTTGTGTGTCTCCCAGAAGATTATTAAAAAATGATTCAACAATACCGCAAAGGAAAGAAATTTGTACTTAAACTTAACCTAGAAGCGTAAAGATTTTATTTCAATGAAAAACTTAGAGGATGTTTACACAACATTAATTGGTTAAAAATATGATAGATGCGTTTTAACAAAAATTATCCTTACAAGCTATCTTATTAAACCTCTATAGAATAACCTCCTTTATAGAAAATCCTAAAATTATCCTCTCCATACAAAACTTCTATATGCATAAACCCGGCTAAATATAAAGATTTGAGAGATTATGTCTTAAAAAAACCACTTGCATTTTAAAATTAGTTCAAAACCTCCACAAACTGTTAGTCTGGGTCCACTAAAATGTGTTAATGAAGAACCTCCAAACAGTCTTATTGAGGGCCCGAGACGTATTAGCTGTGGGCCCCCGAATATTGTTAGCTCAATGACTTTAAAAGTAATAGTCCGCCATTGGTAGGGAAACTCAAAAAAGGCTGTAGAAAAATAAATATACAAAACTAGGAAAGATCACAACAAAAAGAAAATTTAAAAACTGTGATAATTATTAAAAAACTGCATAAATCTCACGATAGAAAAAAACTATAATTACAAAAGCGCTCACCTTTAGAAAGTTAAAACTATTAGTTGTATACTAAATCTGGGGATTCATAAGCGTTTATGCGTATTTGAGATGAAACCGTTGCAACCAGAGGAAATCAGGAAATAGAGAATTATTGCTTTAAGCACAAACACAATATTAGTACGCTTGTATAAAGGACAAAATAGAAATATTAAGATGGTTTTACCATGGTTATAAATCCAATGACAATAAAGTAAAAACTGTTAATTATAAGTTTTTACTATCAAGAAATTCTTATTTATATTCACTAGCGTTTAGTAATTTTGGACTTATTGAAACGGAAGTACGAAAATATTATTTTTGTGTATGTCCCAGAAGATTATTACAAAATAATTGAACAATACCGCAAACGAAAGATGTTTATACTTAACCTTGAAGACTAAAGATTTTACATCAATAAAAAACTTAGAAGATGTTTATTTTTAAGATCAAAAAACACAACATTAAGTGATTAAAAAATACGTTAACTGCGTTTTTGTTGAAATTATCCATACTATGTTATAAAACCTCTATGAAATTAACTATAGTATTTAAAAATTTGGAATTGCATTCAAGAAGAGGAAGATCAAAATATTTTAAAACTATAAAATTATCCTCTCTATACAAAAGTTCACTTCTATTCTATAATTACTTCAAAACACTTTCTCAACATATTCATGAGTAAATTAATAAATTAAAAACATCTAATTTTTGTTTTTGTAGTAAAATAATGTTGTTATATATAATTTACATAATATACACGTATTTTAAATAAAATAGAGTACCTTTGCAGTAGTTAAATTTTATTTTTATTATTGTATTAGAAAAAAGTTTTATTATCTTTATAATATAGTTTTTTTTGTGATTTCGTTAAATTCTAAGAAATTAATTAAGCTTAATATTTAAAATTTAATAACTAATTAACTTATAAAATCAATAAATTTTAAACAAAATTTTCAAGGTCACACAAGAACTTCATTTCCAATTAATTGTCAACAATAGAATATTCTTGTCGATGTACATAGAATGTTATAAATTAAAATATTTCATAGAATCATACTTCAAGCCTTAACAACAATACTAAAGTAATTAAAATAAAATGTTTTATTTACATAAAAGAAATAAACACTACAAAAAATAATGTCTAAATGTGTAAATTTTAGAAACGTAACTTACATAAATTAAAAATAAATAAAGGATTTTTAATTCGAATTAAATTTGAAAATTAATGGAATAATATAAAAAAAAATCTACGTTTACTTGAATCTACAAAATCGCTGTAAATAATAATTATGTATGAAATACAAATATTTGCTTGTGCAAAGAGAACATGCGAAGTCATTAAGATTGTAGTAAGTTGATTCCATTTTATTTAAATTTATCTCATCAATAGTTGACCTTAGGTGTACCGAGCACTGGAATTCTTTGTTTTATTTGTTCGTAGGTATTCCATGGTCACGGAGTTGAGAAGACTTAGTCTGGGACAACTTCTCAATTGCGGCACGAATGCATTGAACGCGTTGAAAAACATCGTAAACACTTTCTGCAATGCTGATACACACGATTTTATTCAACAACAACAAAAACATTACTTAGTATTATTTATTGTTTCGAGGTGAAAAAATGTAATTTAATTTGTATTGGTCACAATATAACGATAAATCTATCGACCTTGTCTTTCCACCAAACAAATATAAACACATTCCCAGCCATAGTTTGTTTAAAAAATTGTCAAGAAAAAATGTATATTCATAAACAAAATATTTATATATTCATTATTTTTAAGTTTATTCTAAATGCATTTATTTTCTTAATTTGCAAATAGTAATTTTAACATAAAACGTTCAAAAATAAATTATGCTTCAATCATAATATTTCAAAAATATCGATAAAGAGGATTTTAGAAATATATTGAATGCAGAAGATGAAGGTTTTAGGATGAAAGAATTAGAAAACTTTGATAAAAATAAATACAAAGATAATTTTAAAATGATGTTTAATGGCATTTTAATTAGTTTTAATTAAAATTATGATCATTTTCTATTTGTATGTAAGTTGACTGAAAATTTAATAAAACTTTTAGTTATTTGAAATAAAAACGTTTTCATTTCTTTATGATATTCCTATTCTGTCCATAATTTGTATACCTCTTACTACGAAGTTTTGTGAAAAGCATTATATTCGTTATAAATGTATTATAGTTTTCAAATAACAAGTCTGCAGATAGTTTGGTTGAATTTTCAGCTGTTGTTAGTAATTGATGTCTTTTCTTATTTTTTTTTTGTCTTTTCCTAATTTGTTAAGTATTCTTTTCCTCAAAATGTCTATAAAAGCATAATATTGGTTAATCGAGATATAACTGTATTATAGTTGTTGACTAACAAGTCTGCAGTAAGATAGTTTGGATTTCCAACTGCTGTAGGTAATTCAAATAGTGTTTTCCTAATTCTTCCTGACTTTTTCTAATTTGTTAAGTAGTTTTTTCCTTCAAATGTCTATAAAATCATTCTATTCGCTAATGGAAGTATAACTGTATTATAGTTCTCGACTAGTAAGTCTACAGTAAGATAATTTGGGTGGTTTTCCAATTGACATTGGTAATTCGTGTAGTATTTTCCTAATTCTTCCTGTTTTTTTCTTATTTGTTCAGTAGTTTTTTTTATCAAAATGTCTATAAAGCATTCTATTCGTTAATCGAAGTATAATTTTATTGTAGTTCTCGACTCAGATGTCTACAGTAAGATAGTTTGGATAGATTTTCAGCTGTTGTTGGTAATTTGTGTTGTCTTTTCCCAATTCTTTTTGTATTTTCCTAATTTGTTAAGTAGTCTTTTTCTTAAAAATGTCTATAAAAGTATAATATTTGTTAATCGAGGTTTAAATGTATTATAGTTTTCGACTAACAAGTCTACAGATAATTTTGGTGGATTACCAACTGCTGTTGGTAATTCGTGTTGCTTTTTTCTAATTCTTCCTGACTTTTCCTAATTTGTTAAATAGTTTTTCCCGTCAAAATGTCTATAAAAGCATTCGTTAATCGAAGTATAACCTATTATAGTTCTCGATTAACAAGTCTACAGTAAGATAGTTTGGATAGATTTCCAGCTGTTGTTGGTAATTTGTGTTGTCTTTTCCTAATTTGTTAAGTAGTCTATTTCTTGAAAATGTCTATAAAAGTATAATATTTGTTAATCGAGGTATAAATGTTTTATGGTTTTCGACTAACAAGTCTACAATAAGATAATTTTGGTGGATTACCAATTGCTGTTGTTAATTTGTGTTGTCTTTTTCAAATCCTGTCTTTTCCAAATGTGTTAAGTAGTTTTTTCATTCAAAATGTCTATAAAAGCATTCTATTCGTAAATCGAGGTATAACTGTATTATAGTTCTTGATTAACAAGTCTACAGTAAGATAAATGTAATTATTTTCAACTGATTTTGGTAATTCGTGTTGTCTTTTCCTAATTATTCCTTACTTTTCCTAATTTTTTAAGTAGGGTTTTTCTTCAAATTATTTATAAATTAATCGAGTTAATCGAGTTATAACTTTATTATAGTTCTGTCCTGTCTCTTCCTAATTTGTTTTTTCCATCAAAAATGTCTTTAAAAAGCTGCGTTTTATAGACCGGCAAATAAGTTTTTTTGTTTCCTGATAGGCTAATACAGAGGTCGACAATTCGCGTTTCCTGAGCCGCATGCGGCTCTTTCAATACGAATTTTAGGCTCGCAGCTACTACATTTCATAACCCAACGGTGACTACAAAAATGCATTTAACTGCACTTTTTTAATAAACGATTCTCTTAAAAATGGCTCTTTATTCCAAAAAGGTTGCCGACCCTTAGGCTAATCACTATTCTAATTTTGATTTTGTATTGCATCCAACAGATTACACTGTTTATATTATTATTTTCTACAAAGTAATAAAACCTGTTTTGTAGTTAAAACATTACCATTTTTTTGATTACAGATTCATTAGGAACCAATCTACGACGAAAAAAACAGGTTCGATTATATCCATATTTATAAATTAATTACTAAATTTCAATCTTATTAATGTATCTAAATAACTAAAAAAATTAATGCGTATTTCGTTATAAAGAATTGATTTTAAAATTATCAAACTTGAATATTTGACGAACTGCGATATCATAAAAATAATTTTGTTGTTGTTTGAAATTAATTCGGCTCAGGAAATTAGGAACGGGAAACGAATAATGTAAAATAACCATGAAATAATTTATAGTCTTTGGCATATTGAACTTTGGTTCTTACAAACAACACCTGATGTTCACCAAACTATAATCAACATATGATTATTATATTCGAATAACTTAAACATAAGATTGTTATTACAAAAGTAATATTCATTGACCCCATCGAATAGTAAACAAGTATTTATTAAGAGTATGTGGGTTTTTCCTATACAAAAGAATGACCTCATATCTATTTTATACAGTTATTCATAGCAATTTATTTTGCAATTTTTTATACTGATTTATATTTTATAATAACAACAATATTTATTGCATCATGAATAAATTAATAATACGTATTTATATAATTATAACCATTGGCCAGTATTAAATTTTTAATTTATTATGTACTATTTATTTTATATGTATATTTTTTTTAAATACTTTTCAAATTATAATTGATTTTTTTTCCTTTTGGTGGTTAGTTTGTTTTCGGTTATATCTTTTTTTTTTTTTTTTTATCAGAATTTATATTTAATTTTCTGTGATTTTCAAAAAATAATTATTATAAGTTAGTGTTCCATTTCTGCTTTGCAGAAATATTATAAAAAAAAATTATCGTAAATTGCAATCATCTTTTATTTCTGATTAAAGATAAATTTCATAAAGTTGTCAAAGAATAATTACAGAAGATTTTTGTGAATATAAAAAATAATTATTATAAATCAGTATTCCTTTTCTACTTTGTATAAAGGTTCTTCTATAATCTTTTGTATCATTGGAATTGTATAAAGAATAATAATATTTTGTTAAAATAACAAATAATTATTATATATCGCTTTTGTAGAAAGATACTAAAAATTTATCATAAATTTCAATTATCATTTTTTTTAAGTTATTATTATTTGCAATTATCTTACCTCGACATACGAATATAGCTGTTTAATAATTAGAATTCTATAAGGAATAATAACAGTAAATTTTTGTGATTATAAAAAATAATTATTATAAGTTAGTGTTTTATTTTAGCTTTGTAGATAGATTATAAAATATTAGCAAAAATTGCAATTATTTTTTAGACATCATCAATATACGAATATTACTTGTATAATTTTTATAATTATACAAGAAATAATAACAGTAGATTTTTGTGAATATAAAAAATAATTATGTCAATGTTCCATTTCTGCTTTGTAGAAAAATTATTAAAAAATATCATAAATGGCAATTATTTCTGATTGAAGAAAAATTTCAAAAAGTTTTCATAAATGTACCTGTTTAATTATTAAAATTATAAAAGGAATAATAAAAGTAGATTTTTGTAAATATATAAAATAATTATTATAAGTGAGCGTTCCATTTCTTCTTTGTAGAAAGATTTTAATAAATTAGCATAAATTGCAATTGCAATCTTTTATTTCTGATTGAAAAATGCTTCAAAAAGTTATCATAAAATGCAATTATCTAATTCATTCTAAACATACGGAATAATAACATTAGGTTTTTTTAATATAATAAATAATTATTATAAGTCAGTCTTCCATTTCTTCTTAGATTATAAAAATGTATCATAATAAATTGCAATCATTTTTTTTATTTCTGATGGAACAAAGATTTCAAAAAGTTATCGTTAATTTCAATTATCTTTTATTCATCATCAACAACCGAATATGCCTGTGTAATTGTAACTAGATTTTTGTGAATATAAAACATAATTATTATTTCTGCTTGGTAGAAAGATTTAAAAATATATCATAATAAATTGTAATAATTTTTTTATTTCTGATTGAAGAAAAATTTCAAAAAGTGGTCATAGATGTTAATTATCTTTTATTCATCCTCAACATACTGTATAATTATTAGAATTATAAAAGGAATAATAACAGTAGATTTGTGTGAAAATAAAAAATAATTATTATAAGTCAATATTCCATTTGTTGCTTTATAAAAGATTATAAAAGTTTGCCATAAATTTCAATCATCTTTTTTCTTGTTAAAAAGTTATAATTAATTTCAATTAATATAAGTCAATTTTCAATTTCTGCTTTGTAGAAATATTATAGAATTTATTTATCATAATAAATTGCAATCATTTATTATTTCTGATTGAAAAAAGTTTCAAAAAGTTGTCTTAAATTACAATTATCTTTTAATCATCTTAAACATACGAATATACCTGTTTAATTATTTGAATTATACAAGGAATAATAACAGTAGATTTTTGTGAATATAAAAAATATTTATTAGAAGACAGTATTACATTTCTGCTTTATAGAAAGATTATAAAAATATATCTTAATTAATTGCAATCATTTATTATTTCGGATTGAAGAAAATTTTACAAGATTATCATAAATTGCAATTATATTTTATTTATTTTCAAGATATGAATATACCGGTTTAATTATTAGAATTATGCAAGGAATAATAACAGTAGACTTTTGTGAATTTAAAAAATAATTAATATAACTTCATTTGCAATTTCTATTTTGTAGAAAAATTGAAACTTTTATCACAGATTGCAAACATCTTTTATTTCTGGTGGAAGAAAAATGTCAGAAAGTTATAATATACCGGTTTAATTATTAGAATTATGCAAGGAATATTAACAGTAGATTTTTGTGAATATAAAAAATAATTATTAGAAGACAGTACTCTAGTTCTGCTTTGTAAAAAGATAATTAAAATGTATCATAATATCATAATTTCAATCATTTTCAATATTTTTGATTGAAGATAGATTTCAAAAATTTATCATTAATTTAAATTATTTTTATCATCCTAAACATAAGAATATACCCGTTTAATGATTAGAATTACGGAATAAAAACAGTAGATTTTTCTGAAAACAAAAAATAATTATTAAAAGTCAATTTTTAATATCTGCTTTGTAGAAAGATTATAAAAATCTATCATAATAAATTACAATATTTTTTTATTTCTGATTGAAGACATATTTCAAAAAGTTGTCATAAATTTCAATTAACTTTTATTCATCCTCAACATAAGAAAATACCTGTTTAGTTATTAAATTTATACAAGGAATAATAACAGTATATTTTGTGAATATAAAAAATAATTATTACAAATCAGTGTTTCATTTCTGCTTTGTATAAAGATTATAAAAAAAATATCATAAATTTCTATTATCTTTTTATTTATTCCTTAATCTTTTGTATTTTTGAAATTGTATAAACATTTTGTGAAAACAACAAATTATTATAATATTTCTCTTTTGTAGAAAGATATTAAAAACTCATAAATTCCAACGATCATTTTTTTCAAATAGTTATGATTAATTGCAATTATCTTTTATTTATCCTCAACATACGAATATACCTGTTTAATAATTAGAATTATATAAGGAATAATAACAGTAGATTTTTGTGAATATAAAAAATAATTATTATAAGTTAATGTTCCATTTCTGCTTTATAAAAAGATTATAAAAGTTTGTCATAAATTTCAATCATCTTTTTTTCTTGTTAAAAAGTTATAATTAATCTTTAATATATTTTCTGCAAACGAGTGTACCTATTTAATTATTGTAATAATACGTAAAATGATAATACAATTTTTTTTATGAAAATAAAAAAATTTCCTTAACCATTTATACCATTGAAATTGTATAAATAATAATAACATTTTGTGAAAACAACAAATAATTATTATATTTCTCTTTCATAGAAAGATATAAACTCATCATAAATTTCAATGCTATTTTTTTTCATCTTCAATACAACTGTTGTATCATTGCAATTTTACAAGGAAATATTTATGACCATGGTCCAAAGTTTGTTTTTGTCGATATTCTCGTCCTCGGAAATAGACATTTTTTTAATATCGATTCCAAATTCCATTACCAGATTTATACATTCATCGATAATTTAAATATTTAAGTAAATGTAGTCAAAAATGAAAATTATGTACGATATATCAACCCAAAATATTTATATTCTATTCAATACAAATATTTATCAAATCATTTAAAAGCCATTAAATTAAATGTTAATAACTTCCTGTTAAATACAAGTATATTATTAATTATAAATTTGCTAGAATGACGCAAAAATTACAATCAATTTATCTATTAATTATACTTTTTTTTGTTCGAAGTTGATTGTTGAAATGTAGTGAACTATAAAAATTATGTATAATATTTAATATATATCTAATGTAGATTTTTAACTCAAAATATTTATAAAATCATTTAAAAACAATTATATTAAATGTTAAAAACTTCCTGTTAAACACAAGTATAATATTAATTTTTAATTTGCTGGAAGGACGCAATATTACAATCAATTTTTCTGTTAATTATATTTTTTTGTTCGAAGTTAATTAATGATAAAATTCTTCCAAACTCATGGAATCCGATGACTCAATAGTTCTGCTATTAGTAATGTGTGTAGACCAGGGGTCACCAAAAAATATTTTTAGTTGTTTTTTTTTATGTAAAAATAAAGCTTTTTTTTATTTTTACATTTATGTAATAACAATTTTATGATGGATGAACTTGATGATTCTTGGAAAGATCAATATTTTATGCAAAATTTAAAATTTCTAAGTTTTTAAAAATTGTATTTGCTTCTAAATCAGCTAATAATTTAATTAATTCGTCTTTGAAGTTGATTTCGATGTTTTCCATATGAGCTGAAAATAGCACAATAATCCATTCTGGAATATCAATATTTTCTAAATCTGCAAAGTATAGTTTAAAATCATTGCTCAATTTTGTTGATGGTTTGCATATAGTTTTAAGTCTTCATCTTTTATTTGCAATTGTTGAATATTTGAAAAGTAGCAAGACATTTTTTTTTGTAACAATAAAGATTTAAACAAATTTAATATAATTTAACAGACTGGTATTCATTGAAACTATATTAAAAAACTCCAAAAATTTTTAAAAAATGAGAGAAAATTATATTTTTTTAAACTCCAAATTTAAATGAAACCAAATAACAAATGGCTTAGTAATTAAATTTTCAACATTTCCCAAGTGAATATAAAGTAAAACAAATGTTAAAGAATACTTATAGCCTCAAAAAAACGCATTTGCACCAAAATTAGTAAATATTAAGACAATTAAATCTTTACCCTTAACTTTACATTATAATATTATAAAATAGGTTTAGTTTCTAAATATATAGTTAAGATAGTTGATTTCTCTAAATTATACAATCAAATCTTGATTCTTGCAAAAAAAAATCAAACAACTGACAAAAAAACTCGGTTCTCGAACAAATTTTGGAAATCAATTATGTTCGAAAACCGGGTTTAACAGATTATATAAATACAATAATTTTTGTTAATTAATATAAATATTACTGTTTCAAATCACTATTATCTTCATATTTTATGATTTAATTAAAATGAATCAATTAAGAAACATAAATAATTCAATTTAATTATTTTTTAAACGAAAAACAACTAAATTTGTAAACACATAATTTTGAGGAATAATTTGCTCTTAATTATAAAATCAAATAAAAAATTCAAAACAAACCACTTTTAGAAATAAATTATGTTCAATAATAATAGTGTATTTAAATCGAATTATTTGCATTAAAAATATATACATTTGAGTTTCAAATTAATATTATTCTTTATTTTTTATAGAATAATTCAATTGAATCAATTATGAGACATGAATAATTCCATTTAATTGTTTTTTAAACGAGAAACAACTAATTTTATAAACACTGCTGATTCTATAATTTGCTATAAATTATAGAATCAAATAAAAATTCAAAACAAACCCATTTCTTAAATTACTTTTAAAAATGAATTATTTTCAAAGTAATAATAATATATTTACATTCAATTAATTCTATTAAAAAATAAAAATATTACAGTTTCAAATCAATATTATCTTTTATGGAATATTATGAAATAATTTAATTAAATAAATTATGTAAAGCTGTATGAAAAAATCTATTTTAATTATTTCTACAAAATGTGGAACAAATAAATTTAGAAAAACGATGTAAAAAATTGTAATTATCTCAATTATACAATCGAACTTTGGTTCTCGAACAAACATAAAAAACTCGATTCCCGAACAAATTTTTGAAATAAATTGTGATCGACAATCAGATTTAACAGTATATATAAAAAAAAGTATTTTCGTTAAATAATATAAATATTTATGTTTCAAATCACTATTATCTTCACATTTTATGGAATAATTTAATTGAATCAATTATGTAAAGTAAAGACGTAAGAATAATTAAATTTTAATATTTATTTAAACAATAAATTACTAAATTTATAAACACGTAAATTACAAAATTGATGAATCATTTGTTCTAAATTATACAATCATGTAAAAACAATCAAAACAACCCAATTTCTCGAACAACTTTTAGAAATAAATTATTTTCTAAAATAATAGTGTATTTAAATATAATTATTTCCATTAACAAATATAAATATTACAGTTTCAAATCAATATTATCTTCATATTTTATGGAATTTTGTGAAATGATTCAATTAAATAAATTATGTAAAGTTGTATGAGAAAATTAATTTTAATAATTTCTTCGAAATGAGGAACAATTAAATTTAAAAAAAAAACGATATAAGAAAATATAATTCTAATATACAATATTTTTATGTTTGTAAAAAACTCGATTTCCGAATCTTCATATTTTATGGAATAAATTAATTGAATCAATTATGTAAGAATAATTAAATTTTAATATTTTTTTAAACAATAAATTACTAAATTTTTATTTTTGTAAAAAACTCGATTTCCGAACAAATTTTTGAAACTAATTGTGTTTGACAATCAGGTTTAATAGTTTATATAAATAAAATCACTTATATAAATATTATAGTTTCAAATAAATATTATAACGTATGAATTATTCAATTTGAATTATTTTTTTCAACGATAAACTATTAAATTTATAAGCATTTAAATTTGACGAATACTGGCGAATAATTTGCTCTAAATTATTCAATCGAATAAAAATTTAAAAGAAACTAATTTCCTAAACTGTAGAAATAAATTTTACTCAATATTAATAGTGTATTTAAATATAATTAATACCAGTAAGAAATATAAATATTATAGTTTCAAATCAATATTATCTTCACATTTTATAGAATTTTGTGAAATAATTTAATTAAATTGATTATATAACGCTGAATCACCAAATCAATTTTAAACATTTCTTCGAAATGAGAAACAATTTAATTTAGAAAAACGATATTAAAAATTGTAATTATGTCAATTGGTTCTTGAACAAACAATAAAAATTCGATTCCCGAACAAATTTTGGAAATGAATTATGATCCACAATCGTTTTTAACAGTTTATATAAATACAAACATTTTCGTTAATTAATATAAATATTACTGTTCCAAATCACTATTATCTTCATATTTTATGGAATGATTCAATTAAATTAATTATGTAATAACGTGTGAATAATTCAATTTGAATTACTTTTTTAAACGATAAATTATTAAATTTATAAACACATAAATTTGATGAATACTGATGAATAATTTGTTCTAAATTATTCAATCGAATAAAAATTCAAAACAAACCAATTTCAAATCAATATTATCTTTAAGTTTTATAGAATTTTGTAAAATGATTCAATTAAAACGATTATATAAAGCTTTTAATTATTTCTTCGAAATGAGGAACAAATAAATTTTGAAAAATGATGTAAAAAATTGTAATTATATTAATTTTCGATAATAAAACCTTGGTTCTCAAAAAAATAATTAAAAACAAACTAAAAACTCGATTCCCAAACAAATATTAGTAACGAATTATGTTCAACAACAGAGTTAAACAGTTTATATAACTACAATCATTTTCGTTAATTAATATAAATATTTCTGTTTCAATTTACTATTATTTTTATATTTTAAGAAATAATTCAATTGAATCAATTATAAGATATGAATAATTTAATAAAGTATTTTTTAAACGAGAAACAACTAATTTTATAAAAACGTAAATAAAATACTAATGAATAATTTGCTATAGATTATAGAATCAAATAAAAATTCAAAACAAATCAATTTCCTAAACCACTTTTATAAATAAATTATGTACAATAATAATAGTGTATTTATTAAATACAATTATTTTCACAAATATGAATATTACAATTTCAAACAAATATTCTATTCATATTGTATATAATTTTGTGAAATAATTCAATTAAATCGATGAGTAAATTAATTTTAATTATTTATTTGAAACGAAAATCAATTAAATTTATAAATACAATGTAAAAAATTGTAATTCTCTTTATAAAATTAATCCTTGGTTTTCGAATAAAAATTAAAAATAAACACAAAAACTCGGTTGCCGAACAAATACATACAATCATTTTATATTTACAAAAATAAATATTATAGTTTTAAATTATTATTATTTTCAGATTTAAAATCGTATGAGAAAATCAATCTAATTTCTATAATTTTATATAATTTCCTCAAAATTATACAATCGAGCCAGATTGTCGAACAAAAATAAAAAAAAAATGGTAAAAATTTCGGTTTCCGAATAAATTTTCGAAAGGAATTATGTTCAATAACCAAGTTTAATAATTTATATACATACAATCATTTTCCATTAATATAAATATTACAGCGTTAAATCACTATTATTTTCATATTTTATAGAATAATTCAATTAAATCGACTTAGAAAACGATATAAGAAATTCTAATTTGTTTTATATAAATTATATAAACGAACTTTGATTTTTGAATCAAAAATCCTAAATACTTTGCTTCCTGAAAAACTTTTAGAAACAAATTTTGTGCGAAGTACAGTTTATATAAATACTATTATTTCCAACAAAAATATTAATATTACAGTTTTAAATCACTATTATCAATCCTAAATAGACGTATTCTTAATTTTTGAATTATTGCAATTAAATATATGAATCGAACAATTATTGCAATTAATTTAACATCATTCGTAATCAAATGTATTCACAGTTGTTAAAAAAATATATATCACACGCAGTCTCATTGAGAATTTTGAGCGGAAATCGCTATTGTTTCCACCTGAAACAGTTCTCTTTAATCGACTCCTACATCCTACCTCCATTGTTCACTTTATTCTGTTTCTTCCTTCGTTGTGGATTGTGTAAAGTTTTGTTTTATTGTGCGATTCCAGACGTGGATTATGCAAACAATGCAAAAAAAACGTTTTGAAATGGAAACAAGGTGAAAAGTCAATGTAAAAATATTATTAATTGAAAAGTCATTGGAATGAAACAAAAAATACTACAAATTAATTTAATCAATAAAAAATATACAATTCTATTCTCACTATTCTATATATACTTCTATTTCATTTTTTATTATGAAATAAAGTAAAATTTGATATTATTACTCGAATATATGCAATTTTGCCGTAGTAAAACAAACCAAAACATAGATCAAGGCTAATTTTGTACATTGAAAACATTTTTCTATTTTTTAAAATATTCTAATTTGAATTAATAATAATACATTTTTCTTTCAGGATTTATGTTTGTTATTTATTAAAATAAAAAAAAATAATATTGCCTGCTTATATTTAGAACAAACTTAAAAAAATAAATTGTATTTTTGAAAATCTTAAATTGAAGAACATTAATTTTATACCTATAACTTTTCATTAATTTCCCTATTTTGTAAGGTATTATAATTATCTGTAATTAAGTTTTAATAAAAGTTTAATACATTAACAAATCAGACTTTAAAATTTTTGAGCAAAAAAAAACTCTGCCTCGATACTCGTGGGTTTCACTGGCAAAAGTTGGTTTTAAACTAGTGTTATTAAAAATAAAAATCTAAAAATATAATATATAAAATAAATTAATTATTCCAATCATTACAAACACCACAGGTCTTCGCCCTACATTGAAAATCAAAATACAGCAATACTCATAGTCCGGATAATTATTCTGCACTATTAGAAACCGGACTAATAAAAGACTTGAAAACAAACCTAACAGCATAAGAAATATTTGATGCACTAATTACAATTAATTTTCATTTATCTTAATTAAAATTTAGTTTATTTTGAAATTTTGAAACATTTCTGTGCAAGGTATTGCTGTATAAATTTTTAAAGTTTTTAATTAAAATTCATGAAAAGTAAAGAAATAAATATATTTTCTATTCATAAATTTGTATGCTTATATTTTTCTTTTCTTTTTCTTAATTTTTATTATTAATTATTTAAATATATTTTTTTTATTTGAAAATGTTCGAATACGCCAATACATTTGTAATTACATTAGATTGCTGTTTACATGTAACATCTTTCACTTCTATTGAGAAATGCCGATTTATATTTTTACAACTCATTATTTCTTCCTAAGATAAACCGGTATTTATTGCCACTTTTCGTACCTCGTTATGTTATATTCATGTTTAGCTATTTGCAAATAATTCTTCTGACCAGATGGCTAAATACATATTTTCATTTACTATTTTCAATCTTTGAACCTCCTCCTAAATAAATTAATTGGTTTCAAATTAATTCGAAAAAAATAATAATTTAATTCTGTAGCAAAAAAAGTTGCATTAAACTATAACAAATACTCCAAAAATCCATTCTATAAAATTTAGTATCATCAAAATGTCATATGCTGTTCTGACATCTACAATTTGGTTTCGTATTAAAAAAAAAACAAAAATTACACGACAACACCATTCTACATAAAAATAAATTTAATTTGTAATAAATTGAAAAAATGATTAAATAAAATACATGAAAATACATGGGATAGAAATTTAACAGATAAAAATCATCTAAACGTTTTAATCTATTCTCAAAGCTGCAAATTGGATTCGTAATAATTAAAAAAAAATAATATTTTAGTTCTGTAAAAAAAATGTTTATATTGAAAAATTAAGTATACAAAAATATACGAACATTCTATACAATTTAATGACATCAAAAACATCACATTCTGTTTTGAAATCTGCAAGTCGGTTTCGTATTAATAAAAAAAATATTTTCATTCAAAAAATAGAAAATTAATTACAAAAAAGTACATAGAAAATCCATTCTATATAAAAATAAATATAATTTACAGTATTGAAAAAATAATAGCATAAAATACACGAAAATGCATCATACAGAAATTTAACAAATAAAATCACAAAAAAATCAAGTGGATTTCGCATTAATTCTAAAAATTAATAATTTAGTTCTGTAACAAAAAAATGTTTATATTGAAAACTTAGATATATTAAGTGTATTTTAATATCCATTCTATAAAGTTTTATGTCAACAAAACTTCACATTCTATTCTGAAATCTGCAAGTCTGTTCCGTATTAATAAAAAATATATTTCCATTCAATAAATAGAAAATCAAATACAAAAAGTACAAGAAAAATACTTTTTATATAAAAATAAATATAATTCACAAATTATAACATAACATACACGAAAATACATCGTATAGAAATTTAACATATAAAATAACCTAATCGTCATAATCTATTTTCAATACTGCAAGTTGGTTTCGCATTAATTCAAAAAATTAATAATTTAATTCTATAGCAAAAAAATGTGTGTATTGAAAAATTATTAATAAAAATGAAAATTAATTACATGAAAAATACATTCTATAAAAAAATAAATATAATTGACAGTGATATAAAAAATAATAACATAAAATACACAAAAATACATTGAATATAAATTTAACAAATAAAATCATGTCATAATCAATTCTGAAAATTACAAATTAAATTCGTATTAATTCAAAAAATTAATAATTTAATTCTATAGCAAAAAATGTGTGTATTGACTATAACAAAAAAAAAACATTCCATAAAATTTAATGTCATCAAAACGTCACATTCTGTTCTGAAATCTGCAAGTTGGTTTTGCGTTAATCTAAAAAGTCCATTAATAAAAATGAAAATTAATTACAAAAAAATACATGAAAAATACATTCTATAAAAAAATAAATATAATTTACAGTGAATTAAAAAATAATAACATAAAATACATTGAATATCAATTTAACAAATAAAATCATGTCATAATCAATTCTGAAAATTACAAATTTAATTCGTATTAATTCAAAAATTAATAATTTAATTCTATAGCAAAAAATGTGTGTATTGAAAAATTAACTTTAACAAAGTACATGAAAAATCCATTCCATAAAATTTACTGTCATCAAAACGTCACATTGTGCTCTGAAATCTGCAAGTTGGTTTCGCGTTAATTTAAAAGATTAATTAAGCGACGCATTGTGCAGCGTACGACAATAGAGTTACATTTTTTTTGCGTTCGGAACAATTGAACCGAACGTAAATAGTGTACTATAAAAAGGAGGCCGATTCTGGCAGGTATCGTGGAAGGTGGTAGTGGATACATTGTACAATTACACCTGAACCATTCGCGTTTGCAGTATCAGTCTACACACGACGCGAGAACGTCCTCTCTACATACCACCGCGAATACTTTTTTTACACTTCAATAGGCCACGAACGATATACAAGAGACTGTCATCATGTCGGGGAAGGCCTTCGTAACGCCGGACATCATCTACATGAACGAGCTGAACAAATTCGAGGAGGTGTGCACAGAGGGAAGTGATATTGTGAACTTTCTGAAAGCCAAGACGATTTTCCTCACAGGAGCCACAGGTTTCCTTGGGAAAGCTCTGGTGGAGAAGTTGCTCAGGAGTTGCGAAGATCTGGACACCATCTTCATACTGTGCAGAGAAAAGAAGGGAAAAGACATCCATACGAGAGTTGATGAGATGTACAATGATGTTGTAAGTATTTTCAACATTTTATTCACAAAAGAAACATTTTTTTAAAATTTTAAAATATTATAAAAATTATTATAATCATATAAATAAATAAATCAAGAAAGAACTATTAATTAATTTTTATTAATTAATAAATTCATTACATTTATTAAGCAATTATGGAAATTAAAATAATAATTGCAAAAAATTTCCTAATAAATAAATTCAAGCATAATTAAATTTATTATGACGTTCCTACATTAAAAAATAAAAATTTAAGCATGAATTGCTGAATATCTATTATTAACGATTACATTATTTGCGTTTAAAATCTATGTAATTGCATAACAATTATAGAGAAATCAATTGCGAATTAATTAATTACAATTATAAATCAATTAAGAAATGTAATATAAAATGATAATTATGTAATAAATAAAATCATTAAGTTTCCAATAAATATTTAAAATTTGTTTTACTTTAAAGAATTTGTGAATTTACATTTATTTATTGAAATAATATTATATAATATGATTTAGAATATAGTTTTCCATTCATAAGTATTTTATGAAAATATGGTATGAAAATTTATGAGAAATAAAATTTTTTATGTCATCGAAATTTAACAAAAGTCTAAATTGTTAAGTAATATTCATAATAATTAAAGGAAAATGCATTCAAAAAAATAAAATTATATTAAAAAATTATCTAACAGTAAAATCAATTTCTCCCGTAATGTTTGAATCCGGACTAAACGATGTATTAAATATATAACATTAGACTTGTATAAAGGGAAGAAATGATAAAAAATAACATTATGTAGGGACATAATCTAGGTATAAGCTTTATGGGCACAGTGACCTAATAAACAAGATTTCAAGATTCAAGTTTTAAATTTTTCTTTAATTATGTCCAAAGTTTCTTTTAAAATTTTACAAATTCGCTACATATGTAAAATAATAACTAATAATTTATAGTAAATAACTTCAAAATTATAGAAATAGATGCTTGAATTTTTTAGAATTTAAAGCATTTTTAAGCTATTTATAATCTGTTATTTCATACAAAAAAGATCAAGAAATTTTGATTTTTTTTATTATTAACAGATATTTATAATAATAATTTTATAAATATAAATAATTTTACTTTAAATCTATATTCTTAAATTCATATTTCAAATTAACGATTTGATTTTATGTAGATTGTATAAATATTTTATATTAAAATGAACACAAGGACCGAATATTTATGAACCATAATTGCATTCCGAACTATTCTTGTTAAATTAATTCAATATGAGTTGCAAGAGTAGAAATTAACCTGAATACTGGTATTTCACTTAACTGAAAGAAAAAAAGAAATTGGAAATATGCAGCACTTACGTTATTCAGCATAATTTTGTAATATGGAAAGTCTGCAGCCACTGAACTGAATAATAATATTATCATGTTTATGTACAAAATTTCAATTGCTTTAACTTAAAATTTTCTACAAAAAAAATATATTTAATATAAGACGAAAATTAACCATATTTAACCAACCGTTAAATAAATTACTGAATATTTATGCTTATAAAAACAGCTTGAAACAAAAAAAACTAATTTAAATATAAATGCAACAAAGTTTGTAATTATTTTGATTAATATATATTTATGACTTTTATTTTAACTTATTCATACTTTTTTTATAGCCTATAATAAATTTAGATTAATTGTGAAAGAAATGTTTTATTGTTAAAATTCGTGTTATTTTTTTTATAAAAATTGCATTATTTTATATAATTATAATTCACTATTCAAATAATCAAATTTAAAATATTTTTCTTAAATATATTAATTAAAATAAATATGAATCTTAGATTTTATCTTTAAATGTAATCTTTCTTATGAATCATTATTTTTTATGAATGAATTTCACAATTAAAATGTTATTGTAAGTCAATTTTTAATTACAAAAAGTGTAAATTATTCTTCTAATATTTTAGTTGTTTCTATAAATGAGATTCAAGAAATATATTTAAACATAAACATATATTTAAACAAATATGCTTTAGCTATTTCAACACTTGAAGACAATTGTTTACTTTAATAATTTATAAAACAGAATTTTTTAAAAGTAAACAATATTCTTGAAAATAAAATTTTCCGTTATTGAAAAGCGATATAACATGAATAAATTTTATGAATCTTTGACCTTATTTCAATTATCTAGATAATTTAGCAATTAATTTATTTTTTTTTCGAATCCAGTATTTTAATAAGTAGTTAAAAATCATTTTAGTAATGATGTGTTATTCGATGTTTTCCGAGAATATGGAAATTCCACAAACATAAATTCTGGTAATAATTTACAACACGTTCACGTCTGCAATGCATAAAAATTTGTATATATAAAATAAACAAAAGTTGGAGGAAATTTCCACTATATCTGAAAGTGAATCACTTTAAATGTATTCAACCGCAATGGATGTTATTGTAATTTGTAGTTTTTTTTTTCCATTTCCATAAACATATCCAATTACGCACCAGGAAGAAACGCTAATTATATTATCAATTATTTTCTACTTCGCTCGTCTATCATCTGCGAAATAATTCTCGTATGTTAATAATTAATTCATTTCTGCACTCAATGTCGCAAACCCACATGAATCATTCTTTTCACTTTTTGTTACAATTACTTTTTCTTGCAGAAACGCGCAATTTTGAAATGCGTAATCAGTTAAGTTCGGTAAATTGCATTCAATTAAAGTTGTTTAAATGCAGGTGTGATTATATAACAAACAAGGCGTAATTAATATTTAATTTTCGTTATATGACTATGCTTTAATAAGAAAAGGAATTCAAATTATCGAACGAATTAGTACCCATGCATATTATTAAAATGCAAATAAAATGATTGATTATTTTTATATAAATTATAAAATGCTTATCAAATTATTGATGCGTCTTATGAACGAATTAGTAATTACTATTAAAACGGATGTGAAATTATTAGTGCGTTTTATGGAACGAAATAATACCTATGTAATAATACCAGAGTACATCTCAAATTATTGTTGCATCTTATATAACCAATGTGTACTCATAAATATTAGTAAAGTGTGCTGTTTCTTATACAATGAAATAGTACTCATTCGTATTACTAAAATGCTTATCAAATTATTGGTACTTTCTATATAATAAAATAGTACTTATTCATATTACTGAAATGCATATCAAATTATTGGCACTTCGTATAAAATACTCATTCATATTAATAAAATGCAAATTTAATTATCGGTTTGTCTTCGATAACAAAATAGTAAATTATTGGTACTTTATATATAGTAAAACAGTACTCATTCATATTACTAAAATGCATATCAAATTATTGGTGTTTTTTTATAAAATGAAATGGTACTCATTCGTATTACTA
Organism: Nicrophorus investigator; assembly: GCA_963457615.1. Classification (NCBI taxonomy): domain Eukaryota; kingdom Metazoa; phylum Arthropoda; class Insecta; order Coleoptera; family Silphidae; genus Nicrophorus; species Nicrophorus investigator. The sequence goes on along the minus strand of OY735141.1, from coordinate 12,119,842 downwards.
AAATGCTTATCAAATTATTGGTGTTTTTTTATAAAATGAAATGGTACTCATTCGTATTACTAAAATGCTTATCAAATGATTGGTACTTTCTATATAATAAAATAGTACTCATCCATATTACTAAAATGTTTATCAAATGATTGGTACTTTCTATATAATAAAATAGTACTCATTCATATTAGTAAAATGCATATCAAATTATTGGTGTTTTTTATACAATGAAATAGTACTCATTCGTATTACTAAAATGCTTATCAAATTATTGGTACTTTCTATATAATGAAATAGTACTCATTCATATTACTGAAATGCATATCAAATTATTGGCACTTCGTATAAAATACTCATTCATATTACTAAAATGCATAGTTAGTTATAGTTTAGTCTTGTATAACGAAATAGTACTTATTCATATTACTGAAATGCATATAAAATTATTGGTGTTTTTTATACAATGAAATAGTACTCATTCGTATTACTAAAATGCTTATCAAATTATTGGTACTTTCTATATAATAAAATAGTACTCATCTATATTACTAAAATGTTTATCAAATTATTGGTACTTTCTATATAATAAAATAGTACTTATTCATATTACTGAAATGCATATCAAATTATTGGCACTTCGTATAAAATACTCATTCATATTAATAAAATGCAAATTTAATTATCGGTTTGTCTTCGATAACAAAATAGTAAATTATTGGTACTTTATATATAGTAAAACAGTACTCATTCATATTACTAAAATGCATATCAAATTATTGGTGTTTTTTTATAAAATGAAATGGTACTCATTCGTATTACTAAAATGCTTATCAAATGATTGGTACTTTCTATATAATAAAATAGTACTCATCCATATTACTAAAATGTTTATCAAATGATTGGTACTTTCTATATAATAAAATAGTACTCATTCATATTAGTAAAATGCATATCAAATTATTGGTGTTTTTTATACAATGAAATAGTACTCATTCGTATTACTAAAATGCTTATCAAATTATTGGTACTTTCTATATAATGAAATAGTACTCATTCATATTACTGAAATGCATATCAAATTATTGGCACTTCGTATAAAATACTCATTCATATTACTAAAATGCATAGTTAGTTATAGTTTAGTCTTGTATAACGAAATAGTACTTATTCATATTACTGAAATGCATATAAAATTATTGGTGTTTTTTATACAATGAAATAGTACTCATTCGTATTACTAAAATGCTTATCAAATTATTGGTACTTTCTATATAATAAAATAGTACTCATCCATATTACTAAAATGTTTATCAAATGATTGGTACGTTCTATATAATAAAATAGTACTCATTCATATTACTAAAATGCAAATTTAATTATCGGTTTGTCTTCGATAACAAAATAGTAAATTATTGGTACTTTATATATAGTAAAATAGTACTCATTCATATTACTAAAATGCATATCAAATTATTGGTGTTTTTTTATAAAATGAAATGGTACTCATTCGTATTACTAAAATGCTTATCAAATTATTGGTACTTTCTATATAATGAAATAGTACTCATTTATATCACTAAAATGTTTCTCAAATTATTGGTACGTCTTATTCAACAAAATAGTACTCATTAATCTTTCTAAAATACTTAGCAAATTATTGGTGTGTCTTATACAACAAAATAGTACTCATGATGTTACTAAATGGCTACTCAAATTATTGGTGGCCTTTATACAACGAAAAAGTACTCATTCATTGTACTCTAATACTTATCTTATTGTCGGTGCGTCTTATACAACGTAATGGTTCCAATACATAATACTAAAATGCTTATAAAATTATAGGTGCCTCTTATACAACTGAATAGTACTTATGCATATTACAAGCGCATATAAAATTATTGGTACTCTAGTAATTTAAAAAATGCTTATCAAATAATTGGTGCGTCTTATACAGAGTACTCATGCAAATTACTAAAATGTATCTCAATTTATTGGTGCGTTTTATTCCACGAAATAGTACTCATTAATCTTTCTAAAATACTTATTCAAATTAATGAAAAAGTAGCCATACATTTTGGTAAAATACTTTTCTTATTATTGGTGCATTCTATACAACAAAATGGTTCTAATGCATAATACTAAAATACATATAACTTTATTGGTGCGTTTTAATCAATCAAATATTAAAAATACAAATTACTAAAATGCTTAGCAAATTATTGGATCCTCTTTTACAACTAAATTATATTCAAGCATATTACTAATATACATATCAAATTATTGATGCGTCTTATACAACAAAAAAAGACATTTTACTAAAATACTTTTCCTACTATTGGTGCATCTTATATAAAATAGTTCAAATGCATTTTACTAAAATACATATCAAATTATTGGTATGTTTTATTTAAAGAAATAATACAAATTGCAAAAATCTTTTACAACGAAATATTTTTAATCCACTTACTAAAATATTTATGAAATTATTAGTGTGTTTTCTACTAAGAAATAATATGTTATACACAGTCTAACCACAGTTATGTTTCAGTTAAATTACATTCAATTAAGTTGTTTAAATTTTGTTATAAATATTTATTAAACAAGTTATTTTTACTCAAATAAAAGTACATGTGACGCATCTTGAATCAACAAATCGATTATAATATTTAAATATAATTCAAATTCAAGATGCGTCTTATTCACAGTATTTTCTGTGAATAAGACGCAATATGGATTTGATTTTTTTTAAAATTGGTACCAAACTGCACATTCTTTCTTAATACTAAGTCATTTTTTGAAACTGTAAATGTTTATATTTAGTAGACTTTTAATATATTTTCTATTGATATTCGAATTCCATTAGAAGTAGAAGTAATAGTGTACTTGATATTCTTTAAATTCTAATTTCTTAATCAATATTTAAAAAGTAGTTTAGCGCTTAGATATTAAGATAATAAGCACTAAAAGAAACAGCGTTAAAATAACTTATTAACTTATAGTAAACTGGTACATTTTAGTCTTTTAATAGACTGCGTTAATCGAGGACGCGTTGAACGAGGTCTCATATTACTAAGTCTGCATTGATAATTTTTTCTATGATCTTGAAAAACTTGATTTAATTTATTCAAATAAAATATTAACAGCTTTATTCTCTTTCCATTTATGCGCCTATTATACATCTATACACCTGTTTATTTTTTTTATTTATTATCTTCTATTTTAGGATTCATATATCAAATTTAGAAGCTGTTTATGCAATAAATTATAAAACTAATCAAATGGATTTTTTAATAAGAAAATAGTTATAAATATTTAAAATTGAATAATTGTGATTAGCATTGCATGAATTATTATTAATTGTAGACATAAATTTGTGGATGGTGACGACGTTGAGATTATATAATTTTAGTTGCGTCAGCTCGCTTCGGGAATTTCGTGCATTGTTTTATTGTCGTTCGTAAACAAATTATCGACATCGGCGTTTTGAGAATGGGAGCCGACACAATTTGTAAATAAATAATTAGTCAATGCAAAAACATATTTCGTGCACGTTGGCTAACCGCTAATTGCGTAAATCTGTTTCAAAATATTCAATACACGCACAAGATGAGAGACTACTGACTGTTGTTGTGCTCTCTTCGATTTATTTGCCATTCCAATCTGCTACTCGAACGTGAAAGTAACGGTAAATAATCGGATGTTTGTCTACAGAAGTACGAACAATGTTAAAAATCAATATTTACCAATAACTTGTAGTTACTTAACGCGTAAAACATTGAATATTAAATACGAGAATAATTAACAGAAAATGTAACGAGAAAAAATACCTCGTATAGTGCGGGTATTCTATTCTAGCATATCCCACATTATTTTATAGCGAACTAATCGAGGAATTAAGTAAAACGGACAAAAAAAGACTTGACTGCATTTCTAATTTGTTCACTAATAATTTAGTTTGTTTTGAAATTTTCATATTGCACTATAGTTAGTCCGGATCGTTCGAAGCTGTAAATATTTTTTTAATTTTTAACAACCAACTTTGATATTTAATAAAAAAATAACACCTCAATCAATAAGTTTGTAGGATGACAAATAGATGGCTTCTCTATCAACAAATCCAAATGATTTTTAGGAAGTACCAACCTTCAAACGACGCCTGTCAAAATGTCATGTCCATCTGTTACAGTGGTTTTAGTAACGCTACTGTTATAATTTTGTAAATATTGGAAAAACGATGGAGAAGAGTCCCCATAATACTTATCAAGCCATTGGTTTGCTTAAACGGTATTTTTTTCCTTTAAAAAGCAATGTTTTATCAACAAATTTATCAAATTCAGATTTTTCCACTAGAAACTTTTGAACTAAACGTCAGATTGCTATGATATTTTGACAGGCGTCGTCTAAAGGTTGGTACTTCCTAAAAATCATATTGATTGTCGGTAGAAGTGTCATTTATGTGTCATCCTACGAACTTATTGAGTGAGGTGTTATTATAAATTTATTAATATTATCTAATGTCTAAGAATGAATCAAAGTAGTAAACTTTCTATTTGGTTTTTGGAAGTTTGTAAGTTGTATATTTCCATAACCTGTATCTATAAGAAGCAAATGATCAAATCAAACATAGAAATGTACAAAGGTCAAAATGCCTAAGAAAATAATTTACGTTTCGTGGTACTTCAGAAATAAAAAAAAAAGGATTTTCAAGGTTCTCCAATTTAAGCAGCAGAGAATACTATTTAATCAGGTATTAAAAAAAAATCGAAAGTATATTTCGTATTTCATGTTTTCAATTCATTTAAAAATTTCAGATAATTTTAATTTAATTCTATCCTCTTAAGCTAATCCCAAACTTGTAAAGATTACGACTTTATTTTCAAAAACTTAATCTATAGCGACCAAAAACAAGCGAACAAAAAAAAAATGAATTTATTTATTAAAGCACATGTTTCTGCCGAAAGAGCGTTTATGGGTCAAAAATGAAATTGTATAAGGAAAATATTATCAATTAATTTTGCACAAAAAAATCTAATAATTGATGACGGCAGTACAATTCATTTAATTTTCAAGTGATGTTAGCTTATTACGATATTTCAGTTTAATTCCAACCATAGCCGAAAATCATATACAAAATGAAAATGATAAAGGGAGTAATACCTTCAAACCTTCAGTATAAAAACTTTGAAAAATTTTAACCAGAATTATGTGAATTTTCTACGAAAAAGCCTCAATTTTAATTATGAATTTTCAGATAATGTTGTACGTCCCTTCGTGATCTATTTCAGTTTTTCATTGCATCATTTTCGATTATAAACGTTTCATGATCAATTTTAACACAATAGAAGATTCTACGCCCAATATAATTAATTTATTTTTACTTTCACCATATCTCATGAATTTTAATTTTTAAATGCAAAAAATATATAAATATACATTCTATATTTAGTCACGACCCACAAAAAAATCAATTTTATTATTCTTAAAAATATATTTGTAGTAAAGCAACAAAATGTAATGATTAATTAATCAGTGTTTTTGAATAGAACACAATAATATTTATTAATTATATAAATATTAAACACTTACTGAAAAAATAGTAAATAAAAAATATAAATAACAATAAATTAGTTTTAATAATAATTTTATTATATTATTAATTTATAATTTTATTTAAATTGGGTTGAATTTTATATCTTGTTATGATTATATAATTATTACTATTTATTTAAATTAAATTTAGTAAATATTTGAATCAAAAAAATATTCTATAAAAAAAACAAATATTACTTATTGGACTTTGGACCAAGAAACAAGTATAAATACTACATAACGATTTTGAGAGTTTATTAATCATTCAAAATTTCCACTGACTCATCAGAATGTCAAATGAGAAAAATCATTGACCTTCACATATATTTATTATATTTTGTTATTTGAAAATAAATAATCATCGATTTACGAAAATGTTGATAAATTGTACTAAATTGTAGCAAATTTAAGAATAATAGTTTGATGCTAACTTAACAAAAATAATAATAAACCAACTATGTCACAATATTACAAAATATCAATTAATATTTGTAAATACGTTTCTTTTCAAAAATGATTTTATGAAACATAAATAGTTTGTAACAATTTATGTAATTGTTCATAAAATAAAATGTATTACAATTTTAAGTAATATTTTACATTTTTATTTTGATGATTCGTAATATTAAATTAATATTAACTTCTAATCCATTATATGTTTTTTTTTGTTTCTATATTATTATTAATTTTATATAGTTATTATTTGTTATAATAAATATAATAATTATTAATACTATTAACTTTTGTACATTTGCAGATTTGTTTTAATCAAATAGAAATGTGTACATGTGCATACAAAATATTATTGATATATTGCAAGGATTATTAGTAAAAGTATTTACAGATAATATATATTAGCATAAAACATTGTAGCACTCTTAAAGTAAACCACAATCCTTCGTAATATTTCCTGCTTTCAATCTGTCGTTCGGAATGACAAAAATAGTTTATTATAACATGTTTTATGTAAAATTTGTAAATTGCATTTGCATTGTAAATTAAAGATTATTTAATGTAAAATACATTTATATTAAGACACACCTAACATTTATAAAACAATTATTTGAAAAATAAGTGAAAATATTATATTAAATTACTTTTTCTTTTTTCTTTGCAGTTTTTTAACAGACTGAACCAAAAACATCCAAAATTTAGACATAAAATTAGGGCAATCAAAGGAGACGTCAGTTTTCCCGAATTGGGAATCAGCGCAGAGGATAGGAAACTCATCGCCTCAAAAGTAATACATAAATAATAAAGTTTTCTAAATAAATTCTAATTATTTACTGCAAATATCTTTTCAGACTAACATAATACTTCATGTGGCTGCAACAGTCCGTTTCGATGAGAAAATTAACTTGGCAGTGGACATCAATGTGAAGGGAACAAAAGAGATGCTCCTGCTTGCAAAGGAGTGCAAACATCTACAATCTGTCGTGCACGTCAGCACTGCCTATTCGAATTGCCACATGTATAATATTGAAGAAAAACTGTACAAACCGCCGTTCCGAACGGAGGAGATCATAAGTCTGGTGCAGTCGAAAACCGATGAAGAATTAGAGAAATTAACGCCCAGGTACATTGATTTCACTTTCGTTACCTCGCACATTGAATTCGAGCACTTCGGCCACTGGCCATTCCTTTTTTGATCCGGGACAAGTTTCTCAACCTGTTTTGGTTCGTTGCAAAATTGCAGCGAGTCTATGCTGAGTAGGACCGAGCATTTACTGCTTTAGTATACAAGAGAATCTCCTATAAATTGCGTATCCCAAAGAGAATTCCTTTTAGAAGAACATGCTTTAACAATTGGATAGATTTTGCAATAATCTCACCGTGATCTTCTATATTTTATTACTATTACACAACATCAATTTAAATAATTGTAACAATTGTGTCAACTCTCGGTTAACGTACATAATAAAGCACATACATTGCCGGTCGCTAAGAAAAAATAATTTATAATGTTTTTCCACATCATTCGCACAAACGTACACATCATTCGCACAAACGTACATATCATTCGCACAAACGGACACGTCGTTCGCACGAACGTACACTTTATAGTCTGACTGTCAAGCAAACTGAGATATTACTTATTTTTTAAAAATGTTTTTTTAGAAAAACAAGACAAATTGCAATTGAAATTTCAGTTTCAATGTGGCATGTTCCTATTATGATCATTAATTGGTACTACTCACAAATATTAACGTCCGTTACGGAGCACGTATTTCAGATAATTCTAAATAAAACATATACAACATTCTAATATTATATACAAATTTATAAAATAAACTTTTCTTCTTGATCTTAAAAGTTAAATTATTAATTGGTACTACTAACAGACATTTACGTCCTTGTACGCATGTGGCTCAGTTGATTCTAAAAAAAAACCTAAAAACATATACAACATTCTGATATTAAAACATATACAACATTCAAATATTATATACAAATTTATAAAATAAACTTTTCTTCTTGATCTTAAAAGTTAAATTATTAATTGGTACTACTAACAGACATTTACGTCCTTGTACGCATGTGGCTCAAATAATTCTCAAAAAAAAACTGAAAACATATACAACATTCTGATATTATATACAAATTTATAAAACAAACTTTTCTTCTTGATCTTAAAAGTTAAATAATTAAACTTTGTTACTATTTGTTTATTAAATGTTGGATAAATGTTATGAGATAAGAGCTATAACTAAAGTATTATTAATTTATTAAAGTTATACAGAATAGATTGTTAGAACCAAATTTGTTTCAGTTTGTTATCCCAATGGCCCAACTCTTATGCCTTCACCAAAGCTATCGCAGAAGGTACAGTTGAAGAGTACCGAGATGAATTACCCGTATGCATTTTTAGGCCTGCGATTGGTAAGTTTAATATTTATCCTCTCATGAAAATAGATTAAATCATTGTGTTATTTTTCAGTCGTCTCAAGCTACAAGGAACCTGTAAGAGGTTGGATCGACAACGTGTACGGACCTACAGGAGTCATCACAGGAGCGGGCGTTGGTATATTAAAAACAGTGCATTGCAATGGTTCTAGCATTGCTGAAATTGTACCCATCGACTACGTGGTAAATGGCATCATCAGTGCTGCATATAAAACTGCCATAACGAAGTAAATATTCTAGTTTTACAATAAAATTTTACTTTAACACATGTTTTTCAGGAGCGAAAACATTCCGATTTACAACTTTGTGCAATCCCGTGATAATCCAATCACGTGGCATGATTTCTGCATGATGAACAAGAAATACGGAATCCACGTGCCCGTAATGCAAGCTGTTTGGTATTACAGTCTAACTTTGAACAGTAATAAGTACATGCACTTACTTTATACATTATTCTTGCATTTCCTTCCGGCGTTATTAATCGATTTTTCGTGCATTATCGTCGGTAAAAAGCCACAGTAAGTTTTTTAAAACCTGAAGTGAAAGATTAAGCTAACATTTATTTATATTCTTAGATTCATGAAGGTTTACAGGAAAATCCACAAATTCACAAAAGTCATCACATACTTCTCAATGGGGAGATGGTCCTTCAAAGATGAACGGACTCAAGAGATGTGGCACTCTTTGTCTGACAAAGACAAAGAAATCTTCCCGTTTGATATGAGGTCGATAGACTGGGATTACCATTCGCAAATGAACACGATGGGCATCAGGATGTATCTGATGAAGGAGGATCCTTCGACGCTTCCTGAAGCTCGAAAGAAATGGATGAAGTATGTTTTTTTTTAAGATCTTACATTAAACATTAATTAATCTCTGCTTACAGATTGTTCATTCTACACAACACATTAAAAGGACTTTTGGCCTTCGCGGTGCTTCGTGTTGCATATGGCGTGTTGGTTTCATTAATTATTTAAGAAGAAATTTTGTATTTATTTTATTCTGACTCTATTATTACACTTTATTGTTTTTTTTTATATATGTATAAAAATATAGGCAAGGTGTTTGTACGCCGCGTGCATTAATAAATCATGTAAATATTTACACGTAATTTTCTATCCCTCGCCCTCTCAAAACACACTGAAACACTCAAGTAATCCACTGAAACAACATGAAACCGAAACGGCGTACAAGGCTCGACTTGAAAACTATAAAACCACTGTATCTTCTAGCCACTATCCTAAGTTTAGTACCTTCCTACAATTTCGATAATAAAACAGTCAAGAACGGTAAATACTTGTACGCCTTCCTAGTCATAACCATCTTCAGCTTCATGCCTGTATTATCCTTACAAGAAAGATTAATAAGCACTTATCCGTTTACCCCAAATTACACGGATATTTTACTCGACTTTGGTTCATACGTTTGCCTGTCCCTCGCAAATTTTATCAATTTAATTATCCTGCGGTTAGTGCATTGGAAGAAATTGAACACTTTAATCAGGAAGATACAAATTTTGGACTCCAAATATTTCAAGCAGCAGAAAGATATCAGCAATCAAAGATTCAGCGTGGAATGTTATTTGTATTACGGTATTTTAATCTTCGGTTTAAGTTACAACGAAATATTCTGGGACATAGCTTATGGCTTTGAATCCAATTGGGCTTATTTCTTCCAAAACATCCAGAAATTGCAGCTCCTCACAACTTCCATGCTAGTTCACAACATAGCTTTAGCATTCAAGTACCGATTTGAGTGTCTGAACAGAAACCTATCCCAAACTAGGATAAATCTCTACGTTAAAAAAGATTTACTTTACCCGATTGCTAACGACATGAGTAAATCAGTAAAGATGATAAATCAGATCCACAAAATCCTTTTATTGATGTTCAGAGACTTCAATACAATCTTCGGCGTTCCCGTCATCTTCATCATGATAGTATTCGTATTCGGTATGTTACATCCCATAAATTCGGTACTTCTTCAACTTATCAAAGGTAACATCATCAGTGGTATGGATGATCCAGATTTTGGAACGCATTACGTAGCTATCACCTCCCTAATAGCAATAAGCACTATTGTAAGTATTCTAAGCAGAATTATGAAATCAATCTAAAATTATTTTTTCAGACTTTCGTTATACCTTTATCGTTTTCTTGCCATGGAGCTGTTACAGAGGCGAAGAAGACTTCGCTCATTTCCAGGACGGTTATAAATGTTTTACCAATTTATCACTACGATAAATCTTTGGAGTTGTTGATAGAAGAACTTAAAATTATTGCAGAAGAAGCTCCTAACAAATACCCTTTCTTCTCTGCTCGTGGTTTTTACCCAATTAACAACACCGTACTTTTAATACTTTTTGGAACTGTTACCACATATTTGATAGTTCTAATACAACTTAATATGGATGATTAATTACATCAACTATTAAAAAATTGTGTTATTTGGCCATAAAGTTCTTTCGTCAAAAAATAATATTTTTAATAATTAAAATAATTTATATATAAAACTACGACATTTATCACATATTTTTCTTATTGAAGCTATTCCTCTGCTGCAGTCCTTTGTGCTCATTTTTATGTCTAAAGAGTTGCAAAAACTTTTTTGTAATAATTTAGATTAACCCAAAGTATGATCAAAACTTTAAATAACAATATGAATATTTTACACCGCTTTACGAATAAAAAATACATTGTTTACTTAAGAACATATCTTCTGATTTATTTGAAATAATCAAGATTTTCCTTTCTGAAGAAGTTATGAATAAAAGTAATACTAATATATGAAGTTTTTGCTTAGATAAACCAGAAAGTACATCTTTTTCAGTTTAAATTTGTCAACAGTTTCTCATATTGATTTTATAAATTTCGAGTAAAAATGTTGATTTTAATTTCATAAAATTCAATAAATCAAATCTCATCACTATTTAATGGATTAATTAGACATGTAGAGGCTTTTTATATATAAATATAATGAATGTTAATAGATGACAAAAAAAATATATTATATAAAAAAATATAATAAATTGTATTTAAATGTAAAGAGTATATTTTTTGAATAAATAATCATTTGGAATAATGTGTTTATATGTAACTTTTTATGATGTTCAGTTATTTATTTACTAAGTATGATTGTGTATTTCTGCTTACATCTAGGAAGCTGAAAGCACCAATAAATAGATAATAAATGTGATTAGCACCGAGAGCGAGGAATGATCACCGATTTCGATGCAAATAATGAACCTGAGCGCGTATGGGCGGACTCGCGTTTTGTTTATAGTAAATTCTATAAATAAAATGTAAATGGTTTCAGTCGTCGCAGCTGGAAGGCGTTAAATGGATTTCCGAAGGCAAAAATAATAACGACTATTATTTGATCCGTGCTCAAAAACACGTCAATTTTTCCCCATAGAAAAACACGCGCATTGTTTTTGTACCATCAAGCAATTCTGATGGAAACGCTATCAACGTATCCATTTCCATCTTGAGCTGTTGAACGTTTTATTGGCATTCGGTGGGCTTTTGTTCCGGCCGTCGTTTGTATACAGAGACGCAGAGTTAATGAAAGTGTGTATAACGTATACAGGCAGTTGGAAATTAAGCAGATCTTTCGGAGGCCGCATGTGTTTTGATTTAATGGCTTGTAAATATTTTAAATACCGCTATTAAATACCGGCTCCTGTACACCACGAAAAGTTTCCAAGAAAACACGGATGATCGTGCGGAGAGCATTAGAAAATCAATCAAAATATCTGTATCGAATTAGGACCCGATGAGTTTCTTTCGGGAACGCTTTGATCATCACTTAATCACGATAAACAAAGCATAGAAGAAAAAAATAACAAAGATTTGAATCTTATTTTTAAAATTTTGTGATTTAAAATAACTATTATTGTAGTATATTTTCTATTAATAAACTACTTGTAACATAGATTTTGAAGAATTATTTATTGAAATTTTAGATCATGAGAATGAGAAGACCCCACTCGAAGATGATCGGCTTCGCGACTTGGAGTAAAATTAGTCGTCGGTAATTATGCGGCAGTACAGCCAGACGTGCCGCGGTGTTAAGTTTAGGCCCTAATAGACTTATACATGAACCTTGGATACAACAGGACCAACAGCGGAGGAATCGAGCTTTATTGTGAATACAGTGAGAGCAGCAGTAGCCGCACCCGAACGGCGGCAAATGATTAACAACGCTCTTTTTGCAGAACAACCCAATGCGATGGGTTTCGTTGAGTTTTTGGCTACGGCGTGGTCCATCCTTCTACTCATCATCACCATGCCTTTCTCGCTCTTCTTCTGCTTCAAGGTAAGTTATTGTTGATACATTCGGAACGGTATCTCCTATAACCATGTCCTAGGTTGTTCGAGAATACGAGAGGGCGGTCATATTTCGCTTAGGTAGACTCAGAACAGGAGGTGCTCGAGGACCTGGAATCTTTTTTGTGCTTCCCTGCGTCGATACCTACAGGAAAGTTGATTTAAGAACCGTTTCATTCGACGTCCCACCACAAGAAGTAAGACTTTTATATACAATAACATTAACTAATTACAAACTCAATCCACAAACATATCAGTTATATCGTATTTATATTTCTTCTTCGTAACTACCGGAAGAGCTTTGCTACACTTGACAGCGTGTATTTAGATTTAAACCATCAATTAAATATTTAGACAATTACCAATTACACTTATTATTAATTATATAAGCATTGTATTTACATTTAACGCGTTGTTTACTTATTGATTGATTATTTTTTAACCATGACTTTACCTAACCAACACTATACATTAACTTTATTAAGTAATGTATTACAGTTTAATATTTAAATAATTTAATAAATCGCAATACAAAAATCCTATATTTTAGAACAGCGTTTCCCAACCTATAGGTTGCGAAATGACATCTGTCACATTGCGTCAAAGCAATGATCTGCTAATACCTCATAAACAAATAGGTCGCAGTACAACTACAAACAATGTAGAAAATAGTTAAAAACGAGTATTTATATTAAAACTTCTATGGTGCATTCAATGTGACTTGTATTTTATTATGTGTATAATCATAATAATACAGTCCATATTTGTTATGTAATAAATATAGTTACTAGTAGCGACTAAAATTCTTCTCAGAAATAGTTATGTTAACTGTAAAATTTAAAATTATCTTTAATATTTTGTTATAAATTTAATATTTAAATGTAAATACAATATTTTTAATAAATAATTATTTCGAATAATGTAACTTTATATTCGGGTATTTATTTAAATACTAAGTAATTGGATTGTGTATTTCTGCTTAAATCCAACTATAGTCATTCTTTTCAAAAATAGTTATATAAACTGTCAAATTTTAAGTTATCTTTCATATTTTGTTTTATTCTAATTAGTATTTCTATATTTTTAGGCTTTAACAAAGGATTCCGTGACAGTGACTGTAGATGCAGTAGTGTATTACAGGATTCAAGATCCACTCAATGCAGTAGTTCAAGTAACTAATTACAGGTAAGCATGAAACAGTATAAATAAGCAATGTTAATGTATGTAAATTTAAGCAATTCCACGCGTTTATTGGCAATGACTACACTTCGCAACATCCTTGGAACACGGAACTTGGCCGAAATTCTTTCGGATCGCGAAGCAATATCTCATGCGATGCAAGCATCCTTAGATGATGCCACCGATCCATGGGGAGTGAAAGTGGAAAGAGTTGAAATGTTAATTGAAAATTAGAATTCTAAAGAATCCACTAAAATTATTTCATTTTACAGAAAAGACGTCAGTTTACCAACGCAGTTGCAAAGAGCAATGGCTGCAGAAGCTGAAGCAACTAGGGAAGCAAGGGCAAAGGTTATCGCAGCAGAAGGTGAGATGAAAGCTTCGAAGGCTTTGCGAGAAGCGGCAGATGTAATCCACGCAAGTCCCGCTGCTCTACAGGTAAAAAAAAACTACAAAAGCAAAGCGAAATATTTGTATATATTATTTAAACATTTATTATTTATTCTAGCTACGATACCTGCAAACGCTGAACAACATTTCAGCTGAAAAGAATTCCACGATCATATTCCCGCTGCCATTAGATTTTATACTCCCATTTCTCGGTCAGACTAAATAAAGTTTGTTTACACCCTAAGTTCAGTGCAACAGCAACAAAGTATATTTTAAAAATAAATATAGAAATATAATTAGTACATGATTAATATACACCTTTTTGGAAGCGCAAAGCCAGGCTGTCCACGGGAGGTACGCGCTTCCTCGCCACCTTTCGCAGCTTCGGCATGGAAAACTCGTTCTGAATCATATCTTGGCAGACGTCGAAGATCAAATCTTCATCGGTGGCTTGCAAACACACGCTCATTGTATTAGTCCCCGAGGATTTGTAGCTCTTCGAGCACGGGGGTA